>JAKCOX010000003.1:7468232-8668232 GCA_022605575.1 Laterallus jamaicensis coturniculus
AGCACTATTACATTGTGGGTAGGAATGAGTATGGTGTTTGCCTCAGTTTCCCAATCTGTAAATTTAATACTTGCCGGATTCTTACAAAAGATGTAGTATGGCATGAAAGCTGAGCAGTTGATGTTTTTATTGTCATAGAATGTGTAAGGTGAAAGGCAACCGTTAGAAGTCATCTAGTCCAACCCCTTGCAGTAAGCAGGGACATCTTCACTATATAGGTCGCTCAGAGCACCAGAGCCTGACCTTGAATATCTCCAGGGAAGGGGCCCTCCACTACCTCTCTGGGTAGTGATCCACCACCCTCATATTGAAGAATTTTTTTCCTAATATCCAACCTAAATCTCCCCTTTTCTAGTTTAAAACCATTACCCCTTCTCCTACTCCCACATGCCCTCTTCCCTAGCTTTCTTATAGGCACCTTCTATGTATTGTAAGGCTGCTATAAGGTCCCCCCAGAGACCTGGTAGGCTTTATATATATTTTTTCTGTGAAGTACAGAAAAATGTGATTGGTCATTTTAGCAGTGCAAAGAGAATTACTGCGATTAAGAGACAGGACACAGCTTGATGCAATAAACATTTGTTTCCTTTCACTGTACTTTAAAAATTAATAACTGGGGAAAGAGTAAAAAAAAAAAAAAGGAAAGGAAGAGGGAAAGAAACAAGGCAAGGCGAAAGGAAAGGAAAGAAGGAAAGGAAAAGGAAAAGGGAAAGGAAAGGAAAGGGGAAAATGGAAAAGGAAAAAGGAAAGGAAAAGGAAAAGGAAAGGAAAGGAAAGGAAAGGAAAGGAAAGGAAAGGAAAGGAAAGGAAAGGAAAGGAAAGGAAAGGAAGGAAAGGAAAGGAAAGGAAGGAAAGGAAAGGAAAGGAAAGGAAAGGAAAGGGAAAGGAAAGGAAAGGAAAGGAAAAGGAAAGGAAAGGAAAGGAAGGAAAAGGAAAGGAAAGGAAGGAAAGGAAAGGAAGAAAGGAAGAATGGTAAGGTAAGGCAGAGGAAATGAGGTTTGTTCTGGTTACTTTACAACAACCTTTTAAAAATCAGAATTTAGCTTTATGACAAACTACTGTGCAGTCACCAGAAATGTATTGAATTACATCTCTTGTTACACATAATATTCATTGTGAAATCCATCACCTTTTCCTCTTCAGCAGTCATTCAGAAGGTGTCCTGCTGGCACTGCTGGCAGGGGTGAAGGAGCCTTTCTGGAAGCCAAGGGCTGGCAGCCCTCTCACACTGGTGGTGAAGCTGCACTTCAGGATGTAAGCAGGCAGTAAGAACTGTACTGTTAAAAGAGGAAGGAGGTGTGCTCAATCCCTGTCTGATAAATCTGCAGCTAGAACTCAATTTACATCCACAGTGTGCTTGTAAGGTGTAGATAAAGACAAATTCTCACAACCTAGTAAATGGTTTGTACCCTGTGCCTGTGATTTAAATCATGGTATCCTTTGTCAGCAGGGTTTCTGACATGCTTGAAGTGGCCAGACTGAGCAGAAGCAGAAGAGCTTTGTATAAGCACCCACCTATTTTTATGCTGCTGTTGTTCACCCAAGGCAAATTGTAATGTGTCCTTGCTTGAAAATAAGACCTTGTGAAGAACTTATAATGTGGGTTCAGCTTGTGCTGATTTCTCCCACATTCTTGTGTTTTCTGGGAAGCTGGATAAACACCAAAACCTAGTGCATCTGCCAGTTCTTAAAAGGAGCAGAAACAAGTCTCCCTTTAATTTGCTCATTCCAATTCTCTATGTGTAGTACAGAAGGTATTACACATATGTTTGCTCAAATGTGGTCAGTCTTGAACAAATATGTAGGAAGGGCTATAGTACAGAAATTAACTGGAAACTGGTGCTTTGTTTGTCAGCTACTTATACATGCAGCTAATATAAAGAATCACTTTAAAATAGTCTCTTTCTTAAACGGTAAAGACATAATTGCATTCAAATTTGTCATGGGAATAAAACCTGCATTACTGATAATAACTTACAGTATCAAACACCTGCATTCTGTTTGCTTATGTGTAGACAGAGCATGTGGATGGAGTACAACAGAAGAAAAGGAGGCTGAGGGGAAAGTGTCTTGCTCGCTACAAGTACTTGAAGGAAGAATGTAACCAGGTGGGTGTTGGACTCTTCTCCCAAATAACCAGCAATAGGACTAGAGGAAATGGCCTCAAATTGTGCCTGGGGAGCTTTAGATTGCATTTAGGAACTGTCTTTAGAAAATTCAGGAAAAATGTCTTCAGCAAAATGGTTGCCAAACTCTGAATTTTCCTGGGGAAGTGGTAGAGTCACCATCTCTGGAGATGTTGAAAACATGTGTAGATGTGGTGCTTAGGGACATGGTTTAGTGGTGGACTTGGCAGTGCTAGGTTGATGATCTTGGATTTGATGACTTTAAAGGTCTTTTCCAATCTAAACAATGATATGATTCTATGAGTCTAACACAGGACATCAAGCAGTTCTTAATTTCAAAAAACAGTACCTGATCAGTGTCAAGAACTAACTTACTCCTATTTTTCTTTTCCTACATTCTTATTGTTTCCTTCTCCTCTATGTTCAAATCATTCACAATGTAGAAAACAGAAATCCTATTTTTTTTTCTTCAGAATCTTCCATCCTCTCTGTTCTCTTCTACTGTTGTTTTGTCAAATGGATGTGTGTGTGTGAGGCATGGGAGGAAGTCCTAGCCACCTAGTTATACACACTGTCATCATCAGTGAATTTGCAATATGGTCTGTTGACTGGGCAGACATTTCCAACCTCCCATTGTCTTGTGTCATCGTTTGTAGATATCTTCTGGTGAACTCCTTTGAGCCATGGTGTCAAATAATGCATACTTCCTTCTTGGCATAAAGTTTACTTGGAGAGGGAGTATGACATTTTTTAATATGTAGTTATACAGACAGCAGTTATGTTTTTCTGAACTATGGAAAGAAGTTGCCTGTTAACTGCTGCACCTCTTCCTTATCTGTGGTCCACAGACAGTAACAAAAATAGGGTAATGAAGTCCATTTGTGAAAGGTTGACATTGGATGCCAGGGGACAGCTTGGCATGGAGAGTACCGACACAATGAAGAGAATTTTTAATGTCTTCAGATTGTTTCAGAATAAATGAAAGAATCCCAGTGAGATGATCTGTCTAGAATTTAAGACAAATAGCAGAGCATGAGACTATTAAAAATAAAGCATCAGCTCATGTCTGAAAGCAAGTGTATGCTGAAGAGTGAGAAAACAATGTCTACCAAGTACCAAACCTGTCTTTTCTGTCAGAAAGTTCCTCTGAATGTTTGCCCTGTGCTGAGGTCCCATGACAGGGGATTGCTCTCTGCCATGGAATCCATCAGGACCTCCTGCAGGAGAAGAGTTCTCCTGGGCACAGCCCTGACAGCACATCTAGCATATAAAATGGAGATCAAGCAAAATCCAGGCATTTGCAAGCAACAACCCCGGTGGATGTAATATTTGCTCACTGAGAGTAATATTCTGAGTTGAAGTTCACTGGTATATTATACAAAGATATAGTGGTATATTATACAAAGAGTATGATTTATGATACACAATGAACACTATAAATGCACATCTGTACATATATGACTGTCACAATATGAATACAATGTTTACTATATGTAACTATATGCTACTACTATTATGGGTAGATGAGGTACTTAGAGATATGATTTAGCATAGAACAGGACGGTTGGACTTGATGATCTTAAAGGTCTTTTCCAACCTAGTGATTCTGTGATTCTGTGATATGTATATGAGTACTCTCTCTATATATAGTATTCTGTGAGTTTGGGTCCTATTGTCACTGGGTCTTCCTGATGGACGGGAAATAATCTATCATAACATAGACAGAGATTGTATCACATTAATTAAAAAAAAAATCAGACTCAGTACTTCTGTGTTATTTTACTATTCTGTCTTTTTTTCTTCTTTTCAATCATCTGTAGGTGCTCACAGAAGGACAAGTAATACATGATGTTACTCTGAAAGTAACGGGACTTCCACCAGAAAAAACAGGTGTGATTCACGGTGTAACTTTTGTCTTAACTTCTCCTCTTTCCTTGCTTGAGCTTTTCACAGCTATCTATCCCTATGTGCAGATTTCAAACCTGGTTCTTCTCTCAGATTCACACACACACACACACACATGATACACAATGGCCTTGGCTCATACAGTGTGTCCTCTTTAGCTCCTCTTCGCATTTCCACTGTAGCCACTCTGGTTTTCCAAAAATCTGAATTGTTTTATAGAAGAATGCAAGAGATGAGAGTTACAAATGTGCGCTGTATTTACCATGAGCAAATACTCAGTTATGGATAAAACCATCAGTGGCTTGTTGATAATTGTTTCTTAAAGGAAAGATCTAGTAAGCAGCAAGAGCATTTGTTCTTTGCCTCTGTCCTTCTATCAAAAAACACATCTGAGGAGGAAGTGGATCCCTGGGACTAAATCCAACATATTCAAATACGAATTTTAAAAGCAAGTTTAGAGTAGAATAGAATAGCATAGTATAGAATAGCATAGCATAGCATAGCATAGCATAGCATAGCATAGCATAGCATAGCATAGAATAGAATAGAATAGAATAGAATAGAATAGAATAGAATAGAATAGAATAGAATAGAATAGAATAGAATAGAATGCAACAAAAGGTTGTGCATGCTTTATGTATATCTGTTGCAGGACAGATGAAATAAAGCAGCATATGAAAAAGTTTACATTAGGAATACACACAGCTGCTGCATCAATGAATTTTTGAAAATTTTTTTCCTTACATTTGAGAGCCAGTGTGTTGGGCCCTGACAAATTGATATAGGGGCAAAACAGATAATGTGATTAATACCCGAAAGCTACTCTAGTGATCTTGACCATTGTTCTTACCTGAATTGATTCTGTTATTGAAATTTTGAGTAAAGCAATATCCTTGTCCACAAAACAACTTATGAAATTGGTGCTTGCTTGTTGCATTATGTGTGGTGAGGAGTGGACAAGCTCAAGACATTTTTATCATCTTCTCAGCTATTCTACAAAATGTCATAAATGTCAGAGTCCATACATATTGCATAATATTTATTAAAAGTAGTTGCCAAAAATCCTGGCAGCACATAACTGCATTGAAATGTTTTGGACAGATTAGAAATCTAATAGTCATTATTTACCATTTTCTAATTTGAAAACAAAATATCTTTTCTCCATCCCATCTCAAGCGCAAGGTACTACAATTGCATGCTCTTGTCACTTCCAGCTTTCCCATCTGTTGCTGCAAAGCTATTATAAATGAAGTTTCAATGAAATCACAAAAGCAGGCTTATTGTTTTGACACAAAACAAGACTTAGATAACAAAAATCAATTACGATGCGCTCTCATTTTTGGAGTGAGGAAGTTTCACTACTTCAGAGGCCGGTTTGAAACAGTGGATTAGAGCAAAAAAAATGATGTGTCAGAAATTATAAAAATAACAATGGAAAATATATTTCTTATAACACATAGGTCAACAATTGTTTGAAGGCAAAAATTTTCTGAAATGTCTCAGGATATACGAAGTAGATGAACATTTCATTCTTTAGTTTGATGCTTGATACTGAAATATCACGTTGGATATTGTCATTCAACACTTGATTACACAGAGGAGGGGAAAAAAAACTGATCAGGAAACACTGTTTTCAGGCCAGACTTGATCAGTTGGCTGAGTCAATCCATCATCTTTTCAAAGATGTCCATACATTTTACTATATCGAGTTAACAATTTATATCTGTACTAAGGCATATCTTTTGGAAAGATAAACAAATGTCATATAAAAGATTCTTGGGGTGGGAAAGTATCACGTTACACTGAATACAGGTGGCCTTTTTTCACTAGGATAAAGTTAAAGACTAGAAAATGGTCAGTAAACATTTTAACTGCTGCCTAGACTCTACAAATGAAATTGATCTATTTGTAGATGTAAGATAAATGATCTCCTGCTTCAGACTTAGAATTTTTTATTGTACATCTCATACTTTATATTTAATTTTAAAAAAAAAGAAGAAAATTATTCAACCCTTCAGTTTTTGAGCTTTCTTCCTTCCCAAGGCAGGTTGTGCCAAAGATTCATTACTTATTTTTCAAAATGCACTATTTCTTTCTGGTTACTATCCTGCCTCATCTGTTAGGTTACATAACTCCACCAAGAGAAACATGCCCCTTCTGTGGATATCCGCAGAATATTAGTGGATTTGTTCTTTTAATTTTCACATTACTGAAGCAGATTGCCTTTCCCTCTCCATCAGGCTTTCCAGATTTGAGTAGCTTGTTGTGTAGTCCATTCCAGTGATGAATCACTTGTAGAAACAGAGATAAGCAGAAGCAATCCTCCTGACCATGACTAGTGACTGCACCAGTGCAGTAGAATTATGTTTGTTCCACCACATTTAAGCCCACACAGGACTAGAAGCTCTAACATATTTGTCCTTATGATGTAAGTACTGAAATAGTGGGCCATGCACTAGAACAGTAGTTGTTTGAGTCAGGGGAACTGTAAGCCTGAGGACAACACATGTTAAATGTTGCGTTTAGAGAACACTCATCACTCATGACAAGAGACTACTACTACTACATTGGTTGTCTGAGATCAAATATCACACAAGGTCAGGTGCCATTTTCCGTAGATTATGCCAGAAATATTTTTTAAGGCAATTGAGAAGAAATCAGTTTTTAAGCAGGCATGTCATCAAATGGGCTAGATGATTAACCTCAGGGGTCCTGGTATTTCATCTCAATAAAAGAGACTATCACTAACATGAACTACTTGTCATAATCAAGAAATCCCAATAATTTTGAAAAACCAGTGGGGTAATATGAACTACAGACAAAATTTCATGTACCACTAAAATGCAGCAATCTCTGAATGATATTTGGCAGATGGTAGACTATTCCTAGCAAATACACAGAATGATAAATCAAAAAATTAACAGATTAACAGATCTACTCAACCTTTCCCAGGAATCCTCTCAGCTGTTTGAATGAATATCTGTATTATTCAATATGGCTGGAAACTTCCATTCAAGAGGGAGATGCATTTGGAAGCAAGAACTGTTGAGTGATGTGTCCTCTAAAAAAGTTCTTCATTCCTACATTTTTTTTGCTAAAACATAAAATTTTATTCTTCCTCCCATTTGTTCTTCTCTGCAAGGTCTTGTTGGTTTTGGTTTTTTTCATGGAAAGAGAAAAACAAAAACCATCTTAGTAGAAACAACTGAGTCAGCAGAGGAAATGATGTTAAAACTACAGCTTTCTGCAGAACTTCTTATGTGGTGGTTCATGCAGAGCTTCTATGTGTTTGTGAAATACTCTTGTGATCCAGAATCAAAAATATTTATATGATACTTTCCTACAGAAAATAAAAGCAGGGAACTGCAACATGTCAGTTCAACAGTGGCATGATGTGATCAGAGTTGTGTAGGCCAGAAATGCCTTCTGTATTCTCCTTGTTCGCAGTGACATACAACTCAGAGATTATCTGCAGAACAAGGGGGGATAGCATTTTATTTTTGCTTTCAGTTTTTGAACATGTGAAATTAAGCATGCTCATGAGTTCATCTCCAGGGCTAAGGAGAAATATGTGAGCTCTCTGCAGCAGCATCTTGTCATACTAATTCCTTAATGATTCTGCAGTAGAGCAATTTACATTCTGTCAGCAGTTAAAATGCATACAACCAAAACAAAAGATTAAAATAAATTTGGGGAACTTCTAGAAGCAGTTAAAAGAGTGCCAACATGAAATGCTTTCTTTGGTTGACTTTCTTCACTGACTTGGGTATAGCTAATTAGCTGAAGCTAAAGTGTAGTTAATTTTGGAAGCTGAGTTTCTTGTGGAGACTGCTGTGATAATAATGTACCCAGGAACTGTTTTAATACTGTTCTTTCACAGAGTCCTGATCCAAAGCTCTTTGAGGGCTTTTCACATCCAGTAAGTTCTGGATTGGGCATTCACAGCTTCTAGTCACAGTTAGCTTTTCACCATATGTGCTAAATGCAAAGCAACATGTGTAAATGAGCAGTGAAATGCAAGGGAGCAGAGGGGCAAGGGCAAGGATGAAAACAGCAATGGGGAAGGGGAGGTGGAGTTTGGAAAATGGAATGAGGAATGAGCAGAATGAGGAGGAAGGAAGGATTAAAGGAGTAGCAGATGTGAGGGAACACTGAGGAAAATATATTATTCAAACTCTGGTTCGGCACTCCACCAGAACATGTATTGTGATAGCTGCTGTCTTTGTGGTGATACTGAAACCCAAAAGCTTCACTGGCAATGTGAGACTTGTAGTGACAGAGAGATAATGCTGCTGTTGTGCAGATATTTGTTTTAGTGGGGACAAAGAGAGGGAACAGCAGAAACAGCAGAAAGATATTGTGGGTCCAAAGTTAAAAACAAGTTTATTTTCTTTTTTTAAAAACAAATAAAAACCAGTTTAATTTGTGTTTTCTAAGTGAAAAGTTATTAATCATAAAATGAAATATGCGTTATGTTGGCAAATTCTACCTTTTATACAATATGTATTCAGTATGTTTCAGTATCGATTAATACATTTTTCTTTTTCAGGAAATATGTGCTGAAAAACTGCATCCATCTCTAAAATTGTCCCAGGAAAACAACCCTCTCTAAAGCAGCAACATCTACATTGTTCCAAACCGAGAGAGAACGAATGTAGTCTGTCCTAGAAAAACAGTTGTATTGGTACAGTTCAAATTATACAACCATTTTCCTCTCCTGCGCTGTTCTTCACTGACACTCCAGAGCTACATACTCACAGTTATACCATAATTGTTTATTTTCCTTTCCTGAACTGGGGTAGTTACATCAAAGTCAGTAATTTGTACTAGCATTTCAAGAAGCACGTCTATCCTCATAAAATTTCATCTAAAGAATAAACTAGCATAACTACTCAGTACAATATTCCATTCCTCTTTTAAATGAGTACATTAGGTCAACCTTTTTAGTGCATATAAAAATAAAGTGGGTAATGAATGTATCCTTATTCAAGCAGGGTTTCACTTGCAGATAGCTTTCAAGGGAAAGTTACACTTTTTAATGACTAGTAAAAGCCTTAAACTTCAAGTATTGTATTAGCATAAAAATGGTACAGCAGTTTTGTACAAACTCTCCTCAAAGTACATTCCAGAGGCATATTTAGGTCATGTTACATATTCAAGCTGCAGGTTTAGCAATAATGATAACTACTTAAATACAGAGCATAACATTTACAGCCATCTTTGTTTAAATTATCTTCTCATTCTTTCTTTTCCTATATTCTACTCAATACAAAAAGCTGAAAAAGACCTGCACAACTGTTTTTCAGGTCTTTAGTGCCACTCTAGATCATGTTAGATGAAATCCCATTCAAAGGAACCAAATCGGTATTTTCTCAACAGGTTAAATTTTCAAGACTTGAAAACCTGCATTATAAGAATAATATACAGTAACCTCCAACCTGATTTATTTATAAACTAAATAGACACAGAAAAGTATGCCAGCCTAGTCAATAAGATGATGTTAAACAAACACCTTTACAGATTATTCAAAAAGAAATGAGGTTGCTTTTAAAAAAAAAATAACACTAAAACCATCCAGATAGGAAGCAGGTGCCTTAATACTTTTAACTCTTGTGTAGACATTGAAATGGCAGGTGGAAACAAAAGACAGGGAAATAAAATCTTGTATACCTGACAACAGAAACAGCCCATGTCTGAGTCAGTTAGCAAACCATACATATAATTTATACAGCTAGCGACTGTTGTACTTACAGTATTTTAGTTTGTCTCTGCCACAAAATTGAATTTTCATTGCATGTTTCTTGGATAATTGCATTAAATTGGATTATTGCATAAAATCCTATTGACATGCCAGAGGATATTGTCAGTTTCAGCTATTAGAGGTTATACTCAAGAGATGTCGCCTTCAAAATAAGTATATTGATATTTTAGGCACTTCTTAGAGATAACGAAGTGTCGTAACATTTAATAATCAGTCATTATCATAATAGGCATAAAATGGGGGATGGATGTTAATATACAGAGAACTGTAAGGTACTATAGCACATGTAATGGTTTAGAAACAGCGCCTTGCTGAGATAATATATCCCCTTGGCACTTCTTTCTTTAAATAGACAAAATTCCCAGAAAATGAAGACTATATGTTATAGAAATGGAAGTACAGATGAACAACTTTGTCTGAAGAAGTAGATGGGAACAAGATGGACAAGGAAAAGAAGAATTAAACTTGAGTTTCTGTGGAAATTTCAACTATGCAGAGGACATAAATTTTAGTTTCTTAATTAGGTGTCCGGGTCTAAGTGCAACTAATCAACTGCTGCCAAACTCTCAGTCAAGCATGCTAGGTCCAGGGTCTCTGGTGGCTCTTTTCACACAACTTTTAGGCCAGGAGTGGTCTAAAAATCAACTTCAGCTGGGGTTTAACCAGTTTTCAGTTTATTGTTTAAAATAAACTAATAATTTTAATAGGTTCCATCAAAGATTTTTTCCGGTCTTTGTTTTTGCTAGTGACAATTCAGGGCAAACTATGCTAGAGAAAAGACTAACGGGAGAATTCAAAGACATAAAGAAGCTCTAAAGCACAGAGAACAGCTCTGTGGGATAGCTCCTGTAAAGTAAAAAGGAGATTTAATTGTACATCCATATTAAAAGGCAACAGCTTGCATATGGCAATCACTTAAAGAAAAAGAACCGCAATTGTATACCTATATAATAGTGGCATAAAACAAAATATGCAAAGTAGATGGAGATTAGAATAATGAGTGAATTTTCTATAAATTAGTCCTAGGATTTTAACAATATTTTTCAGAGTTCTCTGAGCATAATATGCTGCAAACTTAGCATTAAGTAAAATATCCTTGAAGACTTAGGTGATTGACACTTTAATTAGTAAACAGGTAGAAAATCCATGATCTGAGCTGTTAAAAATAACTTTTCATTCAAGTGTACCAGTCACAGACTAAAATGTTCCTATAGCAGTCATTGGTTGGATAACAAAATTGCTTTGATGCTGGTGGCATAGCAACAGACCTGTGAATACTGCAATGTAACTTTATTTATACGTGACTTCTTTTTCCATACATTCCTCTGCAGGATACACTGAATGTTACCAATATGCTTTCTCTAGAGCAGTCAACACTGGGGTCAATAGGTCAAATTTCAGAGCTTAACCTAATCGAGAATATAGGCTATTAAGCTGGTATACACAAACTCTTCTTCAATCTTTTTGTACACTTGTCACACACATTCAGACACACATGTATTTCTCAATCCATAATCCATCCAGAAACTCTTCATGTATTACATTAAAGCAGCCACTAAATCTAAGACAACATACCTTAGTGTGGCAGGAAATTCAGAAACTGTAGAATGTAAAAATCTAAAATAAATGTTGATTCTCACTATTGCAGGCCACATAGTATGCATTTAATTTATGTTTAGTCTGTTGGATTAAAATATTAAACTAAATAATCCCTGTTTTGTTTCCTAATAGATACACAGAGCTAAAGTAGTGCAGAAACCTTGATTTACACATGAAGCTCTGAGTTGTATGCAGTGGAAAGGATGGGTGGCATAGTCTTTACTCACTTGGTTCTGAGGGTAGGGTTATTGTAGTGTTAGAGGATGATCACTAGTGTATGGGAATCCATTTGCAAACAAATATACAGTATTTTTAAAATTCTAATTATTAGATATTACATCCAAAGAAATATAGAAAAAAATATTAAAACCAAAGCAACTGTCTCTTTGTAGTCTCAGTAGAAAAACTCATGGTATTAATGAATTATGTCACTATCAATTTGTGTGATCTCTGGAGATTAAAAATAGTATTAGTTTGGGATAGATTATGTGGATCAGAAAGTGGTAAA
Organism: Laterallus jamaicensis coturniculus; assembly: GCA_022605575.1. NCBI lineage: Eukaryota > Metazoa > Chordata > Aves > Gruiformes > Rallidae > Laterallus > Laterallus jamaicensis. The sequence continues at coordinate 7,480,132 of JAKCOX010000003.1, forward strand.
ATATTGTCCTGTCAAATATATGTGTACAACAGTCACAGGAAGAGCTTACCAAAGTTGGTTATCCATAATTTGAGAATTTTTCAGAAGTGACTACAGTCCCATTTTATCCAAGTGAGGTTGAACTTAGCTAGTTCTTATTCAAAGAGCTGGTATTGCAGCAGTACAGAGTGTATTTCAAGCTACAGCCCAAGTCTGAAATGTATGACACCTACTTATCTGGCTAGCCCCTACACATGCAGACAGTTGCAGCTTAAACAGGACCCAGAGAATGTCAGGCTTACTTGTGCTGCACTGCAGACACAATAGAGATTACAGCTGAGAGACTGTGAACCTTTGCAAAATTCTCTTGAAGACACTTATGTAAGTCTAATTAGTGTGTCTCAGACTCTTTGGAGAGACTCAGTGTAGATGCTGGGCTGCAGAATGAAGTAGAAAAGTCTAGCCTCTTCTCCATCACGCCTCGAGACAAGAACAGGATGGAGGAGGTGGTACAAATATCGCTCAAAAAGAATTCCTGTCAGTGGATTTTGGGGTAGGCGTGGGAAGTTCGTAATTTCAGCGGACAGCATGTAAGAAGTTTAGGAAGAACTGCACCATACTTCTGTGAAATGTCATACTATGTTTAACTGTCTTTGCTGGTGAGAACCTGGGACAAGATGCAGTGAGAGCTGAGGATATCCTTATTGCATGCTGAAGTGATGCAGATGGGTTCCTGTCTCCCTGGTCGGAACCAGAGGGCCAGACATTTTCAAAAATGCAGCCACTGTGCAAGGAAGTCAATCCTCATCATGGTGTTTTCTCACTTATGGCATTTGGACTTTCAATGTATTAATTTTGGGGCAGCGCATGGGTGTGTGAATATTCTCAGATGTTTTGTGACTTTTGGTTGATGCACCTCAAAAGAATGTGAGGCTCTTATTCACTTTTCATCCTAAAAGTCTTCCTGTCTTCTCCTAAGGTTAAACACATAACAGCCAAGTTGTGTAACATGCCCACAATAGTAATTCTTGGCACATTTTGAGAAAGCCTAGATACAGGATATGTCAAACCATATGGAAAAAAGAGATTTCACAATTTTTAATTTTTTTTACAAAACTAAATTTTTTGCTCACTGAACTTTGTTTTAATTAACTCCATGCTGATAGTTTATAGGCACTTCAGTAGTTTATTTATAAGCTATTTCTGAACTCTGCTACAACTTCTTTTTTTCCATGGTATGAATACTCTTTTTTAGCAAAGTCTTTCAACCAGCAGAAATGTAATGAAAAGAGGGTGATTTAGGTGAGATCTTTTTGAATTTAAGCAGTATACCTAGAAATCACAGTGTGTTTGTAATGATGCTAACCGTCTCATGTGGAGACAATGCTTTCTATTAATATACCATTCTTCACAATATGCATCACCTGTGAAAAACATCTCTAGGTTGGTCTTTGTTCCCTGGAGAGCATAGTTCTTTGGAGTAGAGATGCATTGCTAGTTCTGCAGTGCTGGAACCTCTTCAGGTACTTGCAGAATGATGCTATTTTAAATAAAAAAATTATGTTGACCTTGAAAACCAAGAACAAATATCTAAGCATTCAAAACCAGCAGTTAGAAATTTTGCTTACAAAGATATTAGCTCCCACTATAGGACTATGGGCCTTAGCTCCTCTCTCATTCCTCATACCCAAGTAGGAGCTGAAGTTTGGTTTTCCCTGCACAGGTAGCAGAGATGGAAAGAACTGAGCTGCTCTAATGCAGGTTGGTGGGGTTTTTTACCTGAGGTCAGTAACTTCATATTTAAGAAAGAGTTGGATTTTTTTAAGTTCTTCTCACTTTTCTTTCTTCAACAATCACTCTTTACATACTTATACAATTGAAGAGACACATGGATATTTATCTATGTTTTCATACTGTTTAACCTATTAACTCTGACAATCTTCCAAGTAAGAGGTAGTACTGATTGCTCCTAAAAGACCTGCATTTCAGTATAAAGGAGGCTGAATTTATGTATTAAAAGTGATTAAATATTATTTATCTTGCTTTTAGCATCCAGGGTAAGGCTGAATAGTGAGCAACAGCATAGCAACTACTGGTTCCATAGTCACAGGGGTTCCTGAGGAAAGAGACACAAATCCATGGTGGCAGAACCTGGTCACACATGATTAACTTATTTAAATTAAATTACTGTTAATTGGTTTAATTGCAGCTAATAAAAATTGTTACTGACCTACACTTGTACGTCTATTTAAGTTAGTTATTATTACTGTGACTGTATAGCCTATAAATCAATTATGGAATTAGCACTTAAGATTACCCTCTCTGTTATTTACTGTAAATCTTAATTAACATTGGAATTAAAGGGTATCTCATGTCCCTATTGTCTTTGATGACAAACAGTTTTATGTTTGTAACTTACTTATGAAAAACCAGAAGAGATAGACAAAGGAGTTATGTAATGAAGAGAAAGTTTTCCAAATATTGATTGCAGATAACAGGAACATCTTAATATTTCAATAACAAGGGAAATGTCTCATATAATTTAGTCATCTCTTTGGAAAGGTGTACATCAGAATCCTTGTCTTCCACACAGAAAAGGGAAGACATGAAATTATTTGAAGACCAATTACTCTTTCTTCTATGGGTCTCCTCACACCTCAGGTCTTGAAATCTGAACTCATGGTGTTCTATGTTTAAATCAATCAAGTCACATTCATATTTAAGTGGAATTCTTCGATCTTCATAGAGTAAGTATTTGCAGATAACTACATCCCAGGATGCACAAGATTCACAAGAACCATCATGGAATGATAATAAATTCCTATTATGATGCCGTCATAAAGTTTATGCTGTTTAGTAGTCAGAATAGGGATTTTTATTTTGTTATATTTCAAATGACATGGAATTGCGTGGGGAACTACTGAATCATGTTGGATCTTATTTCAACCGTTAGTTCATGGTGTCTGGTCTAATTTCTGCTCTTAATCTAATATTCCCGTCAGAAAAGAGTCAGGAGTATCTGTCAGAGAGCCAGATGAGCACCTTATATTGGTTTTCCAAAATAAACCACGACAGTAAAAGATCTGCATTATCTTAAGGGAAAACATCCCTCAAATATTTCCAAAGTACGCGGTCAATATCCACTACAGCAAAATTAAACCCTATGGAGTTAGGAACTGTAACACTAGAGATCACAGTTTCCCTAAAGAGCTTTTCTCTTCCCTGGCCAAGACTGGCAAAACAGAGGGGAGAAAAAGTAGATGAAATAAAACTGAAACAGACCCTAACATCTTTTTGTCCATTTATGTGATCTATCTCAATTGCTTTCAGAAAGTCTAATCCAGAATGACCATAGTTTTTTGAACTGGTACACCAGAAAAATATATCCAGGCTTTGAGGCTGCTGTTTTTCTCTAATAAAAACCAATGTCCCATGTCATTCTCATAATTTCCTCAACACTAAATTGTCACAGTGTAGAGCAGTGTATTAAAAACAAATGTCTTTCCCAATTTAAATGTAAATGGTCAGTTCTGAAAAGGAAAAGAAAATGCTGTAAAACTGCACAGCAGTGGATGTATACATTTAAAAGGGCTCTCAGAAAGTTTAACTCAGTATTCCTGTGGAACTGATGGGCCAAATCTGGTTTTGTTCAACTGTGAATTTACTGATACTTGTATTTAAATTACTGCTGTAACTTAAAATTACTGATACAGTTTTCAATAAAGTTAAGTTGTGCAAAATCTGAAGTGTCCCTTGTCCTGAGGGCAAACATGAGCAGTACTCTGCTCTTCTGGCCTAGAATATTAAATTTCTGATGTTTTCCTTTGCATCAGTGTCTGGCAGCTTTGGCTTTAGACTCCCGAGGTCAGGTTGACTCATGGCTATACAACTGTTGCTGCCTCTGTATTAACATCCTCTGCCTCAGAAAGCATGTTCTGCACAGGGACACCTCCAGCGATTGGCATGAATGCAACCGGGATGCTCTACGCAGTTAGTCTCAAGATCCCCAGACACATTTAATAGCAATTTTTGAAGAAAATATATTGCTATTAATGGTAATAACTTGAATGAGCGAATTGCCAATTTTCATCAGCCTATGAAGTCTACTGATATCTTTTAATTAAAAGAGAGACAGAAAGATTGATTAAAATTGATTTGATCTGAATGACATAGCTGCCTTTAAAATCAAGTCACTACATGCCTGAGTTTCTTCACTCCTATATCAAAGTGAAGACAACTAGTTTTAAAATATACCGTAAATCCCTCTGTAACTCTATTTCCTCTTCCACAGGTGGTCTGGTTCTGGCCCAGCCATGCAAAACTACAACAGGACCTATCTACAATATGGAATTATCTTTAAACTTTGAAGAGTTATTGATGAAATAATTTATCAGTGAATTGAGAGTCCCTGGAAGGTCACTAGCTAAATGTTTTTTAAAAAAACATATAAAGAAACTTGTTCTTTAATATTCTTATAACTTCTAACATATCCATCATTTAACATTAATTATTTGGGAAATTATGTATAAATAGAAGTTGTCACTTTGAGGATACGGAGGGGACTCTTATATATGGATGATACGTATGACAAAGGTCTGTTGAATCCAATAGACTAAGATTAAAAGAAGAAGTACTTAGCATCACCTGTGAAACTCTGTGTGCATATCCTTAGGTTACATGGATGTTACTAAAAACTGCGGTATATCCAAGCCTAACTGTCAAACCTAACTTTGTAAGGCTAGCTGAAGCCCCAGAATCAACATGCTAGCAGACTATGTCCTCCTGCCCATGTACAGGAAAGCCATGGGAACCTAGCTTTGCATCTGGAAGGATCCAGGAGCTTGTGCCTTGCCCAGGGACAAGGAGCTGTGGTTCATCTCCTTTCATGGAGCATAGAGCCTGAAGCTCTGACTCATCTGAGTAGCACGTTGCCGGTGGCATGTTATTACCTGTCAGCTGAGTCCCTTGGTCCACCTTCCCCCAGTACCCAGGTAATTCATTGGAGAAGGGAGCACTGTTTGGAGAAGCTGCTGGGCTTCGTGAATGGCTGTGTAAGGCAGTGACAAAGATATATTCCTGAAGATGCCCAAAATGTGGTGGTTATCCTTAAAAATGGGGTACTCCATCCAGTGCAAGAAGTGCATAGTACCGTATCATTTTGAACACTATAAAAATCTGAGTCCTGCCCTTGAGTAAATGACACTTGTTACAGGAAACCGGTGGGGTCAATGAACAATTTCTTCTGAAAAAATTTAAAGCATGGTTTAGATTAACTGCTATACCTCATTAATATTTATCCACGTGAGTAGTTCTCATTCTTCAGCAGAAGGACAGAGTGGCACCATATAAGAGATCTTCCTAAGCTAGCAGACCACGTCAAGAATAAAACACAGACCTTTTGCTGTGGTTCTGGACTGTAAACTCTGAATTAAGAATCTACAATATGTATGCATTCAACAGGGTCAAGGGAAAGAAAAGAGCTGCGAGCACTGGCCTTTCCTGTCTTCTGCACATTTTTAAGTTTAAATTGGGAAAGTAAAGAACATTCTCACATGTCACTCTCACAAGACTGATAATCTCCACACTAGTATATATTTTCTCACTTTTCACAGCATCCTCTCAAAGAAAGGATGTAACCTTTCAATAATTTCTTTCTGCTTATCCTGAATGATCTCCCAGTCATTGCTTTGCTTAGGAGAATTTCTTCTTAGGAAATCAAATACTTCAAAGAATACAGAAATCTATATAACTTGCATAACGTAAAATACTTGTCTCTGCTCACTGAACTGTTACTGTAAGAATTATTTCTTTCTGAAGAGCGAAGAACCTGCATGTGAAACTCCATTTGTAAGTGGAGGGAAGGAAATACCTGTCATCTGAATCACTCAGTTTGAAACTTGGAATTATTTCCATCACCTGGAAAATAACGCTAAAATTGGTGGAATAGTAGAGTTCACTGTTGGAGCAGCAAATTGCTTTTGTCCTAAAAAGGTATTAAGCTCCTGCTTTCCTACAACATTGCCCCTTTACTTACTGTTGTAACACTCCAGGACAATCAACAAACCAGCATGAGAAAAGGTCAGATGAATGAAAATAGTTCACAAGGGGGTATGATTTTAAGGTCATTCCCATGTGAATGTTCAAAGGTATAGGAGCAAATTCAGGGTAAAACACAACTGATCAACTTTTTACTTAGTAAAGTTGACTATAATTTTTGCTATTAGCAGAGCTTTGCTAGGTGACATTGTGAATAGGGAGTCTACAGGAATATGAAGGACTGGGAAGTGTCATATACAAAGAAATCAACAGAGGTGATTTAGGTTGGATATTAGGAAGAGGTTCTTTACTGAAATAATGGTCAGGGACTGGAACAGGCTCCCCAGGAAAGGGTCACAGCACTGAGTTGGACAGAGTTCAAGAAGTGTGTGCACGATGCACTCAGTCCCATGCTCTGACTTGGGAGGTCCTGGGTTGAGCCAGGAGTTGGGCTTGGTGATCCTTATGGGTCCCTTCCAACTCAGTATATTCTATGATTTGACAGAAAAGGGGAGTGAGCGAGTGGCTCTGGTGGGCCTTTGGCCTCTAGCCAGGGCCAAACCACCACAACCACTTTCCAAGCACTCCACTATATCCCTGTGGTCTTCATTTGATTTGCCAGTCATGTTTTCCTGTAGTTGTGTTTTCTACCTTTCTTGCATGGTATTAGCCAGAAATCAGTTTTGCATTTAAATATTTTATGATCTTGAAGCAATGTCTTTTGCACTTATTAAAATATGTTTGCAAGAAGGAAGATCACAGAATCACAGAATCACAGAGTTGTAGGGGTTGGAAGGGACCTTGAGAGATCATCGGATCCAACCCCCTAGACACTTTTTGAAAATGGTGGTGCAGATGCAGATGGGGATCTTGGTTCTGGTTAGGCTATAGTTTTGTTGTTTATGTTTTTTTTTTTAACACAGACCATAAACTTGTTATAACTTTTTTATAACTTCATGAAAAATGGAGGAGCATTATGTAATATTTAACAAAATGTAGTTAATAGACTTGAGTGGGGAAAAAATGTATTTGTTCTTCATAGAGAACAGTATTCGTTCTTAATACAGAGCACATAAATGAATTTTGCCTTCCCATTCAAGAAAATCTGTCTTTTTCTGTAACAGCTGCTCTGACTTCACAAGACAAAACTCAGTGTATCTCAGCAGTCTGGGCTTATAAGACTTTTTATTTTCATACAAGCCCAGCTCTTCTGTTTATTTAACTGCATAAATCCATGGTGTATTCTTATTAACAGGAAGAGCTTGAACAATGTAGAAAACCCCATATGCAAAGTTTGGCTTTTGGCACTGCAGACATGAGCCTACAGCTCCCAAGAATATAAAACTAAAAAGAAACTCATTGATAGAGGAAAAAAAAAAAGAAATCACTTATGAGCTTGGACACTTTTAAAGATACTTAAAGAAAAAGATAGAGCAGGCTATGAAGAAAAGAGCTGAATTCCTGTTTAGTAATGAAAATACTATTTTTCAGGTCTTTGCAGATACATTTCTCACCTAATCTGTAGCCATGAAATCACCATCGGATCATCAACATGTGGGTTGCAGTGAATTTATGGATGAAAGTGATGCAGCAGCTTGTGCTTACAATAGTGCAAATTTAGTTTCTCTTGGACTTTTTAAATTTCAAGTAAAAATATTATCAAGTATATAGGTTTCAATTTAGATATTCTGGTGCAATATTCAATAAGCTAAAATTCTAAAACTGGTAATTTATCATTTTTCACACCATGCAGGATATTTTTTTTCAAATATTTCTTTGGAATTCTAACTGAACACACAAAATCCTCCTAATAGCCATCTAGCCAGGAATTGCCCAGTACTAACAGACATTAACAGACAGACAGTCATTCTAATTGTCAGCATTTGCTTTTGGGACTGTGCCTATGGGCCACATTGAATTAGACAGGAATGGCATGTAAGGGGAAAATTTGGCTTTTACCATACTGTGAAATTAAGTTAAAAATTCTTCTGTGAAACTCCAGGTCTTAGTTAAATACACAGTCCTCTATTGTAAGATTTGAAAAAAAATCTCCCAATTAAACTGTACAGATTGAGGGCAGACTTCTTATAAACAATTTTTTATTCTAACCAGGCAGTACAAAGTTATGTATTTATATTTTCCAAATGTCCTTTATATATTCCAAAATCACATAATCTAATCAAGTCTGATCTACGTAGTATATGTCCTTCTACTATTCCTGGGCAGAAAATGGGGAAATACTTAAAACGATGGAGGAAATACTTTAACACATTAAATCATCCTGTTTTTTACTATTCCTTGAAGGTCAGCTAAGTTGATATTTTATGCTATCATTCCATCATTGCCTCTTGTCTTTGAAGCATAGAGCATTTCTTTGACAAGGGGGGGTTATTTTATTTTTTCATGCTGTTGCTATCAACCACTTCTGTTCTGCTCTGGTAGGGATTAATCAATCTCATCTTAATAAAAATTTATCTCTCCACACAGATTCCTTACAATCACTTTTAAAACAAAAAAAAGCAGTTTTATTTTAAAAGTTATTGTAAAAATCAACCAAAAATATGTTTATAAATTTTCCAATGGTCATGATGTACAGACTTTTCTTTTTCACTGTAGAGATCAAAAATTCTAATAGAAACTCAGCAAAAAGTCATAAAATAGAATTTTCTGAGGCAAAATGCTACTGATTAGCTCACTAATCATATTACACCTCACTGTGGGAAGCAGCAACTTCTGCCTTTAATCTAGTTCAGCATCTAGTTGAGTTAGAAACTAAAAGCAGCAACTTTCCATACATGCTTCCAAAGAGTGTCCAAATTCATCCTTCCAACTTTTTACCTCATTCTGGCTTTGTATACCATTTAACATCTGCTCACATACATCTTTGGCATCTGCATTGTAATTTCTTGATTTGTGACTATACTGTCAATCCATCTTGATTATTTTTGTAGCATCTGTGTAGATAGTGCAAGGAAGTATACTTAACATTCTCCAGAAATGTCCTAAGCAAGTCAAAGACAAGTTCAATATTTCTCATCCCATGAATTAAATCTTGCTATGAATGATGAATTACCATATATCTTGTATTGGAAGATATTTGCAGCACATTGCAGATATGTATTTGCAGTATAACTTAAAGAAGTAACTTTGAAAGTAATAGAATGACTTGCAAAATAAGATTTATTACAAATGATTAAATTACCCTAGTATAGAAGCTACTGTGTTCTGTAAAATTTTTCATGTAAGTGACCACTCAACAAACATCTTCAGAGCTTAATAATGTAACACACTATTTAACACATTAAATCATCCTGCTTTTTACTATTCCTTGAAGGTCAACTAAGTTGATATTTTATGCTATCATTCCATCAGCTTATCAGGGTTGATTTTCATTTCAGGTGTGTTACCTTTTTGTCCACTCAACCTTGTTGGTTTTGAGGTTAGCTTGTCTTTTTGAAATGTAATCTTTTAATGAGGACCACAATGTTGTATGCAGCTAAGATCAACAGTGCTAGAGTAGGCTGAGGTGACCAACATAATCATCATGAGAGAGAGAAACAAAGTTTCTTGGCCTATTATTATCTGGTATATTGCTGACAAAATATTTAAAACCATTAAAGATTTGAGACTTTTTACTACATTAGCATTAAATCAATTTTTGCCACATATTACTTAATGAATGAGGTACATGTCTTTTTGGTGGTTTTGGTTTTTACGTGTTGTTGGTTTTGTACACTATGTCTTGAGTATATACGTCATGAAGATAAGGGGTAAGACAGACTCCTATTTTCCTTAGTCATCCTCTGCAAGTTTAACTGAGAAATTCTTAATAGGTTCAGGCATCTCAAAGAGCTGAGAGATAAATAGTTCATAATAAATAGAATAATAGAAATAGGGAGGCTAATGGCATTGTCTACAAAAGCTCTAGAAACTATTTTGAAGTTTGGGTCATTTTAATGACTGAATAGACTACAGAAAGAAGAGTCTCCCTTGGAGAAATAGTTATCTGATCTAATGTATACTTCTGGGACTGGTACAACAAACAGAAACTCCTCTCTACTGTGCAGTGTTAAAATGACTCTTCTGAGGCAGCACTGTTGGAATACCAAATGGCCAGAACTCAAGCTCTGGAGCCATCCATGACATTTCTGTATCTGCAAGTATGTCCTATCTGAGAGATTATGTGTTCTATATTAAGAAATGAAAAAAAAGTCTGTATAACAAATACCTTGAAATTAAAGTAGCAGAGTACATCTTAATTTATATTCCAGTACAGCATGTGCCCATTCAGTAGAAATTAAGTTGCATTTCCAGGTTGAGAACTTTCTTTGGGAATGGATGCTGGGCAGTGTGGAACAGCAAAGAATAGGACGGAGCTTCATCTTCCCTCATTTCGTGCTGTTGCAGAAGGCAATGTCTTTCAACAGACAATTCGGATAAGTAACCTTAAGCATTTGCATTTGGGGGGAAGGTTTCCAAGCTCCCACAGCTCTAGTCAGTCACAGCTCATTGCTCCTAACCTTGTTTTCTCTTTCAGGATGGATTTTATCAAGCCTCCCGCTTATTTCACAGCCCACATGCTTTGCCAGCTGTCCTTGCATAATGCAAAACTCAAGGCTGTTACCTATTCAAAAATCAAAGTGTCCTTTGAATACAGCCTTTTAAGAGGTCCTTTTTGTAAACTTAAGATGAATATTAACTATAAACAGTAGAGGAGATCATAAGAGATAAAATAAGTTGCTTCTTTTTTTCCCTTCTTTTTTCAAAGTGCTTGAACCAAGCAAAGTATACGTATATAGCTTTGATAGCAAATCACCTTCTGTCAACCACATGTTTCGATTGGAAAGAGCTCTTGACACTTGTCATGCTTGGGGTGCCTAATAGTCTCTTCTGTCAGAAGAAAATTGGGTTCCTAGTAAAACGTTTGCTCTAAAACTGCATAAAAACTAATGACTGTATCAAGCTATGTACATTGCCGGAAGCTACAGTCTGCTAGGAGAATTGCTTTTTATTGGGAGGTTTGATATCATCATGCTGTCAAGGGCCTCACATTGGTGTTTGGCAGCCAGGACAATGAGTTCATTGTGCATTTTATTGCAGGAAATCTTAAAACCAGCCTGCGGCTTGGTCCCCAGTGGAAGCTGATAATTTTAACAATGATGCTCATTCCAAAATTTTCTAATCAAAAAAGTTTAGCCTTGTTAAGTTACTGAATGACCTTCAAACTTGTGAATGACCATTCGTAACATATAGGGTAAGTAATTATTGCCTGTACTGCTTCTAAAATACTACAGTGGTGGGCCACATAACACAAGTTGGGATAATAATGTAACAAAACATCCTTCTAAGTCAAACAAAGTAAATTCCCATTAAAAAAAAAAAAAGTAAACCAAACCATAAATAAAACTTTGAATTCAAGGAACAAGAAAAAAAATTATTATATTGAGGCATCTACTTCTGTTTTCATCAAGAAATGGTCTATGAGAAAAATGCTGGCCTGACCAGGGGACCAAGGGAAGCTAACATTTTAAATAATGGAGGCATTTATATGATGTCCTTTATATTCAAAACAGACTAAAACCACATTTTACAGCCTTGGCGGATGGACAGGGTGAGGGGAGTCCCAGGGGCCTGTTAAGGGATGTTAAGACTTGCTGAGGCCCTGAGGTATTTTACAGATGGACAGTAGAATGAAGGTACATCAGAGTTTTTCCTTTTCATCCTTTCATCTGAACAGACTTTATAATGATGAGCTTAAGACTTCAATAAAGAGTGTTACAGAAATGAAAGACAGAGGGCAAAAGAAGTCCATGCAGATTTCTTCTGGGGATGAGGTTCCTGAAATTTCTCTCAGGCAATGCTGCACCTTCCCCTTCCTGTTACTGGATAGAATATAAATAGCAAAGTTTATCCTTTAGTTGATAAGCTTTTAAAAAGAGAATAAAATTTAAAGTAACCTTACTTAAATTGATTTTCGTACCTGAAGACAGCACACCAGACAGCTTGTGCTCTTGACCTTCTTGTCTGCAAGATATCAACTCCCTTTTTATGTCGAATGTATGAAGTCAGTATTTACATAAATGTGATTTTACAGCAAATATACAGTATAAAATTGGTGTCTTTGTATATAAGCTATCTATTTTTTATAATATGCGGAGAAAATTAGGCAACACAAGTTCTACTAAAATTAAATAAATAAAAATGTGTTGTTAACCTTTCAAACGGGCATGCATTACCATGCATGGACAGAGTGGTGACCATGGTGAATCTGGATGGCAAAGCAAAAACCTATTAATCCAGGTAAGATTTACATCTCCTTGATGGCCTTCAAAAAGTTCATTCTGAGTGACATTAGTTTTTCTTTTGTTTTATTTTTAGATTGAAAAAATTAATAAATTAAGCAATGTGTTGGTTTTTTATTTGCCTCTTCCTCCAAACTTAAGCCCACAGGCTATTTTCTGTTTAGTGCGTATTTCTGGAACAAAGTAAAATGACTGCTGTGCTGTGCTGGGGAAGATTAACTCAGGTGGGTTGCTTGCTTCTTTGTCTTTAATACTTTAAACCTTTGGGTTTATTTCTATCTGAGGGAAAGATCTATTCATAGCATGCTGTCTACAGAAGTATCTCAGAAAATTCATCCATGGACAGCTGAGAAATAACCATGCATACAAACCTGGAGGTAACTTGTACAGTTAAATGCTTTGCGTGGGTTTTGGTTTTTTTTTTTCCTGGTTTTGTTTTCAAATAAACTGTTCATGCCAGTTTGTGTCTTTTCAAATTTGAGTTTGTGTTATACTTATGTGTTCCTAACACAATGAATACCCCATTGGATTTCAAATTGTACAGCTGTGAGTCGAAATCATGGACATCTCTAGTATTTGGCACTACCACTAAAATCTGGCTTTTGATCTAGATCCAGTAATAAACATTTCATTTGCACATTATGTATTATAAATATATCCATGCTAAAAAAATCTGGGTGATCTGAAATGCCTAAAGAATTCATGTGGTGTACAAAGTTAGCATAACATCCTCTATTTAGATGTGGAAAATGTTTGACATGTAAAATATCTGCAGGTAAAAATTTAAAAAAGTAGCTGAAATAAGTTTTTCAATAGATTGTTGTGAAGGTATTTGAAGCCCCTGTATATCAAGGTGTGAGACATTAAGCTGGGATGCAGGAAATGGAAATATAAATTATTTCTTGTCTGAATTACTACTTTGGGAAAAAAAACCCCCAACAACTTTGTCTTCTTGTCCTGTGAATTGGTCTAGAAATGCTCTTAAACTTGTATCTCCTATGGGCTAGGGCAACACTGTCAGTATTGATTGAAGATGTCCTAACCGAGTTCAAGTTTTAGGAAGGTTTGAAGCTTCAGAAATGTTTCTCTTTTTCCCCTGGCTAATTTGAAGCAGAAAAATAATTCTCCTGGAATAAAATTCAACAGAATATTATAATACATAACTACAAAGAATAATCAAGTTATCTAGCTAATCCTGGTGTAGGGAGTTCCATTCTGGATGCTAATGGTACTTCAGAGTTCAAGAACACAGTGTTCAAAGAAACAGAGAAACAATAAAGCCTGATATTCCCTTTAGGGCCATCATTCCCTTAATAGAGGATTTCCCTAAGGTTTACAGCCATCTAGCAATATTACTTCACTTCTCTGCATTGAATTAGGCCCAAGGACAGCTGTACAACTGAAGGTGATAAAACAGAGTTCACTAAAAGGTAAAGCAAATCTCACACATCTTCACCTTTTCTAGTTTTCTTCACATTTCTTACTCTGTACGTTCAACAGATTATTACTATTATTAAAACACTATGAAGTACATAAAATGGATATCAGTGTTTGAAATGCTCTTAAAAAAGGAAGAATTAATCCTGAATTTTTGAGGCACTTTACAGGATTACATTCTTAATGTATTCCAATTACATTCCTAATTTGTGCCAATCAGCCACAAGCCACTTCGTTATAAATGGTAAAGCAACAATTCAAATCCCAAACTGATGGATTCTTGTTTATCACTCTTTGGTAGTGCGTGTGTAATTTTGATCTCATTGATACAATGGAAGTTTTGCTGATAATTACAAGGGGATTGACACCACTCCTGAGAACCATACCCATACCGAGGGCGGATACCTTCACTCCCAACAACCGCCTCAATAGTTTCAAGGCTGTAGTCCAGCTGGCAATGAGTCAGGTAACCAGTGGCATACGGAGGTGTCTTAAGCACTGTTTATATGCCTGGCGCAGATTCAGACTGAAAGTGCTGCCAAACCACAGAAAGTACGCATGTGTCATTTGTGTGTGTGGAATGGAAAAGGAGGAAGATCTGGCAGAGAATTCAAGGCACCTCAGGCTCAAGCTAATAATGTTATATTCCCAGGTTAGGGCTGAGATACAGACAGCACTTACAAACTTTATATGTAGCTTGGGTGGAATACAGGCTATTGAGTCCAAGTGGTTAGTACACGTCCCAATAAAGGTATCCAATGCTCACTACAAGGATTTGTACACTTTACACATTTCATCTTGTGATGCTTTAACACAGAGTTTATGAATAGTATCTTAGCGTTCAGATGTCCCCACAGAGAATGTTCTGAATTTAGTCCCTCTGTTTTGATTTCTCATGTTCAAACATAGCAAGATTTTCAGCAGTCATCCAACTTCAAGAAATAATCTTTCAGCCTTGTCTCTTACCTCCTGGTTAGTAGAGTTCCTTGGGATGGAAGACGTTTAAGTAGGAAACTTTCCACATCAATCTCCTAGTATCTAGGTAAAAAGCTTAAATTTGTAGATGTTACTGTGTGATAATACATATCTCATATATATCCACAAAAAAACAATGCACACATGTAATTGTTGAATTGGCTTCTGCAGTGTGTCCTATGGGGTGGCTCAGGTGTTTCTTGCTTGAAATATTAGCTGTGTACACCCAGAACTCTTTCCATTCAGTGTATAAGAATACAAATCCCCAAGTGTATAGCATTACTACTATCTGGTAAGCCAGACACTGGCAGTGGCATCTCGGTGATACTTAGCCCTCTGTCAGTGTAAGCATTCTTAGCTGTATTTCCCATACATCTTTCTCCTTTATGAAACCAAAATTTTGCATAAATATTCACTTCTCTGAGATACCTTTGAGCAATGACTGGGATCAATTTAAAAGACAGATTGTTTCTTAGAATATGGTTGTATCCTGCTTAACTGTTCAAGAATAACCAGAGAAGAAAAAAAATGGAAAAAATCGCTATGTATGGATGTGAGTTATTTGGGTTCAGCATTAATAGTTTTAATAAAATATTCAGCAAATCAAACATCATATTCTGTGCATGGTGCAACATTAAAAGTCAGAAACAAGCAACCTGCTTTTATAAGATGTATCTGCTGTAGTCCTAAGCACCACCAGAAAGTTGTTTTCATCTTCATAAAATGTTATATCCTCAATAAGTAATTAGAACATGTAAAACTTGGATGATTCCCATGCTTTAACAAACATAAGAAGGTATGAAAACAAAAAAGCAGATGGACTTTTTCATTATGGGACCAGGTTTATAAAAAGAAATCTGAGATACGTCTGGAGAACAAGATCAAAAGTGAAGCTTTCATACTCTAGAAATCCTTGTTTTATGAATTAATATTTCATAACCTGGGATTTCATCTATTATTAAGAGACTTAGTGGAGAAATCAGTTTAAAAATCTAGCATGTAAACATTATTCCACCTTGCTATATAAAAGGGAGATTAGCTTGCTTTCTTGAAATACATGAACAAAACTTTAGACAATCTGGCACTTTCTGTCCTACAATTTGACAGTTTAGCTCTGTCAGTAGCTCTTAAGCTTCACTCCTGAATTTGTTTTTCCAGCTGAAAAAAAATGGGAAATTAATTATTGTGTATTCAAACAACATAAACATTGCTAAATAAAAAAATAAAAGAAAAAATAAAGAAAAAAATTGTAAAAAAAAGAAAAATAAAAAAGGAGTGGGCTGAAAAAGTTCAAAGGCAGGTCTTCAGTGCTGAATCATTTAAAATGGTTGAGTCTACACACATTGAAAAAGAAAGATGTTGGCCAGAGGACTGAAGTACGTCTCTTATGAAGACAGACTGAGAGAGTTGGGCTTGATCAGCCTGCAGAAGGCTCTGGGAAGAACTTACAGCAGCCTTCCAGTACCTAAAAGGGCTACAGGAAAGCTAGAAAAGGTTTTTTTACAAGAGCATGGAGTGATAGGACAAGGGGTAATGAGTTTAAACTAAAAGAACGTAGATCTGGATTAGTCACTAGGAAGAAATTCTTCACTATGAGGGTAGTGGGACACTGGCACAGGTTGCCCAGAGAAGCTATGGCTGCCCCTGGATCCCTGGAAGTGTTCAAGGACAGGTTGCATGGAGCTTTGGGCATCCTGGACTAGTGGAGAGTGTCCCTGCCCATGGCCAGGGGTTGGAGCTAGATGGGCTTTGAGGTCCCTTCCAACCCAGTCTGTGATTCTGTAAGATCAGAAGATTGATTAATATGTGAATTATTGACCTGTCTTTAACAAAGTAAATTCATCTGTCTGCAAATATCACTAAGTATGTGACTGATAAATAATTCATGTCTTGCACTTGCATCTGAGTTTAGTACTCTATTCTGGAAACACACACAGAGTTGGTAGGTCAGATTTTAGATCCATTCTGCTGTGAAACATGAAAACAGGTGAGATAGGATCTGCCATAAGACTCCTGTTCCCTGTGGATAAAGAAATGGTCAATTTCATGTGCTGAAACAGTTCCACTGACTTTTGCCAAATGTTACTGTAGATCAAAGTTTTCATCATTTGCAGAAAACCCATAGGAAGTTTTGAACTCTACCGTGTCTGCCACTTTAAGCTACCAAAATTTATTGTTATCAATCCTCACCATTTCTTTCCAAGGCAGACATTCTGGATGAAGCTGTGCACTTTTAACAGTAAGAATAATAATTAAAAAAAGGATGTGATCTTTGACAGTACAGCACCAATTTATCTCCAAATATGGTAATTAATTTGCTAAGCTTAATGAAGGATAAACTACAAAAAACTCTTATGCTTTTCTGTTTCTTTATTCTCTGGATTATAACATTGTTTAGCCTTTCCTTGGTATAATCATTATTCCATTACTCCATGATAAATCAGAATAAAGCAGCTGATGTTTATCAGGAAGATATCTGGTGTTCCAGGTTTCCAACAGTTAGAACTGAGATCAGAGACTTGCCTAGTGGAATTATTTCCTCCTTTCATGCTGTCATCTTTCAAAAAACTGGTCTCTGAGATTTCAGCTATGATGATCAATCACAATCTTGTAGGTTAAATATGACACTTTTTTGTGAAGTCTGATTGGCTCCAAATGCAAAGTGAGCTCAATGAGTGCCTGCCTAATGAGTGCTTACCTAATGTAAGGTATCTGTACGGACAAATTTGGATTCTTTTGTGCTTTTAACAACTGCTTGGACAATACATGCTCTGCTACAAATCATGGTGCTGATCTGCATTTGGCAGATAAATAGAAACAAAACATAAATGACTCAAGTGGAAGGTTCTCCCCACCCCCGCTTCTCTCCCATCAAACCTCCTGAGTCTTTCACATGACAGCTGGTTCCTCCACAATTTCTTACACAAATCTTACATTTCTTACCTAGGATCAAGTCTGATGAGGTATCACTTGGCCCTGTTGTTAGCTGTGTTTGTGCTAGCAAATCAGATCTGCATGGGGCCGTTCTCTACCACTGTGGACAGCTGCCATCAGGCGACCGGTAGCTCTGCTGTTCAGCTCTCAACCTCCAAATCATGCTGGATGCTTGCAAATTGCTTGGTAGGAATCAGTCCTAATCTGTGTTAACTTCCAAACCATGCCCAACTGGGCTAGCTGGCTCAGACAAGTACCATGACAGAGACCATTTCAATATTTTAGAGCTAAAACCAGGGATGCTCCCTGGCCCTTACTACTACATCCAGCCATAAAAACTACTACCACATCTAGCCATAATATCTGACTGTACAGTTACACATTAAATAGAAACAACCTGTGAAGATAGAGCAATAGGATAACCATAAGCACAAATGAATTCAGATAAAAGCAAAGTTATTGCAGCTATTCCTAGCAAATGTGATTTTTTAAAAGTACAAATAAGTAATAAATATTTTACAAACAATAACTTTTCTGTCTGTTGGAAACAAATGTTTCTTAGTAGGAATTGAGTTATATTTGGACAGGATGTAATTAAGTTTCAAATTTTCTCTTGTTCTATGGTGTAAGATATTTTTGCGCTTTTTTTGCCTTCATTTTTATTGTAAAATATCAAAAATAGATCTATTAATGCTACATTTATAATAAAGATAAAACACTCCTACAAAGTCTGACCCTGTAACACTTACTTGCATGATGTGACCCATCGCTTTTTGTTGATGTTGGAGCACAGTTTAAATTAAGTCAGAAGAAGACTTCCTGTTAGCTTCCACAGGCTTAGAAGTAGCTTCTTGTATCCCAACTATTCTTTGAATGAGTTATCGAAAAGCATGGTAGTGACTTTTGGTATATTTTGGCATCTGGATTGTATCTCACTGGAAAGTGTTCAACAGTAAAAAGCGGTAAAGACTTTTTGTTCTTTGCCAAAATCAGTATCTGTGCCCAGTTCAACAAACACAAACTCATTCAGAATGATTAGGCCAAGTATATATGAATTTACAGGAAACACCTATCTGGAATACAGATTTTGGATTCTAGGCCTTACAACAAACTCCAGTATATTGTAGAAACACAAATGTATTTAGTGTATCAGCAAATTAAAAATGGAGGGGGGAAAAGGAAGAAAAAAGAAGAAAAAACCCCAAGAAAAATATTGCAATTACCTTTAGAACAGAAGTAATATTTTCTAGGGTATAATTTTTAGAATTCATCAGCTTTACATGGGGATTCAGGGTTGAAGTTTTGTTGGGTATTTTTGCCTTAATTCTAATCAGTACCTTACCTTTCTATGGTGAATTTCATTCAATTTCTCAATATATATTAGATCATTTAAAGCTCCACACTGTTGTGACGCACACCTCATTTTGAGCTAGGGGGCTGAGGTACTGACAAAGTGGTATATGGTGAATCTCAGCTTGACCACCTAAGTCAAATTGGTCCTGTTTTTCAGTATGTGATACATTCGGCAACTTCCATGGATTTTCCCCCATGCCCCTATTTTTAAAGATGATACTTTGTCTTGAGTTAAAGAAAAATATATATATACATTAAAAAGCTATAAATCTCTAAAAACCCCACTTTCAATAGCACATGCTACATATCAGCTCAGTGTAGGGTTACAACTTTCCATCATGGCTTCTAGCTATTAAATCTCACCTTCACAAATAGTATGAAAAAGAAAAATAATTTTCAATAAATTTCAAAAAAAAGAAAACTTCATAGTATGAGTGCCCATCTTTGAATGACATGGCATTGGTTTACATTGTAAAACATGTAAGATCATGTGTTCTTCATCCTTCCATAACTTTTTCTTTATCATGTACATTTAATGTATAAGTTCTCAAGCTTCTGCAGTGTTGATGCAACTTTACATTTCACAGGTCTCCTCCTCATTCATAATTCTTCAAGGCAGCTCAGCATCTTCCATAGAAATTCCTTATATGGAAAAAAGTATCAAGGAAAAGCATAATGCATGTTCTGTCCAAGCCAGCATCTGGATATTCAAATCTGCCTATATTTTGGAACCATTGTCATCTCAGGAAAATGCCAGAAAATCCTTCAGATTTGATAGTGAATGACAATCAGAGAGTAATGATCTGACTTCTTGATCTGTCCCTGTTTGATATCATACTTAAAGACTAATAAATCTGCCATTTGATGACAGGGGTTTTATTAATTTTGTGAACCTAAAGAACTATGAAACATATTTTTGAGCTCCAGACATTTAACTATTTGCAGACTTCAACTGGTTCCAGTAGTTCAGTTTATTAATTTACCTTACGTTTTCTGTTTTAACATTCTATTTTCAGACATGTTACCTGTCTAAACTTTAACTGAACGGTTTGTAATTTAAACACCAGGTGTCTGCCTCAGGCTGAATTTCACTGGGAAGTATTAACAAATCTGTTCACAAGTTTGTGGAGAACAGCATCAGAGGGCAATGAAATTTCCATGGAAAAGTGCTGAATTAGATAAAATTTGTTCAAACTTTCAGAGAAAGCTTTTACTTGGTTAGTCAGGTCTCTTGGACAATGCACACTGACAAACTGGGAGGACAAAAAAGTATTTCTGAAGTAATTTTTTGTCACACTAGAAAAATAATTTTAAAACATCCTTTAGAGTGAAAGATGTCACTATCTCTCTCTATGAAAGGATTCAATATTTGTTTGGGTTTTATTTTTGTAATTGTGGTTGAATAAAAAGGATATAAACCATTTCATCAATGACTGTACACCTGCGATTTTTCCTCACTCAGAAAAATCCATATACGTGTATAAATCACTTATATGATGTTAGAAACATAAAGTAGCAGTCTTTTTGATAATTTTCTCTTTGGTATATTGAAAACAGAAACATTTTCAGTCTACCTTATTTTGAGTCATAATAGACATACACTCCCACTGTAAAACTCTGATTTCCACAGGTATTTGTCAATGTCAGTGATTGCCAGCTATGTAATGATACCTCATGTTGCTTCAAACGCCCCTCGGGACCCACAGATCCTGGATGAAAGTAGGAGTGTTTGGGGAATGAAGAGCTTCCCTCTACTTGACGTAGGGGCGGTCCAGGAGCGGCTCAAAGGGATTAATGCACACAAATCCATGGGATGCATCCACGTGTGCTGAGGGAGCTGGTGGAAGTGATTGCGGAGCCACTCTCTATCATCTTCGACAGGTCTTGGAGAACAGGAGAAGTGCCTGAGGATTGGAGGATAGCCAATATCACTCCAGTCTTTAAAAAGGGCAAGAATCATAGAATCATAGAATCATAGAATCATAGAATCATAGAATCATAGAATGGCAAGGGTTGGAAGGGACCCCAAGGATCATAAAGCTCCAACCCCCCTGCCACAGGCAGGGCCACCAACCTCAGGCCTGGATCTACACAAGGTTGCCCAGGGCCCCATCCAACCTGGCCTTGAACACTTCCAGGGATGGGGCATCCACCACCTCTCTGGGCAGCCTATTCCAGGACCTCACCACTCTTTCCGTAAAAAACTTCCCCCTAATATTCAATCTAAATCTTCCCTCCTTCAGCTTTAAACCATTCCCCCTTGTCCTGCCATTATCTGCCCTTTTAAATAGTTTATTCCCCTCCTGTTTGTATGCTCCCTTCAGGTACTGGAAGGCTGCAATGAGGTCCCCCCGCAGCCTTCTCTTCTCCAGGCTGAACAAGCCCAGCTCCCTCAGCCTCTCCTTGTAAGGCAGGTGCTCCAGCCCTCTAATCATCCTTGTGGCCCTCCTCTGAACTCTCTCTAACAGTTCTACATCCTTCTTGTATTGGGGGCCCCAGCTCTGGACACAGGACTCCAGCTGGGGCCTCACGAGGGCAGAGTAGAGAGGGACAATCACCTCCCTGTCCCTGCTGGCCACCCCTCTTCTGATGGAGCCCAGGATACCATTGGCCTTGCGAGCTGCAAGAGCACACTGCTGGCTCATGTTAAGTTTCTCATCCACGGTGACACCCAGGTCCTTCTCAGCAGGGCTACTCTCAAGAAGCTCTTCTCCCAGTCTGTATCTATGTCTGGCATTCTTCCGGCCCAAGTGCAACACCTTACACTTGGCAGTGTTGAACCTCATTAGGTTCACCCAAGCCCATTTTTCCAGCCTGTCATGATCCCTCTGGATGGCTTCCTTTCCTTCTAGGGTGTCAACCACACCACTCAGCTTGGTGTCATCCGCAAACTTGCTGAGGGTGCACTCAATCCCATCATCGATGTCATTGATAAAGATGTTAAAGAGAACCGGTCCCAAGACAGACCCCTGGGGGACACCGCTTGTCACCGGCCTCCACCTGGACATAGACCCATTGACCACCACCCTTTGGCTACGGTCTGTTAACCAGTTTCTTATCCACTGGATGGTCCACCCATCAAATCCACATCTCTCCAGTTTAGAGATAAGGATGTGGTGGGGCACTGTGTCAAAGGCCTTGCACAAGTCCAGGTAGATGACATCGGTCGCCTTCCCTTTATCTACTGATGCTGTTACTCCATCATAGAAAGTCACCAGATTGGTGAGGCATGACCTTCCCTTGGTGAAGCCGTGCTGGCTGTCCCGGATCACATGCTCTTCCCTCATGTTCTCCAGCATGTCATCCAGGAGGATCTGTTCCATGTTCTTCCCAGGCACAGAGGTGAGGCTCACCGGCCTGTAATTCCCTGGGTCTTCCTTGCTCCCTTTCTTATAAATGGGAGTGACATGACCTTTTTTCCAGTCGCTAGGGACCTCTCCTGACAGCCATGACTTTTCAAATATGATGGAGAGCAGCTCAGCAACCACATCAGCCAGCTCCTTCAGGACCCTGGGATGCATGTCATCCGGCCCCATAGACTTGTAGACATTCAGTCTCATGAGGCGGTCTCGGACTTGCTCTGCTCTTACAGTGGGGGGGGATTTACTCCCCCAGTTCCCACCTAGAGGTCCAGGGATGCAAGGTTCTGGGATTTGAGAATTATGAGAATCCTGGCTGCCAGAGAAGACTGAGGCAAAGGACTCATTCAGTACCTCAGCCTTCTCCTCATCAGTTGCAGCCAGTTCTCCTTTCTCATTTACCAAGGGAGGTACGTTCTCTTTGACCTGTCTCTTCTGGCCAATGTACCTGTAAAATCCCTTCTTGTTGTTTTTAACATCCCTTGCCAAGTTCAGTTCCATCTGTGCCTTGGCTTTCCTGACCCCGTCTCTGCAAGTCCGAACAGCATCCCTGTATTCTTTCCAGGCCACACTACCGTGCTTCCAGAGCTTGTGTTTGCCTTTCTTTACTCTCAGTTTGACCAGCAGGTCCTTACTTAGCCATGCTGGCTTCCTGCCCCTCCTGCTCACTTTCTTATTCAGAGGGACAGAGAGCCCCTGAGCTCTCAGAAAGGCATCCTTAAAGAGTAGCCAGCTGTCCTCAACATTTCTGTCTCTAAGGACCACCTCCCAGGAGATCTTGGTCAACAGGTCCTTAAACAGCCTAAAGTTTGCTCTCTTAAAGTTCAGTGTCCTGATCCCGCTCTTCGCCAGGCCCACATTCCTTGAGATCACAAACTCAACTAGGGCATGGTCACTGCAGCCCAGGCTGTCTCCAACCTTGACACCTTTAATGATCTCCTCCACTTTGGTGAGCATCAGGTCCAGCAATGCATCTCCTCTAGTTGGTCTATCAACTATTTGAACCAGAAAGTTGTCATCTACAGACTCCAAGAGTCTCCTGGATCTCTTGCAGGTTGCTGTATGGTTTTCCTAACAGATGTCTGGGTGGTTAAAGTCCCCCATCAGAATGAGTGCCTGTGACCACGACACCTCCTTCAGCTGAAGGAAGAAAGCCTCATCAGTATTCTCTCTTTGGTCAGGTGGCCTGTAGTAAACCCCTATCACCAGCTGCTCCTTATTAGCCCCATCCCTAATTCTGACCCACAGGCTTTCGACCTGCTCCTGGCCACTTCTCAGAGAGAGCTCCTCACAGTCTATCCACTTTTTAACATAGAGGGCAACTCCCCCACCCTTCCTTCCTAACCTATCCCTTCTAAAAAGTCGATACCCTTCTACAGGGGTATTCCAACTGTGGGAATCATCCCACCATGTTTCCGTGATTGCAACTACATCAAAGTTTTCCAGTGCCATCACGGTTTCCAGTTCCTCCTGCTTGTTACCCATGCTGCGTGCATTCATGTAAAGACACTTCAGCTGGGCTTTCTGACTCATTAGCTTTTTTGAGGAGCCCTCCCTCAAACCTCTGGGAGGAATCTGGAGTTTTCCCCCACTGCCTCCTAGAGGGACATTAGAAGGTTCCAGAAAGGGGGTCAGCAATACTACCTCCTCTGAGGAGTCCCCAGAAGTTCCTAAGGGACACTTTAGAGGTATTTCCCTACAGTCTTGTAGAATGTCAGCATCTCTAAGCCCTTCTCTATCCTGTTGAATTTCACCCTCTTCACCCTTCAAATCTTGTATAAGGCTTGTATAAGGCTTGTATAAGGCTTGTATAAGAAGGAGGATCCTAGCAACTGTAGGCCAGTCAGCCTCACTTCTGTCCCTGGAAAAGTTATGGAACAGCTTGTTCTGGATGCCATCACCAAGCAACTGGAAGAGAAGAAGGTCATGAGGAGTAGTCAGCATGGATTCACCATGGGAAGATCGTGCTTGACCAATCTCATAGCCTTCTGTGATCTCATCACCTGCTGGGTGGATAGAGAGAGAGCAGTGGATGTCATCTACCTTGACTTCAGCAAGGCTTTCGATACTGTCTCCCATGACATCCTGATAGCAAAGCTGAGAAAGCATGGGGTAGATGAGTGGAAAGTGAGGTGAGTTGAGAACTGGCTGTCGGACCGAGCCCAGAGGGTTGTGATTCGAGGAGCAGAATCTGACTGGAGGCCTGTGACTAGCGGTGTTCCCCAGGGCTCAGCGTTGGGTCCAGTCCTGTTTAATACCTTCATTGACGACCTTGATGAGGGAATAGCATCCACCCTCAGCAAGTACGCCGATGATACAAAGCTGGGAGGGGTGGCTGACATGCAGTGAGACCTGGACAGACTGGAGAGCTGGGCAGGGAGAAACCAGATGAAATTCAACAAAAGCAAGTGTAAAGTCTTGCACCTGGGGAGGAACAACCATTTGTATCAGTACAGGCTGGGGGATGACCTGCTGGAGAAGAGCTCTGTGGAGAAGGACCTGGGGGTCCTGGTTGATGACAGGTTGGCTATGAGCCAGCAGTGTGCCCTGATGGCTAAGAGAGCCAATGGGGTGCATCAGGAGGAGTGTGGCCAGCAGGTCTAAGGAGGTGATCCTCCCCCTCCACTCTGCCCTGGTCAGGCCCTACCTGGAGTATTGTGTCCAGTTCTGGGCTTCCTGTTGAAAAAAGGACAGGGATCTCCTGGAGAGAGTCCAGAGAAGGGCTACAAAGATGATTAAGGACCTGGAACATCTATCCCATGAGGAAAGGCTGAGAGAGCTGGGCCTGTTCAGCCTGGAGAAGAGAAGACTGAGGGGGGACCTAATCAATGTTTATAAATATCTTAAGTATGGGGTGCAGGGGGAATCAGCCTGCCCCTTTTCTTTGGTCTGTGGAGACAGGACAAGGGGCAATGGCTGCAAATTGGAGCACAGGAAGTTCCACACCAACATGCGGAAGTACTTTTCCACAGTGAGGGTGACAGAGCAGTGGAATAGGCTGCCCAGGGAGGTGGTGGAGTCTCCTTCTCTGGACATATTCAAGACCCGTCTGGATGCCTATCTGTGCAGTATGAGCTAGGGAACTGCTTTGGCAGGGGGGTTGGACCCGATGATCTTTCGAGCTCCCTTCCGACCCCTACAACTCTGTGATTCTGTGATTCTCTAGTACCACAGGAATGAACGATTTTCTTGCTAAATCTTGGGATATCGGGATAAATAAATAAAATCAACTATGGTTTAGAGGTCTACTACATGTTGCTCAAAAGTTATATGACCTGGATGCTCATTTTGCTCTGCCAAATGATAGGGTTTTAAACTATTAAGGATCATGTGAGTTTGAATGCTGTGCTAAACACAGATAACGCAGATTAAATGTTTTGCCCACTGAAAATCTGGTCTGTAGCTTGCACACAAGCTCCTCCTTGAGGCGTTGAAAGTTATTACAGCAGAAGGGAAACATTTTTAACAGTATTGCATTTACCACATTTTGCCTATGCCGGAAGACAGCTCTGAATTCTTTCATCTGAGCTATTGCTACTGTTACTGGACCTTTGGCATTGGTCCAAAATGCAAAAATATTGGGTGTCAGTTTTTAATAGCAGCATCATTCTGTGGAAACTCTGAGACAGGCTAATTTAAAAGTCTTTGGAGTGAGCCATTTATCCAGACACCACCTATTTTCTCAAACAGCTTCTAAGTCACTCCTAGGTCCAAGGTGAAAGCTGAGAAAGTAAAGGACTGGTGGATCTGTGCGTTCTTTCATCACCCAACAACTTTTGTCCTGGGTGAAAAGAAGCAAGAAGATAAGAAGAGGTACAGAGAATTGCACCTCGATGGTGTACGTCCATGTTTCTGCTGTGTCCATCTGAATAGGGAAGCTACAGGGAATGTAACTTTTTAATGCTTACATCATTACTTCATACTTTTAAAATTATTCCTAATGTGTAAGAAGAATAAAATAGAAAAGCAGGCAAAGGTCAATACAATAAAAAATGACCAGCTACACTTTGTGCTTTTCTTCATACTGTTGCAGTGTGCTCTTTTCAGTCTGTATAAATGCTGCCATGCACGTAAAGTTGTCAGAACAAAAAAAGGGCAATTCTTCAAGACACCCAGAGCTACACCCTTCTACACCAGCAGGAAACAGATTTCATGGCACAAACAGGAATGTTTTCTTTAGAAATAGTGTTGGAGGTATCGATGTCTTGGGGTAGTAGATCTGGGGCATGTCTGGCAGACTGATAAAAATGTATTTGGTGAGGCTTTGTTTATCATGGAGAGTCTAAAATCAGTGTTTCTGCTAATGTAGCACACTGTCAGATTTAAAAAAAAAAAGAGAGAGACAAAAGATAAAAATGACAGTGTGTGAGAAGCTGGCACAGCGATGGGTGGGTTTGGAGACATGAGAAGTCCCCAGACTGAGAGAGAAGTGAAGACAGAGCAGTTTTATAAAACTAGACTAAAACCATGGAGGTGAGGGGCAGAATAAGGAAAATTCTGTTCAGTTGTGTAAAATGTCCCTGTAAAAGAAACTTTGTTTGTGTGTGTGTGTGTGTGTCCCCACGTGCACATGCATGCATGTGTGCCTGTGTGTATCAAAGGTTTTTGAATCAATCTGGAATTTTATATACTGTAAAATTCCACTGGATTATTTAAAAATTTCTGTGAAATTGAAATTGAAATAATTCTCTATTAAATTTAAATTGAATTTGTAAGATTTTTCCAACTGAGCGATGTCTACCTGTGTTTACCCCAATGTTCAGACAGATAAGCCATAGCTACTTTTTAATTTAAATCCAACACCTTTTCTTTGAATTTTATAAACGAAAACATTCCATATTTGGACAAGGTGGATAACACTGTCAAGAAAATTCAAGTAGAAATTAATATTTTAATTTCTCATTGCTTGGTATGTCATTCTGTATTGGTCTGAAAACCTTTTCTGGAAGAAAAAATGAAATTGCACATAATAAGCAAATCTTACACAGCAAAAGTTAAATGCTGATTTCACACTTATAATAATGTTAAGCTAGAGCCCACTGTTTAGAACAGTATCACAGAATCACAGATCATTAGGAGATGGAATTAGGAGTTGGACCTCGAAGATCATCTAGTCCAACCCACCTGACAGACCAGGATCACCTAGAGTAAATAACACAGGAACCCATCCAGGCAAAGTTTGAATGTCTCCAGAGAAGGAAACTCCACAACCTCTCTGGGCAGCCTGTCCCAGGGCTCCCTCACCATTATAGTAAAAATGTTCCTCCTTCTATTCACATGGAACTTCCTCTGCTCCAGCTTGCACCTGTTGCACCTTGTCCTATCACTGACCATCACTGGGAAGAGCCTGGCTCCATCCTCCTGACTCTCAGCCTTTACATATTTATAAACATTCATAAGGTCACCCCGCAGTCTCCTCCAAGCTAAAGAGGCCCAGTTCCCTCAGCCTGTCCTCATAAGGAAGGTGTTCCACTCCATTCATCACCTTGGTGGGCCTGCACTGGGCTCTTTCAAGGAGTTCTGTGTCCTTCTTGAACTGAGGGGCCCAGAACTGGACACAATGTTCCAGGTGTGGTCTCCCCAGGGCAGAGTAGAGTGGGGAGAAGGACCTCTCTTGACCTACTAATCACCCCTCTTCTAATACACCCCAGGATGCTGTTGGTCTTCTTAGCCATGAGGGCACATTGCTGGCTCACAGTCATCCTGTTGTCTACCAGGACCACAGGTCCCTCTCAGTACTGCATGACCTGTGCTCAGTCATAACATATATACTGTCAAATGCTAACAAATACTAATAAATAACAAAACAAAACAAAAAAAATAAAATAAAGTAAAATAAAATAAAGTAAAATAAAAAATGGCTAGTGGTTTTTGTACTTTGCAGAAGTGCTCTTGCCAAACTGCAGGACAGCCCAGGGTGAGAAGAGTCTAGCTTTGGTTAGCAAAGAGCAGCAGGATAACTCCTGGTGAGGAAGCGCTGGGTCCTTGAACAAAAGCTAGCTATGTAGAGGGGAAAAAATGTACATGAGGGGAGGGAAAGCAAGGAAGATCTACTGTCATTAAAATGCCAGTAGTATCACTAGAATTTACTTACAGATTCACTACACTAATATTTCAATTAAGCTAAGTTTCTAGATATGTATTCATTGCTAATGCTGATAACGTTCATTAGCTTGTAATATATTCCTACATTTCTTTATGCAAGAAGATAAAGGACAGGAATGCAACATCCAAGGGAGAAAATAACAAACAGAAGAAAATTCCATATAGCAATTACAATGACAGACATCACAGAACTCCGAGTTAAAGTTGCCATGACAGCTGCAACCCAATTTCATTGCAGTTGGTATTGAATTTTCTAAATAGGGATATAAAGTATGGTTCTCAATATAATGGTTATGCCATTGTATTCAGTCAAAGCAGGATGTGTTAGGTAATTTTATAATATTAGTATTCTCCATTTTTCAACTTTCTAAGCATTTCCTGTGCTTTCCTCAGAAGGGGGTGAAAGAGTTTGTACCTCAAACACCAGCCTATCATTACCAGTAAAAGAAGTTAACACGAAATGTTTTCCTTAGAGTGTACTTGTCTATATTTCTCTTCAGATTTGAATTTGAAGGTACTCAACACAGGTGATCCCCATGGTTGGAGGGAGCAGCCCTGTGGCTGATGTTATATCTGTGACACGATGTATAGATTACACTGGTAACTACCGTATAGAACAGTTATGTGGTAACAGACCCCTCGTAATTTTGTGTTTTGCCAGCAGGTTGATGGGATTGCAAAAGTGCCTTCCAGAAGGCCAAAAATACAACTTGTTACAAGCTAGAGTTTAATAAATTTATCAATAAGATCACGTGGCAGGACTAATTCATATTACAGTCCAAGAAGCCTCATTTTATCCTGCAGTCTATCTTGGCATATACAGGATGCTTGCTGATTGATAGCCTGCGGCTGGCTGTTTGCCTGTCTGCTTGATTCCAGAACCACTTTGGAAACTATTATTTCCAAAGTGAAGAAAGTAGACAACACCATTAAAGGCTGAAGATAAAGACCACACCTCAGTCTCTGTGGAAAGGTGAAGCTGTCAAGGGAAAATGGACTTCTTAAGCTTTATACCTTCAGGTTCTTGATCTTAATAAAGAAAGAAGAATATAACCATCAATGCAGTGTGTGCAAACAAATCCATCTCAACAAAATGATTGTGAAAAATTTCAGCTCCATAACCCACACTGAAGACAAATTGCACTCTTCCACCTTAGTTACTTTGTATCCTGAAAATAATTTGAGAATGGGAAAGCTGCCAAAGAGTGACAACTGACCTAATAAATGGAATAAATCTGTCACTGCTGTTGTCACTTTCCAATCTTGTCCAACAAAGCATTTAGCTGCCATATCAGGGGCAAAATGAAGCTTGCAGAACATCAGATCCGTTTAAATGAACATACAGGAAACTGCATCTACAGAAACTCCTTCTGTTGCCTGGAGTGTAACTGAGGCATTTTTGAAGAAAGTTTTCTGCATTTGTCAGGAATTCAGCCTGATCAATTCCTGAAATGGCCTTTCTTCAAACTTCCATCCAAGCCCAATCTCTACCAGTTAGACATCTTGAAAACTGGGTATGAGTCAAAAGCCTGAAAGTTCTCATTGCACTAAATTCAATTAAGGATTATTAATTACTAGAATCACAACAGATTTAACTTGCAGAAACTATCAGCTGCTTCTTATTAAAATTTTACATCAAGGTAGGACTCTGACCTGCTATGACTCAACGTAATATTCTGCCAGTGAGTAGGACTGGGATGACTTTTGATCTTTTCTTAGAACTGATGCAAAGAAGGACTGAGAGTCTGACAACAGAAATAGTTGCATACTACCTTGCTTTAAAATATTTGAGACAACTAAATTATGCTTAATTTCCATGGAGCTAGAGAAGAGCTTCTCAATCTATGCCAGTACAGGGCTCTGCTGACCAACATAGACTCAAGGCCCAAACAGCTCTTGGGGTTGTAATAGTTGAAGAAGCATGAGCAAACATTGACAAATGGAAAAATACTCCTGCATATTAGTGGGCAATGCTGGCAAAACAGCAAACATGCCAAGGGTAATTTTTAAAAAGAAATTAAGAGAATTCTAAACATTACATTTTTAAATTAAAATCCAATTAATTTATTGAACTAAGTTCCATTTCATATTGCCGGAGAAAAAGAATCTTTAACAGTTTTTGAAGTTTAATTTGGTCCATTTTTTAAATCTATATTTGAAATAACAATGGATTTAATGCCATGATTTAGATCTTTTAAGCCCTATTTTATCATCTTGTGTGTGTGTGTTGTGTTTTGGGGTTTTATAACACAAAGGAGTGAATGGTAGTTTCTTCAAGACTGTTTCTATGTTTTGACAACTTATATGGCTTTGACCTTCCAAGCTATAATACATTTGGTATCATAAATTACCCATGTACTTTCCAACTTGTCTGAGTCGTGACATATTACCTGAGAAAGCCAGTTGAAACAGAACAATAAATAATTCCTGTGGGGGGGAAATATTCCATTTTGATACTTACCCCACACACATGTATTTGTTGTTGGCTTCCACAATTGCTTAACTACAGTGTTTCCTGCAGAGCACCATTTCCTCAGACATATTGAAAAGCTGTGAACTACAGTAGCAGTGCCAGCAAATACAGCTTCTTCCTCAAAAGATTGATGTCCATAGCATATCTTTCCTTCCAAAAATGTAATAGCTTTATATTAAAGAATCAATGTGAATTACATCAGAGACCACTTTTGCCTTCTTATTTATAAATAGCAACATAGTATATTTTATATGAAGCTAAGACAATTACAATTCTTTAGATAGATTAATATCAAGAATAAGGACACAGTTGCAGGCTTCCAAGCAATAATACTGCATTATTTCTAAATATTCTGAGCCAAGTTCATCGAAATACTGCCATTATTACTTTTTTTTCAGAAAGCCATATAGGACCCTTATTAAAAGGTAATATGAGCACCTTTGCCTTCAAAAAAATAAACTGAAAGCTTCCTCCCTTAAAGGGTGGAGATCTCTAATAGAAGAATACATTTTAGTGGGAAAATTATCACAGTTCTGTTGATTTCATCAGATAGTGACATTTTCTCACCTGAATGATCATTCCCTCTCTCCTCAGAAGGGCAAGCGTATTTTTTAGAATTATAGAATCATAGAATCATCAAGTGTGTTAGGTTGGAAGGGACCTTAGTCCAACTCCCCTGCTGTAAGCAGGGACATCTTCACTAGATCAGGTTGCCTTGAACATCTCCAGGGATGAGGCCTCCACTACATCTCTGGGCAACCTGTTCCAGTGATCTACCATCCTATAGTAAGAATTTTATCCTAATATCCAACCTAAATCTCCCCCTTTTTTTAGTTTCAAACCATTATCCTTCATCCTACTGCTACATGGCCTTGTGAACAGTTCTTCCTCAGCTTTGTTATAGGCATCTTTCAGGTATTGGAAAGCTACTGTAAGTTCCCCCCAGAGCCTTCTCTTCTCCAAGCTGAACAAACCCAACTCTCTCAGCCTGTCTTCACAGGAGAGTTGCTTCAGCCTTTTGATAATTTTTGTTAGATCATTCTTGTTAGAGGCAGTTGAAAACAGTAACTGTGTGAGTATGCTGCGTCTTCTTGTCCCAAGGTTCAGCCAGTAGCAAAGCTGAGTATGTATTCACAAAACACGCACACACACCTATGCATACATGCATGCAGAGGTGGCCACCCAGATCAACACGTACATTTCCAGCACCTGTTTAAATGCAAGTGGCACTTACACAAACATGAACACTGTGTCGGCTGGTCCTGGTCCTGCTTTCTCAATGACCAGGGTGGAAATCCAGTAGTGGAAAATATAGAAATACGTGCACACAAAATGTTAATCACTTGGATGGAGAGCCTTAGATGCTCAGCTGACCCAGTAGCTGGTCCCCAGTTGCCTTGGTATCCCCGGTTGCTGGTACTCATGCATACGATCCCCCAAGACTTGCAGTTACACTCCGGTAACTTACATCTTTTATCCTACATGCTGGCTTGGAGTTCATCAGCTTTCACACATACACATTCAGAATAAAGAGCACATCCATATAAAAGATAATTAGAAAAAGGATTAATCCAGAAGACAGGGAAGATTGCGATTATGAAATGCAGAGCTCAGTCTGGCACATTTACCTAAAAAAGAGACATCTACACCTGACCAGATTGTTCTGTTGATCTTCAGTGGACCTTTGTGCTCTTGCTGATTAGTTTTTAATCACATAACTTCAATTCTCAGCTAGTGATTCCAAAGAGACAAAATTTTTCAAAGCCATCAAAGGTTACATTCCTCCAGATCTCCACGTTGCCAATTCAGTGTTTTTGGATCCTGTCTGTCAGTCTTTGTTCACTTCAATGTTTGTTGCTTGTTCCTATCATGGATGAAGGAACCATGGATGTATGAACTACTATCACCAGTAAGATGTTTAGTACAGCCCATCTCTTCCCATAGGTACCTTGAGAAATGTCTGCCACATTCCCTTTCCCTCTCTCTTCCTTTCTTTCCCACCAGGAGTGGTAGCAGCTTTTATTGATTCCCACCCCCGCCCCCCCGTCTCCTCTCTGAACAGCTCTCATCCAGCTTTATCTTCATTTTTATAACTTTAGAAAGTAGATATACAACATAATGGTCTGTAATAACTTATTTTTATTCCCTCTGTTTTCTGGATTTGTACACTGAGTTATAAAATGGAAATTATGGAAAGTGTGAGTTGCTTCTCTCACATGCTTCTTTCCATTTCTACATCCACCACACTTTTAATTAAGTTGAGGGACACACTATTTCCAAAAAAAACGTTTCTTTACTTAATGAATTATGAAGTGTTTTTCTAACTTTTCACAGAAATCATACGTGACATATGATGATAAACTTGTCATTTACCAATGACTAATTTGTCACTTTGTGTGGGATTCATTTAAAGATTAAGACACCTACATTTAGCTGCCTATACAAGATAGATGTCTAAGATCTCATAGTTAAAGGCATTTTAGCCAATACAGCCAGCAGAACCTGCCAGAACAACTATATTTGAGACATAATACATGGCTGGTAAACATGGCACTGGGTTTGTGGGAGAACTATGCTCTTCTGGAGTGGTGCATGGGGGCCAGTTCATTTGCAAAACATAACAAAATTTGTGATACTTTTGAATTTCAAAACCTTCTTTATGGGCCTGGCAGATATGATACAGGGTGTAGAACTGACTCACATTTTCTGAATATAAAAGCAAACAAGCAAACAAGCAAACAAACAAAGAATGCAATGCCACAAACGAAAAAGGAAAAGGAAAAATCAAGGAATCATTTCACTGCTAGTAATATTATAGAGCATAAATGAGCAATCAACAAGAAACTCTTAGAGCATGTTACTTTATCTGTGTTGGAGGTAAAATGAAACCATTAGACACAAAATTATGATATTTAGACAACTGAATTTTATCTCAGGTTGCAGTTGTTATCATGAATCCTTTGACATCTAGGTAGAGTCTTCGGGTGCCATTACATGGAGGTTTAAAATTTTTCCTTAAGTAAGAACTTCTATCATTATAAGCCATAAAAAGCTGTAAGATCATAACAATAATTGCTTGTCCACAACATAACACAGGTGAATTAATTAACTGGCTTATCTGCTTATTGAATGTGCGTGATCGAGTACATATCTCCAAAACAAGCACCACTGAACTAAAAGTGAATGCTTCAAGCTTCAAGTGGATGTGGAGATACGAGGATGAGACAGACACAATATGGTCTGACTTCTAACTTGAAACTTTAGAAACATTTTTTAAGTTTCCAAAGTCTTCAAGAAGGAAGGGTGGCTTGTTTTTTTACTCTACAGCCTTGCTTTCAATGAGGTGATGAAAACTGAAATGCTCGGGTAGATTAAAGGGCTCTAGGAGTGAAATGTTTCTTATTGATTGCTCATTGTTAGCAGCCCTTTGATTTTGGTGATAAAGAGACACTATACTTTCTATTTCTTTTCTTTTTGTGAAAGAAAATCACAATCTTTTTTTTTTTTTTAAATGTGATATTTTCTTTTTTAATATGTAGTTAAAAGCGGAGATAGAAAAGAAATATCAAGTCAACTCAAGGAAAAGGCTTGAGATCAGATCTTCCATTCAATGCAAATACAACTAGAAATACAGCTGGGTCACTTTGATGTACATCATGAAAAGCCACAGCTTAACTAGGGCTGTCAGGTCTTACTTTAGAATCTAGATGTAGCTATTGCAGACTTACAAAACTGATACCAGTATTTGGAACTTTGTTCACTTTGGGTAAGACTTCTGCAGCTGCAAATTCTATTTATTTAGCATAGTAACTGTGAAACTAGTGTTGAAAATAAAACACACACACACACACAAAAATCCATAACAAATTAAAACAGGGATGGGTGATTATCAGTAGGAAAGACCAATGGGTTTTTCTTCCTAGATCTACAGTCCTTGTGGGAAGAATCCTGCTGTACTTGGAAAACAACTTTTCTAAAACAGAAAGACTAAAGAACTGCACAGCTAGTTTTAGTGAGAGAGCAGTGAGCAGAGCAGGACTACACAGACACAACTAAAACTAATGCAGAGAACTTTTGACACCTGTATTGCACCTGATGCCTGTTTGATATTTGTGATACTTGGCAGTGCAAGAACAGTTTCTCACTTAATATAGATTGGAGTAGCTTCAGTAGGTTCACACCTTCTGCTAGCTCATGGCCTTTTATTCTGTCTGGCTGCAGCAGTGCATGCTGGATCTCTAAAAAAGTCTTTGTTTAATTTTTTTTTTCCTCCTGATCCTCTCTGGAATGTGATGAAATTAAGCATGGAGCAGAAAGTGATGACAAACGTGTTTTTTTCACATCCAGTTTTCACACAAGGGCCATATGAATGCCGTGGCACAGGACTGCAACTAGTGCAATGGAGACCCTCTGGGAGCAGAGGCAAGCCTTGCCTCTCCACAGCAACACCTCTCCACAGCTGTCCTGTGATTCCCCATTCATCTTCTTGTTTTGGGGGACTATAAGCTGTTATTAAAATGATAATTTTAGGCAAATACTATATTAGACTTTTCTGACTATGCACTTGGAAATTTCACAAAACTATTGTCCTGTTTACTCTATTAATCCGACTAATTTTTCTAATCTTCACAGAGATTTATAGGACTTCATTACCTAAATAGATCATAGAATCATTGAATTGTAGGGGTTGGAAGGGACCTCGAGAGATCATCGGGTCCAACTCCCCTGCCAAAGCAGGCTCCCTAGGACATAACACTCAGATAGGCATCCAGACGGGTCTTGAATATCTCCAGAGAAGGAGACTCCACCACCGCCCTGGGCAGCCTATTTCAGTGCTCTGTCACCCTCACTGTGAAAAAGTTCTTCCGCATGTTGGTGCGGAACTTGCTGTGCGCCAATTTGCAGCCATTGCCCCTTGTCCTGTCTCCACAGACCACTGAAAAGGGGCTGGCTGATTCCCCCTGCATCCCCTGCTTAAGATAATTATAGACTTTAATTAGGTCCCCCTTTAGTCTTCTCTTCTCAAGGCTGAAGAGTGGCAACCTACTCAGCCTATCCTCATAGGGGAGATGCTCCAGGCCCCTAATCATCTTCGTAGCCCTATAATAATCTCTATGAAGTAATTAAAGCTGTTAGGATCCCAGATACCCCACTGAAAACATACTGACAGCTTTTCAGGTACTGTTCTTTGGTAGATAGTAATGCTTTTTAGAATAAAAATGGTGAAAAATAGCCAGTTCATAGAATGAAAAATCAAGGAAGGATACTGTCAGAGGTGACAAATTATTAATATGATGGATCTTGGAATACAAACTACTTTTTAGATTAGTATCAGATATTCTTTATTTACTTGCTTCTTTAAATCTACCAATCTTTATATAATGTGTTTGTAATCTTTCATGAATAGAATATCTTTGAACAGAGAAAGACTGTCATACTAATTATTGGAAATTTTCAAAACCCAAATATTATGTGTAATTTTGGCTCAATCTAAATTCATCCGTCATCTCTCTCCCACCTGCTAATCGTCCTTCATTTCTCTCCCACCTGCTAATCGAAGGTAGACAAAAGGTCTAGTCCCTTCCTACAGATCTCCTAAATTTTGTTGTCTCTTGGTATAATCTCACTTTAAATTGCAGGCATGCACGATAGAAGAATATATTATAAAAGGAAAAAATCTTTGCTGTAGAACATCATGTTCTCATTGAGTAAATCTAACTGGAAACTGTTGCTTTTGCCAACCTGATTCAATTGGATGTCTTTCTGAAGGAAAATTTACCATAGTAATTATAACTTAAAGAAAACAAAAATAAATGTCCACTCTAAATGATCCTGGAACTTCATCAATTTAGAGAAAGATTATTCCTCCTTGTAATTTTTCTGGACGGAGCTGATGCTTTCCTTCAGCTAAACCAGACAGATATATAAAAGATAGTTAAGAGCTCAGCCCTAAGCAGTTTCAGTTTTATGCCTAAATACCCTTACACTTTCCCCTAATCTTGCTGCCTTATGCCCATGGCAATAGAAAAATATCACTGCTCCTTAGAAACATTTTGAATAAAGACAAATAGACACTCAAGAGTCCTATTTTAACACTAAGACTCTTAAGAATTTGAGTACTCTGGTACCTGACTCTGTGTTTGGATATGGCAAATCTATGCATTTTACAACCCTCAGGTATAGAACAATACCTGAGAAATATGGTAAATCCCTGTTTGACAAAAGTTTGAAGAGTGTCTTGAAGATCTGTGTATATTTTATATCTGTGAAAAGTATTACCAAGAACAGAAAAACTTGAATTTCTCTTCAGCCTATAATCATCATATTACTCCAGTGACACTTCTGTCATATAATTCAGAGGGAGAAAGCCTGCTTTCTTTTCTTCTCCATCCCCATAATTTAGGTAAGTCTAAAAAAATATCTCCAGCAATGCAAGAGACAAGCTGTCAATGACAGATACAGACAACTTTACCACTTTAGAAAGATTCTGTGCAAACTTGAAGCCATGATATGCTGCTATAATTAAAAGAGAACTACAATGGAGGATTAATAAAAGAAATGCCATCTGTCAGTGTTTTTGTTCAAGAAAGACATCAAGGGAGAGGGAGCAGCAGGAGCAATCAGAAAGAAGAAAAACAGTGCAATGGTACAACAGCACCATCCGTGATGTAGCAGAGAGTTACAGACTCAACCTGGGCTGGGAAGGCAGCATCAAAGTGCAGGCACAGTGCACCATTTTCTGCTGAGATTCAGAGAGGGGATCTTGCTTTTACAGAAGCATAGTGTCATGGGGCAGGCAGAGAAAGGCCACTGAGTCTGTTTGAAGCCTCTTCTTTGCATACACAAGCACTGAACACAGAAATCAGTCCTGCAACATGAGGGGTTTGGGAGAAAAGCAAGCCAGCTGACATGCAAGTTCATACAGGAGATGTGGGTCCTGCCGTCAGAGTTGTGCCCAGAGCTGAACTGAGGTCTGACTTCTCCAGATCCAGGCTTCTGTAGAACATTTTGTTACAGTAAGCACTGAGACTAGACCATCTGGTTAGAACGATGGGCTTGCCTACAGGGTGTTGTAAGAATGTTTTTTTGAACATACAGGCCAAACCTGTAACTCACTGCAGAGGCAGAACAGACTACAGCAGTTTCAGAGTAGTTTCATATCTCCTTCAAACTCCTGTAACCTGGGCACAAAATATTGTGGTTCTCTTGGAAGTCCAAATTAAATATAGGAAATTGAGAACTGAGATAAATTCAGACTTGGTCAAATTTAGAGATGAGTTTAAGCGATTCACTTTATATCATCTAAGGTGTAAACTCCTAGTAACAGAGGGCTGTTGAAATGGAAAGGTGAAAAATATATGTATTCATGTTCATTTACATTTGTATGAGAATTTCTCATTTCTCATATTTATATATACACATATATATCTTTGTAACATTAAAGTGATTTAACCTGTTTTGGGTTATTATGTTAGCTTTGGGAATAAGGAACTCCACAACACTTAGCAGACTTCTGTTGGTAAGGAACACAATGCAGGTATGTCTGGCTTCAGTATATATATGGCAGCTATTGATCAAATTTCCTATTTGTAACAATCTACTGTCCCTCTGCAGAACTGAGAGCAATCAGATTAGTACATCCCAATGTAACTTTAGACCTTGATTAGACAAAGAATGGGGGTTGCTTGGTCAGCAAATAGAGAAGGTGGTTTCCTAATGTACTATTATGACTAGGATTAGATTACAGAAAGGCCATGCAATGTAAAATACTAGATTTCTTGAGGAGGTTATAAATTCTTTGTTATGGAAGCTTCTACGAAAGTCAACAGAAGCATCTGTGACAGATGTCAAAGTTGAAGTTGATGCTGTTAGCAGGCAAAGGTACAGACAAGTATGAAGATCTCTTCCAGCACTGATTTCTATCATCATTACACCATTTTTTTCCACCAAATCCAATGTTGTTCATTTACTGACCTCTGCTAGCCTGCCAAATTCAGGCATGAGCTATATGCGCCCTTCTACTGAAGACTGACTCTTGGCTGCTGGAATGTAAAGACTTCTGCAGAAAAAATATAGTACATGCTTGAAACATCAGTAGGCCTGAAACTTTCCAGCTCTGAGACAGTCTTGGAATCTTGCCAGCTTCTAGATGAAGCTAAGGTTTCTATTCATTGCCTAGCTAGATAATAGCTGTCCACAGTTCATAGAAGCATGCTATACCTGCTGGGGTTATGAGGCAGAAAGAGCCCTGAGCCTTAAGCTATGATGCAGGCTTTCTAGTTCCAACCCATTATGCTCTGAATTGCCCTATGTGATACATTCCCTGGAACAAGTACAGCTCCACAACCTCTCTTGTTTTATGACTTCATACACTGGACATTGCATCAGGTACTGGCTCAGTAGCAGAGGAGGCTGTAGGGACACTAAACCTGTGCGGGTTGTGCATCTTGGCCTGCCAAGAGTTACAGATGTGATTGATCTTATTTTCATGATACTGTGAGCTGACAGCAGCACTCACATAAAGTCTGGTGTTTAAACTTGGGAAGAAAAAGACTTCAATTCCCCTACTTTTCTGGGGCGTTCCTCATCCTATGAATTTTATTGATTTGTAGCTTATTCTCCTTCATCTATTCCTGTAGTATTTCTTAATGTGGCATTTCTTTTATTTACAGTGTTTACTTCGCCTTACCTATTACCTCTAGGCTAGACTTTTCCCCAAAGTTAGGGGAAGAAGCAAAGGCTTCAAGGTCTGCCACACATAAGAAAATAACCACTAACAGTTTAGCTTTCAGGAATCCCAAAACACAGTAGAAACTATTTTGAAACAAATATTTTGGCAGCCAGATCACATTGAAAAATGATTTACCCTAAAATGCCTTTAGCTACACAAGAAATCACTTTTGAAACTAACTATAGTGTATGAACCTGTGTTGAAGACAAGATTGTGGAAATTACCAGTGGTTTTCTCTGTGCTGGGTTGAATGAGGGACTTTCTATAAAAAATTATGTGCCTTGATTTCCCTGCTGATAAAACCAGAATAACTTTAACTATTGCCAAACTTTCCTCTGGCTTTTTTAGAGAATTTGCTTTAAAAAGCTGCTAATATTGGCTGGCATAAAAAAACTGACTAAATAATGTTTTCCATGTCCCAGATCCTTCTAAAAAATAATAACTACTCTGTTCAGTTCTAAGTGTGCATAGATTCATTCAGTAGACCAAATGGAAAGATTAATTTAATAACTCTTTTCTCTCCCTAGTTATCAGAAGCTCCAAGCCATTCAGCATTCCTGAATTCAACTTTTATTCTTTAGTTGCATGTCTGTCACTAGGTGGCAGAGTCAATATTGCAGCTGTTAGTAAAAATCCACAAGAAAAACTGCTGCCCCCCCTCACAGGGTAAGAAATAGACCTATTTGTACATGCAAGGAACCCTGAGTTTGACCATGCAGTAGCAACAAGATTTCAAGGAACTATGTGCAGTGATTAAACAGTTTATTTGTTATATTTTATTGTGGTCTGGTACGATATCAGCATATCATGAGTAGATCAGTCTATTTTTATCCCACGGATTGCATCTAGCTGTCAAAATCAGGATGTGGCAAAGGTTGTCTAGAGAATATCAAGCTTCAGGACCGACATGTTATGAAAAAGTTCGTCACTGAAAGAGTTGTTGGGATGTGGAACGGGCTGCCCAGGGAGGGGGTTGAGTCACCATCCCTGGATGTGTTTAAAAGATGGGTAGATGAGGTTCTTAGAGATATGGTTTAGCATAGGACAGGAACGGTTGGACTTGATGGTCTTAAAGGTCTTTTCCAACCTAGTCATTCTGTGATTCTGTGAACATCCAGTGTAACAGAAATTTTCCTATAAGGTACCAGTTCTTTTTATCTGTATCAGAGGAAGTCACTATGTCTGCCTTTGAAGACTGTGGGTGAGATATGCTGTGCAGGTATTTGCATGTTAGAAAGAGTCAACATAAAATCCTTCCCAAACTTCTGTTTTGAGGTCGGTAGAGGTCTAAAATCCTGCAATACAATTATGCAATACATCTCTTTTTTTTAAGAAATCGTACCTTTCTATTAATCTAAAAAAACCCCCCTCTTTTTAGTCTCCATTCCTAGCCTCTGTCATGTCTGCGCATAAGATCTCTAACAATTTAAGGTAGACAAGGCTGGTTGTAGCCCCCGCTTACTGGCACGGAGAGTGCAAAGATTTATTTTAGCCACTAGATGGTAGCAAGACCCTATACCTGCGGGAAAGCCGTCTGAATCTCTACAGGTCCAGTTTCTCCCATACGTATCTACAATTAATTGGGTGGCAGGCGATCGTCAATACGCAAATCAGCCTTGAGATGAGTTTTGCTAACGTCACCTCTACATAAAATCAGTTTCTATGTCCTGACTCTTTGTCAGCTTTCTCTGAATTGAAGACTTCTAATGCAGATATTTTTTATTTCTTTGTTTTGGGGGGTTTGTTTGTTTGGGTTTTTTATGAAAAAAGAGAAAGAAGGGAAAGAGGGACATTATATGGACCTCTAGAAAGATCATAATGAACACAAAAAATTAGTGCCTTAGAAATGTCCACTGTTGTCTTTCTCATTGTCTGCTTCCTTCAAATTCCTAGATTCAAAAGACAACAATTACAAAATTTTAAACTCCTATTTCATCTTTCAGAGACATAGGATTTCACTGTTAAACTTTATTTTCCATAAACATTATTAAGTCCCCCAGATAATTTTTTAGGGTGCTTCATCCATGTGTCTGTTTAAAAAGACTATTCCTTATTTAAAGGACATGGTATTGGCTGCTTGAGGTAAAGGGAAAAATATTGTATGTCAGGCAACCTAAAGATTTGTTATGATCTCGGTCTAGGATACATCTCAGAGCTTAAACTTACTATCAGGGGGTTTCAGATATCTGAAACTCCTCCAATGCATTCTGGGAAAAGATGTGCAAGCCTCAGATATAAAGATGCAGAA
This sequence comes from Laterallus jamaicensis coturniculus, assembly GCA_022605575.1. Lineage (NCBI taxonomy): Eukaryota > Metazoa > Chordata > Aves > Gruiformes > Rallidae > Laterallus > Laterallus jamaicensis. Next base: position 7,522,064 of record JAKCOX010000003.1, read on the forward strand.
ATAAGCCAGGGGTTTTGTGTGTTCTGCAGGAGTATCTCACCACGCTTCAAGGGACAGACCTAAAGTGTATCAAGAAGTGGCTGTTTTAATTTTTAGGACCATTCATAAAGTACTTCAATGCCTGTCAGATTTAAGGAAACAACTTGTGCACAGGAACAATATTCTAAGCAGAAGGGAAGGCTGAGGTAAAAACTGTGCGCAAGACTGTTTTGTTAAAAGGCCAGAACAGAACGTTGATCACACCAGTGTCTCTGGAGCAAATTCCTTGGCTGTTCCTTAAATCAATAATACAAAACCTGAACTGCCAGAAAGCCATGCTTCAGTGCACCAAAATTGCAAGTTTTTATAAAAATAAAGCTATTAACTTCTCTCCCTCCAAATCTCCTGTCATTACACTCACATTTTAAGCGTATATTTACAGTCTCAAGTATTTCAGAAGCTTGTATGTGTCTGTGTGTTATAATGCTAACTGCATTTTGGATCAGATAAAGAATTTATCAGTACTCATAGAGCTCCCTGTTTTTTTGTAGTTTTGTTGTTTTGGGGGGTGGGGGGGTTGTTTTGTTTTATTTTGTTTTGTTTTGGTTTTGGTTTGGTTTTATTTGGTTTGGTTTTTATAGAACACATCAGGAATCCCCAGGTAAAGTTTGTGAAAACTGTTATTTGCTAAATGAAAACCTCAAGAAATTGTGAAAATTAATTAAAATGGCACAGTATTTTAAGACTGTAAAATAATAGACCTATCTTGTCCAAAACTTCAATGGTTAATGTTTTATGGTGTCCCAAAGTTCGGAGGCAAAACAAAGCACTTCAGCAGGATGAAGGCGGCATGTTCCAAGTTTTATTTCAGTGGTACGTACTACCTCGTGAAAATTTGGCGATGGATTTTGTTCCCGTTCAGAAATACAAGGATCCCTTTTGAATCTGTCACTCTCCCAAGAAAAGTTTACTGCTGCCCTTCAGCATAAATGCCCTTTCTGATTTTTTGCCTTGTCTCTCCCTGGACAAACTGACACCGCCATGGTGAGGAACTCCCAGCACCCCTGCTAGCTTCAGTCTGTTCTCTGAGCAGGCATTTTTAGATGCTCTCCTGTGTGAGAACATTTTCCCTAATGCTCCTTTCCATATCTGGTTCGGGAAATGCCTGTTGATTTATCATTTTAAGTAAAATAATTACTTTTTATTTTCTTTTTTTCTGTAACTGTCATCTGTAAAAATGAGATCTTGTATTTACATAGTTTGGTAACACTGATATACAAATCTTGCAATAACACAGATATTGCAAATCTTATGAGGAGCGGCTGGGGTTGTTTAGTCTTGAGAAGAGAAGGCTGAGGGGAGACATCATCATCGCCTACAATTACCTGAAAGGAGGGTGTAGAGAGGTGGGCAATGGTCTCTTCAGCCAGGTGACAGGTGACAGGACAAGGGGAAATGGCACTAAGCTGCGCCAGGGCAGGTTCAGATTAGATGTTAGGGAAAAAAGTTTCACTGAAAGAGTAGTCAGGATGTGGAACAGGCTGCTCAGGGAGGGGATTGAGTCACCATCCCTGGATGCGTTTAAAAAGGGTAGGAGAGGTACTTAGGCATATGGTTTAGCATAGGACAGGAATGGTTGGACTTGATGATCTTAAAGGACTTTTCCAATCTAGTCATTCTGTGATTCTGTGATACAGGGACCTAAATAAAAAGAAAATTAGCTTTCAGTTTTTAAAGACTAATGTGAGCCACAGGACAGTTTTGAAAAGGCACCAATATGGGAATTTCACAGCAATATTTGGAGGGGCATTCTGCAGAAGGGCCAGAGAAGCAAACTTCTCAGCTCTGATGAAAAGCCAGAGTCCCTAATACTAGTAACGTGCTTGCCAAGCCTTGTACTTAAAGACTGAAACCAGACCCAAATCAGAAGTGAACATGTGGAACCCACATGTGTTTGCAAGTTAGCTGGGGCCTACAAGAGCCTCTGGCTATTTATTCATGTGTCCGTCAATACCCTGTCCTCCTGCACACTGGACATCAGGGTGCTATCCTTCTCTTGAGCTTCTGAGTGCTTAATTTTTCTTGGGGTTTTTTGTATTTTTACAGGGAGAAAAGAATAATATTTTTTTAAAAAGCTCTCAATGCCATCTTACTGCGGTTGCTCTATGGGCTACAGTTGTTGGTATCACTTCATGTCTATTGCTGTTAGTACTTTCACAGTCACATAGAAACACATAAGCAACAACATTCCTTTCACATAGATTCACTTTCAGCTAAACCTTAGCCAACATCACGCCAGAAGTAAAAGATATGGATGGCAGTCTCTACTGCTGAGAAAAGGAAATCAAGGGTGTTGATGTGGATAAAAAACATTGGACATTGTCCTGAATGACTTCCTCATTTCTAAATTGGAGAGACATGGATTTGATGTATGGACCATTTGGTGGATAAGGAATATTATAAATATAATTATTATTATTATAATTAGGGAATATTCAGCATGAAAGAAATGGCAGAATCTGTGGCCTTATCCTATTGCAAAACTGTGACCTTAGGATATTTTGGCGTGTAGGTAAGCACATAGGTATCAGAAGATAGCATTTGGATTATTATGTGGCATTAATCTCTATTTCAAACGAGTAATACCATAAAGAAATAAGAAAAAAAATTGTTGTCAACTGTGACGGAGGTCTCATCACATCAGTACATCCATTTAATTTCTTTTTACTTCAGAGTTTTTTTCATTCTTTCAGCAACTCTTGTGACACTTTTTCAACTCTAAACATCAAGTAGAACCCTTTTTATATAATGCCTTTGCTTTGTTTTAGCACTTAGTTGAACACCATTTACAATGTTCCCAGATCTTGCTAACCACAGCAGCATTACAGCAATGATTTAATTGTTTCCTTCTCAGTATTTATTTGGGAAAAAAATGCTGAAAAACTCACATACTCTACATTTGTTTTAGAAAATTACCATATGTAATGAATACTTAAGCAGTTAGCTACTATTACTGAAGTGGTCTCTAACCACTATTTAATCATATTAGCAAACTATGAACACTTCTGGTCAGCCTTATTACACTAGCAAAAAATGTCTTTCATGTTCCTTCATTTTACATTTCCCAATCCCTCTTCTTAAGGAAATGCAAATAGCTGTCACACATTACAGATCATTACAGATATACTTGCAATGTATTTCCATAAAATGTTTCCCTGTAGCACACAATGATCCTTATCTGAGGAGAGATAAAGAGTATGGGACCTACAGCTCATGAGACTTTTTTTAAATGGAAAAATAATGGGGAGCACTTAAATAATCTTTTCAGGGATTTTTTTTGCAAATGTAGCAGGTCTATTCTGAGCAAGCAAGCTTCTTAACAGTTTTCTCCTGAAGATGCTATAAAGGATATTCAAACTCACAAGATATTCATTCACCTCACACAACCTGAACACTGGGAGAGGGAAGAGATCTTTCACAACACTGTAGAGGAAGATCATTTTCTGCCAAGCATCACTTGTTAGTAAGTCTGAAAACTCCTATGCTTTCCAAGTTATCAGGTAGAGTGTGTGTGTGGTATCACCATAGTCTGAAACTATCAAATATATCCTCAACATCTAGTGAGTGGCTACAGAAAAACCCCTGACACCTCCCTATATTACTATAGTATCTTATCAACTAATTTTTCAAGTATGTATCTTGAGGGCATTTCTCTCTAACTCAAATATTCCAACATGATGATGGAGACATATACTGATCAAACAAGTTAGACAGAGATACAAACTCCCATAAGTTGGCAAGACTGAAAAAGGTTTAGTAGCATAGCTGCAGCTGTCTCTGAGGCATGGGAGATTGCCTCATCTCTCAAAACCCTAGAATCAAATTTCCATAAGTAGCAGAAGACCATATTAGGTGGTTACAGTGATGGTAATATTCATAGCAGATGATGAGACAATCAGCCACAGCAACAGTAAAGTGTTTTATGATGGAAAGACACTGCCCTTGATACCCTTGAAGTATATATTAATATTTTTCAACATCTGTTACCCATCTTCTTGATGGTAGGATATAAATGGACTGGGTTTAGCCTCCTTTTGTACTGGCTAGACCTACATCTTAAGGGCCACCGTGAACTGTGCTTTAGCACTACTTTCACCATAATTTTTCTTGGGTAGCTGTAATTAAAGCCATCTGAGAAAGCTATAGACTAGAGGCACCTCAGAAGCACAGGCAATTAAAATAGTGATTATGTAAGATGAGTCATAGTGATGACTACAGAATTTTGGCAAACAAATCTGCACCTTAAAAATTCTGCTGCTTTTTCCCCTTTTCCCTAGTAATTTTTCAATGGACCTGTAATAAGTTAATAATCAATGAAACAAACAGCTTCCAATATTCTGCTCTTGAAATCCAGAACATTAGAGTAACTTTTTCATGCCAGTCTTCAAGTAATATTAGAGTGTGGACAGAGTTTGGATTTCAGGGTTTCTTAGGAACCAACAAGATTCGTGGAACTAGATTTAGCACCTGAAGTGCAGGTAGATACTCATTAGAATTTCCATTAGTAACTGTGCGCTTAACTCCCACAGATTCTCATTAATTAATTATCCAATTATCGAAGAAAATCTCTGCAGTTTCTCACCCTGAAGGCCTTCCTAAGGTTGCCATTCTAGACATAAGTCTTGATGACAGAATGTCTACAGTTGTCGAGTGTTGTGGATAAAAAAAGGTTTTGGACTTGAGGAATGTAACATTCTGCTGCCAATGATATACCCAGTCTGAGCTACTGATGGTTTCTTTTGCCTTTTACATTTAGGCAACATCTTTGGTCACAGAAAATAAAGCAAAGGCCTCAGGTAAGAAACATAAAAATCTATTTTGAGAGAAAAAAGTAAATCTTTGAGACAGCTCTCTGATTCCTTGACTATTAAGATTTAGATCTCCTGGCTCTGAAATATGAGGGAATTTTCTGAGCCAGAATTAATTTTGGAAGATTATCATCTACACAAAATATAGCAAACAAAAGAAAACAAGAATCATGTGTATAAAATAATGGATTTACTTTTGTCCTCTTGTGAAACTACTTTTTAGGCTAGTGATGGTGAATCTTTATCACACAGGAGAGCCATAGCACTGCTGGAAGGAACAGCTGGAGACTGCAAGGATTAAAATAGGAAGAGAACTGAAACCACACAAAAATTCAGAGGTATAAAATATAGTAGAGTGAAAAGCATGGGAAGGCAGATGTATCTACTGAAACCACACAAAAATTCAGAGGTATAAAATATAGTAGAATGAAAAGCATGGGAAAGGCAGAAGACTAATACACACAACTAATTAGTAATGCTGTGTGAAATGAAAACATCATGGCCTTTTTAAAAAAAACAGTGGTAGGTCCATAAAGTTGGGTTTCTATGCTTACTAAGCATATTTTTGAGGAGAGAAAGAACTTGTCTGTAGGATATTTGTGTGTGGATAAGGGGTGTTGCTTGGGGGATGGAGGTTTCCTTCAAAAGTCCTTCAGACTTGGATCTAATGAGAGCCAAATGGTTCCTGGATGTAATTATTCCATAATGTCTGTTTAACAGACATTAGAACTTTCACCTGCTGTAATCTTAGCTCAAATATGGCTTGCAATGAGGAGGAAGAATATAGCGTCCTAGAGCCTTCTGGAATGAAATCTTTCAATTTATAGAATAAATCACTTGAAGCTGAAAACCACATTTAAGTAACACCTCATTAAGCCTTTTAAAAAACATTTTCTCTTGGTCTACCACATGTAAAAATAGAGTTGAATAAAAATGATTTGTCTTGTTGATAATGAGACTAAAAGCACCAGTAGCAGGATAATAATATATGCTTTCAGAAAAATCCTGTTAATGTTCTTTAAAATACTTCCTGTCATTCAGACAATGAAAAGCTATGTCTTTTGTTTGTTATATTGTAGAAAGAGCATATTAAAGGAGAAAATCTTTTATATTTTTAAAGTACAGATTTATTGGCTCTTAGGGTAAAGGACTGTGTGTTTGAAGGAGTGTGGAGGAACACTTTCAGGAAAGTGCTGTCACTATGAAAGGTACAAATGTCTTACTGGGGATTACTGAGTTAGATATCCCAGGATGAAACCCTTAACATTATAATTAAACATAGAGGGTCATAACAGACATGATAGGGGACAAATAGTTTTCTTTTTTAATTTTTCTCATCACCCCCACCCCTGCCACCCTCACGACTATTCTGTTGTTAATTATTGTGCCAAGCCAAGGAGAAAGAGAGAGCTGGAAAATCAGTTACAAATGTGAAAGACAGAGAAAAAGACTGCCCCAAGGCAAATTGCTTTGATGGAAGTGGCTGCAACAATAAAAGGTTGCCATCTATACCTGGTTCTCCTATAAAAGCATTTATGCTTTTTATGGTTAAAAACAAAACTTCTGACAAATTAGAAAGTATTAGACAAAAGAGAAGAAAACATGTTATGAGAGATAAAAGATGGGAAGACTTACTCAAGATGGGAAGACTTACTCAATTACACTACACTGTAGCAAATTTACATGATAGGATATCATTGCTTTTATTCATATGAAAATTTCACAGTAGAATGTTAACTACAACCCATGTCTCAGAGGTGCCATTAAGTCTTGTGAATGTTTTGAGAAAAAAGCCAAGTTCTTCTTTCAAGTTATCTTGCACAGATTTCTGGTTTTCATAATGAAAAAGACCATACTGCAAACTAAAAATGTACCATGAAAAGTCTTTCAGCAAGGATATCTTGCTGCATTTACCTCTGGGATAAACTCTGAGATGTTGTGGTATTGTAAGAAGGTTGAAGAGCCAAAGCATTGCTCAGGCATTTCTGAGAATGTATGTCTCCCCCAGAACTTGCTTCAGCAATTTAAGAAATAATCATGGCTATTTTTCCATGTCAGGGCATAACGAGGTATTTTACTCAGCCAAAACTTTTAGGAAATGAGACTGAAAACCAATGAGCCATGCTGAAGACAGAAGACACATCTGACTTTGTTAGAAGGAAGTCAGATCTTTTCCTGGTGGAGTCAAGGTACACAGGAGATCAAAACAACAACCTCGTCCAACTGCCTTCCTTCTGACAGTTTTCAAGCTGCTTCATCATGCACTTAATCAAACATTAATAGTGTGTAAACCCATGCAAGAATGCTAATTAAAACAATGTACCTATCACATACTCTTATGCCTTCCAGGCAGCAAGAACACAACAGACAGCTGCTGTTCCCAGTCAGTGTAGGGGAGGATAAGAGGTAATTGACCCTGCAGTTGTTAGGTTAATTCACAAAGGGAAATCTCTTGCACAACTGGTGTTTCATCTGCTCTCTCATAGAAAACGACTGTAGCAGAAGCATTCTCTTTATATAAACTATTTGTATACAGTAGTGAAGACTAATTGCTTAAATGAGGAGTTCCACAAGCACAGGAAATAAAGAAGTCTTGTGCTCTATGTATTTCTGCTGCATGCTTGACTGACTTCAGAGTCTAAGAAAGCACAGGCTCCATTTGAAACTTTTCCTGTGTCTGGGACCTGCTTAAAAGCTCTTCACATGTGGTAGAGGCAAAAATGACTCCTTTTTTTTTTCTCCATTAGACATGACAGGCAGGTTTTCTTGCTATCGCTGGTCATCCATTTTCACAAAACAGGTAGAAGCTTAATTAGCTTTGGAACTTCTACTCCCCTGCTGAATTCCTTTAACAAAGTATTGGTTTCACTGGGAGGAGAAAGGAAGTGCAAAATTAGGTATACACATGGTCAGTCACACTGTAGCTTCAAGTTGCCATAGTGAAGTTAAAAACCCCACATGCAGATGTCCGATAAGATAATCTTCTTTATAAACTTGAGACTCTTGATTTTGCTTCAATGGTTCAAAAAAAAAAAAAAGGTTTTCTGTAATAAGCTGCTGTAATAAGTAATAACCTGCAGGAACCCATGAAATCAGTGTCGAGAAGAAAACATATAGGCCTCCATATGCTGTTTGGGTGGCTTTTAACATTCATTATTCCTTGACAAAGGGAGAAATTAAATTGCACTGTTGGAAGTTGCTTCCAAACAGTATGAGATGTTTTCCAGTACCTGTCAAAGAGAGCCCAAGCTACAGCATTTGGATTCCAACAGGAGACTCAACTCCCTAAAGGTGCTCATGTCTGAGGTTTTTGGTTTGATTTGTTACAAAGATAAAATGGCCACCTACGTGTATTTATCAAGATCCCAGTCTAAGTTTTGTGCTTAAAAGTGGGCAGTTTTAGGTTAAGAATACCAAGAAAAAAATTCTTGGTCAAATCAAAGCTGAAGTTTTCAAATACTTCTCATTTAGCTTAAGGGAAACATTCAGAGGAATTTCTGGAATGTAGACAGGGATCCTGTAATAAAATTAATAGAAGACTTGAGGGTGACACTTCTATGAAATCCTCAATAAATGCTTGCTAACAAAAATTAACCTTTGTTTTTCCTTAATTATACAAATACAGCTGATAAGCAGTATATTTTGTCTGAACACTGGATACTTTCTGGAATACTTGAAGTTAATTTGGTTTAATAAGTAATTGATAAGGAACATAACTTCAATTCATTAACACAGTTCCATTTAGACATTTCCAAATTATACGCTCAATGATACAAATTCATGCAACACCTAGTTTATGTATTATTCCCTCTAAAGTAGTTTACACTCTATGTTAAAACATGAAGGGAAGAGCATACCGGTTATACCAGCTAATGTATACAGTAATGTTATCTGCAGCTGTTCATTCTTTAGCTGCTGTTAGGAGCATTTCCCTCCTAATTGAGCAGTTGCCTCTAGTGACTGAGTCATCTATCCACTATGAGCAACAGCTGAATATCTTTCATGTTAGCCCAAGGGCTAGTAGTTTAGAAAAGGAGAAAAAAGTTGGATCAGATACTGCATTTTTAACATATATGCCTCCCATAAATTTACTGAAGATTCATGGCAGTAAGTAGTGTTCCCCCTCTTTCCTTTAAAGTGTTGGATCTCAGACTTACAGGAAATTACAACTTTCATCTTCCTAAAATGCTGGTTTACTTCCGATTTGTTTTAAAGTTCAGATTTGCAATGTAGAAACATAGTCATTACAATCTACTACATGCTAGAATATGTATCATCCATGTGTTTTTTAGGTAGACTTTTTAATATGCTTGAGGCTCAAAAAAAGAGTAATAATTTAGTGGTCGTGTGTCTTGATACAGCTACATACCTCAGCAGGGTATGAGTGAACTGCTGATAGTCTAAACATTTAATTTAGGAATTGGAAAGCTCTTGAGGCTGAGCCCTTGTGCTTTTGTGATAGAATTCAGGTATTCTGTCCTCTTCTTGAGTGCCATGCATTAGAGACATAAAAGAACAAAAATATTCCTGGTAAATAAGAGGAGGAAAGGAATTAATCCACTTTGGGCAGATTTTCAGCTCATTACTGCTAAGTAGTAGAGTATTTCTTACATCTTGAACCTAGAAAATGGCCATGGCTGAGTTAACATGTGCATTACTCAAACCCATTTTCAAAATAGCTGCAGCAAGTGGAAACCATCTGAAGGTTTCTGTAATTTTACCTAGTAAACTAGTCTGGCATGTAGATAATGAAAGATTAGACAGTTTGCCACATAGTTTCCCCTCATTTTGCAATTTCTTTCATTATTACTTGGATGGAGCAGAGAGGGGGCTTGTATCTGCTTTATAAAGGAAGAAAAACACAAATGGAAGAGGAGACTCAATCTTGACGTGATTACATCAGCCTGTTAAATGGTATGAAACAGGGTAGTATGTCAATATATCTTCCAAAAGAAAGTAAAAAACAAGGAATCCAAATGCTGTATATATATTCAGACAGTAAAGGGGCAGAAGCTGGAAAGATCTGGAAAGATCATAAGAAGAGGAATACTGTAGAGATCTATGCCTTTGAGAAACAACTATGTGGTCTGATTTCATCTCATTCAAAACAGAGATGGAAGCTTTCCTAAGTACGTGGAGAAAAAGTCATCCAGAGAACCATGTTTTATTACATTCCAAAATGAACTAGCACGTTATATGCTACAGAAACACTCAGTGATCTGTCATGGAACTCTCTGCCACTTTGAAGTAACTACATGAGTTGCTCTTTGCATTTTTGTACAGCTTTCCAGCTATCTTTTATGGCTTAATATTAAAAACTTGTTGGAAAACCCAAGGTTTGCAGTTGAGAAAAATGTTTTTTCAATAAAGTCCTGCCCTTTTTTGAGAATATATGCGAATAAGAGTTTGTTAAATTCTCATGTAGTTTGTGTTAGGCAACTAATCTGTTAGGACAGTAAGGACCTATTGTGGGGATGACAGTAGTTCTGAGATACATGTGATCTCTTTCTAGAGGACTTCTCTGGGATATGGTGGATGACTGTTCAGAGTCCCTCTCCTCCCACTCCACAACTGGCAATAATTCTTATGTATCTTACATTTCAGATTTATGTCCAAAACATTTCTTTATAGGCTTTGTTATAAACTGACCAGTGAGCGGCCAAAAAAGAGGAAGCAGATTCTACTGCCTGTTAGATATTCAGAATGGCTGTAGTTGTAACACAGGATTATGTAGAAAGGTGTTTTGATCTTTGTTTCTAGCATCCTTGTTGAAAATTTCTAAGTCTACTCAAGCTGCTCTTTCTCTAGAAAATTGCTGTAAAAAACCAGAAAATAATTCAACAGTATTTTTACTTCTGGTTGACCCAGTACAATTTTCCAATGTTTATTTGTGGTTTCACCACCAAACAGAAACATCAGCTACATGTAAGACCTTGGTCTTTCCTAGCAGTTTAACCATAATCATTGATCTTAAGGAAAAAGCCTTCCTCTAAATAAGACTGCACCTGTACGCATGAAAAACTTTGTCTTTAGTTACTTAGCTATCAACAGCCTACCTAAATGATATGACTTCCAGGCCTGTTGTGAACAATGCTTAAATGTTCATTCTTGGTTTCATATATCAGTAGTCAACTGCTATTAGTTAAACCAAGAGAATACTTTTTAAAACCAGTATTTAAAATATTATTTCTTAGTCAGAAATAATATTTAAATCCACTTAAAATGGACTTAGATTTTAGAAAATTATTGTAACAAGACATGATTGGTGACAACAGGCGTATTCATTGCAGTTTCATAAAAGTACATTTGCCACAAGGTGGCAAACTATGTCTACAGGTTTAAATTGAAAACAAGATTGTACACGTGTCAAGACATTTCTGAAAACCTTTTATTCCCTGTGCTCAAACAGAAAACAATATCATATCAACACCTGATGTACCTTTACAATGTGTGGAGCAGAGGAGATTTTGTTCTTATGAAACAAGACCACATGCAGAGGGGAAAGAAGCATTCATAATGCTAATGGTTTTAATTCACCCCTTCACTTACAGAATGTGCATTTAAACAAGCCTTCTACTTCTTCCTAAGAATGTACTGTAAATTGTGTAGGAGAGAATGAGTCCACGGTAGTAGCTGCTAAACTTGTGAGTGATAATTAACATAATTATAGGACTTGGCTTGATGGACCTAAATTTCGCACTTGGGTAAAAACTTTTCAAATGTAATGGGACATTTTGAATAGTCTTCAATGGGGATTTATATGACATAGAAATAGTCTTTATAAAAGCGTCTTTTAAAAGAAACAAAGAAATGAACAAACAAACAAACTTCCATAAATAGATGATGCTAAAATATACACATTGCAAAGATAAGTGTGAAGGTAAGAGTTAATTTCATATATGTGTGTATTAAATAGAATAAAGAGAAGGTAGATGGCACTGTTATTGGAGTATCAAGGAGAAAAACAAACAAACAAAGCAATAACAAAAAGCTACCTTTTTGGTCTTTCACAAAAGGCTTTTACAATAACAATGAATGTTTAATAAGTGTAGAAATGCTTGTGGAGAAATCTGTAAGAAAGGAAGATATTTGGACAGGTTCCACTTCTCCCATTTATTTCTTTGCTGCAGTTGGGTTTAGTGGTCCAGTGTTTAATAACTTTCTGATTGTAACCATATAGATTAACTTATGGCTAACTATACAAAACTAATAAATTGAAATGTAAATAACAATGCAGATAAGCCACTGACCTGAACCAAAGATCAAGTGCAGTTTGAAGAAAAGTTTCTGGTAAGGGTAGCTGAAATTCCTGCAGCAACCTCTTGTATGTTTAAAGAAAACTAGCCAAAACAGAAAGAAAAGCAACACATTTTCAGTCACTTCTGAGAGGGCAGAGGCTTCATAGTAGGGTTGTTAGAACATGAATATGGGAAACTAGAATGTGGATAGAAAGGAAGAAGGATCTTTGCTGTTGGAGCCAAACTTTTAGGTGAGGGTCTTCTAGTACATTCTCAGAGGTGTAGCATGAAAAGTCTGAGATGATTATTGCTTTTCCTCCTAAGATTCTACATTTCATTTTTTTCCTATAAGTTTATATGCAAATATAAATATAAACAATCCAAAATGAACACTTAAGGGAGCAGACCATAAACGAGTAGGAGTCATGTTATGCTGCCCTCTCAATATGGAGTTAAGTGACAGACCTGCTCTAATGGCTCTGCAAATGATCCATGCAGAAGGAGTCTTTAAATAGTTGTTGACAGTTAGTGGATCTTTTCTTCTCATTTTTGAGGCATTCCAATGCTAATGGAAAAAACAGGAGAAAGAAGAAAAAAAAATAAAAATCTGTACCCATTCCACAGAGATTCTTCTTTTACCTGCCATGTCTAAACTTAATAAAATGTAGAAACCCTCACTGACATTAAGGTGTTAATATATAGGATGAAAGCCAGCTTGGGGTTTTTTAAGACTTTGTGCTTAAAAGAAGAATTAAATATAACAAATTCAGCAGTGGACTAGTGTAATCTTGTTGTTGATAAAGATTCACAGTCCTTGGAAAAGCAAGTTTGGCTTACTATATGAATGTGCTTTTTGTAAAGAAAACTTTACTCTGTGACGCAGATTTTCCAGACTGAAGTACCTAAAATTCTTACTTTTGTGTCTGGAATTGGGTGGCTAAAAACCCCAATGTCCTCACTAGTCAGATACTGGGGTATTGCTCTAAACATCTTTACAACACGTCTGCAAACAAGGGCATCTGAACGAAGGAATCCTTAACTACTGGTGAGCTGGCTAGTGGTGCCAGCAGGCACAGATTTACCACAATAAAGTCAGTGAAGTCTGAAGTCTGTAAAAGACATCAATGCAAAGCAGAGGGCACATAGATGGAATGTGATTTCATCTCTAAATATGAATTGCAGGAGTCAAGTTGACAGGTAACAAAAACATGTGCTAGAGGGAATGCAATGTCCTGGTCAGCTGCAGGTGGAAGTTTTCCACTTTGATGTGTCACTAGACTTACATAACCAGTGATGTGACCTGACTACTTTTGGGAGGTTCAGCTAGCACTGGGCAGCAGCTGTTGCCATTAATCTTTAAGTGAGAGGGTACATAAGACAATTAGTTGTGTATAATAAGGAAGTGGAAACAAAGAAGCGAGATTGCTGTGTTAATAAGTTAATTGGTTATTCAGAAGAAAAAACATCATCAGGAAAGGATATAAAGTCTGGGGGGAAAATTTAGATTCAGGTGATGGTAAATCAGCAATACGGAGAATCAGTTTGTTTCAAAGAATAATAGAATTTCCCTGAAGGCAATCTGGCCAGCACTCATTAGGTGACTGTTCTGCTTCGTGTGAATATATCTCAGCCTACATCTTGGCATGTATCTTCATCTATCCCAGGGCAAACCATAGTTTTTCCACAGAACATACTTGTCCCAGCCTATATGAACCAGCTAATAAATAATTCTGGTGTGCCTGGAAGTGCTGTGCCTGATCCTCTTTTGACATCTCCACACCCATCAAAAGTAGCCAAAATGAAAGTGACCCTAAGATTTGGGATCTCCAAAAGAGATTTCAAAGTTATGACACATATGAAAAATAACTGTGATCTAGATTGAGTTGAACAGACAAGCATGTTTTGAGCCCTTGCTTCTTGTAAAACTTCAGTTTTGCTTTTCTTTTAACTACTCTATTTTTGGCTGCATATGTGTGTTTTGGTACATATAAAGTTACATCTTTTCAATTCTATTTCTCTCAGATTACCATCAGAGCGATTTTCTTGGATAGCATGTGATGCTTGTCTTTCTGTGCAAATATAACTTACTGCTTAAATATAGCACTGCTGATTGCATTGTTTTAATGAAATTTGGTTAAGAATCTTTTCTCAAACCTTCCAATGACACTACTTGCATTGGTTTACTCTGGATTTAATTGGTTGATATATAAAGGCTAATTCAACATCCATGTGGCTGACACTAAGGTTTAAATTTCAGTAGTTCTAAATCCCTGATGTTCCACCAACTTCAAACTTTTTGTCATCTTCAAATGTTATTGTTTCTAAAAAGTGTTAAGCTGAGGCTTTAAAATTTTACAAGTTATTCTTTCATTTCAACTGTCTTGCTCATGCCAAATAACTGTCCCAGAGCAAGTACATGTTGAAAGAGGAGAATGTGTGTTGGGAAGATCTACCTCGTGTTCAGTTCATTATGGGCGGCAACCCATCAATCAGAAACAGCCCTGGAGAAGGCCTTCAAAGTAGATGAACTAAGTACCAGACACAGACACACCCAAGGCCTGGACTTCCAGCACAGAATTTCTTTTCCTATGTAATATAAAATAGTGCATATGTCTGTTCTAAAAAAAAAATAAAATTCAAACAGTTGCATGTTAAGATTCTAACAACAGCATTGAGAGAAATAAGAAATATGATTTTGATCGTATGTTGATTCGTTGGCAAATATTTCATATGGAGCTTTGCTGAAGTTAAGTGCATAGTTCAAACAGCAGAATGAATTCATTTTTCTGGTTATAGGTGCAATTTAGCCAAGAAATATGTCTATTAGGAGTATTATAACTGTATAATGTCTACTATAAAGAAGTCCGTCTGAGTCCAGTTATTAGAAACTTTTTTCTATATGTATTCTTTCTATTTCTTTACAATAATTTCTCCTTTATATCTATAACATGCATGTGCTATTAGTTCTGCATTCAAAATAATAATATCCTGCTCTCATATACTGTTTTCTCCATTAGAGCTACATAAACTATCTTACAGAGGGTACCTCTATTGATGCCCTTTTTGCATGGATGAAGAACTTTGGAACTTTATTTCTTGGAAAATGCATCTTTTTCATATAAACTCATGATCATTTCTGCTATCCACAATTTCTCTACCCAGTCCATTTACAAAATCTGTAGGAAAAATTTAACACCTTGTATGAAAGCAACCGATAGAGCTGAGTGGCAAATAGTTTAGGTTGACGGTGAACAACCTGACCGAATACCTCTGATATTTCTTTAGAGAAAATTACTTCAGTTGGCATTTAGCTGAATTTAAATAACAAGAATATAAATTACTGTAAATTCCTATATCCACAATGTCAGAAAGAACTGAAGCCTGGGATAAAGAATAAAAGAAGTTAATGCACATAAAAACACCTTTGAAAAGGTCTTCAGGCACTTAGGCCCTAAATAAAATTTAATGCCTTTGAAATACAGGTACACAAGTCCCCTTTCCAGTACTGGTTAAGATCACTTAGGTTATTTTGTTTGGTAATATGTAGAAAAACTTGTAGTTATTTCCGTATGTTCAAAGCCTGAATTTGAACCTTCGCCTCAAATTCTTTCTTGGGGAAGTTTTTTGGAGGATAAATGATTAATAAATCAAGATGCTAAGCACTACCAGCTCCTACAAAGGTTAGATGTGCCTCAATGCTGTACCTCCTAGCTGAAAGTGTCACTTATTCCACTGCAAGGCTTCTGCTTTATTTCTGTGTTTTAAACAATACTGGACTTTTATTGCTTTTGGCAAGCAGCGAACATGTCTTTGATATAACACAGTCCCTAATTTTGCACACAAAAGGGATTTTGACATGAAAATTGTAGAATCTTTGGATCAGTCCTCAGGAAAGACAGAGAACTATTAGGCTTTTTGTTGTTGTTGTTTTCTCCACAAATTATATCTAAATTCTTCTATGAAGAATGTCTTGACAGACAGAAGAGATAAGGAAGATTAATTCTCTGTATGGTGGTAGGAGATTATAAAATACCTTAGTAACAGAGTTTAGAACCACAAATACATATGATTTGTTAATAGTGGGGGAGTATTTTTTTTTCCTTTAATTTACAAACTGATGATCTTCACAAAACAGAGTTTTTTGATAAACGTAAGAGAAAAGTGATGGGTAGCACTTTCTGAACTGTGGCACAAAATTCATTGTTCTGTGATCTGGAACTTATGATCATAATAGTGTTTAGGAGCTTTCTGAATAATATTTTCTATTAAGGGAGCAGATAAGAGAATATAATGATGCATGAAAAAACATTTAGTCGACAGTCCATTGATTTAAGGATTTTATGAACTACTGTTCTGAAGCATGTCTTAGTCTTCTATGAGAATAAAATAATTGTATTTTATTACAAGTAAGTTATGCTACTGCTCTAGAGTTAGTCTTAGAAGATCAGAAGCCCAGTATGCTTATTGCAATATAATCAATATAAATAGAGACAACTCACCCTAACAAAATTAGAACAGGAGGTGACAGAAATATTTTGGTGCAATATTGAAGAATGTGTTTTGATGTTCAGACACATGACAAACCACACACAGTCACCTTGCATTTACTGGGGGCTGAGGCTGCATTAATGATTGGGTAGGGTACTGCACCTAAGTAATCCTGTAAGTCTTCATATCAGAGGGCACTGGTTGGTGACTTTAGTTAGGGACATGTCTGTTCTTCAGTATGCTTGAGAACCCAAGTAAAAACAAAAGGCATTATTGTGCAGAAAGAAGTTGTGAGGGCCGTAGTATTTAGAGGACTTTAAAAAAATGTGTTTCTCTGTACTTCCTCAAACTAGATGAGTGAAAAAAGAATGAGGAGGAAATCTAAACTGCACAAAAGGCAGCCCTACTGCTGGAGGGACAGGTCACCACTCAGCAGAAGTGTTGGTGTTCATGTTTTGCGGAATGAATCTCATGTTGTTCCTTGATGTAGAAAGAAGACTGTCATAGCGTCCCTTCTTTCATATAAAGCCAAGGGTGCCTGAAGAGGTCCTAACCAAAGGGACTGATCGAGTGCAGAAAAATAGGTGACAGATGGCTGAGAAATAGTAACATGATGAAAAAGTGTATGCGGGTTCTTTCTCCCCTAAGCGTTCTGAAGACATGCTCTATTAGGTTTGTGACTTGGTCAAATATCTTTGGTAAGGGAACAGTGATCAGATATTTTAACAGAGCAGAATGCCAGTGGTGGTTGAGTACGTGTACCAGTAAGAGTTAGATAGGGGTACCTGGGCGGAGGGAGGGGGAATGCAGACCTGAAATGGGGTCATCATAAAACAGCTGTCAGAGGAATGAACAAATGTTCCAATATTTCTGTTTCATTTATGCACACTTAAAAGGGACATTAATAGATTAGGAAATATTACACTGGGGGGAGGAAAAGAGGGAGGGGAGAGGTGGAGGAAGCAGGAGAAAAGGACAAGCCATATTTTCTCATTCAGAGTAACATCAGAAATACCAAGTCAGGCATATTCATAGTCATGCACCTTCATTGACTAAATATCTGTTAAAGCATGTGTCTTGTGATTTCCCTGCCTGAAGGGATTAAACATTTGTTTTGAACTCATGTAGCTATTTGCAGCTTTCTAATGAATCAAACCTACAAATATTTTGTTGCCATGGATTCTAACCTCAGATACTCGGGAGTTTTTCAGTAAAATTTCAACAAAAGCACAAAAGATAGGTATTTCTTTTACTTATTATTTTTCTCAAAGTGGAGTCTCTCTGTGGCAGGTATAAATCTGACCACTAGCTGTTTTCTCCAGAAACAGTAACAGCATTTTACTGTTGAGACAAAGTGTAAATTCCATAGAGGTGTAGCTTAAGACTGACGTCTAGTTTTTAAAAGTTCACATCAGTAATAGGAAACAAATTAAGTATGCTAAGCCCTTGTTTAAAGTATTAAATATATTAGTATAAAAACAATTTTTAAAAGAAAAAAAAGGAAAAAGTAGCAGCAAACCTCCCAGCTCTGTGTAAAGAGCTTATAAGATACTAGACCTAGATACAGAAAAGAGATGCAGTGCCACAAAGGACTTTTCACAATCATCTATATTTCAAAGACAGAGGAAGGTGAGGGGCCATACCCAAATTCCACTGAGGTCATTGGAAAGTCTTGCGTTTACTTAGATGATGTTGGATCTTGCCTTAAAAAGCTGTTTTCCTCATATTACATGACAAATGTTGCTCAAGAGAAAGGAAAAGTACAGATAGTCTGAGGTGTGTAGGCTATGCTTAGCCAGCTGGCATGGAACACATTGCTGACAATTGTCCTGGACAGATGGTTGGTTTGGTGTCTGCTAGTCATTAGATTTCTACTTGTCCACAAAAAATAAAAAGATATCTGAGGTAACAGCTTGGAGCCAGCACAGACGGATGCTCCTAGATCATTGTGGTTCTCGCCCCAGGCATTAGAGAAATAGTCTTTTAAAAGCTTCTGGAAAATAAAGGTATGTTCCTCCAGAGAACGTCTGAAACAAGAGTGATCCAGGATCACTGCATTTGCCCCAGAGTTACTCTGACTTAAAACCTGTCCTCTAGCTTAGACGTTTAGTTAGACTTCCACAGAGCAGCTATGGCTTCTCTGCCTGCTTGGATTATGCAAGTATCCCAATAATTTGTACTGGGTTCAGGCTGCATGTGCCACCTGTTGCTGATGTTTGTCCTTTCCAACCCACCTCTCCCTCTGCCAGAAAGCCTGCTTCCCTTCTCACTCAGGTTTCTTACTCAACTCTACCCACTTCTGCATCACCTTTCTTTTGCCATGACCACAGCAATCTAACTTAATGGTTCCTTTGTTGAACAGTAAAATCAAATATTACCAAATTTGCCTTTATGTGAAGCCATGGCAATTGAAGGTTGATTATTAAAAAAATAATACCCAGAAAACAAACAAATAACAAAAACCAAACCAAACAGCAACAATATCAGCCAGCTTTTTTAAGCCTGCTCATAGAAGAATACCAGGGGGTTGTTTTGTTTTGTTTTGTTTTGTTGGGTATTTTGGTTTTTTGTTTTTTAATCTAGAGACTTTCCTATTGCCGTATATACTAGATAGTCTCTAGCTTGGGAAAATAAGGTGTTTCTGTTTTCTAACATAAGCTATTGGATGAGTAAAAGAAGCATGGCTATGGTTAGGACTAATTGACAGGAAAGCAGATAGTTTTGGAAAAGAGATAAAAGGTAGAATCTGGAAGATTATTCACAAGTTAGAAGGCAAGAAGAGCTCTAGCAGCAGGAAAGGAGAAAATCTAATGACCATCAAGTAGAAAGATAGTTGAAAAACATGTTTAGGAGCTGTCAAGAAGGGTGGGGTTGGGTGAACTTGTGGGAAAAAAAAAATCTTAAGTTACCATCCAAAAAGAATACTTTGAAGTTATCTTCAAATGCTGTTTCCAATATTTCCTTTTTCTTATTATCAGCTAGTCTTGGAAGAAAAGAAACATGAACTTTTTAATTGGGAGAGAGTAAAATAGATAGCCCAATATCATTTGTACAAAGGATGACTGCAGTGTAATACTGCTACAGGCAACAGTAAGGCTAATGTCTTTAAGCCAGCTAAATCACAAAATGTTTATCTAACTTTCAAGACCCCCATAACTATCATCATTTCTTTTTGTGATTTCTGTCTTACCATTCTTTTTCCTCAGATGTCCTGTTGATGTTTGAGCATTGACTTTAATGTTCTCCCAAAGGAAACAGCTGAAAGATCCAATACGGTTTCTTCTTTAGAAGCCAAGAATGTTTTAGCTCTTTCAACATTTTTTTCATGGAAGTAGGAATAAATGACATGTGGAGAATGCTTCATATCACTGTTAACAATTTGACTTTATTTATCTAAGAATCAAGTTTTAAATAAAGATACATCTCCTATAAAGTGTATTTATGTGTGATATTCACTATTTGCCAACAGCTGTATATTGTGAACCTTGGGACATATTTAGATTATGCTACTAGAGCCACAGGTATTATTTAGTATCGTTCAGCTTGCTTTGCATCTGATTGGCAAAGTTCCAGTCTGTTTTCAAAAGCAGAAGCCTAATAAAAAATGCAAAGAACATAGTTTTGGCCTCAATTCTTTTTTATGTTCTAGGGGCATTTACACATACTGATGTAAAGAAAGAGTTGAATAGAGGATTTTGGTGACAAAATAGGTAAGAAGTTTGCTTTCCTGACCAATCCCTCAGCAGTCAGCAATATACCCAGGGGACAGGTTCATTACATGTGAATTTGATCAGGCTGTTGTCAAAGTTGGATTCTGGACAAGCCGAACTGCTTGTTGAGTGAATTGCTGAACATCAAAGAGCAGCTTACACATTATGCTATTTTCTTAGCTCTACCCAATATCTTTGTTCTGAGGTATAGCCTTATTTACATGTATTCGAAACCAAATGGGAAAATGAGATTGCCAGCAACAAAATTGAAATGTTTTCCACAGCTAAAATGTGTAAAAAGTGTCTGGTTTATTTATTTTCTGAAATCCAGTCCGTTACTCTAAATTTTGAAGTGATAATTTTTCTTTATTATTTTTCTTTTTATTTTCCTGTCATTTTACCAGAGGAATATTTTAGTGGTCAGACCTGGGTGATTGTTCCAAGATAGCCTACGTCATGATTTACTAATACCTAGTCTACTAGTATAAGCAGATCTTATGGACGGAACACTGCATGTTGCAAAAATATCTTTGAGCAACCTGAGTTCTGTATTTGTAAAAGTAGATCATAGTAGATAGGACAAGGGGAAATGGCACAAAGCTGTGCCAGGGAAGGTTCAGATTAGATGTTAGGAAAAATTATTTTACTGAAAGAGCTGTCAGAACTTGGAACAGGCTGCCCAGAGAGGGGGGTTGAGTCACCATCCCTAGATGTGTTTAAAAAAAGGGTAGGTGAGGTACTTAGGCATATGATTAACATAGGAGGAAACAGTTGGATTTGATGATCTTATAGGTGTTTTCCAACCTTGTAATTCTGTGATTTTGTGATTCTGTGACTTTTGCAAAGATGTGAGCTGGTTATCTTAGTCATATTACTCTCACTGATGTGAGTATAATGTACATATATTCTGTAAATTCAGTCTTTTTACTGGAATTGTAAAGATCGTTTTTTCTAGGACCCTAATGATGCTGTTCCTTGTTTTGTAGTAAATTTTTCCTTTGCTTGACTATTGTCAAATTTGGGGAGGACTTGTCCATTCTTCAGAGGAGTTGTGGGACAGCACAGGATGCTTACAGAAATTAATTGCTTTAGCCCTTCTTTTTGCTTGCAGTGAGGACAAGTTGCCAGCCTGAATGTATGCAACAATTTTTTAGCCTAAAATAAACCAGCTTCAGCCCAGTTTTGTCCCTCTAAACCCTGAAGGTTGTGCTGGGGTGTTTCTTACCCTCATACTCTGTGAGTGAAAGGACATTTGTCTGTGGATAGGAAAACTGGGTTTTTAGAGTATCAGTGAATTTAACTATGAGTAGAAATGTTTTATATGGCTTGTGTGATGATTTGTAAAACTAAGGACTCTTTTCTGATGGGAAAAGTGCTTCATTGTCTGCTTTAATATGTGAAGTTTATTTCAGTAATGCAGCGCTATAGCACACTACCATAGTTGACTCGGAGCTTTAATGGTGGTTGCACAGATGTCTAACAGCTTAGTATTGTTCATCCAGCTCCCTGCCATAACTGACTGCATAAAAAGAAGAGAGAAAAACTAAATATTTGGCAGAAAGCTTTCGAAAAATCACATTGGAATGCATTCATAGAATCACAGGCTGGTTTGGGTGGGAAAGGAACCTCAAAGCCCATTTAGTCCAACCCTCCTGTCATGGGCAGGGACACCCTCCACTAGCCCAGGTTGCCCAAAGCCCCAGCCAACCTTACCTTGAACCCTGCCAGGGATCTAGGTGCAGCCACAGCTTCTCTGGGCACCCTGTACCAGGGAATCACCATCTTCACAGGGAAGGATTTCTTCCTTATATCAAATCTAAATCTGCTCTTTTTCAGCTTAAAGCCATTATCCCTTGTCCTGCCCCTACTCCTCCGGATAAACCATCCACTCCAGCATTCTTGCACTTTTGGCACTCAAAACTGTATTTATAAAACATGCATATGGTACCCTATCATAGCCATCATTTTTCTGTTTTGTGGAGGATGAAAAAAAAAAGATCTGGATGTGGTATGAGTATAAGTAAAATGAAGAGACAGGTTCACCTCTGGAAAAGGTAAAGGAATATCTTCATCACTGAGAACACTGAAAGGACCTGGGTGATTTGGTGTTTTAACCCATTTCAGACTCATGGACAAACAGTGGAACAAGAAGCAGTAGAAATGTATGAGAAAAACACTTCTGAAATAGAAGTGACCCTAGGAAGCTGCTTCTAATATAAGTACTGATTTGTTAAGAATCAAGGTGTGGATTTTGAAGACATTCAATAAAATCAATAGAACTTATACACAACATGGTTTTGAAATCTCACTGGGTGATTGGACATATAAGTATCTTTTGAAATTCAGTGACTCCCCAAGTGGTGAGTCCAAGTTTGCAGGGAATTGAAGTTTAAAAAAAAAAAAAAAAAAAGGCAAGATGAATTTCTAAGCTGATTTCTATATTTTAAGAGATTTTTTCTGTTCAAACTGCATATAACTACACTCATACTGATTAGCTAAAAAGAATGCAATAATGCACTTTGATAGCTCGAAAAATCTCTTTCTTTGCAAACAGAAGAATTATTAAAATCCCTACCTTCAATTCTAGAGTACTTATTGGATTTCAAAGTTTGGAGGCTAATGGTTAGCTTAATAAATCCTAGCTAAACTGATAATTCCTTGTACTTACCTCATGATGATGATTAAACTCTATTTCATGTGTTTCCAGGACAACGTGGCATAGGGCTACTCTTCCTCAGCGTTTGAATCTTTGAAATACTGCATGCTTTAACGTTCTTAGGACATCAACCAGCACACAGTGAACTAGTTACAGTCACGGCCTGCAAACAAAATAGAGAGAGAAATCAAGAAAATATCCTTGCTTAACCTAAGGACTTCTTTTAATACAATTTAACTTTCTGGTATTCACAAATATGGAATTATCTTGGGTTTTTACTGGCAAGCTGCTGTGCTCAGTCCTTTATTTGGCAGCACTGAACATCAAATGCTTAATTGACTCAGTCCAAACTGGATTTATATCTGAGGTGGAAATGACTTCTTAAGTTTCCTAAAGACAAATTCATTGCATCCAGACTTCCCTGCTTAAATGCAGCAGCCGATGTGGTGTGTAGTAGCCCTAGATTTCTTTAATACCTAGAAGAGAAATGCCTGGAGGGGTAATGCAGATCCTGGCTGAGCTGTCTCAAGGCTCCTGTCTGAACTTAGATCAATCCTAAGGAGACCATACTCCTAATGTGCCTGCCTGAAATTAATAGAATGAAACTGATTTTTTTCCATTGCTACTTATAGAAAATTATACTTTTCCAGTGTTACTTACAAGTCAGTTTTCAAAACTTTTTTAGTGCAGTGTTAAATATTTCAAATCATTGTCCATCCATCACGTTCCTTCAGCAAACTTTTTTGGAGTTGGATCAGGATTTTCCTAGATGTGGAAATATCTGATTGATAGAAAAAAGTTGCTATGTATATTCTCTTTAATATAGAGGTGACAGTTGCTCTATGTCACCTTTCACTTCATTTAGTTTATTCCATACTTTGTAGTGAGTATATAGGATCTGTTCTTTGGGCTTAGGTAGAACAGCTTGAGGACAGCTTCCACTGTCTCACATTGCTTTTTCAGCAATTTTTACTGTGCCTATGTGTCGGGGAAGATGGCAGGCCTGCGAGCGACCTAGCTCTTTTCTCCCAAGACATAAGCCCTGACAATATTCTTCTGTTCCCAGAATAATAATCACATTCTCAAAACACAGCGGCCTTGCTGATAGGGGTACAGGCCACCCTAAACCAAGAAGCACTTATGGGAAGGTATTTGGGAGTAACAGGACATGTTAGGAACCAACCATAACAAGATGGTCAAAACAGCAGGTGTGTGGATGCTTTTAGGTATTAATGGTAAACTAAGAATATTTAGCTATAAGATAGGCTTATCAGAACTCGTTATAATTACTAACCAATCAATATGGTGTGAACAGTGTGTGTAACCAATTAGCAGTTTTTTAGCTTGCCACGTTTGCAGTAAGAAAGATATATAATCTGTGTGATTTCACCTAATAAAAGGGCTGGCTGGCTTCCTGGCTTCATGGCTTTACCTACAATTCATATCGAATTGTGTGTTGCTCTCTGCCGATTGCCACACCTGTGTATATATCTATGTATAAATACACACATGCACGAGACACACGAGGCTCTGGGGAGACATTATAGCAGCCTTCCGGTACCTAAAGGGGTTACAAGAAATCTGGAGAGGGACTGGTTACAAAGGCAGGGAGTGACAGGACATGGGGGAATAGCCTTTAGATGAAAACAAAGTAGATTTAGATTTGATATAAGGAAGAATTTCTTCACTATGAGGGTAGTGAGACAATGATACAGGTTTCCCAGAGAAGCTCTGGCTGCCTCTGGATCCCTGGCAGGGTTCAAGACCAGGTTGGTTGGGGCTTTGGACAACTTGGGCTAGTGGAGGGTGTCCCTGCCCATGGCAGTGGGTAAGAACCAGATGGGCTTTGAGGACCCTTCCACCAACCATTCTATGATTCCATGATTCCATGATATTTATTTATGAACTTGCATACCATATATATATAATTAAAATGCAGCAGAGAATGCCTAATTTCTCTACATTTGTACATCCCTAGCTTTAGAATTCATATTAGCAACTGTTTTATGAAAAAATCCTGTGACTATATGAAGCAGTGAAAACATGAAACAAAACGGAATTGTTTGTAAGGAAATGGAAAGATATTTAAATCTATAAACTCCACTTTGCTAACATATACCTGATGTTGTCTAAAAAATGCAGATTGAAATTACATGTTCCTGCAGCTAATTAAAACTGTGGATGGGATTTTTGCTATATTTAGTAATGCATAAAGTTTTAACTTTTTATGTTTGCATGCTAGTGTTTTGCTAAGTAGCTGGAATGCAGAATGATTAACTTAGGCTACAAGGATATCCAGCAGAAGAAATGTTGTTTGAATAGGTTCAACAATACCCTTGATAAAATCTCATTACTTTTCCTTAACACTTGCCCAAAGCCTCCAACATTGCAGGCTAAGTGTCACAGCAGATTTCTTTGTTTCCCACTAAATCCAAGGAGAGGTGGATGCATCCAAATACAGGAGCTTGTTTCGTTGTTGTTCCAGCCAGCAGCAGTGGACACTTGCATTGCAGACAGAGCAGAGCTAGTGGGCACACTCTCTACCTTACACACCCGATAGGAAAGTTAGAAGAGCAGTTTTGTGGCACAGGTAACACTTACAGTAAAAGGGAGATTGGGCAAACCAGACACATTGGGACATTTTCATTGAACATTAATGGACTCCAGTTACAGTGCTTCAGTTTAGGACTCATTCTGCTGTTCATGGTCCAATCCAAGCTGTGGATAGCAACACTGTGAACAGCAGCTCAGGAGAATCATTAGTTTCCAACTTTTGCTGTAACTTTTGCATAAAATCTGCAACACACTTGTTCAAGTGAGGAAAATATTATTACAGACTTTTGTATACTGTGTGCACTGTGTTGTTAAAAGATCATTTGTCAAGGTTCAATAACAGGCTTGACCTCCAGTAATGTTTGGATACAAAGCCAAATTGCTTGGTTTTGGGGGCTGCTCCCTCCTGGGCTTTGGCAGGATTACATCTTCTGTTGCTAAAGATGAGTTATCCTTAGTGGTGTTAAGCAAGCCCATGAAAAACAAGTCTGAAATTCAAAGCAACACAGTTGAAGTTATGCTTGGTGTGAAAAATTAAGTATTTGATGGTGTATCTGTGTCTGACAGACATGGTAGATTTTGTCAAAACAATGGGCACTCCCAAGACAGCAACTCTTTCTGTTTATATTTTATTTTTCATCATTCTTATTATTAATGTATATACTTGCAGTTTAGAAATGTAAGTCTAAGGATGTGATTCTATTTGGTTTTTTAGGCAAAACATTATTTTTCTACTTCATTGTTCAGTTTGGGTAGAAATTGCAGGGGGTTTTATATACATTCAAATATACATTTTTCTTAGTTTTCTACAATTAGACATAGTTGACATGACAACAGTTGTACAAAAAGATAAGTCCTTGCTTGTTTTTTGTTGTTTATTTCAAGATAGGTTGCACTAGATTTTCCACATGGGGAAAACTCTGCATTTAATAGGAAATTGACACCATTTTAGGCATTGCAGGACAGTTTTATGAACCTAAAAGTACTGCTCCAGAAATGTAGAGAAAAACCTATGCGTAGCTGCCATAGGTTCTGTTATAAACTCACTTGTCCTGTGGAAAAAAATCTCTCCAACACCTCAGGATACTCCACAGGTGTTGGGTGCCTGTGTTGAGCAACTGAATTGTGACTTGCTCTAGATGTAGAACAGTCTAATGAATTCACATTGCATGTTTGGTTCTCAAAGAAAGACTTGAGGAATGCAGAGTGAGAACTTTAGACAGATTTTTCTTAAGCCTAAACCATGGTTTAAGAAGTCATGCCTTGGCAAAAAAAATAAAAAAAGATTTTCCTGAGTTTTTCTGCTTATACCTTCCTCTCCCCCCACCCATTAAGGCTATCTGGGGCTCATACATGGAGATTTCAAGGGAATTTGGAGTAGCAAGAGCTGCAAGACCAAGGGTGAAATCTAGCCATCTCACAGTGTGGAAGTGAGCATTTTGGCCTCCAGTCCGTCCTGGTCTTCAGTTATAAGCGAATAAAATGCATGTTGTTAGGAGAAAAGCAGTATATGCATGGAATATACCACAGGAAACTTCAAAATTATTCAGCAGGATTTTTTTTTTAATTCTTAATAAAATAAATGAGGGGGGAGGGGGGGGAAGGGGTGTCCTAATAAATCCTCTGTAACCAGTTCTGAAAAGCTTGTCAGAGATACAAAACGTGCACGAGTTATGTTATTCTCTATTTCACAGTTCCTAGTTGTTTTCTTCTTCAGCCATACAGCATAAGTTAAAATTATAATGGGCAAGTCTGGTAAGAAGTACCTTAGAAGGTCTGTTAATAGAAAGGTTGTGCATTTCTCCTTAGAGATCTGAAGGATTAGTCAATTTTTTTAGATAATCCTCCACATGTATGCTTTTTTGCATGTCTTTGTTACATTTATATCCAACTTATCTGAATAGATTTTTAGACATGATGTAGTTGTGGTATCTTCTTATGGGAAACAAAAAACAGAACTCAAATTTTTTTATTTGTGAATGATGAGAAAAAATGGGTTTGGTTTTGTTGGGGTGTTTTTGTTAAATGCTAGTTAATTTCCAAAGCAGTTGAACTTCAGAGTATAACAAGTGTATATTCTTTTTAGAAAAGAAAATTATCATACCTTTCTATTCTCTTCCCTTGCATTCTCATAGTCAGCTGTTGAGTTTAGGGAAAAAACCCCTTTTATTGTAAATTTAAATCCCTTTTCCCCATGTTTAAAATTGCGATTTTCCAAATAGTTACTTAATTTTGAAAAAATACAGCTTAGAAAATAAAAAATCAAAACTGCTGTACAAAACATGACAGCAAATCTGAATATGGCATCCAAAATTTAAAATTATGTGTTTTTAACATAGAGGCATGCTTGAAAACTAATCTTAGAGGTTTTTAGGAAGATTCAAATTTTGCAAAGAAACCTTCTTTGGTCTACAAATTTATCAGCACAAAGAATTTCAACAGATCACTTGGGGGAATAAATAGAAAATGAGTGGCAGATTAATTACCTGAATATGCCCCAAACAGAGGGATGCAGATTTGACAATAGTTTGTTAATGTTTCCTGTCCACAGGGATTGTACAGAAGGCTGTTTCCTCCAAATGACAAAACTGCTACCTGAATCCCAAACAGTACAAGTTTCATCTAGGTACTTCAATTTCCACAGGTAAAGTCTTCAGCCTCTCTAAATATTTTTTCCGAGCTTGCATCCTCATCTCCTGACCTGTGAGGGTTTTTGCATCTTGCCTAAGTCCCATCAGGAATAGCATGAAGAAGGAGAACACATATCTTGTTCTCTCTCTATAGTGAAGCATAGAGTCAGAGCACACATAGCCTCTTTTTTTTTCTCTCCCCCCTCCCTTCAGGATGACCAGGGTAAGGAAGAGGAGCTCTGCTTTTCCTAAGGAACCTTGTAATTGAAACACACCTCTGGGAGATAGGAGACCTGACTTCAAAGACTTTCACTACCCCATAATTACCACATTCCAGAAAAGTGCCAGAATTTTCTGGGCTGGAAGCCCTCTAAATCCTTCCTGTGCCATCTTTCACACTTTGCATAAAATGATTAAATATACAGTGGAGCAGGACCTGGAGTCAGAGTTTTGGGCTTGTTTTACCCAGGTGCTGCAGACTCCTGGGCATGCTCCCCTCTGACTCCCCCTCTTGCTCTCTTTTCCTTTTCCTTGTACTAAATTGGGTTATGCAAACTGGGAATCTTTTTCAGAGGAGAAGCTGTAACACATAAAAACCAAAATACTTTATATCTTCCAGGTAGGATTACATTAAACATATGGACTTGGGTCCCTGCAAAGAAAGGATAGCTTTAAACAGGCATCAGGGGAATCAAATGTTTCTGTGTTAAAACAAACAGAAAGCTTTCTAATACAATGCTTAGATAATTAAAAAACTGAATAATAAAATTTTAAAGAAGACATCAGGCATAAAACCCGAACAAGGCATATGTGGGAAACCCAGTACATATATCCATATAATTTGGGAAGAGTCCCTGGGGTAAAGCTGGGCTTATATATGTTCATCTTTGTGCTGGCCATTGCAGAAGGATGGCTCCATACATCTGAAGCATCTGCACCAGTCATGAATGTTTTTTGGGAGAGTTTAAGTTCTTCTACACATGACCAACTTACACCTTATAGTGTGAGTACACTCACTTGTGTACTGGGATCAGCAGTTTCTGCAGCAGCCTTGAATTTGTCCACAACATAGTAAAGCTTATTTAACCTAAAATTGGTTTATATCAAGACAGCTTCAGTATTTACATCCAGGACATGGTTAATCCAGTATTTGTGTAAGCAGACTACAGAGAACTGAAAGCTAACTGCAAGCAAGCTGGGA
This sequence comes from Laterallus jamaicensis coturniculus, assembly GCA_022605575.1. Taxonomy (NCBI): domain Eukaryota; kingdom Metazoa; phylum Chordata; class Aves; order Gruiformes; family Rallidae; genus Laterallus; species Laterallus jamaicensis. Next base: position 7,551,387 of record JAKCOX010000003.1, read on the forward strand.
ACTAGCACATAGGGTAAATGTATACAACAGTTCAATTGGGAGAAGTGGTTATATATGAAGAATGGTGGAGCGGATAGTGGTGTTCACCTTCCACAGTCTGGGGTCATGTGAAGATGCTGCATAAAATCCCATCTGTAGCTTTAAGCACTACTTATTTAGGATGCAGTCTGTCCCATTCAAAAGACAGATTCCCTGAAACAGTGAGAAAAGAGCAGACTTCCCTTCATAAGAGAATGCACTAGAGACAAAGTAGTTGCTCTAGCTATGTCTACTTTGGGAGCCAATCCCGGTCTGTCCTAAATCACAAGTTTGTCAATTTGTGCTTTCATGGCTTGCATGCAACTAAATAAATTCTTTTCTCGGATTATTTTTTAATTATTATTTTCAGGTTTTTTCCAGTGCAAGTCAAATAACCATAGATCTAAGACAGTGATGTTGTTGTATAGCACCAATTTTGCAGTAACACATAAATTTAAACACCCTGATTCCTGCTCAATAATTTCCAGCTCAGGATGTGTGTGGTAGAATTCCCAGGTGCAAAGTTCATCTGTGGTTACCTTATTAAAAATATGAACTGCTGTTTATGAAGAGAAATTTCAGGGAACTCCCAGGCTGTGAGGATTCAAGAATCTAAATCCCTTTTAAAATGCAGAGGAGGGTGGGTACCTAATTCCCTCAGAGTTCCTTGATCTAAGAGACTTAGGCACTATATCGCATTGATTCATACATCCCTCCTCCACCTCCTGGCTGCACAGACCTCTCCTCAACATAGTGTGGCAGTCATATATCCCTGCTTGAAAGAACGCTTATTGCAGCCAGATAAGGAATATTCCTTTGGCTCTGGTTCAGATGGATTTGAAAAGTATGATTTTTCTTGGAAGAAAACTGAATCCCTTAACTGTTTTCTTCTGCCACTACAGCACAACTACTGATTTACAGCAGCATGAGGTCTACTTTTCCATCTACATAATATTTGGAGAAAGCTTATGGCAACATAATGTGTAAATGAGTATAAGCAGAATGTGTTTGCTTTTCCTTCCTGCTTGCCTATACAGAGATGATCTTGACAGTATCTGTTTTGTGTTGAATGTTGCACATCAGGGGTTCTTTACACTGATATTTGCACTGCAGGTGACAGCTCCTATTTGCCTCCTGGGAATAAGCTTCACATTTTGCACCATCTGGGAGCAAGAAAACCCAGCAAATCCTCTCCCTCGTGGAGTAAAGCAGGTACCATCACCTCACTGGATGTTTACCAGAGGAAGCCAACTTTAAAACCTGGATGACTCTCCTGAAAAATGGTGCCAGGGAGATAGTGTGGATCAATGTGTTTGGGTAGCCTAACCTTACCTCTTCCCTACCTGGCACGGGAATATTTTTTCCTGGGCTGCTCTCAAGATTTCTCCGCCTTCTCTCAAGTCATATGATGTCTGGGCTTCCCAGAACAAGGTGTGGGTCAGTATCAAACAGATAAAGGAAATAGCGAGAGCAACAACAGGAAAAAAAATAATATTAATGAGTCTCAAGATGAATGATTGTTCACTTATTCTGGTCTTTTTTCCAAAGCTCTGCTACCTTTCTAGTAATTACGCATTTCTTTTCCTTTCCACGCCAGCGGTCATGGTCTGAGAACATGCTCTACCGGTCAGAGCAAACAGCTTTTGAATTTTTACATGTTTTCAATTTGAAACATTCCTCACTTTCACCGGAGGAGAATTATAAGGCTCTCTTTCAACTTCTTGCAATTTATTACTTCTTCCATGAAAGGATTAAATGTATTTGCTACAGGCCCAGTCTTGTGTTCAGTATAACCCCCAAACCTCTATCAATTGTAACATGAATTTTTGTGAGCATGCTTTTCATGCAATGCAGTTTGGTGGGTCTTTGAACAGCACTTAGATACTTCACCAGTATTCAATTTAAGCATATAGTTAGTGAACAAAACATGGCCATTGACATGAATGTTACTGGTTTTTATAGATATGTGGAAATGTGGTGCAGCATACATTGCTGTCCAGCATAAGTCCTTCTGTAACAAGCAATAGCCCTCAGTTCCCTGATATTTACATTACAAACTTCATCATAACAAACAATACCAGTAGATAAACACATATCCTTTATTAAGCATATTTTACTAATGGAGACAATAATTATTTCTCTAGACAGATTGTATCAGTAGTTAATTTCTTTCACTCTTACCTGATAGGAGTTTTCTACATGCAGTCCCTGTTCCCTTGGTATCCAGGTCACACATGCATAATTTCATATGCTCAATTGAAAATAATGAAACAAAAAAACCCCAAATAACCCTACAAAATAAAACATAAAATCATTGTTGGGATTCTGTGCTTTTTATCAGTGTTCCAAACTGCAGATGATCTATCCTTTTGTTTTTCTCAGACAAGTTAAGTCCCTTTGGTTGTTTGATCCTGTCACTCTCAAGCATACTTCTCAAACTTTCAGTTACACTTCTGGCTCTTTTGTGACCTCTTTCTAGTTGCTTAAACTGGCTTCTTACAGCAAAGGCACTCTAACATGATACAATATCCCCAGGATGGTAAACATTTCAAATACAGAAGTGATGTAAGCTTCCCACTCACTTCCTTTTGTTTTCATTATATTATTTTTTGATAAGCACGAACAAGGCTGCAATCATGATCAGCTGCATATGCACAGTGACAACCCTCAATGTGCAGTCTCTGTATCCCAGGAAGCACTCACTGATGGCATTTTTGCTATGAGATGCTTAAATTCTTATCGTCAATATCAAAGACTGTATCAACCCATTCTCTTCATTATTTTTCATTCTCTTCTCACTCATGATTTACCATATGAAGATAGTTAGGAATTGAGTGTTTGCAAGACAAAAATTGACAAAAATATTAGACGGTAATGTAGTCTGACACAGAAAGAAAAAAACCTCTCTAGAAACACACCTACTGGATAATTCCCCATTAATGAGTGTATCTGGAGACTTAACAGCTAGCAAGGTTTTCATCTTCACAATATGTCATATGTTGATTTTATAATGTATCCTTTTTATAGAATGTTGTGTGATAACAAATACCTTACAATGTTTAAGTATATTTCATCATTACCTTTATCAATGGGAATGTGTAATCTCATGAAAGATAGTTTGACAAGAGTTGTTTTTATAAACCCATGTTGACTGACTTTGATTAAATTATCCTACTTTAAATTTTGAGTAGTAAAGCCCTATATCAGACATTCTATTATTTTGCCCTGTGTCAATGTCAAACTGTCAGGCATATAATTACCAGATTGTCCTACTTACACTTTCAAAATACTGGCACAGCATTTACTTTTACAGTTTTCTGAAATACTTCAATACACCAAGACTCATGCAAGCAAATTATTATTTTTAATAATTATAATTTTTAAATAGAACTAAAACACTCTAATACAGAGATTTACTCACCACTTTTAACACCGTGGAACTTATCGTGACCTAGATACTCAATTAACCTTCCCAAACTGTCCTCCATCTGTAGGTAATCTTTGATTGGAAAGTGTAGTTTATCTTTTTTTCACTGGTTTAAACAGTTATTAAGATTTTTTTTTCCATTAAATATACAATTAATTCCAACACAAATGGTCTAAGATATGTAGTATATGTTTGTTTGGCTATAAAATCGATACAGTTTTCTATGATTAGAAAAAAGCTAACCCAGGTATTTCTATTAATACTTTTAACATGCCAGCTGGATCTAAGATGTAGGTCAGATTTAATACCCCTCTAATCAGTTTTTCACCCAGACTGTCTGAAGCCATTGAAAGGCTTTCTTCCCTTTGTTTCCATAGAAAAATGTTGTCTTTCACACAAAACCATGCTTGTCTTGCAGTGAAGTGAAGCACACCCAGTTCTCACCAAACAATAAGAAGTGGGAAGACGATTAGCATGCATACTCTCCCCAGGGAACTGGGGAAGCATCAATGATTTCATTGTTTAATGAGATAAAAAGCAGTAAAATCAAGAGACTGTAGATCATATATGTAAGAGGAATTGGGTATCAAGCATATGACTTAAGCAGACTTTAGGTCTGGCATTTCTTCAACTTACTGCAGAAACCCATTGTGCAAGCAGTCCTGCCTGAGGTAGTTGTCAGTGCTATGGAGTTCATCTCACTCCAGCTAGCTGTGTCATATCAATCAGATGAACTGCACCCTGGAATGCCTTCTCTCTCTCCTTGGGTGAAAAAGAGCTCCTCTTTTATGCACATGCACCTTGCATTTGTCCTAAATTAGTTTGGATGATTCCAGCTTAGGTGCCCAATTTCAGCACTGGCAGACACTTCTTGGTTGAGTACTGATCAGTATATGATACTTCTCATATAAAACATAGGCGCCATCATTGTTACCACCAGTTTTGTGTTAGGAAAACAATGGGTCTGTTTAGACCTTGCAAGGAATAGATGCAAACACCTGTCTGTAAATAACTTCCCAAATTACACCACATGAGGATGTCTTTTTCTGCGGCGTGAGCAATTTTTTCTGAGGGGAAGAAGATGTAGTGCAAATGGTCTCAGAAACTCTTGTGCTTAAATTTTCTGTGGGTTTCCTTTACATTTTTCTCCATTCCTCCTATGGAGGTTTTGCATCACTCCCATATGGCTGTTTAACTGCAATATAAAACATGGATTTTAGGTTGATATTTAACAGGACGGTCAGAAATTGAGCACAGTTATGTACTACATGGTACCTGATTTAGATTTGCCCTATATTCTTCAAAAGATAAGAGAATTAGTCTGACATATCCAATGACCTTTCAGAATAAGATTAATAATAAGATTTTTCTTTACCATTTACTGCTTTGTTGTTTTATTCAAAAGCTTTTGACACATCTCATGAATTTAAGACTGTTTTATTTCCTTAAGTGATACTGTGAAAATTAAGGTTTGCAAATACTTGCAGCCTTCATGTTTCTTAAATGACATCAGTCTTTCTTTAAAAAGAAACAGGACTGCAAATGATCTCATGTGTAAAATTAAAACAGCGATTAAACTTTTCAACTAAGTTCATTCATACAAAAAATATTTGTACAATCCCTATTGACAAGCTTGCTTATTATTTTTTTACATTATCTAAAAATCATGTTTGATTCCTGGTATGCTTATTTATATGCCAGTCATAGCCTCACCTGCTTTCACAGTATTTTTCTTTATATTCATTTCAGACCTTCCATGAAAAACTTGTCTGTCTTTGTTCATTGAGAGACCTTTTGTTAGTTAAGTCTGCAGAGGAAGGAAGTGTTTTCTAGTAATTGAGAAGTGGATCCAAATATAGCTAAAATGAAGAGTAGGGCTAGTTCAGGATTTTTTTTATGGAACATTTTCATCAGGAAATTCCAATTTATTAACGCTTTTCAAAGAAGCATGCTGGTTTTGATAAAACCTTCATTAGGAAAATCTTATCATACGCTGTGCACAATTTTTGGTTGAAACCAGAAACAGACATACTTTAATCCAAGTTAGGAAGATGCCAGTGGCTAGAGCAAACACCCATTGTTCACAAGAACCAGCTTCAAATTCTTCCTTTGCAGCACAGAAGGTGGCTGTTAGAGCTTGAATTCTTCTCATCCTTCACAAAAGCATAGAGGTTAACCTAGAGGTTTAATATTTCTTATTTTCCTTCAAGTTTGAAGAGAATTATGTCCTAAAACTCTAATTTCTTGTGGGAAAGAACCACACACTGACCTCTTACCTGGACCGCCTATCCTTCCTATCTGCTTCACATTCTAGTTTCCATATTTGTGGGCAGACCTGCTAGGTCCAGGTTTAAGTTTTCTCTAGATCCAGAGCTGCTGCTGCTGAGTGTATATCTGTTTGAAAATAATTTTAATGTCCTCATTGTCAATGCGTAAAATCGCATCAAAATGAAGGAGCTTCCTGTAAAAGATTACTTCTGGTCTGTCTGTCCATCAATAAATCACTATCATTTTTCCAGAGAGGTTTGAAGGAGTAGATTTTAGAGAGCCACCAAACAGAAGTTCACTGAGAATAATTCAGCAGTGGTAGATTAATGGTTCAGAGAAAGGAAATGCAAGAGAAATATCAAGTGTGGGAGGAAAAAGCACAGAAAAGGAATGTACAGATCAGAGCACATGGGAAACAGGGTTAACAGGAGCACTTATGCAGTATAGGAAACAAGTCCATATATGAAGAAATGTGCCAGTACAGGCAAGGATTTTTTAATGACATGGAAGTAGCGGGTTTTTTTGTTTGGTTGGTTTTTGGTTGTTTTTTTTATTAATTTCCTGATAAAAGTTTCAAATTCTAAAGAAATTATGTCACCAAACAAGTCAGGATATCTGGTAAAGATATCATTGTACCCTTCCTCTCCACTTGCCTCACCCCTCCTACAAGAGTTTCCACCCTGTAAACTCATAAGCCATGTTTAAACATTCCCTCTGCCACCTCAGAAGTCTGCCTATCAAAGGCTCCTTTTTTACAGTTGACATCTGCTAGAAGCTTCAGGTGTATCTTAAAACTGGATTTATGGAAGTGCAGATGAGGGGGATTTACTCACAAAAGCCAGACACAAACCTTAGCATAACTTGGTGTTTATTTGGAACACTGGGGCTTTGTTCAGTAGTTAAGCCTTACCTCTTTAAAGCATGACTGTTGTCCTTTGCCTTTCTTACAGATAACTCTTGTGAAGTTTCTTCAAAGTAGCACGGAGGCAGGAATGCATGTTTCTTTATTGTATTTGCTTCAAAGAGGCTCATTAAACTTATGAAGTTATAATGTTGAGTCTAAAACATAATGGCAAGACGCCTTGTAATTCTGCTTTACAATTAAGCTCTCACTCACCAGATTCTCTGAACCCGGAAGGGCTGAGCTCAGGAAAACCTTAACAATCGATACAGTGAAGCAGGTCTGTGTGCATTAAAGTGGAGTGAAGGAGCTTAACATAAAGCCAAGGTAAAGCAAAGTAGATGAAAGACTGGCAGATGAATGAAGAGCTGAACCATTGTTTTTATGAAACCTCAGGGCTTTCTTACTATGCTTTTAATCTCTGCTGATCAACATTTTTCTGGCTTCTCTCTTTTTCACTGTCTGTTAGGCGGGAGACAGTTTCAGATGAACCAAGCCTGTATCCAGTATTTAGACCATGTTTAGGATCAGTGGATTTAAGCCAATTTGCACCAGTCCAGCACAATAGCCCTACTGACCTTTCAGGCAATAAATCCAAAATTTTGACAAAGTGTTGTCTTAAACTTGCCAATTCTCTCTATATGGAAGTTAAAATAAAGCTTGTCTATTCTTTTACTCAGCTTGAATTCCCTTAAGATGAATGGATGGATGTTTTGCTTTTACAACATCCTTTCCTTTGGCCTCCAGACATGCAACTTGCTGTGCTCAGACCCATTCAGAGCACTGCATATCATTCCTATTCTTTTACCATGTAACATTTCATAAAATCACAGAATCATAGGAGTTGGAAGGGACCTATAGAGATCATCAAGTCCAACCCCCCCGCCAAAGCAGGTTCTCTAGGACGGATATCACAGATAGGAATCCAGACAGGTCTTAAATTCAGAGGAGACTCCAGAGCACCCCTGAGGAGCCTATTCCAGTGCTCTGTCACCCTCACCGTGAAAAAGTTCTTCCGCATGTTGGTGCGGAACTTCCTGTGCTCCAACTTGCAGCCATTGCCCCTTGTCCTATCCCCACAGACCACTGAAAAGGGGCTGGATTTACTCAGCCTTTCCTCGTAGGGGAGATGCTCCATTTCCCTTATACTCTGTCACTAGCTCTCTCTTCTCTAAGTGTAACAGAAGCCTTCTCTTCAATTTTAAGGTAGTTCCCAGGTTTCCAGATTTCTTTCTCTTTCATTACCTAAATGTAAACTCTGTGCCCATCCAGCAGTGTTTGTTTTTTTTTTTTGTTGTTACTCCTTTCTACTTTCGGACAGGGACCTTCATGTTTCTGCTCATTTTCCATGAACCTCACCTGTTTTCCAAACTTGTTTTAAACACAGTGCTCTAAAACTTTATAACAATTTTTGGCACAGGAGGTGGTCTGAGAAACAAATATCTAAATCTTTCAGCTGTCACATGACTGAAAGTTTTTCAGGTTTATTCATGTCATAGATTAAGAACTTGTGATGGCCACAAACACAATAGGATGGCCAATGGATATCAAAGGAGGTTAAAATGCTGGTTTTTCTTTCATGTAACTGACTTTACATTCCTCCCTCTATGGAGAAGCTAGGATTTTGATCCCATGCTACAGAATATTCTGCAGCCAATATTCTGTAACATTAAAGAGCAGCTGCGAATGGACTTCCAGAACAATTTGTATGTCCTCTAGCACATTCTTGGTCCACATCTCAGAGCTGACTGGGAAAAACGAGAAATGGAGCCGGTTGGTGACTGAACAGATGGCTCAGATGGCCCACAGAGATCCTGCAGGTCTTTGGGTCAGTGATTGTCTCTGTAGTTTTCATATGTAGAGCACTTAATACAGTTGTAGCAATGGAATATTATAAAAATAAAAATCATATTAAAACCTTCATATGTCACAAATACTGCCTTTTTTCATATATTACCTTTCAAAGAGCTTTTGCTAGAGTTCGCCAGAAGCAGCAGAAAGACTAACTTGTACTTTTGCCGGTGCAATCGCTTACTAAAGGTGCACAAAAGCTCTGTATAATGTTATAAAGTTGCTGGGTAATGTAAGGCCAGCTATTCTATTTTTTCCTGAAAAATCTCCCCTTTTAAGAACTACATGCTTTCATGCTATTCAATATCTACTTAAAATTTAGGTGCTCTTCATTTACACTTCCACCATAGTCAATGGAGAGATGTACTGATCTCTAAACAGCGATTATTCACATTTCAGCATCAGTGAGATAAATACCTCTAAACATACACATACCTCCCTGCTATCTTTTAAATAATTAATTTGAACAAGGTGCTTAAATGAAGTTGCTGTATATTTGGACCATTAGGACTCATTGTCTTCATACAGTTTGGCAGCATGATGGAAGGATTAGGCTCATGTATGAGGCTGTGTGATTCTTCTACCTGTGTACAAGATTCATACACTGAAATCCCAGCTCTCCTAAAGTTAATATGAAGCTAACCGTTTACTTCAGTGAGACCAGAACTGAAATTAACATAGTTATTGTATATCACACTACAAGTCTGAAAAAGAATCCTAGAATAGAGCATAATTTTAAAAAGATAGTTTCAGTATAGTGGTTCTATATAGTAGGAGGTTCCCAAGAACCAGAGTTAAAGGCAATTGGAGATGTTCCAAATTCTGTTACCTGAGCAAGTCTGATCTTCCTCATTTTTAGAATAAAGATATTGGTTGTTAACCTGCATTTTAATATACGCAATGACCAAAAATATGTAATAATCCCAAACCAAACAAAAAACCTACCATTACTACCACTAAAAACCTACATGTGGGCTTAATACTTTTAGATATATATGTCCAAGTGTAAGGTACAATATATAAATCTCTGCAAGGAGCACAGAAAAATTGAAATAGTAGCTCTGACTATACTGCTTAAACTAAAGAATCATGCCAAATCCAACAGCAAAATGTAAACCTTAGATTATCCCACCAAGGAAGAACCATTATGGTAAGAGTAATCGTAGGTCCTTGGAATATCAACTTGATTTGTAAAGAACACACAGAGATGAAATAATGCAATTTCCACTGACTCATAATGAAAAACACCAATGGAGTCATCCTATCCAGACTTGGGTAACATGAGAGGAGTTCTCTGGCTAAACCATGACATTTTAGTGCATTAATTCATTATTACACATACAGAGTTGATGCATAATGTACATCAGCTAGTGTTGGATTAGTAGTGCTCACTACACAGTTCATATACCTGGCATAGGTAACAGGGGACCTTTCCAAAAGATAATGTTTCAGAAAAACCTTCCATTCGTATTATCTGAAAGGGAAATGTTCAGTCAGTAGCATTTGTCCTTAGTATAATCCCAAATACAATAAAACTGTCGGAATGTTTGTCCTACCCACTTCTAATAGGACATACATTATTTAAAACAAGCAATGCATAATAGGGTGCAGAACTTGCTGAAGTTTGCTTCTACATTGAATTTCAGAGGTGAGAATTCCTCCAGATTTCTGCTTTGCAGTCACACATTGGGTGTCTAAATCTTAGATTAGAATGGGGGCATGTAGACTGTTGGCATCTCTCGATGGTACATGAAAGTGTGGTTCAGGTCTTCATTACACTTTAAGTTCTCTAAAACTCAGAGCATCATCCATGCCATTGAGCCTTCTCTGCTCTGCGGAAGCATCTCCTCTATGAACCATTTGATTAATAGTCACAGACTCTGAATTCTAGTAGAAAAGATAACTTGCATTATATAGCTACCTCTCCCCATCTGAGCTTTTTTTGACCTCTGTAGGAATTAGGGAGGACTTTATAAATAAAATATTGGTTCTGGATAATATGTATAATACATTTTCTATCTTCTCCAGGGGAGGGAGAGAAAGTCTTTGGCTTAAAACCTTCCAATCTCCTCTCTTTCTTCTCTTCTGTGAAAAAAGCTATTTCCTAGCATATCCACATTGCCATGAGTAATAACATTTTTACTACAGATTTTTTTTTCCATTTAATTACATTAGCCAGGAGAGATGTAGGTTCAAGCGTTAGTTTTCTGAAGATACATAATCCAGAATTTACTGGTTTAGAGAGAAAAAAATGCAAAATACAAAAAGTTGGTTGCCTCCATTTCTTCTGTTTCTCTATCATCCTCAGTGACAGTGATAGGCTTAAATTTAAATTCACAGTTCCTCTTTATGACATAGACTGATTCACAGGGCTTAGTATTTGTCATTATTGTTTTATGATACAGTCAAGCTGTTCACTGTCTGAATCTCATTGAAAAAACATATCTAATGGTAGAATAACTTTCTTTTTTTCATCTATAAGCCAATACAGAATATCCTTAAGTCTCAAATTATTAAATCAACTGTTATTTACTTCCATAATTAGAACTCCATTTGTTCTGTTGGTTAAGTGTACATTTTTAGAGACTATGAACTATAACATTTCATTATACAATAAACTGAATGGTCAAGCAGATAATTGACTTTTATGTTGTGAAATTTATCCATTACCAGAGCTGTCCCAAGGAACTGAATTGTATTAAATTCTGAAAAAAAGCTTCATGGGAGTTAATGACCTCAAAAGGGGCATTTCAGGTTTTTGGCCATTTTTTGGTTGGTTTTGTTTTGGTTTGTTTTTTGCCAAATAAATTATCTTCAAGCTTTGGCTGTGTAAACTTGAACAAGCTATTCCAGCAAGAGGAAACAAAAGACTGTAACTCAAATTCCCTCCCCCATAAAAGTCTAAGCTAACTCATCTTTTTTGTATTTTTATTTGTAAATATATTTTAAGCCCATGGCAAAATTATTCTAGCTGAGATTAAAGCTACCATGGAAGCATTTCCTCCACATTCTAACATCTGTTCTTACCCTTACCACCCAAGGTAGAAGAAAATATGTTCTTGAAGATTTTTTCATGATTCTTCAAAAACCATCACTGAGCATCAGATGTTTAACTGAGGTTTAGGATAGCTGCTTTTTTTTTGGGGGGGGGGGTGTTCGAGCTAGAACATTTTTGTCTTTCCTAAACTTGGGCTTGTATGAAAGTCAACACTGGAGGTATATAAAGGAAGAAAAACATATTCTTCTCCCTAATCTGTTTTCCCTACCGTACCGTGGCATCCTCCCTGTTTCTGTTCCTCTTTGGTGTTACAGTAAGGCTGGATCCAAAAAGAGCTTAGATTTGCTCTCAGAATGGAATCCAGATTTCTGTGCTAGGTGCCAAGGTTTTCTTTGCAACAGCAAGAAAAAAGAAAAAGATTATGATAAGCTTAAACAAAGTAACCCAGCCAGACCCCTGAGCAAACCTAGTTGATTGGGAGGCAACAGGAAGCATGTTAGAAATATAAGCAGTATGTTGTCTGAAATTTTACCTCTCTCTGGAGCTTAAGTGCATTATTCCAAACTTTTGTGGTTGCATATTTAGTAGTAAGCAAAATAAGCCACAAACCACTTTTTTGATCCTAGTATTAACTGGCATATGACATTTCAGCTAGAACCTTTTTCCCACCACAACAGGGTAGCCGCAACAATACAGTCTATTGGCCTACACTAGCTCCTGAATCATATCTGGGTATTGTTTACAAGAGTGTTATTCAGTCTGGGCCAACAGTTCAACTGCTCCTGTCAGTGATTTAGCTGTGTAAGTTATTGTATGACAGTTCTTGGGCACATGCCTTGGTTTTGTCACATTCACTAGTGTAGACGTAAGTTGTAAGGGTATCTATCTCCATTATCTCAAAGTAAAGGAGACATAAACCCTGTGTTTTCTCTCTAAAATAATTTCTTTAATTGTTGGGTTACTTTACAAGAGGAGGGAGCTCTCAGCCTGTCTCCATGTTGTACACACATGATAAGCCATGTCAGCTGATCTCTACTTTTCTGTGATGAGATTTTTAAAAATATCACCTTATATCAGCCTCATTTTTTTGCAGCATGTACTGCAGCATTCTCTTCTTCAGAGCCTGAAGTAGTTGATTATATCTCTTCCCCTCTCTCCCAACTTTTCCAGGGACAGACCCAAATTAGAAACTTATATATTTAGCACTGGTTGATTTAAGAAATTGCTATCACAGAGTTATTTTCTCCCTGCTGTCTTTCTGTCTGTATTATTTCTTTGACACTGATATATAAAGAGGGAGATTAACCAAACATCAGTTACTGTTATTGTTACCATCCCCAAAGTAACAATACAGAATATTTAGCATTTACGTGTAACATTCGGTTTTAGTAAGGAAAAGAGGAGCAACTGCAGGATGATAACTATGAATAGAGTAATTCCACGTGAGGCTGGAAAAGGCCAGAGCTCACTTGCACCTGCTGCCTTGTGTCTGACAATAATCCTAAACTCAGAGATTGGGATATTATGTTGCAAGTATGTAAATTAAAGTTAAGAAGTCCTTTCAGTCTATGAAATCTTTAGAATATACAGACATCATTTAATTCCAAGTTAACTTTCAGAAACATGTCTATCAAGAAGTTCATTTGAGCAGAGATTCACAAGAGCAATTAAACTACAAACCTGCAAGCAAACCGGACCTTGTGTCAGCATACACAACCATGACAAACCAGGTTCCCTGCACAACATACTTAGAAAATTTCACCATTGACTGCTTAACATCAAAAATCCAAGTAGGACAATTAAATAGGCAAAAGGAGATGTAGTACAAAATTAAAAGTTATAGAAGATCGGGAATTGCATGGACAGGCTTGGTTGTTCACTATCTTCCAGTACAAGAATGAGAGCTAGAGATTTAAATGAAAAAAAAATAAAGGAGGTGGCTCTCTGACAGAGGGTGGCAGTTCTGTGGAATTCCTTGCCAGAGTGTTGTGTGCACAAATCTATGGTGAGAATTCAATCCAAGATGAGGCAAGTACTTAGAAGAAACATCTGTTGGGGATTACCAAACAGAAAAAAACACACCAAGCATTGGGAATCCCTCAGACTGAAAAGAGTTGGAAGATGGAACAATATGATGAGGGAAGTATCCAATTATTTTGGGTGCCTGCTCCATCTTCCTAGGATATCTAGGGAAAATGGTCTGCCATCAGCATATCTCACTCACAGAACAGCGGGGGGTGGAATATATCTTCCTGTGATTGGACTCTTTTCTTTCTGTTACTCAAATTAATGAATTTTCATGTCAGATTTATAAATTATTCCCATTAGGATGAGACCCACTGCAAAACAATCCAGAAAGAAGTTCTAGGCTTGATCAGCAGAGAAAGTGCAAAGTCTGTACTGAGCATTTCAAGAACATATCAGAGGAGGACCTCAGAGTACCGATGGCACCAGAATCAGCCCAGCCAATTATCTACATTAAGAGAAAAACAACAGTTTACTCTTAGACTTGGCACTGATTTAGGAAATGTAGGCAAGGATTAGTTTCCAACATAAGCCATGTGCCAAGCCTGGATCAGTGCTTCCTAGTTGAAGAAAGCAGGGAGGGGATACAGTTCTGCGAAGAATAGACATAGCATTGCCCCTAAACACATACTAAATACTGCTCCTGGCCCCCTCAGATTCTAAAAGTACATTGCTGGAAATGGGAAAAGCAGCTAACCTTATGCTTTAATACAGCTTGACATAGTGAAATTCAGGTCCCTATCCCCAGTCTTTTCACCAAGGATAGAGACATATTTGCACTTTTCCCCTTCTCTAGTTTAAATGGCACAGATAAGATAGGCAGAGAAACACCTACTTAGTGCATCCAGAGAAAGATAGAATCATAGAATGATAGAATCATTGAATCATTTAGAATTTGGAGATCATCAGGTCCAATCATTAACCTACAACTGACAAGTCCACCATTAAACCATGTCTCTAAGCACCATATCTATACATCTTTTAAATATCTCCAGGACAGGTGACTCAACAGCTTCCCCAGGCAGTCTGTTCCAATGCTTGACAACATTTTTGATGAAGGATTTTTTCTAATATTCAATCTAAATCTCTCCTGGTGCAACTTGACACCATTTCCTCTTCTCCTATTACTTTAACTTGAAAGAATCATAGAATCAAAGAATGGTATGGGTTGGAAGGGACCCCAGGGATCATAAAGTTCCAACCCCCCTGCCACAGGCAGGGCCACCAACCTCCAGGCCTAGATCTACCCAAAGTTGCCCAGGGTCCCATCCAACCTGGCCTTGAACACCGCCAGGGATGGGGCATCCACCACATCTCTGGACAGCTTATTCCAGCACCTCACCACTCTCTATGTAAAAAACTTACTCCTAATATCCAATTTAAACTGTTGGAGAGGGTTCAGAGGAGCCACAAAGATGATTAGAGGGCTGGAGCACCTGCCCAACAAAGAGAGGCTGAGGGAGCTGGGCTTGTTCAGCCTAGAGAAGAGGCGGCTGCAGGGGGACCTCATTGCATCCTTCCAGTACCTGAAGGGAGATTATAAACAGGACAGGAATCAACTTTTTAAAGGGGCAGATAATGGCAGGACAAGGGGGAATGGATTAAAGCTAAAGGAAAGAAGGTTTAGATTGGATATTAGGGGGAAGTTTTTTACATAGAGAGTGGTGAGGTGCTGGAACAGGCTGCCCAGAGAAGTAGTGGATGCCCCATCCCCGGAAGTGTTCAAGGCCAGGTTGGATGGAGCCCTGGGCAACCTTGTGTAGATTCAGGCCTGAGGTTGGTGGCCCTGCCTGTGGCAGGGAGGTTTGAGCTCTATGATCTTTGGGGTCCCTTCCAACCCATGCCATTCTATGATTCTATGATTCTATGATCCACTGGATGATCAAATCTGCATCTCTCCAATTTAGAGATAAGGATGTGGTGGGGGACTGTGTTAAAGGCCTTGCACAAGAGAGAAAAGACCAACCCCTACCTTGCTGCAACCCTCTTTCTGTTAGTTGTAAAGAATGATAGGGACTCCCCTCAGCCTTCTGTTTTCCAGTCTAGACAACCCCTAATCTCTGTCAGCTGTTCCTCATAAAACCTGTGGTCTAGACACTTCACCAGCTTCATTGCCCTTCTTTGCACATGCTCCAGAACCTCACTGTCTTTCTTGCAGTGAGGGGCCTAAACCTGAACACAGTATTTGAGGTGTCATATCACCAGTGCCAAGAACAAAGGGACAATCATTTCCTTAGTCCTACTGGCCACACTATTCCTGATACAAGCCAGGATGCTGTTGGCCGCCTTAGCCACCTGGGCACACTGCTGGCTCATATTCAGCCAGCTTTTGACCAACACCCCCAGGTCCTTTTCCACCAGGCAGCTTTATAGCCACTGTTCCCAAGGCCTGTAGTGTTGCCTCGGGTTTTTGTGACACAAGTGCAGGATCTGGCACCGCGCCTGGCTGAATCTCATGAAGTTGACCTCAGTCCATTGATCCAGCCTGTTCAGATCCTTCTACAGAGCCTTCCTACCCTTGAGCAGATGAACACTCCTGCACAGCTTCATGTCATCTGCAAATTTCCTGAGGGAGCACTCAATTCCCTCATCCAGACCATTGATAAAGATATTAAACAGAACTGATTCCAGTACTGAGTCCTGGGGAACACCACTTGTGATTGGCCAACTAGATTTAACTCCATTCACTACAAATCTTTGGGCCCAGCCATTCAGTCAGGTTTTTATCCACTGAAGAGTATACCTGTCCAAGCTATGATCAGCCACTTACTCTGGTACAATGCTGTGGGTGACAGTGTCAAAGGCTTTACTGAGGTCCAGGTAGACAATATGCACAGCCTTTTCCTCATTTACTAAGCGGGTCATCTTGTCATAGGAGATCATGTTAGTCAAACAAGTTAGCCTTTTATAAATCCATGTACTTATAAGCAAAAATCAAGTGCTCAGTGATATCAAGGTTAAAACACTTTAGGCAGAAGTTTCAATGTCTGGAAATTTTAATCTATTAAGTTATTTGCTGAAGGTCTTCTGGCATCTTCAGGAGAAGGTGGTAGCTCTATAAGAACTTTAAGGAAATGCTGGTTTGGGCTCAGTGGTTTCTATTGCAGCAGATGAGAGCATTCAGGATTATGCTTGACCTTCAGAACAACCTATTCCTCTGTACCACAGGAAATCCCTTGACAAGCTGTTCCAGCAAGAGGCTGCGATTGACAACAGCAGCCAAAAGGGAGGGGAGGTATAGAAAGGTGAGTCAAGGAGCACACTGCAACAGCCCTGAAGGGTCACTGAACATGTAGTGTGCTTTATGTCACTGTGTCAAAAATTATCTCCCCGTGGGATGGCTGTCTCCTGGTGTACAGACATTATTGCTATGGAGGGGACAGCCTACTCTAAATCCTCAAGTGGGGGTGGCTAAAATAGAATAGATCATATTGTAAAACTGAGATTAAAATAGAATAGATCATATTGTAAGACTTTCTGTCCCAAGGGCAGCTTAGCATATGTCTGGAAAATAAGATCTTCAAAGGTAATTTAGTTTTCAAAGTTCATCCCCATCTGTCCAGCATACTGTAGCTATGCATTTTCCTTAAGCAACAGCTTCCTTTATTTTCCTGTGAATTATGTTTACACATACTTTTTTGCCATAGCATGTTTCATGGGGATGAAGGCTCACACTCATCAGACCATTGCTCTTGGAGAGCAAAACTGTTTGGTTTAATTTTCAGTCTTTGGAGTTGCCTCAGCAGGGAATAAGCACATAAAGCAGCAGCCCCAGTCTCTGATAGCATACTGGCTCTCATGTGTACATACTGTACCCACTAATTTGGAAATCCACCAGAATTTTCCAGTATTGTATAAGAGAAGCATAATTCAGAAAGCAATATATGTATGTCAGTGTAGTTGGCCTTTTTGACTCATAACATCATAGAATACCTATGGAAGGTATAGGATGGAAGGCACTTCAACAATCATCTGGTCCAAACTTTCTTGCCAAAAGCATCGTCTAGGAAAGATGGCCCAGCACTTTATCCAGACAAAGCTTAAAAGTATTCCAAGTCAGGGAATCCACTACTCCTGCGGGAAATTTTTCCACTGACTGCTCTAATTTGAAAACTTTTCCTCTTGAGTCCAGTCAGAATATCCTCGGGAGTTCCTTGTACCCATTACCTTTCTTCTTTTCCACGTGACACCCTATACAATCTTCTTTTAGCCACCCTTGTAGGAACCTACAAGGGGAGGGCGTGTGCTGGACCTTGTTCTTACTAACAAGGACGGGCTCATTAGGGAGGTGAAGGTCAGGGGCAGCTTAGGACAAAGCGACCACAAAATGATAGAGTTCAAGATCCTGACTGGAAGAAGCAAGCCAAAAAGTAGGATAGCTACCCTGAATTTTGGAAGAGCTAACTTTGATCACCGCAACCTATTAGGACCTACCCCGTGGACTACGCTGTTAGAAGGAATGGGAGCCTGTGAAAGCTGGCTAGCATTTAAACAGCACTTCTTCCTAGCACAGCATAGGTGCATCCCTTTGAGTAAGAAATTGGGAAAGAGGGGCAGAAGACCTGCGTGGAAGAACACAAAGCTTATGAGTAAATTCAAAGGGAAGCAGAAGACCTATAAACTGTGGAAACAGAGTCTGAGCACCTGGGCAGATATATAGGGATGTTGTCAGGGCCTGTAGGGATGTAACTAGGAAGGCTAAAGCCCGCTTGGAAATGAAACTGGCAAGGGACATAAAGGGCAATAAAAAGAGTTTTTTCAGATATGTGAATAGTAAGAGGATGACCAGGGATAATGTAGGTCCCTTGCTGAACGAGGCGGGTGTCCTGGTAATGGGGGATGACGAGAAGGTGAAGATACTAAATGCCTTCTTTGCCTCGGTCTTCCTTCCAAAGGCCCCTTGGGACCCACAGATCCTGGTTGAAAGTAGGAGTATTTGGGGAATGAAGAGCTTCCCTCTAGTTGAGGTAGGGGTGGTCCAGGAGCGGCTCAAAGGGATTAATGTACACAAAACCATGGGCCCGGATGGGATACATCCATGTGTGCTGAGGGAGCTGGCGGAAGTGATTGCGGAGCCACTCTCTGTCATCTTTGACAGGTCTTGGAGAACAGGAGAAGTGCCTGAGGATTGGAGGATAGCCAATGTCACTCCAGTCTTTAAAAAGGGCAAGAAGGAGGATACTAGCAACTATGGGCAAGTCAGCCTCACTTCTGTCAATGGAAAGGTAATGGAACAGCTTGTTCTGGATGCCATCACCAAGCAACTGGAAGAGAAGAAGGTCATGAGGAGTAGTCAGCATGGATGCACCAAGGGGAGATTGTGCTCAACCAATCTCATAGCCTTCTATGATCTCATCCTTGGCTGGGTGGATGGAGGTGAGTGGACAGTGAGGTGGGTTGAGAATTGGCAGTCGGACCAGGCTCAGAGGGTCGTGATCAGTGGAGCAGAATCTGAATGGAGGCCTGTTACTAGTGGTGTTCCCCAGGGCTCAGTGTTGAGTCCAGTCCTATTTAGTATCTTCATTGACGACCTTGATGAGGGAATAGCATCCACCCTCAGCCAGTACGCCGATGATACAAAGCTGGGAGGGGTGGCTGACACGCAGGAGCACTGCGCTGCCATTCAGCGAGACCTGGACAGGCTGGAGAGCAGGGAGAAACCAGATGAAATTCAACAAAAGCAAGTGTGAAGTCTTGCACCTGAGGAGGAATAACTGTCTGTATCAGTACAGGCTGGGGGTATGACCTGCTGGAGAAGAGCTCTGTGGAGAAAGACCTGGGGGTCCTGGTCGACGGCAGGTTGTCCATGAGCCAGCAGTGTGCCCTGATGGCTAAGAGGGTCAATAGGATCCTGGGATACATCAGGAAGAGTGTGATCACCAGATCGAAGGAGGTGATCCTCCCCCTCTACTCTGCCCTGGCCAGGCCCCACCTGGAGTATTGTGTCCAGTTCTGGACTCCCTGGTATAAAAAAGACAGGGATCTGCTTGAGAGAGTCCAGAGAAGGGCTATGAAGATGATTAAGGGCCTGGAACATCTACCCTATGAGGAAAGGCTGAGAAAGCTGGGGCTGTTCAGCCTGGAGGAAAGAAGACTGAGGGGGGACCTGATCAAGGTTTATAAATACCCTAAGTATGGGATGCAGGGGGAAATGGCTGCCCCTTTCCAGTGCTCTGTGAAGACAGGACAAGGGGCAATGGCTGCAAATTGGAGCACAGGAAGTTCCGCACCAACATGCGGAAGAACTTTTCACAGTGAGGGTGACAGAGCACTGGTATAGACTGCCCAGGGAGGTGGTGGAGTCTCCTTCTCTGGAGATATTCAAGACTCATCTGGATGCGTATCTGTGCAGTATGAGCTATGGAGCCTGCTTTGGCAGAGGGGTTGGACCCGATGATCTCTCGAGGTCCCTTATAACCCCTACAATTCTGTGATTCTGTGAATCCTTTAAATACTGGAACATGATGATAATTTCTTCCGTAAGCTTTTCTAAGGCTGAACAAATGTCACCTTGTATTTTATAGTTCAGGTATTTAACAATAGTCCCAAAACACAACACCATTAATATCTTTTGTTTATACTGTTTATACTAATCTTGTTATCTAGAATGAAATTAAACTAAAATCACATTTATTGGGATGAAGTAAGTTAATTTATATTGTTTTCGGCTGTTCAAGATTGAGTATAGTCCATATCATTTTGCAAGTAATTGCTTTATGTCTTATTTATGTTTTGGTCATCAGGTCTTCTTTCATTACACATACAGTTGTTCTGTTAAGTCAAGACAACAGATAGTGGAGAATAGTCTAAGAAAACTTCTCTGATGAACTATCATTTTTCAAAATCTACTGGCATTATAGCTGTTAAATCTCTTGTGATGCTATAAAACTCAATTGGAGTAAAACTCATAGAACAGACTATAATAGGAATCATTCTTACTTGCGGACAAATTTTTAAAGCCGACATTTGCACTTGATTAACTGCAAAGATCTTGAGGACATTGTTTATTTTATAGGTTTGTGTATGATGTACATAAATGTGACTTGTTTCCCTGTACCTGTTTAAAAGTTATGAGGACATTTATAGGAGTGAAAAAGATTCTATTACTTTTTTGTAGGTTATAAAACTCAACCAAATAGAAGCAAAATTGTTGCAGACTATGACAAAAAAAAAAATCTAAAGGAATAAGTACCGATTAAGCAATTAGAGATCTATTATGCCCTGACCAAACTTAGAGAGGAAAATTACCATCTCCAGAGGTCATGTAAGTCCAAGCTCTCTACTGGAAAAAGAAATGTAACATTTTGAGAGCTTTATGGAGCTGTAGTCTTTATGCCAGTAAATAATTTCCGTTAATATACCTGCAAAAGCCATCAGCAGCAGATCATCAGGCAGATTTAATGTCCCTGCAACACTCGCTAAGAAGGAGGGCTACTGGTGTATATTGATGTGGCCACTCAAGAGCTGTAGGCTTCTGCTCCTAGCAGCAGCCAAATCACAGCAGGTTTTGTACGTCTGCATACACTGTGAAAGCTCAGGGAAAAGCCATTCCCAGCTTTATTAAGCTCAAGGCTCATAGTCAAGTTGGACTCTGAGAACAACAGTTAATGTGTGGCTTTGGAGTTTAGGTTAATCTAGCCTGTCTATGAATTTTGTCACAGTATGGATAGTGGCTCACCAGTAACTAATTTTTGGTTAATTTAGGTCCTTAACATTACTAGGCAGGAAGTCATGCTGTGCTCCTATTTTTCATAGTATATACTGCAATAGCAATCTACCATGAGACCCTATCCTCAGCAATGTAAATTGGCTTGTCCCCATTGAATTAATTTTGTCCAAGATAACTTCACAGCAGCTGAAACATTTGTTCACTGATTTTGCTTGAAAAAGACATAAAGCAGACATGAACCAATGGAATTATAAAGATGTCCTTTAGACTGGCATTTCAATAACAGGTTATCAGAAAAATGAAAATTTCTTCCAGTTATTTCCTTCTTTCTACTTTATACACATGAGCAGCCTTCTGATGTTTAAATATACTCTGATTTTCTTAATTTGCGAATAAAGACAGACTCCTTCCAGACTTCTCATTAATGTTGATTCTTACAGTGTTCCCACATCAACAGCTCTTTACCAGAGTTTTATAGTACCCATGACCCACTTTCTGTTCAGTAATCCCATCTATTCTTTCAGATTATCTTTCCACTTATGTTGACTTTGCGCCTGGTTTATGACTTGTTTACAAGGATCTCCTTAGTTACACATATGTAAGTTTTTGGATGAACCTTTCAGGCAATCCTCTTGGGACTAGAATTCACCACACCTTTTTGCTTAGTGGTGTCCTCCTTTGCAACTGCTGCCAAATCCTTTCATGTTTTAAACTTGTCATGAGTCATGTTACATTAGCTAAGAAGTCAGTCTCAGTAATGATTCCTATGATATTACTTGTGACTTAACCTAATGGTGTTGTACAAAAAAGGCAATAAATATCTTTGATTTTTAAAGGAGCAGCATAACTAAAAGAGGACTCACCCCTGAATTATTAAAATTAATCTAATAATGGCATTATATTGGATAGAGATTTTGTGTTGTACTGTGTTTTGACAGAATTGAAGAGGATATTAGAAGTCTCTCTCATAAGTTGGAGACACATAGTTTCCACTGTATATTAAAGGAAGGAAATATTTTTGCTTTGGCTGCAATTACTGAACAAATATTTCATTGAATCACAAATTGTCCCTACCCGGAATATTTTTATTCGGAGGAGGTGGAAAACAGGATGTCAACATCTTATCACTGAAAGACTGAAGTACTCAGATCTATATACTGGAGCAATGTCTGATTTCTGTCAGCACAGCCACTTTCAGAGAAATGCACCGTGCTGGCCTGGAATTCAGGCTTGGTTTGGTTGTGCACGTGAGCATCTAACGTCATTGAAAAGACACGAGGTACCCATTCTGGTTTCTAGATGCCTCTCCAGAAGTAAAAATAATGTACGATGTCTTGGTTGACCTGTGCGGTCTCAGATTGTACAAGGTGCCTATGTACAAACAGCTGAACACAGCCTGTAGTCTTTAGAAAGGATGTGGTATGAGTCACATTAGCATCTAGAGTCAGAAGTAAATAAAAACATTACACTTTAGGCATAATAAATTCACACTCCTAGTAGTACTCTGACTCAAGAACAGACACTATCCTGAAAATAATGTGATTTGTCATTGCCAACAGCTCTCCTACAGTTTTTTTTAGCTATAGAGATATAAAACAGAGGATACTGAAGTTCAATGCTGCAAGCTGTACTGGCAAAGCTCTTAGACTCAGAATTTGACAGATCTTTTGTTTTTAAAACCTGTTTGTAAAATCCAAGGGTTCTTTAAAAGGTTTATTTTCCCCTCAAGGAGTCTAAGCAATTGGTGCCAACAGGCCAGCTGTCAAATCCCAGTATTATATGTGTGTTTAAAGGGGAGTTGGATTAATGGAAAAATTCATAAGAAAGCATTTCTGTGTTGAGATTTCCAAATGGTTTGTGTTAATAATAAAGGGGTGGGGAGAAATCATTTGAAATGATTGATATCTGGATCTGGTTTCTAAAATCTCAGTCTTAACCGGACTAATTCTAAGACATGCCACAGCTATGGCTTTGTGTTAAGAGATTATTAACTCTTATGGACTCCAGAATGGGTAATGTTGACTGTATACCTTTAAAAATAAAAAAACCCTAGCAGTAAAAGCATTTAGAAATCCAGAGGAATATATAGCATCCATTTATATGGATCTCATTAACCCCATATAAAAAAGGGCAGATAGAATTTTGAATGTTAATGAGTCACTGGAGAATAGGGAACTTAAATGAGATGGATTAAAAGGACAAACTATGTAGAACATCTGTTAATTTACCAGTCTTAAAATAAACTTACGATAACAGCAGCATGTGCAGTCAAATCTGCCAAGTGTCAGTTATTTATTAAGTATAGTTGAAGATTTTGGATAATTCCTTTACAAGAAATGGATATTTTCCAAGAAGATACTTGACTGAAAGATCAGACGACCTTTTAGTCTAATACTCCAGTCTTTCACTCACTGGGATCTTAAAACTAGGGTGGCAGTAATTGGATGGTTAGTTGTCCAGTTACGATCATTTGTTCATTGCTGTAAAAGGAAAGAATTTTTTCACCCATTATCTACTATATAACCTCCTTCTCTGTAAACGAGAACCTTAAGACTTTGCTGAACTGCATTGTCTTCAGCTGTTGAAGTCCTGTGATGTTTGACCAGCAACTTCCAAAGGACTGGCTCTCATCTGTCCCTGGGCAGCGTTAGGTAGAATCTCAGGCACCAGCACAGGCTGGGGCCAACCAGCTGGAAAACAGCTTTGCAGAAAAGAACCTGAGGGTTCTGGTGGACAAGTTGACCTCATGGCAGTATTACGTCTTTGGGGCAAGGGCTGATGGTACCTTGGGCTGCATTTATCAAAGTATTTCGAGAAATTCAAGGGATGAGATCTTTCACCTCTACTCACCATTGACGAGACACGTCTGGGGTACTGAGATACGTTTTGGCCTTCCCAGTCCAGGACAGACATGGGCTTACTGAAGCCAGTCCAGAGAAGAGCCAAGAAGAGGATTAAGGTATTGGAGGCCAAAAGAGCTAGGAATGTTCAGTCTGGAGAAAAGAAGGCTCAGGGGGATCTTATCAGTGTGTATATATATCTGACAGGGGGAAGGGATGTTGAAAAGAAGAAGGAGCCAAACTCTTCCCAGTGGTGTCCAGTGAACAGTCGAGAGGCCATGGGTGCAAAGAGAAATACAGGAAATTCCATTTAAACATAATAGAAAACCTTTTTCTTTGAGAGCAGTTGAACACTGGAACAAAATAGTCAGAGAGGCTATGAAGTCTCCATCCTTGGAGATATTCAAACCCTGACTAGATGCAACCCTCAGCAACCTGTATTGCACAGGGAGTTGGTCAAGATAATCTCCAAAAGTCCCTTCCAACCTCCATCAATTCTGAGTCTGTAATTCTTTTAGTTTCCTTAACAACAGATACATATGATCCTTTAAGGGTTGGAAGGGAAAAAACATTCTTCTCGATGCTTCCAATATGACAGGACACTGTTTTTCCAGTGATAAATGTGATTCATCAGTCTACACAGGAATGCCAGATTTTTTAAAAACGGTGCCTATGATTTTTTAAAAATGGTGCTACCATTAGGCAGCTAAGCAGCAAGAATTTTTTTTTAAAATGTTGACTTCTTCTCCATAAATTGCTGAGAAAATTGGGCCAGTATTTGTTTTGAACCCAGGAAAACCAGGTATATCAGGTGGGTCCTTTGTTGTTTAACTCTTGTGCATTTTTACATAAATTGTTTCTCCTGTTTCACCCTTAGCCTGAGACTCATGAAATCATCTGCATCACTGAAGTGAAACTTTTTTTCCTGCTTTCTTCACACAAAAGCAAAAGGCAAAATTTAATCAGACTTTGAAAATAGAAAGAGGAAAAAATGGGCTCGGTAGAAGGAATTAATACTCTGAAATGGAAATTAAACTCCAAACCCCATGCTTGTTTACTAGGGTTATGTGACAAAATCTTTATTGGCTCTTCTTTACAATGGGTCTCGTTTATATTGCTATAAATTTATAATGCATTATCCTATTTCTTTTGGCAGAACTGCTTCTAGTTGTTCATTAATTATGATTTTGAAAAACGGACGCTCTTTTTCTGAGATGAGGCCACAGTGTAAGGATCCTGGTCAAATTGTCTTCTTGCCACCACTTTTTTTAAAATGTGACACCTATCAGTGCTTTTGTTATGTCTTAATGGTTAAGGCTCTGTATGCAGAACTTGCAGAGCTGAGTTTCATTTAGTGTTCAGTCTGAAAACCCAAATTCAGAAATTCTCTATCCATGGCAAGTTCTTTAACTCTGGAGATTATCTGGGAACTGACAAACACTTCCTTTAAAAGTCTCTTTTAAAACTACGATATTAAGCAAAGGATTGAAATATTTATGAGATTAGCAAGGAAGGCACTAAGAGAAATTTAGTCTTTCAGTTGAAAATTAAGAATTTTATTGTGGTTCCTGTGTCGGTGCCGGTTTAAGCATTTTACATAAGCAGTTGTTAAATGGAATACAGAATTCAGGGTCCAAAGCACTGTGATGTCTTCCATTCAGCAGGGATGGATCCTCAGTTTCATAGAATCATAGAATGGCAAGGGTTGGAAGGGACCCCAAGGATCATAAAGCTCCAACCCCCCTGCCACAGGCAGGGCCACCAACCTCAGGCCTGAATCTACACAAGGTTGCCCAGGGCCCCATCCAACCTGGCCTTGAACACCTCCAGGGATGGGGCATCCACCACCTCTCTGAGCAGCCTGTTCCAGGACCTCACCACTCTTTCCGTAAAAAACTTCCCCCTAATATTCAATCTAAACCTTCCCTCCTTCAGCTTTAAACCATTCCCCCTTGTCCTGCCATTATCTGCCCTTTTAAAAAGTTGATTCCCCTCCTGTTTGTATGCTCCCTTCAGGTACTGGAAGGCTGCAATGAGGTCCCCCTGCAGCCTTCTCTTCTCCAGGCTGAACAAGCCCAGCTCCCTCAGCCTCTCCTTGTGAGGCAGGTGCTCCAGCCCTCTAATCATCTTTGTGGCCCTCCTCTGAACTCTCTCTAACAGTTCTACATCCTTCTTGTATTGGGGGCCCCAGATCTGGACACAGTACTCCAGGTAGGGCCTCACGAGGGCAGAGTAGAGAGGGGCAATTACCTCCCTGTCCCTGCTGGCCACCCCTCTTCTGATGGAGCCCAGGATACCATTGGCCTTGCGAGCTGCAAGAGCACACTGCTGGCTCATGTTAAGTTTCTCATCCACAGTGACACCCAGGTCCTTCTCAGCAGGGCTACTCTCAAGAAGCTCTTCTCCCAGTCTGTTTTAAAGCACTTCTGAGGAGGAGGTTGTGATGGCTGCACAAGTGTTAGTTTGTTTCCTACAAATACAAAACCTGGCTTTGAGGTCTGTCTGAGCATTAGGGATTCAGAACTCCTTTCCAAATAACTGCCTTACCCTCAGACACAGATTGCTGTTTTGGAAAGGGTTAAACATTGTTTTCCATTTGGCCCAGTGTGCAAGTCACAAGCTAAAGACAATCACAAGCAAAATGGAAATTACTTTGTATTACGGCAGTTTAGGGAACTGTGAAGACCTCGTTCCTAAACTCTTCTTTGTGCTTCTCTCTTTTATTTTTTTCTGTTCCAATGACTGTTTAATATAAACTGCATAAACAGCTCGCAGAGCAGGAAATTGAACTCAGATGTAAGTTGGAATTCTCTGAGGTGAAAATAAGTGTGAAACCATAATGTCCTCACAGAATCACAGAGTTGTAGGGGTTGGAAGGGACCCTGAGAGATCATCGGGTCCAACCCCTCTGCCAAAGCAGGCTCCATAGCTCATACTGCACAGATACGCATCCAGATGAGTCTTGAGTATCTCCAGAGAAGGAGACTCCACCACCTCCCTGAGCAGCCTATTCCAGTGCTCTGTCACCCTCACTGTGAAAGAGTTCATCCACATGTTGGTGTGGAACGTCCTGTGCTCCAATTTGCAGCCATTGCCCCTTGTCCTGTCTCCACAGACCAAAGAAAAGGGGCAGGCCAATTCCCTCTGCACCCCATACTTACGGTATTTATAAGCATTGATTAGGTCGCCCCTCAGTCTTCTTTCCTCCAGGCTGAACAGCCCCAGCTTTCTCAGCCTTTCCTCATAGGGTAGATGTTCCAGGCCCTTAATCATCTTCATAGGCCTTCTCTGGACTCTCTCAGGAGATCCCTGTCCTTTTTATACCAGGGAGCCCAGAACTGGACACAATACTCCAGGTGGGGCCTGACCAGTGCAGGGTTGTCTGAATGCTCAGCTCCTATGAAGAAGATGGCATAACATTGATATGGCACAATTTAGAAGAGGTAGGCATGTGTTGGGTTTTTTTTTTCAAAATAATGTTTTAATGGAGCTGGGATCTTAAGTGAATACAAGCACCTCCATCTCACTTGACCACAGACTGCTTGATAGTCAAGCATTCAGGTCCACACTTGTGACACTCCCGGGCATCTTTTATCTTATTGTGTAGGTACTGGATTGCTCTAACAAGACACTTCTTTCTCTAATGCTCTATATACACAAAATTAGTACCCAGTTCAGCGCACTGTGATCTTGGGGACATACACCTAGAAGTCAGTCAATATGGCTCCTGACTTGGAGTTGTCTGATACTGTCACCAGCCCAGGCTTCATACTCTATATTTCACCCAGAGAATGAAGGTATTTGCACAGTTCTTTGAAGAATTTTAAATGTTGACTTTACAGCAAAAATCATTTTGATCCTCCATGAAAATCTCCTGGTCCTCATTAAAATGGCTAACATAGATCTAAATGGGTATAATTCATTTTGCATTAAATAATACAGCTACAGTTAGAGCTACTGCTGTAATACATCTTACAAGGTAAAGATTTAAAAAAACAACCCAAAAAAAAACCAAACCCAAAAAAAAAAAGAATTTTATGTGCTGTACCATTAGCAAATTACCAAATTTTACTCCAGGTTGAGGCAGGCATCTCAAGAGGGGAAAAATATTTCTAGAATGACAGTAAGTTAGTTCAACAGTAAACATGCAGTAATGAATTCCATGGCTCTTCTGCTGCAGATATTGGCCTAGGTAGTTGGGAAATCTATTTGGATGCAGTCAGAAAATATCCCAAATGGCACTGGAATCTAATAAATGCAGACACATTTTTAATCCTTTTTTCATTGCTCAGTGTATACGAAGTAGAAAAGGGTTTAAAAGGAAATTGATGTGTAACAGAAGTGAGAGTGCCTTGAAAGTACAGCTCTCTGAGAACCTGACTTTGCATGCTCATGGTTACCAGGTGGTTATCTCCTTGTCTTGTTAAAAACAGCCCATCTAAGACATACCCATGTATCACACATAGTGATTAAACCAAACAAAACTGAACTGAAAACCCAATCAGATACTCAGCTGGTTTAAATTAGTGTGCTTTTGCCAATTTACATAAGTTAAGAATCAGTCCTGTGCGTTAGCATTTTATCCAAGCCCAACTTGGATTCATTACAGTTAATCTGTGGGATGAAGAGGATGTTTCTGAAAAGCCACTTTATTCCCTTTACCTGAGACTGTCTCAGTGCAAAAGTGTCTCCTTGCTCAACTGGTGTAGGAGCAGCCCCTGGTTGGGGTACCTCCACTCGCTGCTGCAATGCAGCAGGTTTAAACTCAGTAGGACAGGGAGAGCCTCTCAGAAAACAAACAGCATGAAGAGGTGGAAAAGGCAAAGGGAAGAACAGCCAGGTAGTTGCAGAAGGAAAGCTGAATGCTATTGTAAGCTTTGCCAAAATGTTTCCTGTAAACAGTGGAAAAATATTTTTGGCTTCAAGCTATTACCCCATATTTTTACAAGTCATCAAAAAACTTTTGAGTCTTGGTGGTTGAATTTGCAACTAAGTCACTACAGTATTTTAAAGCCAGCCAGCCAGCAACCCATTCAGTCTCCTAGACTACTGCCTCTGTAAGAGCAAAAAGAACAATTTATTGCAGTGCCATTTTGAGTCTCCAAGTTCCATCAAAACTTTTTCAGTGTTAGCAAAAAAAAAAACCCAACAAAGCAAACAAAGCCCAAACCTAGATTTGTATGCTTTTCTTTCCTCAAAGGTGGCTGATGTCTGGATTCACAAAAAGTTTTTTATTAGTGATCACCATCTCCATGTGTGCTCCTTTTGGCTGTGAAAGTGTTAATTTTCTTCATATTAGCTAGTATGGTGCTATGTTTTGGATTTGTTCTGAAAATGGTGTTGGTAACAGAGGGATATTTTGTTCCTACTGAGAAGTGCTCACACAGAGCTGAGACCCTTTCTGCTTCTCACCCCACCCCACCAGTGAGTAAGCTGGGGCTACCCAAGGAGTTGGGAGGAGACACTGCCAAGAGAGCTGACCTAAATTGACCAAAGGGGTATTTTATACCACATGATGTTACGCTCAGCATATAAGGGCCTAGGGAAAGAAGGAGAGGGGAACATATGGGGTGATGGTGTTTATCTTCCCAAGTAACCATTACTTGTGACAGACCCCTGCTTTCCTGGAGATTGCTGAACACCTGTCTGCCTATGCAGACTGGGGGATGAACTTGTCTCACTCTGCTAGTGTGTGTGCTTTTAGCTTTACCTATTTAACTGTCTTTATCTCAACACTTACTTTTCCAATTCTCTCCCTCATCCCGCTGTGTCTGCGTGGTGCTTAGCTGCTGGCTGGGGTTAAACCATGACACTTGATATCGAAAGAAACAATCTGCTTCTTGTTATTTTTTTTTTCCACATTTACAAGGAGACTTTGTGGTCACAGAAGACATCTATTTATTGCATAACCTTTTACTTCACAGCAGCTCCCTTTTTCTACAGATCTTTCTCTATTTTTCCTTTCTATTAATTTTATTATTTTATTTCATTCGCCACTGTTAGCCTGGTTTGTTTGTATCACTTTTCTGTGTCACCTCCATTTTTGTTTCCACAGTAAAATAAATGGACGCACAAACTAGTGTGGAAAAGGAAAGTTTATTCCTGTTTATTAAATCACACATAATTTTTGTTCTGAAATGGATGACCAAGAAAAAAAAGAATTCAACTTCACCCTAGACCCATTTAAATTCATTGTACCCTTTCCTGCGGAACACTTTCAAAGATAAAATAACACAAAACCAGAACTGTCTGCTTCCCTCAGAAGCCTAAAGGCAAATAACTATTTATAATTTCTCCCTTATCAGAAATCTGTCTAGCTATGTTATATTTTTGTAAATTTTATTTCAAAAATTTGAAAGAAATTCTGCACCTGGGAAGGACTGTTAAATTACCACCCCTCCCAAATAAATTTATGAGAAATTTTCATACTTTTCTGGTAGCTGTGGTTATTCTGTAAAAATGCATACTAACTTGCCATTGTTATCTTAAATTTTGTCATTTTGTCATCAGAAACATCCATCTGTATGATGGTTTTAAGTAACCAAGACCTGTCCACTGTCTATTATCCAGAAATGCATTATATTAGATCAATGGATGGAAACAATGCTGCACAATTACTACACAATGGAAAATCACTACAGAATTCATACCAAGCAGTATTACAGCCTGACCCTTTCTGTTCTGTTTACTGGCAGCAGTGCAATATGCAGATCTAACACACACAGTTTTCATTAAAACTGGAGGGAGCTCTTTCAGTGGAGACAACCATGAGGGCACGTATTAACCCAATGTGTTTGACATATGTGCGGCTTTGCACCAGCCATGTCAGAACACTCTCACAAGATATCTCATCAGGTTGTCTTCAAGTACTCAGGGAAGGGCCAACTATTCAGTCCATGTAAATGAATACACCTCTATTGACAGAGGGTTTGTATGATTTTGTCTTGGCTGAATAATCTGGTCCTCAGACTACTACAAACAATACATTTGCCTTTAAAACAGCCTCCAATTTTGATGTTTCTAATACTCCTGGGAAAACAAGACAAGCACAGAAAATGAAAATTAAACTGAACACCTTCAGAATTAAAAGTTAAATTTGGATTTTGACTCTATCAACATGACTCAAAGTTATTGGAAATGCCAAGATGAGAACTCAAACTTCTACTGAGGAAGGTTTGTCTTGTATAAAACTTGACACTGTTTTCTGTAGACCCACACAGTTTTATATCTTACAGACTACATTCAAAAGGAATATCAGTAAGAGAGAGGAAAAATATGTCTTCTACATGTACATATGACTTTACTCATAGTATTCTGATATTTCAAACACTAAATCTTGTTTCAGTGTAGTGTGACCCCTTGAAGAATTTATACTGGGTAAATATTAACGGAATACGGCCATGTCCCATAATTATTTCTGGGAAACATGCATTTAGAGAAGAAAGAGACACTGTGGATACAGAAATGAAAATGCTTGCACATCCACTTTGTTTCCACTGGCTACATATTATATATTGAAATATGCTTGACCCGTTTCAGTATTATGTTCTGAGATGATATGCAGTGATAGTTTGCAAGGAGAGAGAAGGTATAAGGAAAGACATGCCAAACATATGCAGAAATAAAAACATTTGCAGACAGGAGCTTCCTTATTTTTTAGCATCAGTCCTAGAAAAATATGTATTTTGGCTAGCAGGCTTTGCCTAAACCAACTTTGAGGGCAACCTTTAGGATGATCACAAGCAGCCAAGTACAAACTGCTATAATGCTACTGATTACACTGGTTTACATTGTTGTTGAATCTAGCCTGTGATAACTACATTGCTGTGTAATTAATGAAAACATAAATTAGGCAATAAAGATACCAAACTGGATAGCAATTTAAGCCAGAGGAAGAAATGTAAAAAAAGTCTAGCACTGGGTGGAAAGACTTAAATTGATGACAGTTTTCCACTTTTAACAACTGGAAACAAGATGTAGTTCACACTTCTTTGAAACAGTTGACTTTTTCAGTTCCATCTCATATACTGCTAACATGCATAAGCCATGCTAAGTACTTAATTCTGTAATGTATATAATAGGACACAAGTGTAATTTCATTCTGAATCATTAGTTTATAAAAGGTTATTTTTGACTCAAGTTGTATATTTGGTTTTTCATATGACAAAACTATCAAGCATGCATTACTTTTGAAAATGCCACATTCTGTCATTTGTTCCTTAATAGATAGACATTTGGAAATAATCTCATATTTTAGCCATGTCACCTTCTACATTCACAAATGTGTACTCACTGGAGGGAAAAACTGAATTTTCTGTGAAAGTGATGGTACACTTATCTGAGCACTTTTCTGAAAAACAGGCTGCCAGGGAGACGTGCAAATGTTTGGGGAAACAGCTGTCTTGCTTTGCATGTCTAAGGACGTACCCTATTATTCAGGCATTCAGGTGTGTTTTATCGTGTAGTGCTGAACAAGAGCTACTGTGCAGGTACATAAAAGCCACAAATCATATCAGACATCAAATCTGGTCCTCAACCGTTAAGCTGTGCTTTCACTAACACCCCATATCCACTCTTTCTATCTGGCTATTTTGAGATTTAGTGGTGATATATTTTTCCAAAAGTCCAGATGGAATTTATCATGATTTGGACCATTATAGCATTATGAAAACATAACCTTTACTTTTTTTAAGATTATACTGCTTTCTTAACTCTTTGCACCATAAATTCTGTATTTCCTATGCCTGTACAGTTAAAACTAAAGTCTCAAGGTAAAAGAAAAAAAGAGAAAAAAGAGAGACAAATTTAAGGATGCATTTAAGTACCTGAGGCTTGCAGAAGCCTGAGATCTAATTTTGGCTCTGAGGGCAGTGCTTCTGTATCTTTGATAAAGCTGTTTGGTTACTTGGTTTTAGGGTTGCAATTATTAAAAAATTACCTTCTGACACTGTAGTATGTTTGTTGATTTGATAGCATGAAAATAAGAACACAAATGTTCTTGATGTGTCCATCTGGAAGCTGTCGGAGATATAGAAACATTACGTAAGTGATTTATAAAGCTGGTCCAGTTCTAAATACTGTTTCTCCACTCATTTAGGAGTTTCCTGCCAAGGGTTAACTAAAGAATATATGACATGCAAATGCAAATTCAGTGAGTTAGTACTGGAACTATCAGTTTTCCCTGGGCAAGTATTAGGATGAATCATTAAAGTGATAAATGATCCCTCTGTGTTGTCCATAATCCCAAACTCAACAGCAAAGTATTCAAAGGGTTAGCATTCCAATCAGAAAGGAAACTTCAGCAGTTCCAGAGAAATAAAATTATGTCATACTCACAGTTGCTTAAAAGACCCAGGGCATGGAGGTATTTAATGTAAGTGAAGGAGAATGAGTCAGATCCTCAGCTACTGTGAATCAGTGCTATTGCACAGGGTTGGTTAGATTAGCCAATTAGTAACACATTGTGTTATACTCTAGAGACTGATAATCAGAAATGATTAAGGAACAGGGAGCTTTACCTTGAAAACTGGTTTTCTTCTCACATAAATTTGATGTAGAGGTCCATATATGAAGAAGTCAATTTAGGAGTAGCAATAGTTTTATAGCACCTATTTTCTTCCTTTGATTATCCAAAGTGGCTGTGCACCTAACATAAATTAGGTTTATCTTTTAGACCATTGTAAGAAAGTGAAATAAGTTCTCTCCCAAATTTGTGAAGAGACCCATGAAATATACTGGTACCCTAAATTCGGTGTCTACGAAAAGGAGTGAAACTGGAAAAAATAATCCCACCCTGCAAGTCAACAGAAAAGAGAAAAGGAAGAAAAATAGTTAAGGTCTTTCCAAAACACACTTTGTCTAAAACCTGTGTCATTACAGCTAAGGAAAGTTTGAAATCTTGGGATAACCTTTTGTCATTTATTTTTTATTGTGGGAGGTGTATTTTTTTTTCAGTTAAAATGCTTCCCATACTTGAGTTATCTTTTAAGCTTTTTTTCCATCAATTTTCTTCCATTTCCAAGCAAAATACTTTGTTTTCTTGGAGTGGTGCTATTTCATTGAAAGAACCTTGTGAAAGAAGCATTATGATATTTTTAAAATTTGCCTCTATTTCCACCAACTCCTATTTCCTTTTCCACTTTCCCCTTAGAATCATAGAACAATGGAATAGTCTGGGTTGGAAGGGACCCCAAGGATAACAGAGTTCCAACCCCCCTGCCACAGGCAGGGCCACCAACTTCAAGGCATGATCTACACAAGGTTGCCCAGGGCCCCATCCAACCTGGCCTTGAACACCTCCAGGGATGGGGCATCCACCACGTCTCTTGGCAGCCCATTCCAGCACCTTACCAGCAACTTTCTCCCAATATCTAACCTAAACCTTCCCTCCTTTACCCTCATTCCATTCCCCCTTGTCCTGCCATTGTCTGCCCTTTTAAAAAGCTCTTGTTTCTCTGCTCCCTTCAGATGCTGGAAGGCTGAAATGAGATCCCCCTGCAGCTGTCTCTTCTCCAGGCTGAACAAGCCCAGCTGCCTCAGACTCTTCGTATGGGAGGTGCTCCAGCTCTCTAATCATCTTTGTAGCCTCCTCTGAACCCTCGCCAACAGTGCCGCATCTTTCTTGGGGCCCCAGATCTGGACACAGGACTCCAGATGGGGCCTCACAAGGGCAGAGTAGAGAGGGACAATCACCTCCCTGTCCCTACTGGCCACACCTCTCCTGATGGAGCCCAGGATACCATTGTCCTTGCGAGTTGCAAGAGCACACTGCTGGCTCATGTTAAGTTTCTCATCTACCAGAATCCCCAAGTCCTTCTCATCAGGGCTACTCTCAAGGAGTTCTGCTCCCAGTCTGTATCTATGTCTGGGATTGAAATAGAAAAATTGTGAGGATGAGCTCAGTTTTGCCTGAGAGGTGTGCCATGTTTAGAGGAAGGGACCCAGCCTTGGACCCCTTGTCCTTCAGCGCAGGTTAATGGCTGTTGTCATGACCTGAACTAGGTAATTTATAGATTATTTTGGTGTCTCTATACTACATTGCTGTCCATTATACAGCCCTGTTTTAAAATAGATTTGTGCATGTGTGCATTGCAAACATATTTCTGAATTAGATGACCTTTTTTTTTTCCTCTAAGTTACTTGGAACAAATTGCCAAATAAAGGAGTGTTTGAT
The DNA here is from genome assembly GCA_022605575.1 of Laterallus jamaicensis coturniculus. NCBI lineage: Eukaryota > Metazoa > Chordata > Aves > Gruiformes > Rallidae > Laterallus > Laterallus jamaicensis. The sequence goes on from JAKCOX010000003.1 coordinate 7,586,557, forward strand.
AATTGCTTTATAAAGTGTATTTCCTGTTAGCATCCTGCTTCTTCTGGAAAAAAAATGCATTTAGTCAGGTCTTGTCAGAGGCATATATATTGTGTCTTTTAAAAAAACTGAAAATGAGATTATTTGACAAACTGGAATATATCCAAGACAGCCGTTTCAAGTTTCTTGGTAAATAGCCTGTACATTGTATATATTTGTGAAATGTACATTATTTACTTTATGAAATCTTCTGATCTTCCATAAATCTCTGTTCATAGAGTACATTTTAATACCGTTTCCCACTTCTTAGGAGCTGGTCTGTTCATCTCTATAATACCACACATGAAGCCATATGAAAAGAGGTTCAAGAGGGATGTCTTTGAAGTGTGGCCTTTGGACATCAGATGGACCTGCTTTCCAAAGTGAGAAGTACAAAACATTACTGTTGATTTTCTCCGTGAAAGAAATGGAGTGCTTTGTTTAGAACCTATCCTGACATGAACACATGCTTGACAGTCATCACTGAGTGACATTTTTCTATAACAAATAAATAAATATATTAAATCCTACTGTTTATATAGTCTGAGGTTCAGGAGGTGGGAGAGTGGCTGGGTTTTTTTTATTATACTGCTTGACTGGAACACTAAAGAGAAATGATACTGTACTTATGTCACCCTTACTGCTCATTTCAAGCAGGCTGGTGTTGTAGACAAACCACTCTAGCTCTGTCTGCCTTAGGCAAGGCAGAACCCACAGACTGCAAGGCAGTTTGTATCTGAAAGCTGCCTAGCTGTATGTGTGCAATACTAGCTTGAGCTACTAAGCCCTGGACATAAAATTTGCCTCTTACCTTGCCTGATTTCACATCATAGACATGCTCACGATAGAGTCCTTGTCTCTGCGGGTAAGGATCACTTTACCATGCAAAAGCCTGTATTTACTAAGTTGTAGGGAGCTGTAACACAATTATTCTTCTTCTACCATGAAACTGGACATCATGATGTAGCTTGGCAGTGTCTCAAAGGAACAACTGTGACAGGACCTGAAACTGAAGCCAAATATCCCATAAAGCCCTCTACTCCTGTCACAATATGGGGTATTGAGAGAAAGTTCACTGAAGTTAAAGAAATTGTTTTTCTTCAGAATACATACAACAGGCTAAAAAATGAGGTACGAGGCCCTAAGAATTCCCACTGTTTAGCAGGTATTTTCCCCACTCTACAATGTCATTTCAATTTATAAACATAGTATCCTTTTAAATAGGGCACCCTTGCTCTGGTAAAAACACATTTTAAGCTTCTGATGCAAAACACCTCTCAGGATTGGCATAAATTCAAAATCACACTTAGTTCCAGGCCCAAATTTTGTACTGTTCCTCAAAAAGCTGAGCCAGGGACCCCTCTCCTAACATCTGTGGATATTGGGGTATTTGAAATCTAACTCCAAATTCCAACTTAAGCCATGCTCTAATGTAAACAAAGTTAATAGCTTGTCAGCATGGGGCTATAAAACAATGTGGGTACTGTCATAATATTGATGTAAGGAAACTTTAAATGTATAGCCATTTTTCTGAATATAACAGTGGATTTTGCTCTTAGGAAAAGTCATTAAATCAGAATGTCCAGGTTATGTAGCAGCCAGAGAAAATATACAATTGTGGCAGCCAAGAAATTACATGGAAAAGAAATTGCACCTTGACCCTTTGACTTTACGCACTGCCAAACAGTGACTGCCATTTTATGTTTTGTCACCTGGGTTGCATACCCACGCGCTATAGCTAACATGCAACTATGGCTGTATGGAAACAAGGAGAAACATGTCCTTGACCTGTAACACTCACAGGACTACTGGAGTACGAGCCAGGCAGAGAGTTTACTCTGCTTGACCAGAAAGACAGAAGGAAAAAAAACCAACAAAAAGAAGATGCTGTACTGGGATCTAGTATCTATTTTGGTTTCCACCAATGAGGAGCTGTTCTCAGCAGTGTATCATAAACTCTTGAATCAAGTTCAGCTTTAAAGACTCAAGTAGAATTTCTTAGGTCATATACTACAAACTCACATTGTAGATATTGTTCATCTGAAGTCTTTGCAAATTAATACCGGAATTCTTAAGGATTATCTTCAAATATAACATAAAATAATTTGTTTTGTGCCATCTTAATGGTTTCCAACTGTTGGAAAGTAAGCTTAATTTACTTTGCAATGATCTGTACAAGCTGTGCATATTTAAGTATTTCAGCCCATCTCTGTAATCAATTCTTCTAGCTTGTGAGTTAATTTATATCAGTCTTCTTTTATTTTCTCCAAATTTGCCATAAACTTATAATACTTAAGTGCCAAAAGATGTATTTTATATTTAATAATCATTATATGTCTTTATTTTGTGTTTTTTAATATACAGGAATCACTACAACATAACTTTTTAGTGAGAACCCATGGCCAAACAACTTTTTTTAATGCACAGTGACAGCTACTCAGTGTATAAATTCTGCTTGGGTGGATAATTTTGCTGAGTTTTTGTGAAGTGTGCTTTGAGGGCGTGTTTGGTCTGTACCACTGTTATATTTTATACCAGCAAATAATCTCACTGCTCTTATCTTTGCTACACTGAAATCAAAGATATACGTGACAGAACTAGTTCAGATAAAGATTTGGACTGAGTTTGGATTTCGGAGAGATAAAGCATTAATAATTTCCAAAACTTTAGCAATGATTTGGATTTGGGTAAGGGCCCATGTCTGATAATGTTTAAATATTTTGACATGCGTGATATTCTGTTGTATAAGAGAGATAGATGGTAAGAACTTCATTTGTGCTGTTAGTCTACACTATGGAAACAAATGACATATTTCACCCATATTGAAGAAATTCAGGATGAATAGATCACAGTGCAAATATATAACACATATACAGACATTTTTGGATATCTATGTGCTCAGTATGATAGCATAGGATCCTGACATGTTTAAAGTCTTACAATTAAGAATTTTACAGATGTTCCTCTGGAAAAGTACCAATTGTGGGATGTGAAGTATTATTCTACCCAACTTAGCCACTAAGAGGAGTTTTCTGCTTTCTAGGCTGGTGTGAGCAAAGGTTATGGTAATTTATCACCATGGTAGAAAACTACATTTTTAAGTAAGGTTGAAAAGACCTGTGGTAAGGTTGGACAGCTTCTCTCCAGTTCACAGATTTAATGCTGGACAGTCTATACTAACTCTGTTTCCCATTCTGAACTGGGATTCTCTACATTCTCTGGACCTGTCCAGTGTTGTCAGCTGTGGTTCTCCCTAGGTGCTCACTCATGACATTTGCTCTAACACACATCTTAATTTTATGACTTGAAAAAATAGGTGAATGTCTAACCTCCCTCTTCAATTACAGTTATATTTAAAGAAACCTCAAAAAAATTTTAAGGCTCTTGCTAAATTGGCCTACAGCACCCCAAACCAAGCAAGTAGAAGCTCTGCAATTTGAAGGATAAGAAGGATTTAGATGATGCTGCTGTATTACCATGTCAGAGGACACTGCAAGCAAAATCTGAAAAAATAAAAGCTGATGATCATTTATACCTTTTTCTTTACAGAGGTGCATATAGTCAAGAAATTGCACCATTAGCACAGTCAAATAACAGTTGACATTTAGAAATCTTGCATCACTCTATTATAAAAATTTCTTTAAAATTTCTTATTTGTTCTTGAATATTCTTTCTTACTTTTTCTTCCTCTTTGCCCTTTGCCTATAATTTCACTGTTATTATCTGCAGTATCTGTGTTTATTCTAGGTACAGATTATCTCTGCATCACAGTTGATGTTACTCATTAAAGAACACAGGAAATACCAGATTAGACTCAATCCATATACTTCAACTCTACCTGCTGGTTGTGTCCAGTGTTGAGATTCTTGGGAAGTTGCAAGAATTCCTGAACAGGAAGAAGAGAGATAAACTAGTCTTCTTTTTTCTTGCCTTTTGCCTTTGTTTCTCCCTTCTAATGATTAGAAACTGTCTTAAATCCATACCTCAAAGGGGAAAAATATAATGGTTAGCCTTGAAAAGCACATTGCTTTGCTTGTATGTTGCAAAACTGAACACAAAGCCCAGAGTCACAAGGCTAAATTGCAACACTGACTGCTAAAGATGATTCTGCTTATATAAACTGTTTGTTTAAACATGGTTAATTATCAGGTATTCTTAAATGTCATTAAATTGTAACACATACATTTAGAGCAAAGAACCATGTTTTATGTACAAGTCTTTAAAATTAATGAATTATGAATAAACTCCTTATTTGCTCTGAAGTACAGATGGAAGCAATCTTCATGAAATTATAAATAATCACCATGCTGCTGATTGCAACAAGTGGAATTTAAGCTTGCCAAGCAGTCTTAGAAGTTTAATTAAATGTACTAAAAAAGCAATTTGATGCTTTAAAAGCCAAACTGTTGTATGGCACTGAAGCAAATCAAAACTCCAGTTAGGTTTCCAAACCAATCTTTGCTTCTGATCTCAGAAATGTCAACATTCCCAATTTAAAAATTTTTTGTTTTTTAAGTTCAGTGCCTTCAATAAATGTATGACTTGACTTTTAGAAGTATTATTTAGGCGAAGACATACAGATAAGCAAGAATGATTCTCAGTCATGAGATTCTATCAAGACTAGTAATTTTATGTAGTATTGAAATAAAAAGCACTCTGTATAGTAGGAAAGAGTAAGATGTGCCAGATGTCATCAAGCAAGTTTAGAGTTTATGGAGTGTAGAGGAATATAAAGGAGCTTATGTTTAAAGTTGTCCCTTGGCCTTTCATGACCTTTTGGATCTATGAATCTAAGCTCAGGGTAACTAGAGGAAGAAAAAGAAAATTTTGGCAGAATCTTGACTCCATCCCTCTCCAGTGAACTATCAGATCTATACAGCCGTATGCAACCTGGTACATAGACAATTCCTTCCATAATGTGTTCTTCAAGTACTACAGCTGAACATTGTAAGGCTATTGTAGTGCTTGGCTTGGTAAATACAGTTCAAACCCCCAGATGGCTTTGCCTTATAATCATTCTTAGATAACTTGGTTAGGACTTAAATGAAGCTGAAGTACAAATGCTGAAAACTGCAATACAAGCAAACCTCATGCAGATGCCTCCAAATCCACACCTCCATGGTGAATATCTACTTGGTTTCTGGGGGTCTCTGTTCTGCTTCAAGTTTAACTGGAAACAGCACTAACCTGAAAAATTCAGAGGTATTCATTTGTTCATTTGTTTATATGTGCTTGAAACCTTTTTGCTAACCTGGATATTCTGTATGGTCTTTTTATTCCAGTGTTTTTCAGGCACAGATTTTTTTTCTAGGTCCAGCAACTTTAGTGTATCTGTAATGAGGATAGCTTGAGGCAACTAGCCAACTGAACTGATGCTTTGGTGTTTACTTTCTACCTTTCTACTTTCTACCTTTCTACTTTCTACCTTTCTATTTTCTACTTTCTACCTAAATCAAGATTCAGGCAAAAAGCTACTTCCCTATCTGTGCCTTTGAAAGTGTATGGCACATTAAACTGCATCTAATGCATAGAAAAATGATGATGCTTACAATATCCATCTGAGACAAGCCCTAATGTGCAGACATAGGATGAGTAAGTAATCACAGAGGTGGCTTTTAATATAATAATGTAACACTTAAACCATTTGCACAGGAAGTGAAGAAACTGTTTTCCCTTCCTTCCACAGACAGAGGGGATCAGACCCATATTTCCTCATTCCCAGGAGAGTGGATGACAAGAAGAATTTATGTCAGGAGGGTTAATGGGGGAGAGCAGAGGCACCTCCTACCTCTCCAATGGGGAAATGGATACAAGATTTACTGTCTCCAAGAGTGGGAGTTAGAAGGAAAGAAATAAGATGTAACCTTGCAATTAAATGGTTAGGGCTTCTTAAGAAAAAGGGAGTCACAGGCTTTGTTTCCCCATTTAAAGAACTATTTTGTGTTTTCCAGTAAATGATAATTGGAGAAAATTAGATAGAAATCAAAATTCCTTGTTGTCAATTAAGTATCCCTATTTCCAATGTCAGAGACTTTTCTACCCTGATCAGTAAAGTTGTAGTATTTTTGAAAAGCAAAATGAAACTTCAATACAAAAGGTAGTGTCCTGCTCTGCATTTCTGCTTGTTCACAAAAAACACCCATTTTTGGAATAGAGTTAAATTCTCCAACTATATGATAACTCAGCCTAGCCACATATTGAAAATGTCACTAGGCAGCATCTCCAGAGTGAACACTGATTGTGGCTAATTAGCAAAATCTGGTGTTTCACCTGTTTGACAGTTTATATTACATGCATGTACAGCTGTGAAAATGACAAAGCATTTAGTTTTGTGTGGCCTAATAAGGACCCGAGGCATGGCTGTGATGGATTTAGTTGGATTCCACATGCCATTTGCTTCTTGTAGAACTAAATGTGGGAAAACAAGGACTTGCCTCAATAAGACCTTGTGCTGTCTACTGCTTCACTACTAAGCAGAAGGTATAAACATGTTTCACCCTAAGTGCAATTATAATGTTGCTAATTCAGATTAATAAAGTATCCCAAGCAAGTGATATTTTTTTGTCCTTTTGAAAAATGTTTTTACCTGGATAACTGAGAAGCTAACAATGCAGATCCATTTTTTTTCATGGAAACTGGAAGATCGAAATGTATATCCACAACTATGTCTTTAAAACTGCATTCCTTTTTAGAGAAACATGCTGATATGGCTAAAATTGTAGTTACAAAAAATAAGAATAATATAGCTTGAAAAATACATGGCAAAGTATGCGAGTGTCTCATGGTACTTCCCCTGTTAATTCCAAAACTGACCTTCAACTGAACAGGTAAAATCTGGTGCACATCTTAGGCTTCTGTGCAATATGTTAGCTCTGTAGCTGGATGTAGCATGCCAGAACAGTTTTTGAATGCCGTGCAAAATATAAATGGTAGAGCAAGAAATTTGGAATTGCTCTAAAAGATCATATTTTCATATCTGCCTTGCAGGATATTTGGCAATTTCCTTTCTCTGTAGAAGTGGCTACATAATGAAAGCACAAAGTTCCTTTGATCTAAAAAGCTCTGTGGGATTTAATAATTTATATCAGAATTTAACAGCACAGTGGAAACCCTTTTTATATACTGGAGTAATTTTGCTTCTCTTTGTCAGATCAGCTCTACTTGAAACAGAGGCATGCTATTAATGGATCTGAACTATATATCAATGTCTCCGACATTTTGGTGGCTTTCATTCTGCCATATTTCACCCTGGTTCCAGTTCAGCCAAGATCTTAAACACATTCTTAAATTTAATCATTTCAATGGGATGGAAGCCCATCTGTAGAAGTTCTATAAAAACCAAGCCAGATTATGAACTCTTCTTTATGATGATTTTGGTGAAGAAAAATGTTGAGACAGATCCTTTTCCTCTAATTTTCTGTGGTACACTACTCCACTGGATTGAATGTAAAGTAAGAATCAAATATGAGAGCTGGAAGGAAAAATCTTGTAATTGTCATCTACATAAGTTTATAATAATAGGACTTTAAAATATTTGACTTAACCTATGGAATAGATGCCCTCATTTGAGATAGATATGTGTGGGTTTTTAGTGTTGCTGGGTAGAAATATGTATGTTTACAATTCACTTTACTCCTCCCTAATATAGATATCTGACACAGTCCGAATTTCTGTACTCCAGGAGTGTCTGTTGCTCTTATCTGATCACAAAGAGGCCTTGCATATAAGTATAGACACTGCAGATGTATAAGGTAAATGAATGTGGTGACTTGCATGCTATGGGACTTTAAGAGTAGAGAGGAGAATACCTATCAGACAAAGGTCCTCCATACCCACCATCCTGTTTCTAAGACTGGGCAGTAGCAAACATGTAGGCAAAGAGAAAATGCACATACAAAAAGGCAAAGGCAAATGCATATACAAAAATGCCTTGGTCTGGCAAATTTTCCAGCAATCAGTGGTTTCAGAGCTTCCTGATCCAGAATTTCTTTCTGGCAAGTCATGTTTAATAACACCATTTGATTTACCCTCCATTTAATTTGTTCCTTTTTACTTTCATGAATATTTCTGACCTCCATGAAATCCTGTGGCCAAACCCCATATAATGTAATTGTATGTTGTGTGGAAAAAAATACTCCACTTTGGTGTATAACTTACTCCTTAATACTTTCATTATATGTCTGCTAGTTCTTGTGCTAGGAGATGGAGTGAATATTTACCCTCTGTTCATGTTCTTCATATAGTTTATGACTTAAAGCCCTCTGTCATTTCCCCCATCAGTCATTTCTTTCCCAAGCTTAAGAACCCTAATGTATTTGCTCTTTCCTCATATGGAAACCATTCAGATCTAGGCTTGCTGATGTGAACAGGCTTTGCAAAATCAGGCTTCAAGTGGGTTTAGTATAAAGAGAATCAACAATGGCAGGCAAACTAGATTCCATTAGAAGAAATCCTCACCCTAACAGTGTGATATGCAACAAAACCCACACAAATATTGAATGTTTATTAATCATTATGGAGTCTCTTATGTCAAATTTATTTGGCTATTGTGGATGTATTTTACATGAACTGAAACCAGTTATTGTTTAGGCTATTAAAAAAATAACTCCTTCAGAATAAAAAAAAAAAAATGAAAAGAACCCTCTAGATTATACGTGTCTCCCTTTTTATATATGAGACCCTTCAAGTTGGAATGAAGGGCATGCTGACTCTTTATTTCTGTATTAACAGTTACAAATCAACCAATATCTGGTGGTCATTTGGTCTTCTGTGTCATTGTGAGGAGATTGTATTATGACATGAATTGGTGGACTCAGTCCAATTCCTAATTGAAAGAGTCAATGCTATTAACGCACCATAACAGGAGAGTGCAAAGAATTGAACATACATGAAGGTACTTCATCTCGCTTAAGATATTTTTATGACTAAAATCAGTGCTGTAGCTTGTGTACTGGGTTTATTCCTGTTATTTATTACCAGTATTAGTGCAGCCCCTAGAAGCCTGCATCTAAAACAGAGTCCCATTGCGGAATAACATGTTGGTTTCCAACATATTTTATGCACACATCATTCAGTAAGAAGTGTGCTCTTCCAAAGCAAAATAAAACAATGTGTTTTAACATGATTCACTAAGCTTTGAGGCAAGAAATACAAAATAGTTGAGCAAGACTACAGTAACACTCTGATGATTTTTAGCTGTATTCAGCAGAATAAAGTGACCCTGGTTCACAAACTCCCAAATTGTAACTTGCAAAAGTGAAATTGCATGTTGAAAGATTTCTGTAGAGGACTCTGAAAGCTGACATTTTAAATTGGTAGAGTTCATGCAAAGATATAATGATCTAAAAATAAGTGTCCTTTTCTTCATGTGTGACAGGTTCAAGTTATTGCAATTTTATTCTCAATGGTTATGTTGGAGAAGAACATATTCGCAAATTACCATACTTACATTTGATTTTGTGTGGTGGTCAGAGCTCTGTGCTTGTCAGCTGTATAAAGAGGGGAAGAACATTATTCCCTTTCATTTATGCTTCAAATACAGACCAGTGTTGGAAACAGGCAGGTGGGGTTCAGGCAAGCGGACTGACAGGCAGGCTTAGCTCACTAGCAAGTAAATCCCTGTCAGGGGATACTTTTATCTCACTTTGGTGTTCAATGCTTTAGCTGAGCATTCTGTTGAGCTGCTTTGCCTCGTGTTGCAGCAATCTTCACCCATGCCTCCGCAGTCAGCATCATGGCCATATAAAAGACAGAAGAGCAATCTATAACAGATTTGGTGACAGCAGGGGAAATACTCCTGAGAATTGTAATTGTAAGGGCTAACTGCAGACCCAGATAGCTCTCAGCTGAAGGGCAGAACAGCCCCAGTGTCAATGGATACTCAAGCTACAAAGATAAGAACCTGTTCTGATTTAAGAGCCTATTTCTGTGGGCAAGGCTATGAACTCTTTACTGCTGTTGAAGACATCCATCAGGTCTATGAGAGTAGTGGGCTTAATTTCTGGTTAGAATGGCAGCGATTTGGCTCAGCAGCATTGACAAATTTCTGTTTGCATACCATCATTTTTTCAAGCATGGACAGAAAAAAGAAAGATATAAAGTGCATAGAGTATGTCTGCTTGCAGACAAATTCTGAATGCAAGGAAGTATAAGAACCAAATACAGTTCTGAAGGTTTCTGTCTCCAGGACCATATCCTCATTGCCAGCTGCTTTCAGCTCAGACACACGTATATATCCCAACCGTAATGTCATTTCTGTCTGGTGCTGTTCATGTGTCTTTGTCTATTACAAATTACCGTAATGGACAAGGAGAAACTGGCTCTTTCCTTCTATACAGAAGAGAAAACAAGCTAATTTGTATTATAAAAAAGGCACCTTTAGTCACATCACATAGTAATCTGTCAAGTTCTTTCGGACTAGTCTTTTTTACGCTGTTTTAAGTTGGGTATCATGCAGAAGGCAACATTGATTAAAAGCAGTAGCACAGCTAACAAGTTCTTGGGCAATGAATGTTCCTTTTTCACCTTAATTTTATGTAATGTTAATTAATCACCTTCTCAATGCCTAATTAAACTACTCAGATCATAAATGAGGCAAAATATCAGTTCACTTTGTATAAAATGATGGAATACATTTGTTTGTTTGAATAGAAAATGGGAGCTGCATAAATTTTCCCAGGTGACAGGAGTGCTGGTCCCCATGGGACATTGATGCTGTTGCCAAACACCCAGTGGAATTTAGATGTTCTGAGGATTTCTCCACCACCTTCAGCTGTGTCGGTGGTCCCTAAGGCTTTATTCAGTTCAGTTCACATAAGAGGAGATGGTAAGAGCTGTGTTCAGGGTCTTGTACTCACATGTGCTCTGGGTGGGACTTGGCTTCTTAAAGATAGGCCTGTAGGGACATGTGACACAGCTTTGAGTATCCAAGGCATCCACACAGGGTGGAAGGCAGGACACTAGATTTGTAAAGGATGTGTGCCCTTCCAGAGCAACAGCTGAATACCATGTGATTTGTTATTGGTGATTCTCACCATCTATGAATACTAGCAGGAACATCTTGAACCTAAGGATGAGGAGAATAAGGTCAATCCCTCCATAGAAAATTTTATGACAGCAGAGCAATTTCCAGCGGTAAACTTGTAGAAGTGAGGCATTGGACACCTCTGTATTTTCTTCTAATTTTCTGCTTCTTAGTTGACTACAAAACAACTGTATATACTACAGAGTAACACAAGTGTTCTGCAGGTAAATCAGTATTACTGCTCTGAACATAGAGTGGTGATATTTCTTATGGCTACTTGGGTTTCCATCTTGATTATTACACAAAGATTGCCTTGCTTTTTGTGGTACCATGATGTATCTGCTTTTTGTGGTACCATGGTGTATCTGAGGCAAAATGAGTGTATTCCCCTGGCAAAATGTTTCAAATAGTTCAACCTGGTAGTTAAAGACTTTTTATAGGTTCTTCTGGAGAAGAAGATGATTCACCTGTAACAAGAAGATGATCAAAGTATTGAAAATCTGGCCTAAACTGAGAAGTAAAACAATGGTCATAAAAATATTTATTCAGTTAGAAAACACATTGCATTCAGTTCTCATAAAAGATTAGACATCAAGAGTTAGAGTCAATAAATATTTGAGCTTAATTTATACATACGACTAATCCAGTATCTACACTAGCCTCTTTCTGTGCAATGACACCAAGGGTAGCAATCATGATTCAGCAGTCAAAAAAACCCTGACATCCATTATAAAGTCTTTCATAAATATGTTATGCGAAATTGAAAACCTAACATTTTCAAGCTGGCTGATTAAAGACACCCTTCCAATTCCAAATTTTCACATCTATTCCTGTGATAAGAAAATAGTGGACATTGGTGCCTACTGCTCAGACCAGGAAGACTAACAAATAGAGCTTCCACAAGTAATTCCTGTCATCGTGCAATCCATGAATTAAACTATTGATGCTCTGCAATGGAGTAACAGTTTCTTTTTCAAATTTCAGGGTGCATAATTTTGAAAGAATTATGCAGTCTTCTCTCTCTGCCTACTACATCTAATGACCATATTTTTGGCTCATTTATTAAAGAGTGAAGTCATAGAATCAAAGGTTTCTGGATCAGAAAAACCTAATTTTCCATGATTTGAAAAAAATGTTCATCACTGAGAACTACAACCACTCATTTTGGTTGTGAAGAGGCCCAGAAGAGGCCTTAAGACATATCAATCAATGTGTGGCTTATGCATACTATGTGTATAGAATATTAAAAGGTAATTTCATTGTATTCACCTTTTAACATGCTGTACAGCAAAAGCCATATTACTCCATTACGTTGCACAAGCATGGTCTCACGAGATGAAGGAGAAAATCTCCCAGGACTATTCCTTCAGTAACTTTTGTGTTTTGATTCAGTCCCCAAAGTTTCTGGCTTATCAGATGCAGACAAAGTGAAAAGAAACAGTACAAGTGAAAACTGTTATAAAACCATACATAGCATGATGTGGCATGGAATGAGACCAAAATGTATTCTTTAATAATGAATACTAAAGTCAACATTTATAATAGTTACAGGAGATACTGAGTTTTCTTTTCATTTCAGGGTCAGGAATTAATGTCATAACTCAGCTAGGGAGCTTAGACACACAGTGCCCCATTTATTACTACTAGAGTGTGTCAGTCAGATGCCAGCAGACAGCATTAATACCTGGCACAGTTTCTCAAGGAATTAAATACTTGAAAAGACATGGTGAGATCTGTATTAAAGTTTGATGATACTATTTCTCAGGTAAAGTGTAACACTAAACGTGTTCTGACTGACCTAAAGTGTCTGTTATGAATATCAACAGCCTTTTTGCCTTGTTTCCTTTGCTCATTTTAATTATGAAAAGAACAGAGTTGAAGAATTATGTCCTCTGTGACATTCACTAAGTCAAGGCTGTTGTCTCTGTCCTAAACCTGATATATTCCAAATCAATTTGCTAATAAACCAAATCCATTTGTTCATCTGTATGCTTGTGTGCATGTGTTCATAAGAAGATTGACATTTGACCATGAGTTTTTGCCAAACATAGACTTGAAGTGTCAACACTAGTTGGATAAATAAGCAGAGCAGTGTGCAGAAAGCCACATGCATACTACTGTGTATACTGCACTAATCATGTAGGTAAAAATAGGACCTTAAATTAAACAAAAATCTTCCATCACTGTCCCTCCCCTTCAGCACCATCTGCACGACATCAGTGTTTTCATCCAGCATTAATGTGAAATGAAAGGTTTTTTTCTAGATTACTTCTGAGTATCTCAGTTATCATTAACCCTCGGTTGACCAAAACCTCACTTACGTGCTCAGGGTGGACTAACATAATCTGATTTTAATATTCCCTGCCTCTTCCCATAGCTGTAGATGTCATGGATTGACCAGAATTCCTATGTTACCCAAACGTCTTTGTTACTCAAAATGCTTTTGAAATGATAAGAAATCTTAAATAGAGGTACTTCCAGGTGGTTTTCTAATATAATGATGTAAGGAAATACTGAGAACAGGTCAAATCTTTATTTATGTCTTCTAAGCAACCACTACTATATATTCAGAATATTCACATGGTCCACTGTGGATGCTAAGACAGATGCAGATGACTAAGAAGGCACACACAAGTTCAGACACATCCTACCCAGCACCTTAAGATGCCAGCTTAAAGAAGTGAAAGTTTCTAATTTGAGATTATTCAGAATTCTCCTCTGACTGAACAAGGTACTGAAGTTTGACTGTAAAATTACTAAGATGTCCCAGTAGATATCTAAGTGAGTGGTAGCCTTCAGAGATGTTGTAAAGAAAATCCCTTTCACCTGTTTATCCTCTCAAGAGAAGCATCATTTAACATATTCATCTTCACTACTCCTCTGAGCAAGGAAATGGAGAACTGCACAGGCAGCAGCTCAGAGAGGGTTTCTGCTCCTGTTGCGTGACTTCTGGTGGGGAGGAGACCAGCTTTTTTTTTTAAGAGCATCACAGAGCACAGCTTGATTTCTGTGAGTTGGGGCCAAAGTTTTCTTTCTTTTTTTCCTTTCTTCTCCCCCTGCTTCCCTCCATCCTTCCCTCCCACATGGTGTCTGCTTTCAAGATTGCTTCAATAACTAGCATTGTAATATACAGAGATGAATTTCCACAAGATTAATCTCAGCACTTGGATAGAAACTGATTATGATTCTTTGTAGTCCTACAGATGAAGTTACTAAATAAAAATCAGGAGTGGAATGCAGCCAAGGTTCTTAGTAAGAGCACTGCAGCTAATGTGTAACACAAAATATGGTGAGAGAAATGAGACAACATAATTATTTTATGCCTTTCATTAGTTTCTCCGAGTAATGAGAGTGGCACATGTTAAATACAACTAGACCTCTAAAGGAGCTAGCAAAACTACATGTATCATCCACCAGGATTCTGAGGTGAAATATATTTGGGCATCTCTTAATTATCTGTTTGAAATATATCCATTCTACTGCAATGATTTCTATGATATGTGAAAGAATCACTTACAGTTCCTGAGGTGTAGTGGTGCAGTACAGTCAACAGGAATTTAATAATTGCAATACTGGATATAACTTCAGAAGATATATGTACTTCATTATAGTAAAAAAAACCTGATAATTTTTCATCATATTTTTGATAGAAAGTGCTTTTGTTCAAACATAATCTGGTGGAAATATAGTAGTAGAGAAAGGGGAGTGATAAATTTGTTGATTAAATTATATCTTCCATCATTCAGAGTTTCTCATGATGCTCAGTTAACAATATTACCCACAACATTCCTGTTAACATGATTTATCCAATCTTAGGTGTTACAAGATTTTGTTCTAAAAAAGCTATGTATTCTTTTTCAGATTGGTATTTAATCCCAAGAAACTGTATTTATCAGTCACAGAAAAAGTTGTGTTGAAAGGGCTTGCAACCTTAAGCACTTTCAAATGAAAGTAAAATAGAGGAAATCTTTGGACAAGACACATGTTCAGGATGCATTACTTTTTTCCCTTTTCCGTAATTCAGCAGTGCACTGTGTAGAGCCACCACTTGGACTCCAGAAAGCCAAGGCTGGGGTTCCTAATCTGATTTACACTAGGGACTTCAAACATATCTCATGTGAGGACTGATAAACATCACAGACTAGATACAGTAAAGGATTCATAATCTGTAATTTGTACAGCCCTGGGGAATAAACTAAGTTGTTCAGGCAGAAAAATGATCTGACAAACAGCTAAGACAATTATCTTTTTGCAGTTGGTTGCATCTACAGATATAAATGAATATTTGCAGATTACTTGAGAGGCAGTATTTCTCATTTTCTTCTGATCGTGTTATGTCCATATGTCCCATATTCTAACTATATGATCTGAGCAGTTGGCTGTAATCACTTTGGCTATTTTAGTGATTTGTGTAAAATTTAACTGTTTCTAGGATAAGAAAACATGAGAAAGCCTTGTGCTCGGAATTGTCTTCTGAGTTTTGAAAACCAAAAACTACAGTGCCTAAGCTGAACTGAATCATAAAAGTTTTGATGCCTTAAGGTAGAAAATAGTTTCACACCTCAGTGTGCAAAAATCTTTCAAAATGTGCATCAATTTTTGTATTGCACCTCCAGTGTCTGTCCTATTCTAGATCCTACAGTAGATGAGATGGAGAAATAGGACTATATACAGGTCTCCTGAATGTCTCTGCTATTGAGTTTATTCTGAAGGTTAGAAGACGCAGAACTTTAAAAGAATATATGGGAGAAAGTGGTCTTCAGGGTTTTTTCAGTAACTGAAACACATTCCCACAAGAGGACTTGAACAGCTATTATTTCTTATTAAAGGATTTAATCTTCACTGCAGGCTACATCTACGCAACCCAATGAAGTGTTATTCAGATAATTTCCTCAGAAACAAATGGAGACATTATAGCAGACCTATACCAAAGCCATCAAACTCTACCTCTAAACTGAAGCAGCTTTTCTCTGACTTCCCATGTCTGGCACGAAGGCAAGTCACCTTGCTTGGGTATCTCTGAGTCACAGGCCATATCAGGGTTGCTGAAGAAGCCTCAGATAACTCAGATATAAATAGTTTTCCTTCCTCACATAACATTGAGAGTAGCATCAATTCATGTGAATACCTGTAGGACTTTTAGTTTGGTATTTCTATGTCTATGAATCTTCTTATGCTTATTTTTATGTTCAGTGAGACGAAATAGAAACTATTATGGCCCAATTTAGCTCATCTTACTGAAATAGTTCAGATGGCTTGCTAAATTATGCCTTTTTCTGTCCATTCACTGTAAAGACAGCATCTGTTCGGCAACAGATGATTATACTGTACTTGGGTGGGAAGAATCTCACCTTAGTTGTCTATCACTTGGTTGACACCATTGCATACCAAGAACACATTGTTGCATTTGCTCCAAGTGTCTAAATACTCCAGGCAGAATTCACTGGTGTGCCGGAGACTGAGTAACACAGGGAAAATGTGTAGATGTGAAAGAGTTAAAGTGATTCTGGTATTATGGGCTGATAATGAAAGAAAGCAAATAAACAGCTGAATTGCAGAGAGGGAAAAAGTTCTTATGTGCTGACATGCCTGTCCTGGCATAGTTTAGCATAATCCACCCTACTTGCTTTTTTCACCCTATCCTTCAATCCTGCTTTCCAGAAACAGATTTAGGTATCCCTTTATCTCTGTGAGTCTGTACTTCAGTTACCTTCACCAGTAAGTTATTCCATATGTCCCTTTCTCTGAGAGTGAAGCAACCCTGCCCAGGTCCCCATTTTCTCATTGTTACCTAATATTTCAGTTTAGTTCCTTAGTTTTCCCCTTTAAGTAATAATAAAGAATTCCACTCTTTGAGCTTATTTTATATTTTCACTTATCTCCATTTCTTAATACTGAGAATTTCAACTACTCCACATTGCAGATTTTTCTTTTCCACAGAGAATAAGACCAGTTCCCACAGATTTTCTTCAATGAAAATAAATAAATCAATCTGTGATTTAGAATAAAAATTTAAAACAAAACCTTTTTTCTCCCTCTTAATTGCAAAGAAAAACTTGATCTTGTAAAACAAAATTTTTAATCAGGTGACTAATCCAATTAACGTGATACAGCAGGCAAATTGTAAGAGTTTCAGGATGATAACTTGGAAATCAGAACATACTCTCATGCAGGTAGTCAAAAAACACATGGGCTTCTCCAAGTCATATCACCAGGAATAGATGGAGTAGCATAATATAGGCAAGACCAGAAGGGAAGTAAAAAGGAAGTCTAAAAAGCTTTGCCATTTCTTCTTGGAAGGAAAATGTGTTTTTAACATTTGTTGCCATTAGATCTGATGTTAATGGCAAAGAATAAAATTTTCTTATCTAAAGAATTATATACAGTGAAATAATAAAACATTGAGGTACCAGAATGGATGTTGTTTTGTTTGGTTTTGGGGAGTTTTTCACAAATATAATTAATATAATCCTTCTCATATAACTTCAAAGAGGGTTAAAATTGTAGAGTTAAAAAGTGCAACAGGGGAGAGGAATAAGAAACTTTTTACTGCTTAAATCTCTTCCTTTGTACACGAAGCTTTGGTTTACACTGGCTTCTGTCCAGTGGGTTACTGATGATTTATACCTGCATTTATGATCCTCAGACTCTGAGAACAAGCTGCTGTTATTGTTAGTACACTAGATTCAAATTTTAGAAAATCATGTATATCCTGATTTTGTAAAAAATATCCTAAGGAAGAACATTAAGAATAATGCTTCTGACAGAAGATACTCGATTTGGGAACTCCCTGATCATTTTGCTAAGTGGCTTAGATAATTTCTCTAAACAGTTTTCTTTGAAATTTACTTGTTGGCAAGATTCAAAAAGGGATTTATAGGTCTGAATTTTTATATGTAAAGTTCAAAATTTAAGTCTTCATGGACCATCTTTTTCATCTGCTCCTAAATTTTTAAGTACTGTAGGCCCTTTTTTTTTCTTTTTAGCATATTTTACACCCGACGAGTGAGCTATTTTACTTCTAGCCCTTAGTCTACAAACTAACTAGTATAAACCAGTGAATTATTCATTAAAGAAAGAAATAGAATAGAGATCTACTTATTCTTCAGGTGATTTCTGTATCTCCTACCAAAAAAAAAAAATGTTTATCTTTGAGAGCAGCGCTAAGGAGGACTTGGGGACAAGAAGCTGGACATGAACCAGCATTGTATGCTTGCAGCCCAGAAAGCTAAATTTATGCTGGGTTACATCAAAAAAAGTGTGACCTGCAGGTCAAAGGAAGTGGTTCTGCCCATGTACTCTGCTCTTGTGAAACTTCACCTCCACTACTGAGTCCAGTTCTTGTAGCCCCAGTACAGGAAAGATATTGGGCTGATGGTGTGAGTCCAGAGGAGGCCACAAATATAATCAGAGGGTTGGAGCACCTGTTCTATGAACACAGGCTGAGACAGCTAGGCTTGTTCAGCCTGGAGAAGAGAAGACTCGAGAGACACCATAGAGTACCCTTCCAGTACCTAAAAGGGCTACAGGAATGATGGAGACGGACTCTTTATCAGGGAGTGTAAAATAGGACAAGGGATAGTGGGTTTAAACTGAAAGATATTAGATATTTAGATTAGATCTGAGAAAGAAATTCCTCCCTGTGAAGTGGAGAAGGTGAGGCACAGGTTGCCAAAAGAAGCTGTGGCTGCCCCTGGATCCCTGTCAATGTTCAAGGCCAGATTGGTTGGGGCTTTGGGCAACATGAGCTAGTAGAGGGTGTCCCTGCCCATGGCAAGGGATTTGAGCTAAGATGATTTTTCAAAGCTCCATTCCAACTGAAATCGTTTTATGATTCTATGAAAATAACCTGGTTTTAATATTGCCTAGAGGCCATATTAGGAAGTCACAAACTAGAGAATCTCAGATATTAGACCATATTAAGGGTGCATAGATACTAGAAGTGATGTATTTTACATATATAACCTCCCAATGGAATTCATAGCATCTGGAATAGACACATCAGCTTCCCACACAAAGAAAGCAAAAAACCAAGAACACCAAAGCCGAATTCAGAAAAAACCCAGAACTTTGAGTAAAGAAATGCCTATAACCAAAAAGAAAACTCTTTGTAGGAGATGAGGATTGCTTAAGCAGTAAACCCTTCCACTGAAAAAGAAAGCAAACTACTTTTCCTTCATAGTAAATAACTCAGCACACAGAGCTATCTGACATTAGTTTGGATCACTCAGATTCAAATCTGACTTAAAGGATGTGAAGCTACAAAACATGCCTTCTGTATCTAAATATTCACACAATAAAATGTAATGAAACTCGCTTAAAATAATGTCTGAGAGAAAGAAGGAGAAAATAACGCTACTTCAGGTAATCAAGGGACAGGACATCTCTGAAAGTCGGAAGACTACAAGCCCTGTAGCAGTGTGTGATATGGATGCACACCTCCAAACCCTGCCTGGGCTACCTAGTTAATTAGTGGTATAATGCAAGGTATCTCCTGGCCAATGGTTTAGCATCTGCACACTTTCAAAGTGTGTGCCCTTGTAAGTTTATCTTGAACACCTATCATAGGGAAGAATTCATTGCCTACAGATGATACTTATTTCTTCCATTTCAGTATGGAGAAAACAGAGATATGAAGTTGAAGATCATAGAAAAAACTCTTCTTTAGGCTCTCTGCATCCTACAAAACAAGAATGATGGTTTGTCCTACCTTCGTCTTTACAGTTCAAGTTTTTTCTACCCTGACATTGTGATAATATTGTTAACAATTGGATCATCTCCTTGAATCAGTGATTCTCTCCATTTCTGACAGGTCTAGGCTGCCTGTGAGGTCTAAATAATAGAATTTAAAAATTTTATATCAGAGGGTTTTTTCCCTAACTTGGCAACAGCTGTTAAAATGTGATTATATGCTGTGAGCTTGTTCTGTTATAAAATGGCTTTATAATGTTTTTATAGGAAAAAACCTTAGTTTACTTTTCTTGATTTCATTGTACATGATTTATATTTGACACCTCTGTTTTCCATTGTCATCAAGACCCAGAAATTTTGTTCACTTACTGATCTAAATTCTATGAACAGTATAAAAAGCTCACAACAAGCTGGTATTCATTACTGGAAGTACAGAATTTGAAGATTAAATTTATAGTTTAATAACTCACTGATATTTTCACCAGGAATGTATTCACTGTTGGATATCCAGTTAGTTTTTAAATTTAACCCAGGCATTAGAAATTACTGCTTACTTTTCAGAACTTAATCTGATTTATAAACTACAGAGGATACACACACACACATATGTCCACACTCTCTATCATCTTACACAAAGTGCAAATGATATGTGACATGACATTGCACAGCCTGTTGCTTTAAATCAGTATTGTGAAACCCTAAGAGTTCAAAGCAATGGCTTACAGGGATTCCAGTAACACATACTATGTATTGTTTCTTTGACTTTTTGCAAACTCACAATTTCAAGGCTTTCTCAGTGATGGAGAAAAACAATAAGGATGTTCCCTACCATCAAATGAAGTAGTCAAGATCAATGTCTTCTTACTGACACAATACAGTCCTTGATGCTCCCTAATAGGCGCATTCAAACATGCATACATAAATATAAACATAAACGTCTACCTACACGTGTACCTTTGAGCCTATCAACCAGCTCCAAACTGAAGTAGTCATATAAATAAAATCTTTTCATCTAATATAAATATTTGTAGCTATATGGAAACCAACAGGACTTTGCTGGGTGACACTAAATGAAAATGTGGACCAAATCTTTTGTGTTCAGCTTGTAGTAGTCTCTTTTGTTATGTCAGCTGCTAGGTTTCAACTCATGTAAATAATTACTCATTCTACCGGTACCTTGATGAAAATATTTGGAGTTTATAATTCTTATAAACCTAAGGTGACAAAGAGAAGTATCTGTTCATGTTTTGCGTGAAATGAATGTCCTTAGAAATTTAGTAGGACTGAATTAATGTATAAATAATGGAAGTGAAGAATATCAACAGAACAATCAGTGTAGGAACAGCTGGATTCTAAAGCACATTTTTTAAACTGCTAAGGAAATTGGTGTAATGCTTTTTTAAAATACAAAACTAAATTCTATTTTGAATTCTAAAAAAAAAATAAAAAAATAAATCCCTTGGCAGGGAGAAAACCTAACTTGAATAAACACTGGTTTAAACGCTGATTATTTTTTTTTTTAGATTTCAGAATATAATTTAACTTCTAAGTACATTTTGGGAAATAAAAAGGTTAAAATGTAAAAAAAAAAGAACCAAACCCAAAAGCAAAAAACTCCAAACAACCCAAAACCCCACATTTGCCTTCCTTTCATTCATTTTTGTGGCTAAGACAGATTCTTTTTTTTTATTTTTCTTTTCACATTCAATATTTTATTGCAAGACTTTATCTTATCAGCTGCTGATGCCTTTAAAATCGTGACTGTAGGCATAAGGATTTCAAGAGAGATCTCATGCGACATATGATAAATGCAGTATTTACCAAAACCATGTAAGCTTCCCTGATGTAAATCTAGATGGAAAACTAAGATGAAATTGTGAATGTTTTTCATTTGACAGGATTTGGTTCTTAGAGAGTTTGGTTCCAGATTGAGTGAAAAATCAGTTGCTCGCAGAGCCATATTACCAGTGACCTGGGCACAGGTCAACTTATTTTAAAGATCTATTATCTTTATTTATATAGATAAAATACTGTATACCCAAGTAAGGACATTAATGTTTATGAGCTAGGAAGGCAAAACTTAGTAATGACTGTCTTTATTGACCTACTTGGATAAGGCTTTAAACACCGTAAGGATCAGAATTTAGTATTCCTGGATGCTTTTAGCAGACCAATGAAGACCCTGACCTGCAAGGATCTGTTATCAGTGTGGCCCATTAGACTTGATAGCAGGGGGTTTTTTATTTCAATTACACACAGGAATAAATAACTACCCAAGAGGAATCTGGGCCAGTGAGTTTCAAACTGTATTTCTCTTCCTCTCCTCAAGATGAAATCCTCAAACATATGCTTCCCAATCATGATCATATTCTCTTAGAACTTTAGACTCTATGTGTTTCCACTAATTCCAGTCAATCTGTTTTAGAGTTTTTCTTCATTTGTCTGGAAAGTATCCAATATACCACATGTTTTCTTTTTCCTCCACATCAGTTATTCTTATGCTAAGTGGAGCTATGAAAAGCACATAGAAGTTCCCAATATCACTCTCTCCTCTACACAGTCTTTTACCCTCCCACACTGCCTGCTGTTCTCAAAATCCCTTGTCTTCTGTTACACAGTAAGTTAAATAGGTTTCCTTTAATCTTAAACTATTTCAAATGTAAATTTTGAAGGGCATGATATTGCACCCATTGAAGTCTTTCCAATGTGTAAAGATAGCCCAGCTATCAAAAAATATCACCAAGGGAGCTCTGACTCAGTGGAGAAGATGAAGGCACTGAACTTTAGACTGGATAAAGATGACAGTATTTCATGAGAGACTGTGCTCAAACGTAGATGGCAATGTTGTGCTTTTTCTGCCACTGGTGGTTTTCAGAAACTTGATTTTACCAACATGTCCTTCCTTCTTTGTAAGATTGATAGACAATGTAATTACTTTTTAAGGTGCGGGAGGCATCAGCAATGCAATAAAGATCTTTTGCATCCTACCTTTGTCACAAAGTAATCTGTGAAGTTTCCCCATTGCTGATTCCCTTAGACCTGGTGTAATGGGATCCTGTACCTTTTGCCTTGCCCATAGAGATGAACCTTGGGGAGCAAATGAACAGCGCTGTATAATCAAGTGAATATTTCCCTGGAGACTGCTATAAACTGTAAAATACCAAAATCCAAAAACCTTAGAGTCAGCACTGATTACTGTTTTAATTGTTTCTAGTCCTAGCCTGCCTTGTTGCAACATCACAGCAAAGTCAGAAGTATGCTGTTAGCCAGAACGGATCTATGGGTCAGCTGAAATTTTCAGTATGAGAAAATTAGAAAAAAAACTTAGGATTCACATTAAGGAAGGACATAAAGGAGTGACAAAACATGCAAGAATAAGGAAGACAGAGGATCACAGTCAGTTTAAGAATGTCTTAAAATTTAAGTGTATACTAAATTATCTTTTTTTTCCCCCCTTTACCATAATCGAGGCAGGAATGACAAATAAATTGATACACATTATCATTCTTGTATAGTAAACTGATTCTGAGACTGTGGTCTTAAGTAATGCACATCGTGAAACACATATTCTGAAGAACAGACACTACTACTCACAGCTTGAAAAATGTAGCAAATTTCAATGGTCCTTCCAGTAACTAAAGACACTTACCAAATTTCCACGGTAATATTAACATTCCAGACGTTTATCTTGGTTTTAATTTTTAGTCCCATAAAAAATTTTCACATATTTTCCAGGCTAAAATAATAAAAGACAAAAGCAAACACTTGGCTGTATCATATAACTGATAATGCATAGATGTGTTTAACAAGAATTTTAAGCAACTGGAATAATTCGTATCCTTTTACTCCTGCTCTTTAGATAGGTTAACTCAAGTGAAAAGCAAGATTTTGAATCACTAATTCACAGTTGATGGATTTCCTCTCCATATTTTGTTGTGTTACGGTAGATTTGGAAATGGAAACCTTGCAAGCAAAATAATTTCATAACACTGTTAGGATTCTCATATACCTCTTTCCCACAGCTTTGATGGTGTTGTTTTCAGTGAATGGCATGCAATAAATATTTTGTGAAATATAGAACATGTCTGTGGTTTTATTAAGGGATATTTAAAAAATAATATACAGCTCCACAGCATTTCCTGAAGGATTTAAACTTGATTCGCTTTAATGAACAAGTAATGCTTATCACAAACTAGAAATGTATTACTGTAAATTTTCCAGTGGTTATAAAACACCTTTTTTCCATACACTTGCTTTACAGCAGTATTGCAAAGAAACATGTCCTGGATTCTGTATTTGCTTATAGAAAGCTGGAAGCCAGCGTATTACTGTGGTCATCATTTTCAACACTTCAAAGTGGTAAATTTTAAAAAAACCCATAATATCCTGAACAGAAACAAAGTTGAGCTGTTATTTCCATATAACTTACTAAGTTTAAAATAATAAAATTTCAGAATAACATATGTTCTTGTACTTGGTATATCACATGAATTCCTCTAATCTTTGAATATAAAAATGAGTCTGAATCATATAGTTGTGTTCGGCCAGAAGGAAACTCCAGAGTTCATCTGATCCAACCCCTTGCTCAAAAAAGGTCAAGTTAAAAGAGTTGCTTAGGACCTTGTCCAGTTAAGTGTTAGTATCTCAACATATAGAGTCTGCAGAGCATCATGGGGCTTTTTCTCAGTGTTTGACCATCTTCATAATTAAAAATAAATGAAATATAATAAAATACTAACATCTAAGAAGAATTTTTGCTTTTCAACTTGTATTCATTGTCTCTCATCCTTCCCTGAATTCCTCTAAGATTCTGTACAAAATCCCATTAGGTATTTTTAGACCTCTTTTTTTTAAGGTTGAATAAACCAATTCCCTCCTTCGAGGTCACATATTTCACCACTAGTTTCACTTTTGTGTTAGAGCCAGTTATAAACAATGAATAGTATAAGGCCTGATTATACAAGTGCTTTGTGCAAGGAGGAAGCAAACAGGAACTTTCACCATACATTATTCACACCTAATTAAATTAGCCTCCTTCCTTGGATCATGAACTCAGCCTCTGTAATATTGCTTGTAGTTCAAAACTCCCTGGGATGATGCAAGATTCATTGTCCATAGCTACACTGGGAAGTCTACAACTCCAGTTTTGTTACTTTTTGTAAAATAATTTAAAACTGTGATAGACCATCATTTATTAATTAATGGAGTGGTGGAAAAACATGAAAATAACCCACAACAACAATCCTTTTAAATAAAAGCAGAGTTCTAAACAGAAGATCATTCTCTAGAGTTTTGAACGAAAACTCAAGCACTGGCACTTCTCACTGGTGAGAATAGCATGTTGCACATATTAAAATTTCGACATTCCAGTTAATAAACATAATTCCCACCCAGGAGGTCTTATTGATGAACCAATACTAATATGAAAGGCTAGAACTCAGCAAAAGTCACAGCTGTAGTTCTGTCCTTTTAGCAAGTATTTTCATATGAAGTTGCTATGAACCTGGGTGGTTTTTGCTGTGCCATGCATAAGGCATTTTATTTCATAACATGTCTAGGTGAGACTTGTAAATCTCCATTTGCATATTGCCCTTTGTTTTCTGCAGACAGGAAGCTCTACAGTCAGTGTCAGCAAAACTGTAATGCATTACCCAATAATGAGTTTTGGTTAGGGCAGGGTAAATTTTCACTAAAAAAACCCAGTCAGGACCGATCACCCAAACTAGACAAAGGGATATGATGTCATACTCAGCTGGCAGAGGAGGAAGAGCTACTGCTCAGGGCTTGGCTAGACATCGGGTCCTGGATGATGAGCAAGTTGCATTGTGTATCACCTGCTTTGTATACTCTGCTGGAAGTACTGTTGATTTGGGGTTTTTTTTCTTTTCCTTTCTTATCCTTATCCTAAGACTGTCCTTATCCTAACCCATGAGTTTTACTTTTTTCTACTGACTCTCCTCCCCATTCCATTGGGGTCACAGGCAGATACATCTGCGTGGTGCTCAACTGACAGCTTGAGCTAAACCACGACGAATAAATAGAAGATTATTCAGACCACAAAGTTTTTATGGTTAGTTATTAAAAACAGGATTGTTTTAAGAATAAATCTTCTTCTGAGTCTTTTCCTAGTGTGATAATAATAGAAATACATACAATGAAGGCAACCAGTTGACCTTTTTTTCTTTTACAGTTTCCTTTAAATTTGGAAATTTCAAAGAGAAGTTGCATCATGAACTGATCTTTACTTCTTTAACAAGAAATCTTCCTGGAATATTCTTTCAGGTCCTCAGGCTCGTAAGCTTATGAAGAAAAGGCAAATCTTGTGCAAACTAAGTTAAGTTTAAAAAGAGATTTAGGAATGTACTGATGCAAAGAGGTAAAATGTCAATAAAATCAATACAGATAATTTATAGCAGCAGAAGATCTGTTCAGAATTATTTCCTACAATACCTCCAGTAACTTTTTAAAGATCAAGTTACTCTGTTCTTCTGGAATTGTATGGAAAATGTTGTGACATTTAGAGAAACTTCTTGGAGAGATTTTCAATATTTCTGGTTTTGGATAGGCTGTGAAGCTTGTATAAACACTCCCCCTGAGCCAAACGTAGTAAATGTAGCAATACAAACACATAGCTGATCTTAATTTTCTTCAGTCTCAATGAAAAAGTTTCAGCTCAATTGACTCTGAATTCTGATTAATTTCTTTATACTGAAAATGTTATCTGTACATCTGCTACATATATTCTTGAAATTATATTATATACTGTATGTCTGAAGAAGACATTGAAGAAGTTCAGATTTAGTAAATAACCAACCAGTCAAAAATGAGGCCTGTGAGCATGACAGTTAAGCTTTCTTATTATCTTGGCCTTTGGTTTAAAAAACTTGCATTGAAATTGTAGGCTCACTAAAGACAATGGGCTTGTTGCCATTCTTTTCCATAACTCCAGGAGTTCAAGTTTTCTTTGAATGTATCTTTTAAAGTATTCCATTAGAAGCTATTTCTATCAGACTGAAATTCTACCTTTCTCTTAGGATATGTTTATTATTATGTTCTGCTTGGGCTTCAGATGGTTTATGGAGTACATTTTCAGAATTACCTTGTATTGCTCCTTGTTAGGTGACATGACAGTAACTGAGTTTCCACTGGCTGCTCTCCATGCATTAATTAAGTTGTACTGCAGTGGAACAATTGGAAATAAAGCCCAGAATTTACCAAGAACCAAAGGGAAACAGTGTTCAGCTTTCCTTCACAGTACAATAGCAATTGTGCACCTAATAATTCCTCCAGGATATTTTAATTATTGCAGCCTCCAGTTAATAAGCAAGTTTTTTGGCCTCCCTTACAAGAAAATATTCTGTAAAAGTGAGTGTACCTTCCACTGAAAAGGACTTCTTCCCTTTTCATTTTCTAAGTTAATTGCATCCTCATTCCCCACGCCAGCATCTGTAGCCAGACTGAGAAGTGCAATGTGTTTCCAAATGTGTTTCTAGGAACAGATTGCAGAGCCCATCAGGCTTTAAAACTTGATTGGCCATCAGCTGTTCTTTGCAATTGTGTGCTTATTTTTTCAACTTTAACAAGGTACAGAGAGGCTCAAAGCTGAGATTATAGTGTGTGCAGTTTAACTCTTCCTCTCCTTTTTTTAATTTTAAATTGGTTTTACAAGCCTTTCTGTAGCATCTGTAAGACAGGATCTTAGCCCTGGATTCCTGCAATCAGGCATTCCCTGAAGTGCTCTAAATTCAGTAATGCTTACAGACATGAAAAGGTTAGAACAACATCATAA
The DNA here is from genome assembly GCA_022605575.1 of Laterallus jamaicensis coturniculus. Lineage (NCBI taxonomy): Eukaryota > Metazoa > Chordata > Aves > Gruiformes > Rallidae > Laterallus > Laterallus jamaicensis. The sequence goes on from JAKCOX010000003.1 coordinate 7,614,078, forward strand.
CATCAGCGCCCTGTAGTCTGCTAGGTTTTTTCTGTTCAATTCCTGTTGTGTCTCTGTGTTGATACAGCAAGCTGCTCTTCACTACAGATGGTAGGAACAAAATCCTCCCATGGAACAGTTTTCTGTCAAAAAAGCACTGCTCCCTCAAAATAAAAATGTTCTCTGAAAACGCTTGAAACAAATGACTGTTTTGATCAAAGGGGGAAAAATGGAGAGAGGGATGCTCTGAAGAAGGGGCACCCCTGGAGTCTGCCCCTCTTTGCCTTAATATTCTCTTTTTTTGTTTGGTTTTTTGGGTGGGGACAATATACTCTTGGGTGTAAAATCAGCATCCATATGTGCTTTGCTTGGCTTAGTCAAGAGGTAAGTGGTGGAAGAGGCTCATGATGCCACTGGCCCTAGGATCCTTGTCTACAGCAGTTGCTGCAGCGGTCCAGCTTCAGCAAAGGGTTGGAGAGGCTATGGGCTCAATTGTGTGGTTTGGTGCTTGCCTGGGAAAAAGTAACTGAATAAACCCCTTCCCTGCAGTCTAAAATGTCACCTGGTAGCAAAATATTTTACAATTTAACAAACAAAACGAACAAAGAAGTACTCTTTGCTCTCTGGTAGCATTAGATTGTGATGGAGTTATCAATCACATATAGGCTTCCATGAGTCCAAGTAAGAAATAAAATTTGCCTTTGCTTGTGCTTGATTTTATTTTGATACATTACTGAAAAAGATTAATAACCAAGTCCCCTACTAAATGTGGTTTGTTCTGGATGAGTATTTTTTAAAATAATTTTACCTTTCATATAGTATGACAAACACACACACACATAGGTATATGTGCTTCACACTGTAATCTATTAATCCATGGCATTGATGAATTTTAACATAAAGACAATTATGCTCATGCATAATTTTTTAGACTATTTTTTTATAGTTTGAACATTGTTACATTGTTAGGACAAAAAGTCTGATTAAAACAAACACATGGGATACTCAGAACAGGTAATTAAGCAGAGATCACTGATCAGAAATATTGCATACCTCTAATTCTCACAACATATGTTTAGCAGTGCTGTGGCTTAGCCACAGCTGTCAGCTGAACATCATGTGGCCTCCCACTCATTCCCCTCCTACCCCCGGTAGGATGGGAAGAAGAATCAGAAGAAAAAGATAAAACTCATGGATTTGGGTGACAGTTTAATAGGACAGCATTGGGAAAGGAGAATAACAACAACAGTGCTTATAAAAGCACGTACAAAGTGGGTGATGCACAACGCAATTTGCTCACAGCCCAGGACTGATGCCCAGCCTGTCCCCAAAAAATGACTCCTCCTTCATGGCCAGCTCCCTCCACTATAAACTGAGCATGACAGCATATGTTATGGAATACCCCTTTGTGTAGTTTGGGTCAGCTGTCCTGGCTGTGTTGTCCCTCACAGCTTCTGGTGAAAACTAGCTCTATCTCAGCCAAAAGACAGAAAAAGCAGAAATGTAAAAAACATGTCTATACTCTTGTTTACAATTATCCATGAACAATAGTCAACTGGCTCGATGTTCCAGGATAATATTGATTTGTTGTACATTTTTGTCATGTCAGAATTTCATTTATAGTGTCTAGAAATTAAATTACACATGTCAAAGGGAAACTGAGTGCCTATATTTTATTTCTCACAGATTAAGTGAGCAAACAACATGCTCTTTTTCAGGCTTAATTAATGTATCCTGGTCATTGCAAACTTCTTCCTTAAAATGTACACTTTTATAAGAAACTGAGCAAGAACAGATAGTGACAGCAAAGGTTTTGAACGGATCAAAAAGCTGAATATGTAAACTTTACAGAAAGAAATGGTGCATAGGCAGTGGATTCTGTCTTAAATTTATTACCTTCCAAAGGAAAAAAAAAGGAGGGTACACACATTAGAACAACAACAAGTCTGTAAAAGCTGATGCCATCCAAAATTATTTGATGTTGCTTATTATCCTCCCCTTCCAAGATTCAGGGAAAATGGAAAATAATAAACTATTTTGAATTTTCCAGCATTATTTCAAACCACCAAGACATTAGATATGCTACAACTCATGTAGCAAACTCAGGGTTTTCTGTCCAGGTCAGCAATACTGATTTACAGTTCAAGGAGTGGTCCCTCCAAAGGCTTCCATTAACAAGGAGCAAGGACAATGTCAAATCAGAAAGGTTGATCATGGATTTTCAGCAGAGAAAATAATGTCAGGAACGTTAGTTCTAAATATCAAGAAGTATCATAGGAAGTGCCTCTTGGACATAGCCCGTGACTTTTGACCAGGTCAACAAGATATAATGGACTACAGAAGCACAGAGACCTATTTAGTTTTGAGGTCCCAATTTCAGTTCATATATAAATCAGAGACACATGACCTTTGTGTGAGTATCACTAACAGTTCATAATCAAAATTTTGGGTAACCATCCCGTGAAAAAACACTGGGAAATTATTCTTTTTTAAAATTTTTTCTTTGACTATAGAATATAATATACTGTCAAAGCCTTATGTCAATGCCTTCTTTCAAAAGTTGCCTTCGGTTTCTGTATCATTGGTATTTTAAGCAGGAATTTTACAAACACCTGGAAAAATAAATCATGAAATTGAAAAAATAAAGGTTTAAAATGAATTAAAAAAGAGACTTACTGACCTAAACTGCAGTGAACTATTTTTTCTTCCCCCACAAAAATGCATGTGTGATTAGATTTTGAGTCTCTCAAAGCTCATACAATCCCCTTTTGCTGTTAAATTCTTTCTTTCTTCAAAACTGCTCTAGTATCACTTGAACCTGTTTGAACTCCACACCCAACAGAGCCTTTGGCAGTCCCTTGACTTTCAGCTCATATGAGTGAATATACCAGGTAATTAGTCTATTATTTTTCTTCTATATTTAAAAAAAAAATCTTTGGGATCAAACACTGGTAAAATCAACTTCTCCACTTCCTGTGGATTTTGCTTCACATACTAAGTTTTGCTCAAACTCCTCCATCTGCATGTGCAGGCAGAGAGGAAGGTAAGTTCCATCCCCATGAGAACAGTGGTGATGGTGCACATTCATGAGGCTTCAAATTACATAGAAAGTTAAATGTAGGTGTCCTTGGGATAGCTGGCACTCCAGATTACATTTTTTTGCTCTGTATTTTGCTCATGACTGTTAATAAAAGGAGTCTGAATACACTGCTAGAATTACCTGCTTGAGTAGCACTGCCCACTCAGGGAATACTTAAATGAATGAAGTTAAGTGTTAGAATAATAGTGGGCAGGATTAAAATGCTTGTTCTGAGTGTTTCACTATCATCATCCTGGAGTGCTTGATGCCTTCCATAAAAATCCATCCAAGTTTTGTTTTGTTTTTAAATCACTCTGTAGCTTTACAGATCATTAGAATTTCATATATCGTGAAGAGGGGCTTTTTCCTCGATTCGTCTCCCAAATAAATTTTCAACTGTATTTTTAAATTCCATAGCAATGCAGAAGAAAAGAAAAATGCATCACAAAATCTTTCCTCCAAATTTGATGAAAATTCAAACAATTAAAAAAGTCACTTCCAAACTTGGGATCTTGCTGACACAGTGTGACATGCTTAAATCTGTGCAGTAGACGTCATCTGCTCATACTGACTGTAGCTATTTCAGGGGAAACATTCACATGTACAATATTTGGGAAGCGATGAACAGCCACAGTAGTCCTGGGATGTTGTGTTTTATGGGTGAAGTGAAATGTGATGGGTTTGCAAAACTCCTGTCAGCATCAGAAGTAGAAATGGCTCAATATTTCCAACTTGCAGACATAGATCTTGAAAAAGGAGCAAGGGTTGACTTTGACAAGGTGATACAGAGTCGATATAGAGAAAAAGGATTTGCTTGTAAGTAAACTGCAAAATATGCATGTTTGGATCTGTCATTAGATACGTGCACATCAACAACTATTATGTACATATAATACATATGTAAGTATAGACAGAGATATGTGTCTATGATTTGTTATGGTTTCAATATTTCAAAATGTATTAATTGTACATACAAACATACAAAGCAATTTCTTGTAGCAAACACACACTGACAATCAGTAATGAAGGTAAAATTCTTGTCTTTTTATTGTTATTTACTTATTTCTTTACTTTCCTCTGTCACTTTTTTTTTTCTTAAAGACTTTTTACTCAGACATAACCTGTCTACTAGTATCTAAACAGGATAGAGACATTTACAAGTAAGATGACCGATATGCCAAGTCAAATAACATTTATTTTTCCAAGGGAGGGGAAAATGTCAGAAGTAGAGATATGTTTTTACATTTAGAATATATTCAAAATGTTTGAAGGGAAGCAGAGTAATCTCCCGCAGTTTCTCTGAACAGAACATACTGTGTCACCAGTAGCACTGCATCCAAAAGCAATAGTTTTACCTCCTTTTTCTTCCACTTTGCCCCTTCATTTTTTTCTCCTTGAAATGGTTCACAGAGACACTGGAAGAGTTATAAATCAGTGAACCACATGCACTCACATCAGGAGCATACTGTCTTCCTCTGAGAGCGCACAATACATTCAGCACCTCTGAAAAGCTACTTGCTACATCAGTAAAGGGTGAATTCCTTTTACAGTGAGTCTGCCATGATAGGGATGCTTCGGGACCCTGAGTGTACGGAATTGCAATAAAAATTTACTAAGCAGCAACACTAACAGATGTTCAGATGTTTGTCCTCTCAGGAAAACTGACCAGTATCATCAGTCTCTTTCTATATGAAATTTTCTGAACAAGAATGCCCTGATATCCTCCAAGATATAAATCATAAGAACTTTTCCTACTTTTTCCTGAAATTTGTTCTTTCTAAAATTACCAAAAAGAAAAAGTAACAACATTCCATTTTTTACAAAGTTATCAATATTATTTTAAAATGAGCATTTTTTTCAAAAAACCCTTTGTACTGGCGTATCTAAGAATACTATTATTTTTTAGATTGTGTTTACTAGGAACAAGTATTTCTACATGTAATCTAAACCGAGTAACATATGTTTACCTGTGCTCAAGTACATCTAGTAGTTTGGCTTCACCTACTTCTTGACTATTTGCAGACAAATCAGTTATGACATAGATAATCCCTCAAACCAAGGAGCAGGAAGTTGTGGTGAAAAAACTATATATTGGAGTCTAATAAAAAGTATTACTGAGGGCAGATAAACATGGAGATCAGAATTGCCTTCTTATAAGCTTGAGTCCTCTGATAATGCACATCACATGCCATACTGCAACAATTATTCATTGTCAATGATTATTCATTATATTCATGATTTATTATGCTGTTATGTTTATTATCTCTACTACCTCTATTTGCTACTCCAGCTCTTTCCCAAGCATTTCCATGCCTTAATAGTGTGTCATGTTGGCTCCATAGCCAACATCTCCATGACACTTTACTGTTGCTGTTAATGTAACTTTTTAAAGAATACACCTTTAAAACACAAAAAGGTGATAAGACTAAAGAACATGGTCAATGGAGCTGCTGGGAACTGAACGACACTGATTCCTTCAGCTTCCATGCATCTCCCTAATCAAAGCAAAATGTTCTGGGAAACTCTCTGCTAGGCACCTGGGTACCTGAAAGGAGTTTTTCCTTCTTACATTTGAATTTTGCTTGCGTCTTGCTTGATTAATTTCTTTCTGCCTTTCACTTCTTTTTCAAGTATTATTTGTTCTGCTCTGGCAATTTCTTAATCTATGTTTTAATGTGCTGTTTTATTGGTTGAAATACCTGCTTTGCTTTAATAGAAAGGTGGGTTTTTTAATAATTAGGCATATAGAAAACTCAACAGCTTATAATCATAGTTTAACTTTTCTTAATATTGCTTTCAGCATTCATGGAGCTTTTAATTGAAGCTTATGTTAGCCTATAAATAAACTCATACAACCAGAACACCTTACAATTGGTGATTTTACTTTTATCCAGGTAGCCTGAAGCTTTGCAGCCTTGTTTCCACAAGCTCATTGATGTGGGGCTTGGGCTCAGCTTGGCTGGAAAAATTCCAAGGTCCCTACAGGTGCTACAGCAAGTACTGTCGGCAGTTCAGTGGGTGGCAATTTTCCTCCTCTGGTATCACATAACACCTTCCTTTGGGATGTATGAAAACCTGGAGGCATCATATTGTTGGGTCTAGTTTTCAGACAAGCTGAAAAGTCTGGGTCCTGAAAAATCTAGCCCATTATACTTTTTGTAAGAGGAACTAATGCACAGTTTATCTCATAATATTGCCTTATGAACTGAGTATCCTGACTCGATCACTTGAGTTCTAGTTTCAACTGCTGTGTTTTACGGACAGATTCATTATGCTAGTTTATATAATATTCACTCACAAATCGATGTTAATATTGCATTTTTTTTCTCAAAATTATGAAAAAATAAAGAATCAGAGTCTTCATATAATCAGTATTACTTTGGAAAAAATGGAGCAGGTTCTTTAAGTGCACGTGCAACTTACACTTATATCAAGCACTATAATCAATGGTCTTCAATGATCAAATGTCAGCAATGTGCTGATTCTGTATCAATTTCAAATGGTACGAATCAAATTATGATTTGCTGACACTTGTATATGCTATTGATCAGCTCATGACTTGTGTGCTCAGCAAAACTGTTTTTCAGCTTGTCAGCTACTCAAACGGTTACTTGACACAAGTTTGTGTGTTTCTGAGGAGAAAGACACATGCTTTCATGAGCTTTTTCATAATTGTTGCACCAGCAGTCCACAAAGTCCTACATTTTGCTCTTTAGTTGACTGACTTAAGAGCTATATTCTGTGGGTGCATTTCTGCCATCTAGCTTCATAATTTATTGTATTTTCCACTTCTTTAAACTCCCCCTTCGTTTGATAAATACATTTTATAAATTAAATCAGTATGGCCTGACCCAGCATATATTAAAATGCTATTTGAATCAGTTCCAAATTCAGGTGCTTATAAAAACAAATTTGAGGAGCAACTGTAACTCCAATCCGTCTTATGTTATGTGGGCAATTTAAAATTATGGAAATACTTCCAATTTTATAGTCAATTTGAAATGGAAAGCAACAAGAGTTCTGGGCATGTGCTCTGTATATAGGGATTTTGCAAGTAGAAATGCTTTTAAAAATAATTTCCATGTGCAGCCATTTACCTGGTTCTGTATATGTTCCAAATCAAAATTGCACATGTATATTTTAAAATTCAAAATACTGCTTTTATTGGACTTCTAGCCAATAAAGGCAACATCTGTACTGTAACTGCAATCTGTCTGTTCAATTTGTATTAAATTCATGGATTGTATAATGCATCTATATATTTCCTATTCTTTCCACATAATAGAACATGTTACTGGGGAGAGGAACAGTGAAAGCTAAGCACTCATTGGCTCTGTAGGCAATAAAGTACTGTAATAAAATATACAATCTTATACTTATGCCAATATATTCCTATAAGATAAGCAAAAAAAAATCCTGGCATATAGACATATGTGTCTCTATATGTCATACTTTGCTTTTCTTTGCTCTTTACGCACACGTGTGTAATCTCATGTGATCAGATCGTTTTCTTGCCAGGGCGAATCTGTTCTTTAGAGATGATTGTCAGAGCAGAACTGGGCTCAACTGTGACGTTCAGTGGTAAAACTACATTTTAACAATATTGCTGTTTATTCCTACATTAACTGTACTATTATCCCTCTTTATACATGAAGCAGCCCAACAAAGTCTGAAAGGATGTATCATTAAAAATTAGGAAACATTTCCTTTATAGTAAGAATAAACACTTAGCAGAATACAATTATCCTTAGTCAATATGACTTATATAGGTCTTTAGAGTATTATAATGACAGTTAACACTTAGAATAAATATTTCAGTTAATCAATAAGTGTAGCAAAGGGCTATTAGAGCACCACAACATGGACTGTAGGCTAACCACTGTAGGTTTATCCATCTATTTTCAGACATGTCTAAACAATAACAGACAAATAATATTTCTTCCCTAGGCATCCATCGCTGGCTGCTGAGAGAACATGTGACTGGAAAGAGTATCACCTTATCCAAGACAAGCTTTGGTTAACTTTTTAGGATCTTCAGCTACAGCTGTAGCAAATTGAGAACACGGGAAGGCTACATATACATATAGCATAGGACAAACCAGAATGTAAATAATTGTCACTATATCCTCTAAATTAAAAGTGGTTTTGGCTTAGTTGTGTCTGCTGTGAAATGTCTCATTTGATGCCAGTCCTTCCAGACAGAGATGTTGATGAGGTGGAGAAAGGATTCTGCCACTTTCCTTTTACAGAAAAGGGACCGTGTTTATGTCAGGACTTAAGTGCAGTTGTTCTTTCAGCATTTTCAGTGGGTCAAACATTAATAACACACTCTTTCATGTCATATAATATTAACCTGCACACAAAGCACAAAGTGTAGGAGATGGAGCCTTGATCTGTATTTGTAAGAGGCTTAAAAGCCTACTTTTAGTCTGACTTCCCATTACTATCTCATCGTTCGCAACATTTCTTTCTGCGTCTGGCGCCCAGCTACTTTCTTTGCAGTTCAGAATTCTGACATGTTAAAGGTTCAGAGGTTTCTATTCTTCTGTCTATACTTTCTTGAATCATAAGCTCATGGACATGAGCTTAAACAGAAAGAAAGGAAATTTTTTTTTTTTCAAATGGCATGACATTTTCTGTCTCAACTTCTTCATTAGATATTCCATCATAACCACAAAGTAGCTACATATGCCTTCCGGGATAATACCATTCATCTCGTTGTGGAACCACCCAGCAATTTAATCATTCCAATGTCAATTGGAATTTTTAAACATACTCGTTACTATTTTCATATGATTTTATGCAGCTCTTTCCCAATCCCAATTTTCTGTCAGCTTTTGCATTTCAAAACTGAATTCTCAACTGTGGATTAAGAAAAAGTGTTTGAAAAGTACTTCCATCAGTTATGGCTATGGTATTCCCACATCTCTAAGTCAGCTTCTGCATCAGAATACTGTAAGCCACTGGACTGAGCTGCAGTGGTTTCACTCCTTCTACTAGGCTGCCTATAAGCACCATATAAAGCTTACTGACTTCAAAGGGGAGAGTTCCATGACTTCCATGAATGTTTTGCTTTCTACCTTGTAGAAATTTATACTGCAAGAAGAGACTTCTACACAGCTGTACATGGTTTCACATTCTAACTATATTTTGTCATTAATTTGTACTGGAACATAAAGGGTCAGCATCTGCAAAGTCTAGGGGTCAGTCAACAGCAAAATTGTATCAAAATACTCAAAGAGCAAAATTACTTTAAAGGAACATGGATGTAATCAGGATTCTTTGAGATTCTTAGCTTCATGTAAAAGTATAGCACATTTATATGCCTTCCTTATTTATAGGCAAAGGATAGGACCTACACTTTACATAACTTTGATACCCTCAGAGTTGCCATCAAATTTACGCAAAGCATCTATCTATCTCCCTAGAGCCTACTGCATAGAGTCACTTCAAGATTCATTTGTCTTGGGTACCTGTCATCTTCCAGAGCAGACTTTTGACACCTAACTCCCTTGACAACAGACCAGGTCTAGATGACCAGTTAAAGTACATGCTTACATTTACACAGTATTTTTAAGGTAAATCATAGCCTATCTCAAAAGCAAGGTCTTGAAAAGTCTTCATGAATATATTTTTAATATAAAAATTCTTCAAATTATTTTAATAGGAAATAAAAATATTTTTTTCATAACATGTTTCAAAAATATTTTCTAACCATAAATCGGGTTTATAAAATATATGAAAATATAGGATGTGAATTCCTTTTGAAGATTTCAAAACCAGAATTTTCTTGATATTTCAAAAATCATCAAAGTCTCTCTACTTTCTTTTTTTTTTTTTTGACCAGTTCCATACTTCATCTTCCTGAAATATAGAGGTTTTGCAGCCTCACCTAGAGGAATTTATCTAGTCGGGAACCATACAACACCCATATGCAGTTACAAGGAACATTTCAATAATAGGAAAGAGAAGAACAAAAACCACTGGGCTTACAGAATTATGGTATTATTAGCTTTGTTTTAAACAGATTCAAATCCTATTAGGCTTTGACTAATTCAACTGATTCAAACTGACTCAGGAAGGAGATATTAAAGACAGGCATATAGCACAATTGTTTTGGACACCTTTAGGTGTAATGAATCTGCTGAAACTGCCAGCTTCTCTGTGCTGACTCTAGAGGAAAACAAGATAATGAGTTAAGGCAAAATGACTAACATTTGAATGGCTAAAATTAAGGCAAGTTAAATTCCACCTACACACTTATGAAGGAAATGTGAGACATGCTCATGAATTTTTTTAAACCACAGTCAGAGTAAAGATGGTAGGGCCTTGAAGAAAGAAGGGGAAAGCAAGAAGAGACACTTCAGCCATTTACTCAGCCACTCCATCCCAGACAGACCTGCTGTGCATGATGGGGATGATTCAGTCAGTCAGTCCCAATGCCAAAGAAAACAGCTCTCCGCAATCTGAAATGAAAATGAGCCATCATGAAATTGAGGAACAGCACATTTCCTAGGGTGGATAATATCCATGTGAAACTACAGAGGCAGAAAGAAAACCAAGACATTTGGAGGATTATTCATCATTATTTCTTTCAGAGTGAGTTGGATAACTGCCTTTCAAATGCTGAAACAGGAACAGTCATGTGTGGATATTTGAAAAAAAAAAAAGTCCCAGTGACTTGGACATCTAGGCCCCCCGGATTTTGCTGAGATCTGAGTGCAGACTATTTAATCACATAGGCAGGGGAAAACACAAGTCTACCAAGTAATGCAGCAAAGAAACATTTTTTGGCATGGTGACCAGGACTGGGCTGTCACCAAGGGAAGAAAGTAAGTTCCACAGCTTGAGAGAGAACACACTGGGTAGTGACTATATGAGATGGGGAAGGCAAAATTGCTTGGGAAGTTTAGAATCACACTGGTCAAAATTGCTTGGGAAGCTTAGAATAGCCAGTGGGTATTTATATTAGCGTGACAGTATTACACCACTGTACTGATATTATTAGTTTATCAATTTATCAGGACTCATATGAATACCAAGGGATATATATTTTCATATCTACAGTACCACAGAGAATGCACTTCAGTTCAACAGTTAAGGTAATTGGCTTGATTGTCTTTGGTTTATTATTACTCTTTGTAGACACAGAGGTAGAAATGGAAATCTGTCAGCAGAATAGCAGGTGTATTGAACACATGCTGCTCAAATGGACTTAGAACTAGCACCATGCCTATGAACAAAATAAGCAGGAGCCTGAACTTTATTGTAGAAACTGAGGCAATAAGATTAACTTAATTAATGGCTGTGTGGACTTTGCAACAATCTGTGCTGAGCTAAAACACATGTGTCTGGGTGGCCTTGGGTCCAAGCACCTGCAAACTTGTTTGCATTTTATTTCATGTATTTATTATGGTTTTATTCTATTTATTTTGACTGGGTGGCATTTGTTTTTGTACAGAGCTCCAAGTATCTTAGAGACAGGAGTAATATATAAATAAATGTTTCATTATTATTACTGTTAGTACTACCAGTATCTTTAGGTTCAGGAAGTGGTCTGGAGAATTTTCCCAGATGTTAAGCTGAGTTTATATTAGTGAGGAGTGAGCAGGAGAAATGAGATAGAACAAAAATGATATGAAAGGAACAGCTGCAGGAGTTAAGGGAAAAATATCAGAACTATCCAAGGAATAGACTTGACACCTTCTGAATGTGCAGCAGACCTCTCTACCATAGGGGAGAGCAACATGATGGAGGAGTGTGTGATTTAGCTCCTGATTACTATCTTGAATTTTTAATGTCATCAGTCTCATTAGCATTTCTAGGGAGAAAGAGGAAATAAGGGGCACATATGTCAGCTTTAGAGGCAGTTCTTAAAGCTTCCACACATGATTTCTATTCTGCTGAAATATGATTTCCTCTAAATGCGTTCAAGCCAGCTGCTTCACTCGGAGTCCACGTCTAAGATAAGGGCTTTTTCTAGCAACAGGAAGATCAGAAAATGAGTTAACTTGAAAGGATGACTGTCACACAGGCAAGCCTTCACATAAAACTTAGTTTATGGGACTACAGGGAAATAGGAAATGTGTGACTGGATGTGTGGGAAAAGGAGAGTATTTGGAGACATGGCTACAAAGTTGAGACTTCTAGCAAGATTTTTGGGCCTGTGCTGTACCTGATTATAGAAACATCTGCAACGTGCTTCCAGGGTTACAGTAACACCCTTTGGAGATTCTGTCTGCAACATGCTTCCAGGGTTACAGTAACACCCTTTGGAGATTCTGTGTTCATCATGACTGCGTCAGAAATTCCGGCACTTTTATTCTACCTGAGTGGACAAATTAAACAGTTTTCTGAAATTAGTCTTTTTTCCTATTTGTGATTTTTTTTCTTAGGTAGTTTCTAAGAAAACTACCTTCATGCCTTCTGCGACTGTGTAAACAAGTCACAGGCATGGGTCAGGAAGGGTTTCACAAATGCACCTAATTTTGTATTTGCCATTAGTTTTAATGGTCTTTTTCATATGCTCATCTTCACGTTGAGATCCTTTACTGGGTAAGGACCAGTGATTGTTAACATACTGAAGCTTTGAGAGTTTTTCCAGGGGTAATATTTGTACCTTGCTATTCTTTGACCTAATCACACAGTAATGTTTTTATTTTTGGACTTTCTTTTTACCTTTATGAAAACTATTCATTTTCTAAATTATTTTTCCTTTGAGATAAAAAAAAAAGTATCTATTAAAATCCCTTTATTTGCTTTGCTTGAAAATCCACTTAAAAACTCCACAAAACACTGTCAAAAGGGTAGCTCAAAAGGTGCAAGTATCTACTTCCTTCTTACACCCTCTTACTTCTTACTGGAAATCCTCTAAAAACGTAAATGAACTCCTACAAAAACTGAAATTTAAGTGGTCTTTTTAAGTAGAAAATGGATAATGTAAGAAACAGGAAAAAAATCTGAATTTAGTTGGGTTTTTCCATCTTTTTAATCAGAATTTTTTCTAACTTGGAAAACCACTTCCCTTTTGAATGTTTCCCTAATGTTAAGGCCAGAAACTGTCATCAACACTTTAAAAGCATGACTGAAGCTAAACAGTGTACTTTTACTAGATGGGATCGTCCCAGTTATAATTTTTAAGCATGAATGTGTCAAAGCAAAGTTGCAATGAAAGGAGAAATAATTTGTATAGACTGCTTAAAGAAGCATCAAAAAATTGAGCTGGTTGAGCTTGGATTCAGAGTTGCATGTTCCCAAAGAATTTTGGGGACTGTTTTGAACCTCTGTTCCACTGAAGCGCATGGAAGTTTTACTATTGATTTGAAGAAGATGATTTTTTACCAAGTTAATCCTCCACAAACCTTAATTTTTTTATATAAAAGCAAACACACAGTCAGATTAAATATCCATTTAGAGCAACCTCTTGTCTCTGACATGTCAGACCATGGGCATATCATGAGGCGGACACAGTATGAACAGGGCAAAGATATAGTGACACTTCGAAGTTACAGTCCTCTAATATCCAGGGGTATCTCCCAGCTTCCAGGACTTTCCATGCCAGAAATTGTATCCTTGTGGTTTTGGGAACGTTACAGAAACAAGTCCAAAATTTATAATGATTGAATCCAGCTTTTTTTTTTTCTTTTTAAGCACATTCCATGATCCCCTAAACTATTGGAAATATGCACACAATTTTTTTATACTTGATCATAGAAAGCATAGATATTTCTCTCTTGTGACTTATCATATGTCACAGGAATGCACTTCCTTGCAAGTCTCTATTTTCAGGGTTCTAGCAGAAGCTGAATTACTTCAATTCTATACAGAAAAAGAAAAAAGAATGTGTTGTTTGGAACAGTGCCTGCCTTACTGCAAGAAGGAATTATCAGAAATCTCATTGGAAAATTACTCCTAGAAGACTTTTTTCCTCCATTTATACTAAGATTCAGGTACTTTGCACTTTTCTTAGGTATTTCATACTTAAAGGGCAAAGATTACTCTTACTCTAATAACAATTTCAGATTAGATTAAGTTAAAATATAAAGAAAAAATAAAGGGATCAAAGTTTATATCGAGGTACTATCTACTCCACTGTTATTCATGATGAATTACATATATACATCTATTTGTATAAACAGTGTAGACATTCCCCTGCTAAAATAAAAATATGTAGGTATTACAGATGCATATATCTGACATAGTTTTGTTTTTTCCTCATGATGTCATGCAAATGAATGTAGAACATGGCTTTGCAAACAGATGGGAGTAAAAATTCCCACCAGATCCCTAATCCTTATCATCCATAAGCCAAATCCCCAGAATCCTCAGACCTGTCTCAAGATGCAGAATATAATGGTCAGCCAGCTAAACATGCAATGCTAGAAGGTTTTTCTTTTCCTATCTAGGTGTAATTTTACATTTTATATGTAATTAAACCATAAAATAGACACAGAAAGGATCATAGTCTTCATATATGCATTCTCCATTGGCTACATCTGTCTTGTTGAAAGTAGCTGACTATGACCATTTCTCTGGCCCTGGGAGGTGGTGACACAGTACAACTCACATCCACACCCCCATGAGAAACCAGGTCCTCTTAACACTGGCTAAGCATTGTCTAGGAGAGGGTTATATGGCACAGACCAAAACTGTGCCAGAGCTTGGGCAAACCCACTGCAGAGATAAGTATGTACAAGTCCCTGAGCCCTGGCCATGTACCACTGTGGTACTGTCCTGGTTTTGGATAGGATAGAGTTTATTTTCTTCTAAACAGCTGGTGTAGTGCTGTGTTTGGGATTTGGGATAGGAATAATGTTAATAACAAATGTTGGTATTGTTAAGAAAGCTGATGCTAAGCAGTCAAAGACCTTTCAGCTCCTCATACTGAGCTTCTATGAGAAGGCTGGGCATGCTCAAGAAGCTGAGAGGGAACACAGGCAGGACAGCTGACCCAAACTGGCCAAACGGTCATGACATCATGCTCAGTATATAACTGAGGGTCAGTCAGGAGACAGCACAGCTCATAAACTAGCTGAGCATCAGCTCCATGTTATGAGACATTGTGGTGTGCATCACTTGTTTTGTATACTTTTTTATCATCATTAATAATAGTAATGATAATAATGTTGTTGTTCTTGTTGTTATTCTCTTGCTTTTCTGTCCTATGAAACTGTCTATCTCAAGCCATGAGTTTTACCTTTTTGATTCTCTACCCCATCCCTCTGGTGCAAGGGGGAATGAGTGAGTGTTGGTTTTTGTAGCTGCCTGCTGCGTTAAACTGTGACAGGCACTTATCGGCTTTTCCAACAGGCAGTAGCAATTCAGACTCGTGGTTACTGATGTTGTTATTAAAAAGAGCTGTAGGTGAAGATCAGAAATAATTCTAGTTGTATTATAACCAGTCTTACTGGAAGACTTGGGTGTGCAAGGGCAGCAAGGCCATTATCTTAATCTCTGTGGTTTAAGAAAGCCATTTCACAACTAACCTTGGAAAACAGTGTAGACCTTGTCATCACTTAGTTTTCTTTTAGTATAGGAATGAGTGGCTATGTTTGTTGTGGAAAGCTTGTAAAATTAAACAGTGCAATTATTTTAATCTCCTAATATGTTTGGAATTACGGCTCATGGCTGTTCAAAACACTCTAGTCACTGGGGTTTGCATAACACATATGCCATAGAGTCAGCAAATGTCTACCATATGAGCAACAAATGTAGAACGATAAAATAAATTCAAAAGAAGACCTTTCCAACCCTGGATACCCAGGAGATAAGGGAAGCAAAAGTGACAGCTGTCTTCAACAAGAGAATATCTATTCAAATATTGTTTTTCAAAGGGTTCCTCTAATTAAGGAAGATTTATTTTATCATGGGCATGCCAGAAATGCCATGATGTTAGAAAAAATATTAGAAGAGTTATCTGAGACCCAAAACTCCAACATACTGTGAGTCAGTTATTCAAAAACAAATAAATGAATACCTCAGTCCTGAAACACACAAAGGAAAAGAGAAACAGTTTTTGCAGCACTTTCTCCTTTTCTCTAGGATGTATTGATTTTCTATGCTAATCTACAAATTAGATTAGAGCCAGATCACGACAGCAATATTCACACTGCATAAGAATTTACTCATTCCCATGCAGATTACTAGGAGTACTTCTGGATTAAAAAATGTCATTAGGAGATAGTTAGGTATTGTAATTTTTCTAGTGATTACAAATGAGAGTACTCTTGGGATAAACAGCATTGTTGGCTTTTTATTAAAATTATATATATCCTAAAATGTAATATTCCATTTGTTTATTACATGGTATATGGCAAAGATACTGAAATTGGAGACCCGTTCTCATCTATGTCCCAGCTCAGAGCTAAGATTCCTGCTCTCTTTAGTTCGCTACTTCTGTTAAATATTATTTAGAAGAAAGGCATGTGTTAAGACTAAAAGGATAAATAGGAAACGTCTACCTGTTCACAGAGATAAAAATGAGCTTAATGTTTTTTGAAGGTAATGGTCCACCATGTGTGTAAAATTATTTCCTAGTACACAGTTCATGTACAAGAATACACTGTATCTTTAAACCACAGGTATGAGATTGGACCCCATCAAATTTCCATTGCTGACCTCTGAAGATATTATAAAAAAGTTCCCATATCACTTCCAACTCTACTTTTGATCCTCTGGTCATCCATCTTGCACAGATACAAACTCCTCTGTGCTGTTTTCCAGTATGAACCTACTTGTTCATTCATTTCATTTGAAACTTTATTTTTTCTAGAAAGCAGCTTTGTGAGACAATAGAACATTTATAAAACCCCCTATTTTTTCTGGATAGATTTATGAACTTCACCAAAACAAAAAATCCTCAAAAAAATTTACATGTGCAAAAATGAAAAAACACAAATGAAAAGAGACAGTCACCACTTTTGTGAAAATGAATAAATAATTCCCCAGAAAATGGCACAGGATTTTGAAAGGCAGGCAGGATCTTTCTTCTATCAATCATGATTACTGTGTTTAGAAAGAAATGAAGAATAAAATGAACATCACAAGAAACATTAAGCAAGTAGCCTCCAAGGAAGGCTAGAGATAGATCACCGTCTATAAATTTTCAACACAGCAAGAGAGTACAAATTCCAAAAAAGAGCTGTTGAAATACAGCATTAAATTCCTTTATAAATCATTTTTAGTAGGGCTCTTACAGGTAATTAAGCAGAGGAAAAAGCCATAACAATTTGAATTAGGTTTGAGTCTATATTTTATAATCTATTGTGTAATTTTCTAGTCTACAAGAAAAATTTCTGCCTGAAATTTATATTCCAAGTGAGAATAATATAACCCATAAGTGAGAGATAGCAAGAAAACACTTGATGAATGGAAGCAAAGATATTATACTCCCTGCAGTTTAGGATAAAGTTTAAAAAATTAAATATGAACAAAAATGTCTTTTTTTTATCTAACACAACAAGAAACATAGACCACAGATGTCTGAAAAAGATTATATTGTATACGATACTTCTTTAAATTATTGCTTGATTAATTCAGCAGCATACAGCCTCAGTCTTTTAAACTAGTATAGACTTAGTAAATCATTCCTAAGGGAATAGAAGCAGAGACTCAAAGAAAGTAAGGACAAAGAGGAGGAAAACATGTGATTCCAAAAAAAGCTTTCTCAAAATAAGTGTTAATGTAAAGTAAATTTGAACAATCAAACTATTAGAGATTATCAGATACCTGTGTGTGGTTTTATACATCTTCTTCCCCTTATAGAAATAGAATGTGTTTCAGAAAGTTAGCTAGTCCTCTCTGTGGAGTCTTTTATAGAAAGAGAAAAGATAAATACTAGAAGGAAATATCTCTATAATAATCAATTAGGAAATGTCTATTGTGCATTCTGAAGGTTTTAAATATAATATGACAAGATCAAACTACATGGAAGAATTTGTTGCTATCAGACACTAGTGAGTAAAAACCTCTGTTTTACCAAAAGGAAAAAGACAAAGTATTAAAGCTATTCTGAGATTATGAAAGCTGTCTCTAAAGATGTGTTACATACTTCTTGAATTTTGTCTAACAAGGTTATACTAACTTTAACTCACTTCAGCCAAACGTTTTATACATGAATTTGGAATAATATTTTGCATTAATGGCATTTATAGGAAACTGGAAAAAAACAATGACATTCCCATCTGGCATGTCCTGTGTGAATGAGCCATGTGGTCCTGCATTGGCATTCTGTCTGGGGTAGGATTTGTCTGTGCAGGGACTGTCTAAGCAAAGACTTTTGCATATGAAGGACTTTAGGAAGCTAGAATTGAGAAGCACCCAACAAACAGTTTCAGCTGAAACAGGTGGAAATGGTGTAGGGTTTCAGAAGTTCATCCACAGAAAAAAGTGAGCACAGAGTTCAACAGTGTAATGCAGCCTGGGTTTACGATGGTGTCTTTCAAAAGACTGTATCATGTAGAACCAAGTGGGAAAAGGGGAAATGCAACCACACTGGGGGCTTGATGAAAACTCTGAGGCCAACTCCTAAAGACAGTTGAAGTCAACAGTAAGTCTTCCTGTAGTTTCAGTGGCCCCCAGATGTATATTTGAACTTTTGCAGGCCTACCAGGACTAAACCAAAGCTCTTGAGATCTAGTTATCATTTGTTCTGGCAAAAGTTGCTGTTAAATCCATTCAACAACTAAAATGAGATATTGCTAAAATTTCCTTGGCAAGTAACTGGTACACGGAAACTGTTTTTTAAAACTATCAGCAACTGTAGTTCATAAGGATCACTTCTTAATGATATTCACTGGGAGATGAAAAGAAAGAAAGTATGACTGGGGATAAACATCTGAGAAGACAATTTTAGTCATAAAAAGGGAAGGAGGCAATTTTAAAATTTCAATGGCTTCTAAAATGCATACATATATATGTATACAGACACATAAATATATATAGTATGTGTATAAATACACATATTTCTCTATGTTTACATATCTTAGACTATAAAAGCATTTTCCCAAATTGCAACAGGTTTCTTTTCTCTGAAAACAAACCATTAAGCAGTCTGCAAGTGTGCCAATTACTGCTTTAAATAAAAAAAGAACCAGTGACATTGTTTCCAACCCGCCAAAACAAACCCACTCTGACTGCTGAGCTGTAGACCAATGGGATATATGTGTGTGATAACCCCATTCCAGAGTAAATCCAGCCACAATATTAAGGAGTAATTTGAGTAATAAAAAAGTTTCATTAACTGTAAATCAAAACACATTTTATGCCTGGAAGGCAATTTTGAGCTTTCTTATTCTTCCTACCCTCTTCCTCTACCCTTCATTACAATATAATCAATTAAGAATGAGCTTGAATCAAAGCTAGGATGCCAAGCAGCCCTACACACCAATAAAAAATTGAAATTGTGTATCTCCACAGTCAGAGGACGATTACTCATTTCTGGCAGAATTTTAATAAACCAAATTAAAGTGTTTTTACCAATGGGCAGATTTCATGTAAGTGGGATAGCTTTTGCACTTGACTCAAGTAGTAGTATTAGCTTTCTGTTTGATCTCCTACCCTTTCCCACTTGCAAAGTAGTGTGCTATATCTTTAATCTCCTGCCTAATGGTTTATGCTACAACATTGAATTCACATTTGCAGTTAGCCAGAATGCCACAGTCAGCATTCATAATTCGTCTGGAAAGCAACAATGCATTAGGCTGTGATAAATTAATCACTTGGAAACTTGTGAACATGTCCTAAGGAACTTATGGTTGTCCTTTAGCTTAGTATTTTTTCCACTCTATCATTTTAATGGCTTTAGCCTCTCAGCACTGGCATTACAAAAGCAACGTTTCTTTTCTCTCTTTCTTACGAGGCACAGAGAGGAATCATTACATAGCACATCTAAAACTGAAAAGGAAATTAAGGTTGAATCCCCTGAATCTTAGGTGGGTTTGTTAATTAGTAGATAGTCCCTCTTGGGTAATTTTCAGCCACAGGGTTTTAGGCATTTGGGAGGTAGAGGAAGGCGAGGGAGGAATCTTATTACCATTAGGAATAGAGAAGACCAAATTGAGATAAAATAAGAATTGGCTAAGGTCCCTTTTCAAACCTCAAAGCCCGTCTGAGGTTTGAAAAATTTAGTACGCTCCTTTTATTTGTTACCACAAGGGCACTTCCTGATACAGACAGGGACAGAACAGTTGAAACACTATGTGAAAAGCTGTGGTTTGAATAAATTCTGCCAAGCATACAAAACTGTGGTGTTCCTGTTGGGGTTTTTTTAAAGATCATTTTTATTAGGTTTCTATAAACAGAGAAGGCAATAACAACAAAGTATGTTCAGATATAATAGACGTTTGAGCATCAGGCCTAAAGAATGCTGTGGTGTGTGGACTAGACACGGAGCTCCCTGGGGTCCTGATTTGCAATCAAGCCCTTTGGGTTGACCCTGGCATTATACAATGACTTCAGTAAGGCTCTGTGGAGCCCATACTTTTAAGTGACATCACGTACTTGAAACCTTGCATGATAGCTGTCAAACATGTGGAAAAAATACGGGATGGAAAGAAAAGAGGTAGAAATTCGCTACCAACAAAGTGTTTCTGTTGTGCTGATGGTCTTTCAAGTGTGGATTCTGATGGTCATAGAAACATCAAAACCACTTCTTGGTTGTCTGGACTAATCATATGATGATTATACATTTGTCACTTATTGGCAAAATATTTTCAAGAGCACATGCATGCAAGCACATTTGGATTGTCAGCATCAATACTCTCCTGGAAATTCAGAAATCAGGACTATCTCCTTATAATGTTTGAGTGAAATCTTGTTTTATGAACTTAACATCTGATACCCAAGAAACCCCCTAAACTGTCAATGACAATTACATTCAGGCTTTTGTAATAAATTGTACTCTTTATTCCTCTGAGATTTTAAAAAAGTAATACATGTATTCAAGTTCTTTCAGAGTCACAGTAAATTTTACAGTGTATTTGACAGCTGTGTTTTTTTATTTTATCTAGTAGATCCACCCTATAATATCTATCCATGAAAATGACAAGTGAGAGCTTGTGGTTGAAAGATCCTGGCAGGTTTTTGGTCCAGATTAAATGAATTACTGTATCAGCCCACCATCTAGAAACCTCAGCAATTCAATTAGCACTAATTGAAATGGTAATTGATAATGTCAGCTCAAAGACTGCAAAACAAATGAGCCTTAAATCAGAACTGATCCTTTATCTCCAGACTTTAGATTTATAACCTGGAAATGCTTATTGACACAGAAATATATTTGTTGGCAACTTCATAGGAAAAAAGATTGTAAGGGTATCAAATAAAATCTAAGGAAGTATAACTGGAAGAAGAAGCCATGAATGCACTATAAAGTGTAACTATACCCTAGTAGGAAGAAAAGCAAATTGTCCAGATGCTATCTGTTATTTCAAGACAGGATTAATTTTCCCTACCTTTAGATGTTTATAAGATAAGCTTTTACTGCTAAACTAAGGTTTTGGTTCAGGTGTCTAGTAGTTGGCACTTAGTGCCATTTTTGATGACCCACTCAGAAAACCTCTGCTGCTCCACAGGGTCACAAATTGTTCTCTGAATCCTGTATCCTTTTTTTCCGATTACATGCACATGTTCGGGATGTCATGAGGCATCTCAAATGGTACCAAGGTTGAGGCAAATGAACCATGCCTAGACTCCTTTCAGGGGAGTGGAGCTTTTTATTCAAAGAACCAGTTTCCCAGCTTCTGGCTGCAATGGTGAGGGGTAGCCCGTGTGTAGGTAAGCAGTGCCATTTGAGATGCCTTAGGGTACCTAGCCTGCCCTAGGATGACATGGTCTCTCATAATTGTCATCCGTCAGCAAATACCACAGGCAACACAGGACACCTAAATTGGCACAGGACACCTATGAATGGACAACTGAGATGAACGCATATATATCTGAATTTGGACCTATATCTCACCTGTTAGGTGAAATAAATCCAGCCATTTATGTCCCTAGATGGGACTAATTTCTGGACATATTCTCTGATTCGATACCAGAAATTCATGCAAAAAATAGAGGACACTGGCTTTCTGCACCATGGATATGGCATTCCCACTCAGCTTTGAAACTGAGGATTTATAAATAAGAATATACTAGCGCATGTGGATCTCAGCAGTTTAAGAATTTAACCTTAACCTCTAACCTTGGCTTAGAGGGTTATTTAAGCAGCTGACTTTGTTGGATTATTGATATAAGTCTGTCTCTGGAATATCCATGCCTAGCTATTATGGTAAACTTAAAAACTTGGACAAAACAAATAAATAGGGACACAGAGAATTTAGGGTCAAATCTTCAGCTCAAAGAAACTCAGCA
Organism: Laterallus jamaicensis coturniculus; assembly: GCA_022605575.1. Taxonomy (NCBI): domain Eukaryota; kingdom Metazoa; phylum Chordata; class Aves; order Gruiformes; family Rallidae; genus Laterallus; species Laterallus jamaicensis. The sequence goes on from JAKCOX010000003.1 coordinate 7,636,489, forward strand.
GAACCATGTACCTTGCTAAAAATCAGTCCTGTTGAGCAGAAAAGTCCATTTGCACAATTACTGAGGGGATGTCTATGTATATACTTGACACCTGGCATATTTCAGAACGAAGCCTTAGAACAAATGAGTTTCCTAAACTGTAATTTATGGAGGCTGTGCTCCAGAAACACACTTAGGCGTCTGAGCATCTTTCATCATTTCTATGAAATAGTCCTGCAGTTCTGCAAGACCAACTTTCCTATTCTAGTTTGTCAGAAGACTACTTGGGCTGGCTGACTTACTAAGCTTCTTTACCCAGCTTGAAAATGCTCTGCACTTTCATGTCATATGTCATTCCACGGATCTGTTTATTTTTCTCATTAATGAGAATGCTTTCAGAGTGGCTTAGATGTAATCAAAATATTGTGATCTTCCCACCTTCAAGGTCTGGCAGAGCACAAAGCATAGACCAATATAGCTGACAAGCCAAAGAACAGATTAGCTGTGATAGATAGATAGTGTCAGGTTGCTGTTGCAAAACAGTTCCCTGCATGTGTGAGTGGCAGGAGGGAATGCATTAAAGAAATAAACTTGCAGAGAAAATAGGATATTTTTTCGAAACACAACATGTTCATCCAGCGGTTGCACAACCTAATCAATTCCTATGAATGCCACTTGAAAACCTACAAATATACACAAAAATTAACTTTTAAATGAAGATTTAATGATCAGAGGGCAACACATTTCCTAAGTGAGCCCAGCTTCAGAGGATATGAAAGGTCAGCAAAGGTGCCAGTCTCTGAATGAACAAAAATGCATGTTAAAATTTTTTGAGATCACAGAGGATTAGGACATAAAATTTATCTCGATTCATTACTTACATTAGCAGTGAATAGTTCTGTATTTCCCACATAAAAATGGATAGGATTTTTCTGGTGGATATTAACTACAAGTTTACAGAGTGTCACATTCATATTACAGATCATTATAAAGATCAAATCATCATAACACACTGAAGGACTCTAAATATGAGTAGTGCCATGTAAAAATAAAATGAGGGCATGGTGTACTTTCATATAGTTCCTTCTCTGAAGTCAAGTAGGAAAGTAAGTAATTTGATGAATGACAATGGGAAGACAAAGCACTGTAGTAAACTCAGTCCTGCTCTAAACATGCACGACCCATTGATGACCTGATCTGCTCTTGTCCAGAGCCACATGCAGTATGTGGGATCTCCATCCTCTCACGGCATTCATTACCTCTGTTTCACACTAAAGCAGCTCCATTGCTTTCACTAAATGGAGCATGTGATTTTCCTAACTGCCTGACTGTAAAACCCCAAGTATACATACAGCATAGCGTGAGGAAAATAGCTTCCTATTCTGATCCGCTCCTTTGATTTCACAAGCCCTGTTTCTGTCAATAATCACATTTAGAGCACATCCGTTTTAATTCCCAAAGCACTACATTTATATGAGCAAACAAACTCCTGTTATCAAAACAGTCTTGACTTGGTTTCATCATTAAGCTGACATAACACACTTGACCACAGTTCTTGAGAAAGTACAGCAGGTAGACTGTGTTTGAGCTGGGAATCTGGGATCCATGTGTCCATGTTTCCAGATAGCAAAGCTGGAAATGTGCAGGTTTTGCTGTTGCTCCAAGTTCTTTGGGACCTGGCTGTTCCTGAGGTTTTTCTTCTGAGAACCCAGCCTCTCTCAAAGTTTCAAGAATTGCCAGAACTTAGATGTGTAGGTACCTTGGGATCCCAGATTTCCTCCCACTGTTCAGAGTAACAAGAAATGATGGGAGGATTCACTGGCACATCCGTGCATTCTCATTCCCCAGCTATCAACACTAGGTTTCTCTTTTGCTTGCTGAATTTCCTGCCAGGGCCATTTGCTTGGATGTCCTTTCTACAAAAACCCTGTACACAAACAGGAAGTTGCTAAATACCCATGTTCTGACAGAGATGCTATGCTGTAAATTTGGAAATCTAAAATTTTCTGATAGATCAAAATAGAGTTAAGGAGTTTTGTGTTTAGTAGTCTATATTAAAAAAAAAGAAAGTTTTCCTACTTCTAGTTTTTTGTCATATTTTGTCATATCTACATACTTTTCATTATAGATCTTGATTCCATCAGCATTATAGTTATTGCTAATTGGCAAATCATGCTGTGACTGTTATTTCCTGTTAGCTATTAGGAATTTTGAAAATATGCCTATCTCTTTCTTTGTGTCCAAATGAGTTTCGTCAACCTCAGAAACATTTGTATCAGATATATGGGGAGGAAATCCATTCAGTCTGAGTGTCAGGAGGAGACAGTGTTGAACAGATTCTTCAAATTTATTGAATGTCTGCAAGAACCTTCACATCCCTCAGTGGGCTCCTCCAAAAGATGGCCCTTTCTTCACTCCTGAGGAACAAGTTTTGTACTTCCATACAGATACAAATTAAATTGATGTGATGTGTAATTGAGATTCCTCCATGCATTTTAGAAAGACTTGGATTAGAAGTATGTTCCATCTCTGCTCTGATCTCACAGCATGTAGAAACACCAATATGAGCAGTAAGTGGTATAAATCACAACTTCTCGCTGAAAACTGTCCAGATGATTGAATAAAACTCAACTGTACTCATTGGTGTATCTTTACCCAGTCTTTTCTGGGATGGAATTGTTGTGTTTGCATCATGGATGTGTAAGAAAGGCATTCAGATAAATGGCCATACTTTAATGGTTGCGTGAAGTGCATGTTAAATAACAATAAAACCTCTGTTCCTGCTGATCCTGCATTTAAAATAACTGAAGTATGGAGCCAGGGTTAGGAGAAGGATATACAGCAGAAAATAAAATATGTCAATATATATACATTTAAATGTAGGAAGAGGTAGAAACATATGGTTAATAAAGACAATGTGACATTCTTCTTTCTCCAGAGTTCAGAGTAAATAAAAGAACACTACTTTCTTTCCAAGAAATCAATCAAACTGCACCACAAATACAATGACAAATCTATTCTTTCTTATGGCTATCAGAATGAATGTGAAGTTATGTGTGTTTTGCTTGGCAAAACTGAATCTTCCCCTCGAATCCCACCAACCAGGTCCCAAGCCTCATCTTTCTCTGTCAGGATCCCTTGCAAATCATTATTTTTCAGTGACAGGGAGTCTCTGAAATCTTTCCTGCACTTCTTATTTCAGGCACCTACAGGGATCTTGTGTGTTTGTAGAGCATGGGGAGGTGCTTTTAGATCCCTTGCTGTCTATAGCCAGCAGCCACTAGCATTTTTAAAGAAAATTTAGAATATTTCACTCAACACCCTTCTCCTGATTTTAAAATGCATATAAAGATATGAGAGAGTATACCACTTAAGGTATACAAGTGTTAGTATTTACAAATTATATATCATCCAGAAATAAGGTGGCCTCCATTTTGTATTTTCCCCCTCCCCTCCTGCAGCCTTCTGTTAGGAAGCATCAGGAATAGCTGCTCCATAAAAGGAAAGCCAGGAGCTATAGTGATGGGCTGAGGGGGCTGATCTCATCAGCAAGGGGTAAAGTCCCACAATGCAGAGAACATCCAAGGAAGGTAACCAGGATCAACAAATGGTCCAGCAACCATCAAGGAAGTCTGCTGTGATGAAGCAGACCAGAGGTCAAGCTAGGAAGTCAAGTAAGCAAAGCAAGGTTAAGATCAGCAAGGGAGGCATGGGAATGTCTACAGTGAAGCCCAGGCAAGCACTTTGTCCTTGAAAAGGTCATCCTAAAGCCCTAAGATGGAGGAAAGAAGTTCCTGATTCTGTTGATGAACTTGCAATCTTGACATCTTTTTCATCACTTATCTTTCAAAATTATGCCCCCAGAACAGCTGTTGTATGGCAAAAACCCACATCTTCCTCAAAGAGAACTGGTGACCATTGTTTCTGCACAGTTCAGTGGCAGTAGTTCAGCTCTACAAGCTGTGCTGCAGGCGTTTATGGATCTTTTCATATATATACAGTGATGGTATGGAGAAAGTGAGACTTGGCTCTGTAAGTCATGATAGGGCAATTTAATATGGCACTTTGAATGGCTTCCAGCATCTATTGTACTATCATGGCTCAAAAGTTAAGGCATGTAAATATAAGGACTGTTTATAGCAATGATGGCTAAGTCTTGAACTCTTGCATTAGAGTTTCTGAGATTGTGAGTTCTGGCAGAGAAACTCTTGGAATTTTTCTGGGGTTTCTTGAAACTTTAGTGTAGGAAAAGTGGATGCTGGTGCTTCACTTGGATAAGCCTCTTGGTGCCTTAAAATTATATTTAGTGTAACAATATGTTTATTTCAACTACATCTATTGGATGCAAACATCTCTGTTTGGTCACATTGGAAAAAAAAGATTGTTGGGACTCTTCTGTAAGCTCATTTCTTCTTCCAATTTCTTATTTGCTTGCGGCAAATGATTTTCCAAGAACCTTGTCTGTAATTAAAGATGCAATAGTTCTTCCCAGGAAAAGCAATAACACCATCCAACAGTATCACTTTCCCACTTCTTAATTAAGGTTCTGTACTTTTGTTACTCACTAACAGTAACCAACATACTTCTGCGTAATTATACCACAGGTTTATTAGGGTCTGTGCATATATATATATATGTGTTTGCCATTTGAAACTCACAGCCATCCAAGCCTGAAAAGTCATTTCAATGAAATGTAACTTAGCTTAAAAAATGAAATGTGGTAAACTATGACTAAAGGCAACTGAACATTTTTGGGAAATTGGGCTTCACAGAGACCATCATCTTTCCACACAAATTAGAAAACATAGAAGTTCATAATATAAATATGAGAAATATATAGTAACAAGTGAGATTCAAATTATTATATAGACAATTGTGAATTCTGTTCCTAATATCACTCAGTGTACACTGCAATTAGTTTGATATGTTGGAATGCCACAATGGGAACTGACATGGGTTTTTAGCAGAAAAATTTCTGCAATCAACAAGGGAAAGAAAAGCGTGAAGTTTAATGACTATGGCCTAGAGTTCATAAGTGATGCCTAATTTAAAATGTCCTATTCAGCAGCTGCATCTGTCGGGGCACATCTTTAACAAAAATCCATAGAGGCGTTTAGAAACAGATACAGTTTATCTCAATTTAAACTTTTAATTGATTTGTTAAAGAAAGAAATATGATCATGGTAGACTCATCATAAGAGTTAATGAGGACTGACAAACACATGTAGAGGGCGAATTATTTGTTAAGTAGACTGAAAAAGCCCTGGCATGTACATGGAATTAAAAACACCCTCTGAAATGTGTAATTTTCTACTGCCTTTTGACTAGTGCCTGAAGTGGAATGGAAGGAACACAGAGTGCAGAGTGCTTCTTCTACCTAAACAGACATCTTCTTCAGATTAAATATTTCAGTGACTGTGTCAGTTCAGAATTGTGTTTATGCTTTCTGGCAAGCAGGCAGTTTGGAAAAGTGCAGCCCATTTCTCTGAAAAGTGACCTAATCATCTATAACTGACATTGCAAATAATTGCAATCTACTCCTCCTCTAAGAATATATCACTGTGCAGAGACTAATACAGAACACACACCAACACAAAAAAACCCAACCATCCAAACAAAAACCAAATCCCCCTTCAGAAAAACACCAAAAAACTCCACAAAACAAGCAAACAACAGAAGCCAGAAAAATTAAAGACCACTGATTTTAGCCTAGTTCTAACAGCATCAACTTGGACTGGAGGCAATGCCTTGAAGTCAAAACTAGGAGTTTCAAGTGTCTTATTGCCACCTAACCACTGATGTTTAAAATCTTTCCTTTATGGGTCTGGCACTTAAATATCTACTTGGGACCACATATTCACATGATACAGGAAGCACTGGGGGAAAAAATCATCATTTGGGCACTGTTGTATCAAGGACAGTGCTGAAAAAAGTATGAAAAAATATGTTTGGAGGTATCTCTTAGGTATATTGTAGTTCAGATTCGTCTAAATCTAGCCAGGGACTTGGAAAAATTTACTATTTGTGTTCATATATGATTGTCTCATTCTAAGAAAAAAGTCTTAGTAAGCTGCATTTTGTCACTTTTATAGGGGCCTTTTGTTATTAAAATGTCAGTAACATTTATAAAGTAATGTTATCTGTGTTTTAAAGAGGTCATAAACACAAAAAGGCATCCTGTGCCTAAATCCAGAAATGTAATAGACCAGTTAATCATGAAAAGAGGATAAAAACATGATAGATAAATTTCAGCAGTACTGTGTGAGGTCCCATTGTCAAATTACAGGGAAATACGAGAATTAGTTAATTAATTAAATAAATAAATAAATAGAATTGAGCACTATCCAGGGAACATTTTATTCAGAGCTGGACCTTGACATGTAATTACTTATAATCTTCCTGTAAAAAGCCAGGAACAGAATAGATTCCACATAGGCATTTCCAGGCTATGCCAAGTACTCTTAGCTATCTCCACAAAGCAGCTAAGGAATGCTAGAGCAGTTTAATACTAATAAAGACTTTAATTTTTGAGTTATGTGAATTTGCTGTGCTACTGAAATCAGTGGTTATAGGTAAACATTTTTTAAAATTTCAAACCTTTTTTGATAAAGTTGAATCAGAATAATGTTGCAGCTCCTATGACATCTGTGTCCTTTAGGGCAGTGGTTTTTAAAAGCAGGAAACTGAAACATCTTCAAAGTAATCAGAATACTTTCCCATATTCCCTAGAGTTTCTAAGAAATATCTCGACTGAGTTGAATGAACTCTTCTGAGTGCTAGTAATTCACGGATCTAGAGAGACTGTTAGATAGTAGCTAATATGAGCCAAGAAAGCTCGATGGCATCCTTGTATTTGAACCTTGAGTGTCCAAAGAGAATTTATAACATATGCCTAGAATTTTAACATGGTTCACTATACCAATTGCTTAGTCATCATAATGACAGGATGGTAAACTAAGTATTCCGCTTCCACAGCTTTATGTGTAGATCAAAGTTCAGCTATAAATCTATTGTATCTTTCCAAATACTTAGCATTTTTTTCCTTCCATAATCAAGAATTATATTAATATTAAAGAAAAAACAGTTTAATCTGCTGTGATACCATGTCATCCTATTGATGTGAAACACAAGGAAGCAAGCAAGATTCTATTGTCTGATACAAGACCTCTAACCCCCCTTTATAACATCTTTATGTACATAGATTTCGGGTGTATAAACCCCTCTTTTAGAACTACTTCTGTAATGAGAGTAGAGTGTAATACTCAACAGAAAACAATTTCATCAGAGTAATGCTGCCTCTGAAAAAAATTATTGCCATGATATGCTCTGGGGAATCTCTGAAAGCCTTTACAGTCTATGTGAATATAAGCTACAGAAGTTAGGCTATATGAATATAAGCTAAAGGAGTTAGAATAATAAACAGTTAATTAACTCGTCCTTTGGCATGGTAGCTAGTGGATGCTAATATAATATGGAAGTCTCATGTGTAATAATATTGATGGTAATGGGGTTTTTTTAATTCAGTGTTTTTGGGGGGGTGGGGGATATGTGTGTTTGTGTGTGTGTGTGTGTGTTTTGTTGGGGTTTTTTTAAAAAGAACATAACGAGTATTTTTTGTTATTATTCTAAGAAAAAATGCTTTAAAATATTGTGAAAGAAAATTCAAAAATATAGACACTCGAGTATTTTATGGACAGTCTATCACCCATAGTACTTAATTCATGCTTTGCTCACAAAATTACCAAGGAGTCTTTGCTCTGAAAATTTCTTTCTAGATGAGTAAGAAATCACTATATGGAATTCAGAAGAGTGTTCATAATGGTATGTATTTTTTTCAAACCACCACTCTTGAAGTTTTCACTGGGACAATTTTTGAAAGCAAAATTATTTAAAGGAAAAAGAAAGCTTTTAATCAGTTTTAAACACTGCTAGATTCAGGGACACTGTATTTTTAATCTACATTGAGGTTCAGTTTGAGCTTTTCAAGTTTCAGTGCTAGAGATTATGCATTCAGTCTCAGTCAACAGGGTAGGCTCATTCAACACCTCAGAAAAACAAATGGGGAACTCCATGAGGACCTCCATGGGGACATTAATCCTGTGTAATCTCAATACCTGTCTTCGGATAGTTCAAATCATCTCTAGAATTGCCTGTATCTTTGAACTGATGAAAAGAGAAGCTCTAATTTAGTTCAGACACTCTTTTAAGTCATGAAAGTATTGACAAAATCTATCCCACCCTGAATGAGAAAAGAAAGATTTCTAAATATATGTCTCAGTTCAGAAGATTGAATACTGTACATATAAATTTGATATGACTGTAAACTTTCTGGACAGCAAAACAAAGACGTTAAAGTGCTTATTTCTAAGTATAATGTGGGATGTGTGTTCATATTTTTGTGGCGTTGTTCTGAAAATTAAATCCCACACATAGCGATGAAGTGCACTTACCTTAAATATCTCAATAATCAATGTGAAGTCAAAATTAATGTGACTTTACAGAACCACAAAACTCCCGAGATTGGAAGGCAACTCAGCTAATTGTAATGTCTACCCTCCCTGCTCAAAGCAGGATAAACTGGAGCAGGTTTTTCAAGACTGTGTCCAGTCCAGTTTTGAATATGTCTCAGAATGAGGACTCTATAAGCTTCTCTGGACAACCTTAAACACATGTTGTTTAGTTTTATATGTACCTTAAACTTAATATTTTAATGCAATTTTTCAGGAATAATTACTTCTTTGGTAATTATATTCAGAAATATGGCTGCAGCTACTGCAGATGTATTGAATTGAGTTTTAAGCTATCTACTTTGGATATTGGTAGCAATGCAATAGCAACATAAAAGGTGCTCTTGAAATGAAATATTTTCATTTTTGCTTCATTTCTGCCGTCCTGACCTCTTCTGTGCTATGGACGCAAGGTTCACTAATAACAGTAGGCATTGACAGAGTCTTAGAAATATTTCTATACTAACTGAATTCAGCCACTAATGGAAATACAGGAAAAATTGTAAGGATCACTGTTCTGGTTTGAGACCTAAATCATACATGTGTTGATTTTTTATAGTCATATTTTTGGAGAAAAGCATACTACATTGGTGACCTTACTGAGCAGCCCAAATGAAAGAAGTTAGAGGAAACCTATTGATCCTTCTGTATGTTCATGCTCTCCAATAAACTGTAATCTCTTCCTCAGCATGATTCTCCTCCCATGTGAAACACAGCAAGCATCCAGCTATTCCAAATGTTATGCACGTTCCTCTGAGCTCCTTACCCAGCACTTAGTTGATTGCTGTCAATTGACCATGCTGCTGAGTTCCTCAGAGTTCTCTGAAGTAGTAGAGGGCAGTTAGTTATTTTCTTTATATGATCATGTTTAGAGAGGACAAGCTGTCCTAAAAAGAAAGAGTAAAGAATTACTTATGAAAAAAGAAAAGTAAAAAGAGGAGGTGCATTAAAAATTAGAGGTGAGAGAAAATCCAAAATTCATGTAAGGACATAAGAGACATTCACACGTGATCTAGTAAAGCCTAGATCAGACCTCTTTGTCATCAGTGGAGAGAATTAAGCATTTCTAAAGTTCAATTCTGTCTAAACAAAATACCTGGCACAGGTTAGGTAACTAACATTACAAAAACGATATAAATTGAGCCCAGGGTGCCTTGACATAATTAATGTAAATACATAGAGTCAGGTGAGACAAATTCCACCTTAACAGTCTGCACGAGGATGTCTTTTCTAATCCCCCTTTTTTGTCTCTCTCTCTCTGTGGTAAAATGGAATTTCTGGGAAATCTGGTTTGTTGTTTTGTTGGGGTTTTTTTTCCCCATTAGCAGGCTTCTGGATACATTGTCATAGGAAAGGAAGCTAGAATTGCAGAAAAAAACTTTGGGTGTATAAAGAGCATAGGAATATCTAGGCCTCTAAACACCCTTTACAGCATCAGCAACAATGATTCGCTTTTGACAATTACTTCTATTTTATTATGTAGACCTAGAACCAGATTTTTTGTGTAATCCACTTTATTATCTGTATTGATTTTACAGAGGGAAATAACTAGCAAACCATGCTGTACTGTGGATCATGTCTTCTACCATTAGTTCTCATTACTTGAACAAATCAAAACTATATGCGGAGATAAAGAATATGTTGTCATACCTCTGTCCAGAGATAACATGAGCAAAGGAAATGCCTAAGGGAACCAGTATCCCTCACTGCACAGAAACAGTAGCAGGGCAAAAAGCCCAATGTCACCTACACTCATACGAAGTAACAAAACCTAGCTTTGCTCCAAAGATTATAGGTTTCCCAGGTTCCTTGAGTAAAGGAAAGGCTTATTTAAAGAGTAGAAGACGCTCAGCTTTAAACTGCTAAGTCATCTTGTGACTAAGCTTCTTCAATAAATTTAGGGTTTGCGGAGAAGGGTAGAGTTTTATTTTTGTAAAACTGAAGGTGTATTTTCCCTCTTCAGGATCGATTATGTTATGAAACAAGCAAGAAAGTCACTACACATGCAGAAAAGGACATATGTCATGTTGCTGCTACTTCTGGGCAAGGAGTTATGTGAGTAATAAAGCTGTAATCCAGTAATGATGCTAAAACATGCCACAGCACTGGCTGGTTCTACCTCAGATTAGGTTTTTTCACAAAGTAGACTGACTTCATTAAGAATAGAAGATTTATTTTTGCCTTTTTAACTTTGTAAGTACTCGTGTTAAAGTCTTTCAAAAACTGTTCTTCCAAATCTGCTTTCTGAGAACTACACAATACCATATATACTGTACTACACAGTACCATATATACTGTGTTAACAAGCCATCTGACCTCTCTAAAACATGTGCCTATGTAGTCTAATAATATTAAAGGGATTCAAATACAAATGATAGGCTGTTTTATATCCATGCAGAGAGAGAATCCAGTCATTAGGGATGAAGGATATGGGGAAAGACACAAGGCCATGTAGGTCTGGATTAGAAAACAGCTTCCAAAGGCTTCCGTGTTCGGTGCTGTGGAATTTATTAGCTTTCTTATAGCTTTCTACCCAGGAGAGCTGGTAGGGAAGAAATACAAAACTATTTGAACCCACAGCAATACCAAGTGCACAGGATTAAACTGAAACCTTTAAAAAGTTCGTATCAAGCAGACTCTATGAACCATAGAACTCTGATCTATCTTTCCCTGGGTAAAAATTCAGTAAAAAATAAAATAATAATAATAATAAAGTGCAGTGTGTAAGTACAGAAGGTTTACAATTTTCCCTTCTGTATTTGACATTTAAATAGGATGGACATGGGCCAAGAATTGAAGGAGCTGAAGTTACATGGGACAAGTTAATATGCACAGACCCTTGTGTTCATGCTTGCTTGCATAGCTCCTGCTGTTGTTACAGAAAGCTCTGGATAATTTGCTATAAGACTCATGTACTTTAACAATCCATACCGTGGAGAGGTTTACTGAAACAATATAATAAATTTCTGCTACTAATGGCTTTTCTAAATGTCATTTTCTTGTCATAAGAAAAGTATTTGTAAGATCTGACTTGTGCTTCAACTTCAGATCAAAGAAACATGGAGATACATACATTTTTTTTCTTTCTGTATAACTATATTGCTTAAATTTCATGAAACCATTACTCCAACTAGTTGCTTAATATGGCATTTCCATATTCTATATCCATCACTGAAATAAAAATATTCTGTGGTTCTCTTGCTGACCACTAGCTGAATCCTAGTTTACCACCATAAAGGCTTGTTCATACTTTACAGTTATGGAGTTGAAAATATCCTCCTTTTTATGAATTAGAGTACCTATGGTTCGACCCATTATCCGTATTCATTTTTTGTCTCTTCTTATGTACACATGTCCCTGTTCCAGTATCACCAGCTGGTTTTGTAGTTTCTTATCATGTGGCTGAATGTATGTATGTGCATATGTACATGTGGACTCTCCAATTGTAATAATAAATATTGTGATCATGGTTATATTTGTACAAAAGAAACAGCTAACAAGGAAAGAAACGCTTTATGGGATTCAGATACAAATTCAGACACCTAACTGGAGGGTTACAGCAAGAATTCTAAATGTGAGTGAAGTATCTAAGCCACTGATGAAGTCCATGAAGATCTAGTCAATACAGTCAAGAGTAATACATTCTTGCCACTTATATATAATTTTTATTCCCAGCTTTTATTAGGCTGGATTCAACAATGTTTTTCATGCACCTTTACTCCCTTTCTCTGCAATCTCCTGTCCCAAATCTCTTACCAATAGTGATGCAAGGTAGAGGGAGTTTTGTAGCAAATCGGGTGTAGCAACACATGAAGATGTCAATGCCACCTTAGCTACTGCTACCACGTTTCCTTCTTCCACTTACGTTGCTGCTGCATCAGCCCTCTGTTGCTATTCTTTTTCAGCATTGCCTCCATCCATTGCTTAACAAGCAAAATATGAGAAAGTAGACAGTGTGTGTAGCTACAGCACAGTGCTTGAATGAGTTTAGTTGCTACAGATGCACCTTTACAGATCAAGGCGCTGATGCACCCATTCTATTTAGCTACATGACCCTAAACCCAACTTTGGTGTACAGACAAATTGGCCTTTTAAATTACTTCTTTTTTTGAGGGTAGAGGAAACCAATTTATCTGGCTTTTTCACTTGTCTACTGCCAAGTTGGAGAGGATGGGAGGAAAAGGATAGCCACACTGCTTTTTCAAAGAAGAAATCCAGCTTAAAAGAACTTTGGGGGGAAAGAAAAGAAAAAATATCTCAGTATCAAATTAAATATTTAGTTCATCCTTTCTTGTGTCTGTAATTATTTGCTACAGCAGTATTTACTGATTTAATTTTTCCTAAATTACATTCATGGGAATTATTCTATTGGTCTGATAAAGCCGATGGAAACAGTTTTAATACATAAAGGTTACCACTGTCTTCTGGGTTCTAATGTTGTCTATGGTACTGTGGCAGCAAGTGCATATGGGAATTCAGGTATTAAGAATTACTGTCAAAATTCCAAACAAACTTCATCATTTCATTTTAACCCATTTGAATTTTGTATGGGCTGCCCACCTCTCTGGGCAGTCAATTTCAGCACCTAACCACTTTCTCTGTAAAGAATTTCCCCCTAATATCTAACCTAAACCTTCCTTCCTTTAGCTTCAATCTATTCTCCCTTTTCCTGCCACTGCCTACCCTTTTAAAAAGTTGATTCCCCTCCTGTTCCTCTGCTGCTTTCAGGTACTGGAAAGCTGCAATGAGGTCGCCCTGCAGCCTGCTCTTTTCCAGGCTGAACAAGCCCAGTTCCTTCAGAGATGAAAATGAAAAACTCACACTTTTTTTTTTTCCTTCTACAATTTAATAAAATTCTGTTTTCTTTAAACAGATTCTTAACTTTATGTCCCAAATGTACTATGTACTCAGTGATACATGGGTGCATGTATTAACCTCATTTTCATTTTAGTTTAACAGGAATCCTGATAGGCAAAATCGAGACAGTTTTCTATCCCTCCATGACTTGGCGGGGGGTTTTTTCAGTAGCTTGATCTGATCTCCTACATCAGACTGAGCAATGTCAAAGTCCAGAAATCATCTCATTTTTCTTTGGTCACCGATAAAACCTGATTTGCTGAGATAAATCTGGTAACGATTAAGCATCCAATCTGCCTAATATATACCCAGACATGCTGAGCACTGCTCTCCTTTCCTTGTCTGGAGTTTTCTGTAGTGACAACTCTCCTATTGCTAGTAACAGTGCTTGTTTGATCCTATCTATCATCAGGTTCCCAGAAGCTTTCTTAAGCAAATCACAAGAACTGTTTTCACCTTGTGCACCTGCTGTATTGCTTAGATAAGTGACAGAAGTTACAATGAACCATAACTAGGAAACATCATTTTAAGAGCAAATGAGAGAAATTCCCAGAAACAGAGATCTAATAGTGCCCCAGTGTATTCTCCACCATACTGGTGATGTATCTTGCCACATTTTTCCTGCCATGGGCAGGGACACCCTCCACTGGACCACGTTGCCTAAAGCCCCATCCAACCTGGCCTTGAACACTGCCAGGGAGGGGCATCTACTACTTCTTTGGGTTCTGAGCTTCAATAGCACATTGCTGGCATATGTTGAGCTTCTTATCCACCAACACTTACAAGCCCCTCTCCTCAGGGCAGCTCTCAAGCCATTCTCTGCCCAACCTGTAGTTGTGCTTGGGATTTCTCAGACCCATGTACAGTACCTTGGCTTTCTTGAACTTCATGAGGTTTGCAGAAGCTCTTCTCTCAAGCCAGTCAAGATTCCTTTGGATGGCATTCTTTCCCTCCAACATATCACCACACCACACAACTTGGTGTCATCAGCCAACTGGCTGAGGGTGCACTTGATCCCACTGTCCATGTCACCAACAAATGTGTTAAACTGCACCACTCCCAGTACCAGCCCCTGAGGAACCCCACTCATCACTGATTATCTTCTTGGACACTTTAAAAATTGACTGACTTAAAACCACCTTCACACAATCACAGATGACAGAATGACTGAAGGTTGTAAGGGACCTCTGGAGGTAATTTTCCTCAACACCCCCCTTCTCAAGTAGGGGCACCTAGAGCCAGTAGTACAAGATGGTGTCCAGATTTTTTTTTTTTTTTTTTGCTATCTCTACAATCTCCCTGGGCAACCTATTCCAGTGCTCCATCACCCTCACAATAAAAAAGTGTTCTGGATGTTCAGAGGGAACATCCTGTTATTCAGTTTGTGCTCATTGCCTCTCATTCTATCACTGGGCACCACCAAAAAGAGCCTGGCTCAATCCTCCTTGTACTGTTCCTTCAACTATTTATGCACACTGACCTGATTCCCCCGGGCCTTCTATTCTGCAGGATAAACAGTTCCAGCTCTCTCAGCTTTTCCTCATATGCGAGGCGCTCCTTGCTTTCATAGAATTAAAATAAAAACCGCAAAGAACTGGAACTCACTAAGTATATGTCGTGAGATATTTTTTTTTCATCTAAAAATATTACTACATTTGTTGAACAGCTAAACACCAAAGGATATTAATTTTTAATTATTCAAATTCATTTATCCAGTAGTCTGTGAGAAGAAGATGAAAAACATGTTTTGAAAGGTTCAAACAAGGACTATGCAGTGCATGGTGCCTGTCTCATTTCAACAGAAACCTCTCCTAGAACTTCCCTTTAGCTACATCTTATTGTTTATAATCTAATATTTCAATACAGGAGGGAAATGCAGTGATTTTTATCCTTAATGTTAAAACACACATGGGATCTGTGTTAAGTCCCTTTGCTTTTGTAACATGCAAACAGCCTAGGTTTTATTATTCATTCTGATTTGTGCCACTAGAAGAAAATCTTCATTGGTTGGTGTTTCACTGAGTGTAGTTTTTGGTCACGCTCATCGTCCCCTTCTCACAGTAATGACTACTAAATATTTAGCCGTCTCAGCCTTACTTTATAAAAGGAGATCATTACACACAGGAGATCAGCAGTAGGGCATACTCGCAACACTCACCTTGTCATGACATGCAACAGAACATGCTCCTCTTTTAGACATTCACTATTCTTCTTCAATAGATGTACTTCACATTAGGGTTATCTTGCCAGAGTATTCATAATTCTGGTTTTGCTAGGAGTTCTGAAAGGCTAAAGAAAAGATGCCTGTGACTTAAGTGCTTCTTGGTGAACATCAGAAAACAAGGAATTTATGTGGGAAGAAAAAAAGAAATTGCATATTCATTGGGAGGAGGTTGCTGTAAATCGAGATGCAGGTATATGTAGGAGTAATTTGTTGCCACTGCTTCCATCGTAAACTGTGGGAGGGAGAATAGATCAATAAATTAATCTCACTCTTGTCTGCAGTCTTTTGCAGGGCCAGAAAAGCTAGCCAGATGCAGCTATAATGCATCCCAGGTACCTCCTATTTTGTGTGTCGGAATTCAAGTCAGACTGTGGTTAAAAGGCAAAATAAAGCATTCCTCCACTAGCAGACATTTAACCACTCTATAATAATTTTGTCCCAGAGGGCAGCTTGGCAAAACACTATTAATAAAGGAGTGCAGCAAATTGGAGAGCTTCCTGGCACAGCTTCTGAATTCTGACTGGTGTTACACAGTTGTAACTGGAGCTGTTCGGAAATGTTGTGGTATGACTGTTCCTTTAGAAAGCTAAATCTGAAATCTTCTGGTCACAACATTTGGTGAACATCTTCTACCAAATGCAGTATCTTGACTCCTGGCCATCTGCTCCATGCAGTGTCTGACAGAGCTCCCAGCGTGGAAGCTTCTGCCAGGGAAATAGCCCAGGAACTGTTGTCACTGGAAGTATTGCATCCACAGGTCTGTGGCAGTATGTCATCAGAAATGCTAGGGACACGAGGGGCTCTAGGGACTGTGATGACTGAGATACACCAACTGGGGGTTGTTTAGACATAGGCAACCATGGACAGTTGGCAAAGGCAGCAGAATAAGAGGATAACATCAGCTCCAAGGGAAGCCCAAAAGCTCACTGTGTAGTACATGGGTTTTTTCTTCTGGACTGCTGGGGAGTGGGAATAGGTAAGCTCACAGCTGGACAGAAGTCTATGAAGTCTCTTCTGTTTGGAGGTGAATTTGAGCTTTGTGTGCATTTAAATATTTATAGTTATAACAGGATTCTGTTCAGACTACGGGTCATATCTGTCATTCAGTCACCACCAAGCATCTTTCAAATGCCTCTGGTTCAAGGCTGTCAAGTCTAGCACTAATTTGTGTTGCAGCTATCACTACAGCCATCCTCCTCAAGGGACATATTCCAATCCCCTAACATGATCAGATATGTTGGGGGTTAGCAAAGGAGGAAAAAAGCAGAAGGTTCTCTGACTTCACTCTGCCTGTAACCTGATGGAGCTTTTCTGTCAATGCTACAGCAGTGCATCTCCTTGAGTTGGAAGGAGGGCAAAATCATGGAAGAAAGGATAGACAACAAAGTGTGCAGTGCCATAAATGCACAACTTGATAGAAAAGGCACACCAAGGCTCAGGTTCGTAATTCTTTGAATTTCTGTGTACTCTCACTCTGGCTGCTATTGCTGGGCACTGCGCACTTAAGGAATTTCATAGTATGGGTTTAGAAATGAACACTATTTTTTCTTTGTATTGTATGGGGCAGTGAACCTCCCCCCATCATGCCTAGATTGTAATTTCTGTTTCAGCTACAGCACACATATCTATTAAATGTTGTTCATGTGCTAAAGATTTTACGTTAGATAATTTGCCACATCTTTCAGTGAACTGTTGGAATGGTTAATTACTTATATTGCTGAAAATGCATGCCTGTGTGAATTTCTAGTCTGAATTTGCCCAGGATTTGCTTGTGGCTATTACATCTCACAAAAGCTATTTCTGATCTGCTAAGTACATGCTGTCAGAAATATCTCCCTCCACAGCACCTTGCAATACCAGTTCTCAAGACAGCAACATAACAAAGGAAAAGGGCTCTTTAACTCTTTGTTGTTCAGGTTCAGATTAGATGTTAGGAAAAAGTTCTTCACTGAAAGATTTGTTGGGATGAGGAACAGGCTGCCTAGGGAGGGGGTTGAGTCACCATCCCTGGATGTGTTTAAAAAGAGGGTAGATCAGGTACTTAGGGATATGGTTGAGCATAGGACAGGAACAAGTGTACTCGATAACCTTAAAGCCTTTTCCAACCTAGTGATTCTGTGATTCTGTGAAGTACCTTGTCTTCTGAGTCTGAGTCTTTATCTTTCCATAAATCAGCAGTCTCAAATCTATCTAGCCAAAGCTCTTGTGAGCCCTGTGTCTCTCCTGACTTTCACTGCAAGAGAGGGGCAAAAAAACAGATGTGAAAATTAACACTCTGGACGTAATTGTCTCTCTATTTTATCTGTAGAGGGGGCCTGGTGAACTCCAGGGAGACTGGGCAGCTTTTAGAAAGTGGAATATAAGTGAGATGGATCATGCTTTATAGACACAGACTGTTTGAAAGGACAGCTAGTACTTAGATACCACAGTGCCTGTCACTCCCAACTCAAAATATAGGGAACAGGGCCAGCATGCCTAAAAACTTTGCTTTCCAGCTGTCAGCTGTGACATTTTAAAGCAACAGCACTGTACAGGTACAAGGGAGACCCTTGGGACCCCAGAAATTTCTGACTACAGCATAACAGTGATCCGTGAATAACTTGCTGTTAGATAGGTTCATTTAAGTTTCCAGACCAGATATGTTCAGGCACACACGGCAGTCAGAGGCCCTTGATTGAGCAGAACAATAGCATCACGGGATGTACCCATGGAGTTGTAAGGGCTGACCACAGCCACTGAGGGATGTGTGCCCACGCGTGGCTGGATAAATGAAAGGGAGACATTGGCACTGGCAGGCCAAGGGTCCAGATGTTGTGCCTACAGCCCTAAGATAGGAACGGAAGGAAGAGGACCCAATGTGAGCCACAAAACCAGATGGTGACCTCATGGTGCTTATAGTGGAAAGTGAGTAATTTAGGAGAAATACAAGGCAGCAGCAGTTTTCAACATTGTACGTGGTGAACACTAGATTTGGTGAGGGGCTGTCTGATGGTATTTTGTGGTAGTGTCTCAATGTATCTTTCTGCATCTCAGAAAATGTTGACCTTGATTCTCCGATCAGCCTTCAGTGAAGCATTGCATGCTTGAGAATGACAAGAGATGTCCAGGGCAGGGTGGAGTTCAGAGAATAGCGGGTAGCTGGAAGGAAGTGCCCAATTCCAAAGCCTTGGAGACGCAAGCCAAAAGCTTCATGGAGCCAGGACATAGCTAGAGTGAATCTGCCTGCTGTCACCACCTGCAACTAATTTAAATTCTGGAGGCCTGCTGGGACCTCAAGGCAACCCATAGCTATACTTGACCATTTTAGTCAGAGAAAAGCTGTCCTTTTGTTGGAGGTGTTTTGTGATTTTTAAAGTGAAATACTGTAGGGCAGTATCGAGAGAGGCAGCAGCTTGAATCGGTGGACTGCAGAATATTATGGACCAAAAATCTCACTGAGGTCTCTACTGATGCAGCTGAATGTTTTTCTCACTGAACCAGAGCTTGAAGATACCTACAAACTGATGATTAAGTATCTAGGGAGACGCCAGACATATGGGGTTTTATTCTCATCCAAGATAAAATACCCTGCATTTTAGGTGAGCACTGATTACTGGACTATTGTGTGCAAGGGAATTAAAAAGAATGCTGGAGAACATCTATTTCCAAGAACATGTGGTGATAGGACAGAGAAATGGATTTAAACTAAAGTAGGGTAGCTTTAAATTAGATATTAGGAAAAAAAATCTACCCTGTGAGGGTAATGAGGCCCTGGCACAGGTTGCCCAGAGAAGCTGTGGCTGCCCTATCACTGGAAGTGTTGAAGGTTAGGCTGGATGGGGCTTTGGGCAACCTGGGCTAGTGGAGGGTGCCTCCTGCCCATGGCAGGGGGGTGGAGCTTGATCATCTTTAAAGTCCCTTCCAATCTAAACCTGTTTGGAATTCTATGAAAATCTCTTCCTTGACTTTCTGAAATGCCCTTTTGTTCTAGCACTAAACAAAGCAATTTCGTTCAGCATCTCCAAATTTATGACTATTTCTTCACTGAAGAAAGTCCCATTTACAAAGTGCATTAATTCCCCAAACCCACATGCTGACTGAATAAAAAATTTTTAGACAGAGGAAGAAAGAGCAGCCCTGCTTTCAAAAAAATTGTGGTGATACAGTGTTGTGGTTCTGCCGGAGCCGGGGACCACGCGTTCAGATTTCCCCCGGAGCGGGGGGGGGGGGGGAGAAAACCAAAACAGCCCGCAGGTTGGGATAAGGGTATTTTTACTGGAAATAACAGGGGAAGAACAGATAACAATGAACAATACAACCTTTTGCCGAGATGAGCAGTTCAGATCGCGCACTCCCCGTAACGGACACCGCGCCGCAGCCCGCGCAAACCCCAGCCGCAACACAAAGGACCCGAGCTCGCGCCGCGAGTAAACAAAGCCCCGAGCCCAGAGCACACTTCCGCCCGGTCCCTGCTGTTCGCGCGCCAACACTGCAACACCCCCTGCTTCTTATACTCGGCATGATGTAACTGGCATGGAATGATCCTATTGGTCAATTTGAGTTACTTGTCCCGAGCCCAGCAGGTTAGCCCCTTCCTGGCTGAAGCCCCTGGCTGAAACCAGGACATCATCCACCCCTCATTCCATGCCATTTACGTCATAACCAAAACCAACAAAATCTTTTATACAACATATAACAATTATAATTATGGCAGTAATGAATATACAACAAGTTATTTTACAGTCATTATACTACAATTTCTACTTAGTAATTATATTGGTTATTCTCCCCCAAAATCAAATCCCGCTGAGGTACACATCGCACTTCTCCATCTCTCTGCATTACCCACCAGGTACAACCAGGTCCTTGTGCAAAAACAACTCCAGATATGGGTTTGCCTTTGCCCGAAGCAGGGATGACCCAAACTGTCTTTCCCAGTATGCTCTTCAGATGCACTACTGGGACTCTATTTCCTTCTACAGTATGTGGAAACTTTGTTTGGACAGGGCCATCCTGATTGGTAGATCCTCTGGAGTTGACTAACCAGGTGGCTTCGGCTAGGTGTGTGTCCCAATGCTTGAATGTTCCACCCCCCATTGCTTTCAATGTAGCTTTTAAAAGTCCATTATATCGCTCAATTTTCCCAGAAGCTGGTGCATGGTACGGAATATGGTACACCCACTCAATGCCATGCTCTTTGGCCCAGGTGTCTATTAGGGTGTTCCGGAAGTGAGTCCCGTTGTCAGATTCAATTCTTTCAGGGGTACCATGTCGCCACAGGATTTGCCTTTCAAGGCCCAGGATTGTATTCCGGGCAGTAGCATGGGGCACAGGGTATGTCTCTAGCCAGCCAGTTGTTGCCTCCACCATTGTAAGTACATAATGCTTTCCCTGGCGGGTTTGTGGGAGAGTGATGTAATCAATCTGCCAGGCCTCCCCATATTTATATTTCATCCACCGCCCTCCATACCAAAGGGGCTTTAACCGCTTGGCTTGTTTAATTACAGCACATGTCTCACATTCATGGATGACTTGTGCAATAGCATCCATGGTCAAATCCACCCCTCGATCGCGTGCCCATCTATATGTCGCATCTCTCCCCTGATGACCTGAAGTATCATGAGCCCATCGAGCTATGAATAGCTCACCCTTACGTTGCCAGTCTAGATCTACCTGAGCTGCTCCAATCCTAGCAGCCTTATCCACCTGATGGTTGTTTTGATGTTCTTCCGTGGCCCGACTCTTAGGTACATGGGCATCAACATGACGTACCTTTACGACAAGCTTCTCTACCCGAGCAGCAATGTCTTGCCATAGATCAGCAGCCCATATGGGTTTGCCTCTCCGCTGCCAGTTGTTCTTCTTCCATTGCTGCAGCCACCCCCACAGGGCATTGGCCACCATCCATGAATCAGTGTAGAGATAGAGCATTGGCCACTTCTCTCTTTCAGCAATGTCCAGGGCTAACTGAATAGCCTTAACCTCAGCGAACTGGCTTGATTCACCTTTTCCTTCAGTAGCTTCTGCTACTCGTCTTGTTGGACTCCATACAGCAGCTTTCCACATGCGATTCTTTCCCACAAGGCGACAGGAACCATCGGTGAAGAGAGCATATTGCTTCTCATTTTCTGGCAGTGTGTTGTAAGGTGGGGCTTCTTCAGCACGTGTTACCTCCTCATCCTCTGGTGACATTCCAAAATCTTTGCCTTCTGGCCAGTCTGTGATTACTTCCACAATTCCGGGGCGATTGGGATTTCCTATTCGAGCTCGCTGTGTAATTAATGCAACCCACTTGCTCCATGTAGCATCAGTGGCATGATGCGTAGAAGGGACCTTCCCTTTGAACATCCAGCCCAGCACTGGCAGTCGGGGTGCCAGGAGGAGCTGGGCTTCAGTTCCAATCACCTCTGAAGCAGCTCGAACTCCTTCATAGGCGGCCAATATTTCTTTTTCTGTTGGAGTGTAATTGGCCTCTGATCCTTTGTAGCCCCGACTCCAAAAACCCAGCGGTCGACCCCGAGTCTCCCCTTGTGCTTTCTGCCAGAGACTCCAAGTAGGGCCATTCTCCCCCGCTGCAGTGTAGAGCACGTTTTTAATATCTGTCCCTGTCCGGACAGGTCCAAGGGCTACTGCGTGGACTATCTCACGTTTAATCTGCTCAAAGGCTTGCTGCTGCTCAGGGCCCCATTGGAAGTCATTCTTCTTTCGAGTCACATGGTAGAGTGGGCTCACAATAAAACTGTAGTTTGGCACATGCATTCGCCAAAAACCTATAACGCCCAAGAAAGCCTGTGTTTCCTTTTTATTGTTTGGTGGAGACATGGCTGCTATTTTATTGATAATGTCCATGGGGATCTGACGACGTCCATCCTGCCATTTTATTCCTAAAAACTGGATCTCTTGTGCAGGACCCTTGACTTTACTTTGTTTTATGGCAAGGCCAGCCTTTAAGAGGATTTGAATTATCTTTTCTCCTTTCTTAAACACTTCTTCTGCTGTGTCGCCCCATACAATGATGTCGTCAATGTACTGTAAATGCTCTGGTGCTTCACCCTTTTCCAAAGTGGTCTGGACTAGTCCATGGCAGATGGTGGGACTGTGTTTCCACCCCTGGGGCAGACGATTCCACGTATATTGTGTACCTCTCCAGGTGAAAGCGAATTGTGGCCTGCACTCTGGCGCCAGTGGGATTGAGAAGAAGGCATTGGCAATGTCAATCGTGGCATACCACTTAGCTGCTTTCGATTCCAATTCATATTGGAGTTCCAGCATGTCCGGCACAGCAGCACTCATACCTGGAGTGACTTCATTTAGGCCACGATAATCTACTGTCAGCCTCCACTCTCCATTGGACTTCCGCACTGGCCATATGGGACTATTAAAGGGTGAGCGAGTCCGGCTGATCACTCCTTGACTCTCCAGTTGACGAATCAGGTTGTGGATGGGGATCAGAGAATCTCGGTTGGTTCGGTACTGTCGTCTGTGTACTGTTGTTGTAGCAATTGGCACTTGCTGTTCTTCAACTTTCAACAACCCCACAACAGAAGGATCCTCTGAGAGTCCAGGCAAGTTACACAACTTTTCAATTTCGTCTGTCTCCACAGCAGCTATTCCAAAAGCCCACCGGTACCCTTTTGGGTCTTTGAAATACCCTCTACGGAGATAGTCTATACCTAGAATGCATGGAGCTTCTGGGCCAGTCACAATGGGGTGTTTCTCCCAGTCCTTTTCAGTCAGGCTTACCTCAGCCTCTAGTACAGTCAATTGTTGGGATCCCCCTGTGACTCCAGAAATGCAAACAGGTTCTGTGCCTTTATAATTTGACGGCATTAAAGTACACTGGGCACCAGTATCCACTAGAGCCTTGTACTCTTGTGGGTCTGACGTGCCAGGCCATCGAATCCACACCATCCAGTAAACTCTGTTATCCCTCTCCTCCACCTGGCTGAAGGCAGGGCCCCTCTATTGCTGCTGATCATACTTGCCGTTCATTGAGTGCATGAAGGACTTGGAGGTTCCCTCAAGAGGATCAGACATATCAGGAGTGTAGATAGGCCTTCTGCTTGGTCGAGGGTTCTGTTCGGTGGTAACTGGTGCAGCGTTCCTCCTGGTGAAATCTCGACGTGCGATAGTTTTACCTTGCAGCTCGTTCACTCGTGCTCGAAGGGCTGAAGTGGGCTGCATATCCCACTTCCTCATGTCCTCCCCTTGGTCAACCAGGTAAAACCACAGTTTACCTCGTGGTGAGTACCCTCGGTTTTCTCCCTCTCGGGATGATGGACGCCTTCTTCCAAAAGCTGCCACACTGCTCTGCAAGGGTCGGGAGCTGTACACATTGTTGTCAAGGCGCTGGACCAGTTTCTCTACCGCTGCGATGACAGAGAGGGAAATATTGTCTTGGTATTTGCGGAGCCTATAAGACACATTGGCTACAGTTGGTAGATCAGTATCACTCCAGTCTATTGCTGCCAGTGAATTGACGTGCCCTGATGGTACACTTTGTACAACCTTTCGCCACATGCCTGGGGTGCACGGGACTTCATCAGGATCGGCAGGGAGTTGTGAATTGTTCAAGTCATAACTAATTATCTCCCGTACAGCTAATTCTCTAAGGTACTGGACAACTCTTTCCATATTGTCGCACTTGGGCATACGGCATGTAATGTATTCTTTTATGGGGTACCTTTCCTTCACACTTAACAGTAACCGTTTCCAGAGGCTGAGGATTCCTGACCTTTTTCCAATGGCTTTATCAATGCCTCCTTCTCTGGCAAGGGATCCCAACTGCTTGGCCTCCCTGCCATCTAACTCCAAGCTATTAGCCCCATGATCCCAGCACCGAAGCAACCAGGTGACAATGGGCTCACTAGGTTGGCGGCTAAAATCCTTTCTAACCTCACGAAGCTCACTCAGGGACAGGGATCGGGTGACAACCTCTGGTTCTGCCTCATCTTGATATCCCCCTGATGGCCCCGGTTGATCATCATCATCAGCTGTTGTACGAACTGATTTTTTTGTGTATTTTCTCTTTTGAACCGGGGCGACAGACACTGGTGGGGATTGTTTCTTTTGATCATCAGTGGTGTCTGCTGTGGGGATTGCAGTAACTGCAGTGCCAGTTACAGGGGTTGCAGTAGCTGCAGTGCCAATTACGGGGGTTGCCGCAGCTGCAGTGCCAATTACGGGGGTTGCCGCAGCTGCAGTGCCAATTACGGGGGTTGCCGCAGCTGCAGTGCCAATTACGGGGGTTGCCGCAGCTGCAGTGCCAATTACGGGGGTTGCTGCATTACCTGACAATCTGTTTTCTTCCCCTCCCCCCTGACAGTACGGACAATGCAGACAGCGCTGTCTGATATCAAGCAGTGTTTGAGCCGTACTTAGGTAATGGCCTATGTTCTGCCCCTCGTGGTTGTCCTGCCCCTCGTGGTTATCCTGCCTTTGGGAAACCTCTTGAGCAGTATTCATAAACCTGCTCTTAATATATGATGAAAGCAGGATCAAGTGCAGAAGAACTTCTAGCACTGTGGCCATAGTTTCCATGTCAAGGTGATGGTGAAAGTTTTCAAAAACTCTCATAAGAGCTGTTATGTTTAGCCCAGAAAGGAAAAAACCAGTGTAGTTCTCTCCCTCTGTGCTCTCACCAAAATGGCCACCACCACCAGCCCCTCTCAGCCCAGGGACTAGACAGGACCGCAAAACCTCATACACTTTCCAGATTAAACTCATAGTCACTAATATAACTGCATCATAAAACATTGTCATAAAGCACACTAGAGCAAAGTATGGGAACAAGCAGGGAAGCTGCAGCCCCGAGATGATACAACATCCTGCCAGGACTGCAAACAGCCTGCTGAGGTTTTTTTTCCACAGCCAGGACCACACCTTTATAAATAATACCCACAGCATCTTAAACAGCATCCTTACAACTTTTACCGTAATTGCAACCGGGTCAGAGTCAGATCTACCGTTATCCCAACCTTTATTGCCCCACGTTCAGGCGCCAAAATATGTTGTGGTTCTGCCGGAGCCGGGGACCACGCGTTCAGATTTCCCCCGGAGCGGGGGGGGGGGGGGGAGAAAACCAAAACAGCCCGCAGGTTGGGATAAGGGTATTTTTACTGGAAATAACAGGGGAAGAACAGATAACAATGAACAATACAACCTTTTGCCGAGATGAGCAGTTCAGATCGCGCACTCCCCGTAACGGACACCGCGCCGCAGCCCGCGCAAACCCCAGCCGCAACACAAAGGACCCGAGCTCGCGCCGCGAGTAAACAAAGCCCCGAGCCCAGAGCACACTTCCGCCCGGTCCCTGCTGTTCGCGCGCCAACACTGCAACACCCCCTGCTTCTTATACTCGGCATGATGTAACTGGCATGGAATGATCCTATTGGTCAATTTGAGTTACTTGTCCCGAGCCCAGCAGGTTAGCCCCTTCCTGGCTGAAGCCCCTGGCTGAAACCAGGACATACAGCCAGGCAAGTCTCCTTAGAGCAACCTAATTCAGTACTATTGTGGGACCTCTGACAATCTTTTTTTTTTTTTCTGCAATATCTTAGAATTTCTACAGTATCTCAGAAAGCACTGTGATTGTTGCCATACTGTTTTAATGACAGTATTTTATTGATTCGCTCTCCTTTTTTCTTTCGGTCACCAGTTGCCTGACATTGCATTTAGAAAACTGGTGCTCCTGAACTTTTCAGTCTATTTATTACATGTTGCGAGCGCTTGGCATAATGGGCTCTCCTTCTAGTATACAGCATTTCCTATATAATGAGTTCTTCAGCACAGCTAACAAATGTTATTTTCATACTGGTAGCAATGAAAAACCTTTGAAAGGATGGTAAAACAAACAAGACCTTCCCAAATGAAAAGACAGTAGCTTTGCTTCTGTCCTTAGAGACTGTAGATGGGAAACTGGAATCACTGGTAAAGCCCAGTGGCAGTACTGCCCTGAAAATCCAGTTTACTGTGCAGTACTTCAAGGCTGTGGTGTTGGCTAGTACAGGAAAAAGATTTATAACTGAAAGATGAATAATATGATCAGTGTTAAGCTGGTTTTATTACACACCACATACTCCATACTCCAAAACACTATAATATTAGGGGGGCAGCTTGGACCAATACTGGACTGCATTTTTTTGTTTATGGTCTGCTGTCTGAAATTTACTGCACGTTCGTAGCCGTAGCTTGGCAGGCTGTAAACACTAGAGTTTAGGCAGGGAAGGTTTTTTTTTATCTCTGCCTGAATCACTGGGACAGGGTGGGTGACCACAAAGCCCCGTGTCCGCCCAGCCACGCTGCTGAGTCAGGAGTCGCATTCAGCAGCAGCTCGTGGCCTGGCATGTCCAACGGCTTGGGCTTACACTTCCTGTAGTGCTGAGTCTCAGCAAAAAGCTGAAAGAAGGGGACCCAACTGAAACCACAGGAGCAGACTTCTCTGGCCAGCACAAACCCTCTGTGTGACACACATTAGGAGGGCAGAAATTACCAGTAGGAATATAGATGCATTAGTTTACTTCAGGCACTTACTGTGGGGAAAACTGCATGCCAAGGGAGTAGTAAGTACAAACACCCAAAGCACGCTCTATTTTGTTTTGTAAAATGATCTCCAACTGCAAACATACCATAGCTATTACAGACTGTAAGCCCTGTAGCGTGCAGGACTTTTCCAGCCTGTTTACAGCCCTCCTCTTGTTGGCAAATGCAGATAGATGTGAAAGCCCAGAGTTCAAATCACAAAGTGAGTGGGGACATTTTTCATACATCTTCTGGCTTCAGGGAGAGCAGCCTGTGAGCATGGCAGTGGTGGTTGCATGGGTATCTAATCAATTCTTCTCTTTTTCTTCCTTCCTAGTCCGTGATTTGATCCCACACCTTCGCCATTCCTTTAACCTTTAATCACAGAAAAACAAATAAATTATAACAAATATATTTCTAATAAGTAGATAAATATTTTTTCTACTTTTAACCTAGACACGTCCCTACCGCTTATTCACAATATGTCCACTCAGATGCCTGAGAAAATGAGCGGGCGAAGCACAGGCAGGAACAAGCGGTCCCAGAAAAAAGAGAGGAGGTCGCAGGTACTGAAGAGTGCAGCAGAGGAAAATTCCTATGGAACATCACCCTCGATAGTCCAGCCTTTTAATCACTCCAAAACACTGTGTGTTACATTGGTGGGAGGTACTGGGATTCCCAGTAAGGGGCCAGTATGTCTTTGTGTTAGCTGTTGCACAAACCTGTTGAAAAACCTGGTTCATGCCCTGATCTGGTTTGAACTGTAGACTGTAATCAGTCCTGGCTTCTTGGATGTTGCAACAGTAGTTTAAGATACCACTGCCTCCTGCTGTTTTTTATGAACTCTCTCATCAAGTGAGCTGTCCTTCCCACATCAATAAATGCCACACAAGCATCCCTTAACCAGCTTATTACAACTCTCAAAACCACGCAGCCCATTTTGCTCCTACCTGATATTTTACCACATCTCAGTTACAGATGATGAACACTAGGTCATGGACAATCACAGACAGCTCTATGTTGTGTCTCCTTCAGTGCATTTGCTAGA
This sequence comes from Laterallus jamaicensis coturniculus, assembly GCA_022605575.1. Lineage (NCBI taxonomy): Eukaryota > Metazoa > Chordata > Aves > Gruiformes > Rallidae > Laterallus > Laterallus jamaicensis. The sequence goes on from JAKCOX010000003.1 coordinate 7,664,603, forward strand.
ACTACCAGACAACATCTGATTATGCCTCAAAACCAGGACAAAATGGCAGGACTTTACTTGACCTGATAAGAAAAACATAATGTACTCTAAACAATGGACATGAGAGACAACCCCATCCACAATATAAACTTAAGATCTCGTATAATATTTTGTCCATCTCTTTAAAGTTATTCTGTACACTTGGAAAACATGAAGAAGGTGTATAATCAGTGTTATACTTAATCATTACCTTTTTTCCTGTAGGGTGTATTGTGTTTATCTCATGCAGATGTAGATTATGAAAAGAAGAAGCTTCAGGAAACATGTTCAGCTCATAGATCAAGCTGCTCAGTTTAGGTGTCTGAGGGTAGGTGTTGGACCTTCCCTTCTTACCAATGGTGACCTAGTGTATGTTGGCCTAGGAGCTATGCAGCTCTCCATAAAGCACATACTTTCTTTGGCAAGCTGATGAGCTCTATCAACAGCATGAAGATCCTAATAGGATCTTCGCTTGGTTCAAGTGGCTGAACACAGGAAGTGAATATAATCTGTGATGCTCCAGGGCATCCTGCATCATCTCCTGATGCCTCTACAGGACATTGCAGATGTCCCTTTGGGGCACATGTCTTTTCTGCTCCTGTCTTCTACATCATGTAGCACCTTATGTGGTAAAAGACAGTAGATTTAGGCACTTGAATCTCATTCAAAATATCTGTTTCATTTTAAGAAATGTCATCACAAGAGACAAATCAGTAGAGTGAAATGGTCCTATGCAAAATCTGTGGGGTACATATACCTGTTGTAGGGGTGGAGACCACAGAACAATATACAGTCCATGCCTTTAGGAGTTCACAACCCAGTGTTGTGAGCCTGCCAATACTGTCACAAATAAATCCAATGAACGGTCCTGCCTGTATGAGTTGTTGCAAGACCAGGCGGAACTATGAATAGTGAACCGAAGACCAGTTTGTGGTTAACAAAATTCTTATAGTAACTCTGGGAAGCTTACATTGGAGCATACATTGATGCCTAGCTGAAAGTTTCCAAATAAGAGCCAAGAGGAGCTGCCTCTTTGCTGCCAACACCAGGATCAAGTACACATTAATTTTTATGTATTTTGTGTGTACATTGGCTCAGGGACACCGTTATACCTGAGGTGTAGATAAAAGTCATCACCTATATCTGCTCTGGTGGTGCAAACTTCTTCAGAGCTAGCTGAATATTCTGCTACCACAATGTGGAATGAAGGGATTCTGTTAGTGCATGGGACAGACAGGCAGAGTGTATTATGAGGTGTGATGCCTGTGCTGTGCAAACATGTGATAAAGGTGGCCCCTGTGTCAATAAATGTACTTCTTCCAGAAGAAGTTAGGAGGAAACAGTTACCTAAGCAGTACTGCAGGCAACATGATCAGAGAAAAGAAAATTAAGACAATCAGCCTTGTATATACATCAGCCACTTAAGAGGACACTGTTAAAAATATGTATCGCACCTTTCAGGAGTTATATGACCTTGAAGCAACTAGTACTGTGTTAATAACTGTAATTTCTCAGCAAATCTTTCTTTTTTTTTTTTAAAAAAAAAAATGTATATTGCCAGATCAAAAAGACAAAGTTGATTCCTGCAACCGAGACTATAGATGCACCCATGTAGAATAGTGTTCAAATGCAGTTTGAGTTTATCATATATTCTCCTAAAAAAAAAGGAAGTATCTTGGACCAACTTCATTTCCAATTGCATCTACCGAGTTGCACCAATGAATACCTCTGTATAGCAATAAAACCAACCTGCAGACTAGGATAGACAGAACAACTTGAACACCTGAACAGGACAAAAGTGGACTTAAGCACTAAAATTCAAAATTCTGATTCCAAAATTCTTCCTTCAGAATCACAGCTGTCCTTTGGACTGAAAGTTTTGTGGGCACCTGCAAGTTTATTTTTACATGTGTGTTTAGGGGTGACCAATTTTCTTGTAAAATATGGGGTTGAATTCTTAGCTCTAACGAGACACCTGGGTTCAGTTTTCTGATCAGTCTCGGGGGATTTACAGAAATGCCTGTTAACCTTGCTGGTATGCCTTAAACAGATGGTTTGGCAACAACAATATACATCTTACCTGAAGCATCTGGGATGTGGTTCAGAAAGAAGTGCAAATTTTATGTGGTAAGAAAAGAACTTCTGTTGATTGCTTGGTTAGGACCCTTGGTTGAGAAAGTGGAGTCCTAACTATGAATACCTGGCAATATGATATATTTTTATATACTTGAGTAATTAGGCTAAAAAAACCAAACCAAAACAAAAGCTAATGATTCAGCTCTCACCCTTCAAGGTTTTAGAAGGCCTTGGCCAAGTCTAGCCCAGACACTCAGCCTTTGTGTACAGGTCACATGACATGTTCTGGTGACAAGGAAGGGCTATATGCTGTGATCCCTCCTTTGTACTGGACCTACACTCGCTGTGTCTATGTGCAATATAAGCAACAGGTATGCAATAGGACTAATGTCTCACAAGCACACTGGTCTTTTTGCACAGTTACATAGCTGCTGCACACAGTCACTCCATATTTGTGTCCAGTCACCTTTTTGCTTACTGGGCCATTCAGAAACGCATAATTTATGTATCTTTTTCAAGAGTGTGCTGGCAACACCAAAGCAACTCTCCCAGATGTTTTTCTTCTCATCAGCAGTTCTGGGGACTGTCCAGCACTATCCCCCTGAGGATGGAGTAGGGTCGTATGCAGGCCAATTCCTTGTCCTCTCTGTTGTCTGGTTCTTAAGTCTCCCAAAATTTAAGGGTTGAGGAACACGCTTGCCACCTAGCTACTCAAGGAGGAGGAAAGCAGGAGCTAACATCTGCAAGAAACAGCTTCCTGAACAGCTATGACAGCTGTATTGCTGAACCAGCACACTTTTCATTCTGGAGCTACCAGGCATTTCCAGACCTTAACCAGGGATCAAAATAGCCCAGGTAGAAGTTTTTAAAAGTGGAGACAAGTTAAGATATAAAATCCAGCCCATTTCCATGTCAAATACATGGTGTAGACAAAGACACTCAGTTATAAAACCGAAATATTTTGAGCTCATTTGCACACACTTGGTTCAATCTGGCCTTCATTTAAAGTACATTGTTTTCCATGCGCTCTATATTTTCTTAAGAAATAGTAGACATGGAATCTAGCAATTTATGAGGCAAGTTTCATACTTGCAAACAATTTATGAGCAAGCTGTGAGATGATATCAGAGTCTGTCTATAGCTCATATTAAACTGGATTAATAAACATCCTCAGGCAGTATTTATTTATTTACTTGCTTTTCTATTTGGACCACTTGGGAACTTATTACCTGGAAACTAAATCCTTAATGTTGCTGAACTGCATGACTTCTATACAGAAGCCTATGGAAAATATTTCATTTGTATTTCCTCTGAATATTGTAATGAAAACCAACCCAACATCTACCAAAATAATAAAAATACTTCCTTCCAGAAATGCTCATGATTGCATCCCTTTAATATCCCAGTACAGAAATGCAGCTGAAACACAGGGCAGTATGAGTAAGTCTGTTCTGTTGTTCCAGCTCATTTCAGTATTTTAATACAATGGCCTCAAAAGCAGTGGGGAAAATGTGTGTTTTGTTATGCACCTGCTGGGATGATGTGTGAGTCACCGTGTGAGTGCCCTTTGGAAGCCAGCTATCATATAGCTATAACATTAACAAAACATCTTATTACTGTCATCCCCCATCAAGAATATGAGTAATGTGGAAAAAGACACACAAAGAGAAAAATATACATTTTTCTTCATTTACCATAAAGGTAAGCTGTTGTTTCAACAGAAGAAGTCAAAATATCTCCAGAGTAATTACACCCCTTGTGTAAGGTGCCCTGTGTAACATGAATCAATAACTGGAATTTATTTACCTTATAAAAATTACTTCAGTGCTATAGAAACATCAGTCATGCTGCTACAGTTAAGGTTATGACAGTGTTTCCAGTAAAAACTCCACTTTTCAAACATACAGAATTCAGCTGTGCAAATCTTCTAGGAGATGAAGTGTCCGGAATTACTGCAGTGGTGGGATCTCATACCGAAAAATTTGCAAAGAAGTGCCACAGACCTGGAAGCCTTTACATTATAGAAATTATCTACCTGGGCAAAGAAGCAGGGGGAGAGACACTGCAACCAGTCTGCTCATTCTGCCCAACACAAAAAGTGCTTGAACTCACATGGTATGGGAGACAACTCTCTTCCCTCAGATCCCAAAAGCCTTCAGCATGATCCCATCTCTTATCTCCCAGCCTGGAAACTTTATCGTTCACCATGTAAATGGGAGCAAGGTACTGGAGTATTTTTGCTTCTGGATTCTGAATCATGGGTGAAGACCACAGCCCTGATGCTTGCCCAAGCCTGTCCACCCTGCCCCAGAGCAGAGGGCACGCAGGCAGAAGGACTTCTCATGAAACAGCTCTTCAGTGACCACAGTTTACAGAGCAGCGGATTAAGGCAAAACAAAATTGCCGATGTTTTATTTTAAAATACTGCTCACGAAGATTACATCAGTAGTTGACTTGTGGGATTCCTGTCACAGAAACTCTTCTGCATGGCCTTGTGACCCCTCTGAAAGCATCTTCATTAGTGTTTTAATTCACTTCAGGAGTGTGAATTTGAAGCCACCTCTTATCCCTAAATATTGTGCTTTCAGTTTGCTTAGAGGAGTAGTCCCAAGACACACAAACAGTTTGCTTTCACTAAGCCACAATTGTTTTTCTAAACCAGTCTGGGAACACACTAATGGTGAGGGGCTTCCTGGTAAATTACAATAAGTTTGAAGTTTTATCCTTCAAATCCACCTATCTTGGGCTGGATTTCAGGGAAGGAACGCAGTGTGTTCTTAAGTGTTCTTAAGTTAACATATAAGTGAAACTTACAGGTTACATCTCTGATTTCCTGGAGGATTTGGTTTTGCTGGAGTTTTTTAAATAGTGTTGGTGCAAAAGAAAAAAAAGTCAGCATCCTGTGCAAATCTAAATTTTGCAGTTGACAAAAGACAGAAGACATAAAAAGGGTATGTTTTGATTGACGTGGCTGAAAAGTGGTATGTTGCATAGAATTATACTAAATACCTGTCAAAGACAAGCTTTTTTAACCCTGCTGTCTTGCAAGGAGCTGGGTTTTTTTTTGCTCTAGAAGGTAATCAATGCTTTAGCAGCCAGGGAATGAATAAATTTGGAGGGCAAATCTTATGAGGAGCAGCTGAGGGAACTGGGTTGTTTAGCCTGGAGAAGAGGAGGCTGAGGGGAGACCTTATCACTGCCTACAATTACCTGAAAGGAGGTTGTAGAGAGGTGGGAGATGGTCTCTTCAGCCAAGTGACAGGTGATAGGACAAGGGGGAATAGCCTTAAACGGCGCCCGGGCAAGTTCAGATTAGAAATTAGGAAGAAGTCTTCACTGCAAGATTTGTTGGGATGTGGAACAGGCTGCCCAGGGAGGGGGTTGAGTCACCATCCCTGGATGTGTTTAAAAAAAGGGTAGATCAGGTACTTAGGGATATGGTTTAGCATAAGACAGGAACTGTTGGACTTTATGACCTTTAAGATCTTTTCCAACCTAGTGATTGTGTGAAATTTCTTTATTATTTCTATACTGTTTCCCTTAATGAGGGAAAACCTCTTCTGCCTTTGTTTAGGTTACAATAGCATGAATGTTATCTCTTGATTTATATTTCTTAGTATGTGTTCATGTCGAATTCAGCCACAGTCCTATAGTTTGACTTCGATTGCAGGTGGCCTAAGACGTAAGATGTGGTACCCTTAAGGACCTGAGTAGCAGTTTGAGAACTGCTTTGCCTGTTGGTGTAAATATGGAAACCATCAGAAAGTTAGGGATACATCAAAGGTCTGAAAAACTTTATTTGACAAAAGAGAAGTATAATCAAAGCCCAACAATCTGCACTTATGTGGTTATTGTTGGCCATTTAATGATATGTTAACTAAGCACAGCTGACTAAAGCGTCACTAATTGGTCAAATATATATAGCCCGCTTCTCAGTACAGTATAATATAACATTTAAGGGTACATATGTTTTATATCTATCTTCAGAAGTAGTGTGTGAAGGCTTCATGTAGGTTACAACACATATAGCTCTGAAGCTTGTAGAGGTGTTGCATACGTAGACAAAGTATGATACAGACCCTTATATGAGAAATATTCAATAGAACTTTTTCAGATATAAATTGTTTTTATTCATTATACATAGTCAAAAGGAATTGAAAATGTTTCAGGTTTGACGCCTGTCAAACTGATGCATACTGTGACAAACTGGCCTTAGATGCTAGCTATCTCTACAAGTGATTAAAAGCAGTGATAAGGTCTTTTGAAATCAGGAAAATGAGACAACAGTAGTGTCCATCCAATGAAAAGCATCAAATGCTTAAAAGGATTTTTCTGTCTTCTTTTAGGAAAATTCTGCCTGTGAACAGAAACAAAAAGAAACTAATAAAAAGAGAAAAAGTCAAGAAAAAAATTGGAAGGTGAAGCAAAGTGCAAGAAGAAAGGTATAAAACTACTGTGCATGGTTTTTAGAAGCTGAAAGTTTGGGATTTATTGCTCATTGAAAGGGATATTTTGAGCTATAAGCAAAAAAACTTGCTACATTACCTTTGTGTTGTGTGATACAAGTCTCTGCTGATTCTTTGTAGGCAAAATTTAATCAAGAAAATTTTTAAATCATACATTTATTTGGGACAACAGACCTCTGAGTTCTCAGCTAATTCCTCCAGGAAAAAAGGGCACAATTTTTTAATCATCAGCGAGCAGTTTCTAAGTCATCAAGCCCTTGAAGACATCTGACCCCCATTCCTATCTATCTGGATTGATCAAAAGCTTACGGTAGGAGACACAGGACTAAAAGTGAATAAACCTGAATTGCAGTCCTTGCCATTGCATGACTAGATGATTTATTCCATTTCCTTTTGTTCTTATTCCTGCTCCTGCCCTCTGTGCCTAGAGCTCAGGACTAGATTTGAGGCAGGTATTTATTTGTCTTGTGTATGATGCCATGGGCTCCAGTCCTTGCTCTGCAGAGCCCTGAGTGCTTTGTAACATTAACAGCAGCAAAGTCAAGGGTTAACCCTCCAGATGGTCACACTGCAGGTGAGTTTCAAGCAAGATACCTTGAGATTGCCCAAGGTTTTTCATGAACAGATTGAGTTGCATCCCTGTGGTTGAAGAACCCAGCCGCATGCAGACTCTTCCCTTAGAGCTTTCCAGGCATGGGAGACTCCAGCCTGCACTGCATGTGGAGGGAGCCACATAACAGCATTTTTCTGGTGAGAAAATGAAGCCCAAAGTACCTTCCTGTCTTTCTGGCAGTGAATCTGTCAAACAGGCAAGACGGCTGGGCAGTGCTCTTGTCCCCAGACATATGGCTGTCTTTTGGTTTAAGTTCCCTAAGAAACTGGAAATTATTCGCATAATGAAGCTTCATCACTGAGGGGAAAATCAATAGTATTGCAGTAGTTGCTGTGAACTCCAGTTCAGTTTAACAGCTGCTGCCTTTGAAGTAAATTAAATAAAATAATGAATAATGTGCCATACCTCTGACAGCAATGGCAAAGCTGACTAAGGTAGTTCAAATGTGATCAGGTCAAACCCAACAAACCCAGTAAGATCCTTACATCCTTTGCCAGCTTGCTAGAAGTCCAATAATAAATTCCCTCTGTGAAAGGTATAGTAGGCCTTACATTGGGATGGTTTTGTTCTGCTGCGGATTAAAAGAGGTAGGGAGGCTCTAAAAAAGACTGAGTTGTGTGTCCTTTCCACATAGTTGCTAAAACAAACCTCCCACTTGCGTGATGTGTTCAGGCTGTGTATGTTCCTGTAAGGTTGGGCGGACCAAGTGGGAGTGAAGCTGAGTTTGACATTTTGCGTCCCTGTGATGGTCCGGCGGTGTTGCCTTTTAGTAGTGGAGAGAACAGGTTTTTCAGAGTTAACTCACTAGCTGTTACCATATGTAGGAGGGAAATGATGGGGTGCTGACTAACACTGTGGGGAAGCTTGGAAAATCCTCTGAAAACTGAAATAGGAGACTATCTTAGGCATTTCCTTCAGCTCTGTCTTTTAGGCGTTTTCTCTTTCCATCTGCTCACTCTACAATTGCTCCTGTGTTCTACCATCTACATTGCTTATTTTGGGCTTCTGCTGGAAACTGGCTTGAAACTAGAAATATATTTGTTTTTTAAGCTAGACAAAACATTGGAAATACATGACTCTAGAGTGACAGGAGAAGAAATGACTATTTGAGTTTGGAGCTTTCCTAGTTGTAGATTTCATCCTTTTCTGTATGGTGAACATGCATTAAGAAACATTTAGACATATTTAAGGAAACGTGCAATTTTATGCCTTTGTTCTCATAGAAGTTGAAGAAAAACAACCATTGACATTAACAGGACAAGAATAGAAATATTATCTTCAGCAAGGACATTTTATGTTTCCACTTTCTGGCACACAAAGAGAAATACAAACTGGAAATAGCCACAAACACATTATTATTATCGTGGTTGTAGGTTATAAATTATAAATGCTAGGCAAGCTTCTTCATCACTGCACTTCTGGCAACTTCATAGATAACCTGACAGTGTGTTACAAGAGAAAGCCCCGAGGGAGCAGATTTTCTACAAAAGCAATGAAATGGCGGGGCTGCTCCTCACAGAAAAGAAGGAATGACAGAAGGCAGAAGGCCTTCATAGCAAATCACAAGAAAACTGATGTTAGCAATCCCCTTGGCCTGTTCTGTGTCGCTTAACCTTATTTTTCCTCATCATGCTTTCTTCCCCTCCTCCCATGGCTTTTCTATAATAGCAGGACAACAATTCCTTTCTTCTCTGGGGTATAGTCATTTATACTGTTGGGAGGAAACTGCTTCTCCTCACAGCTGAAACTTCAGTTTCTAATCTGTGAAGCTTTGGCACATCACATTTATAGCTGTGGCATGCCATGACCAGTGTAACAACTTATTTACTATCCCTCTGAGCTGAATGTGTGAAGCTTTTAGATGTTTAAGCAATAATGCCATCAGAGCCCCCAAAATACCAGTTTGTTTCAAAGAATTATGTTCATCTTCATTACTTGCTAACGAACTAGGGCACGGCCTAGCAATGCTACACATACTGTTTGTCAGAAAGTGGCAGTCTCCAACAGCTCAGACCATGCAGAAACCATTTGATTTCACACAAAAGAATTTAGCTGTGTCTCCAAGGACTCCTGCACTTCTGTACAAACATCCAATATCTGTTTCCCCCTTATGAGACCATTTTGCTCAGTTTGGATGCATGGGAATGATGCCAGAATTCCCAGACCTGGGTCCAGAAATGGATGCAGCAAATCTGTGTCAGCTCATAGTTACTGACCTGAGCCCTGCTGAGCAGCAGAGCCGCTAAGACAGAGCTGGTTAAGTACTGGCACTGTTGTCACACCCAACCTGGTGTATAAAATGCCATACTGTGGTCCTACAGGTGAATGGGTTTTCTTGGAAAGATGTACTGCCTACTGCCCTTAACTCTTGGAGGGAGATTCTCTGTGCAGATTTAACAGCTTCTTCCAACTACAAAAAAAACAAGGAATCATTGTTGGAAAACATGAAGGGCTTTTATGGTTTGTCTTTTGCTCTTTTGCTTTGAACAGAGTATTGGAAGATATTATTATCTAGCTGGCCACATGGAAGCTAATACTTGGATTATGCTCCTGGCTTTCTCTAAGACAACAAGATCTCTGTTCAATTGTAGTTATACAGCTTGTAGCACAACATTGTAACCATAACATTGAGTACAAATCTAGTAGAAGACAAAAGCTATGAATCCTTGGAAATACAGGGATATGTTAAATAATACAGTATTTAACAGGTGAAACTATTCACTTCAGAAAGGTAATTTTGTCCCCTTTTACTCTTCACCTTTTGAAAAACTATTTTGTCCATGAGCACATTCACTCTTTCTCAAACATCTGGCATGTGTCTTTTAGGGACAGGCTAAAATTGTGGAATGGAGAATTGCAAATAGCATAATTATGGCTTTATTTTGGTTCACTCATGAAATTGAAGGATTAGCTGTACAGGACAGCTGTTAGTTAGGGAGGTGGCCCGAGGTCAGAAGGTTATTCTCTTGGCTACAAAGAAAATCCCTGGGCTAGAGAGAAGAGAGCTTCAGCTAGTAGCAAACTGCTGTTTTAGCTTGGTCTCTTAGGAAAATTGAGTTTATGGGATCACTTCTATATATGTATCATTCCCTTTCACACAATACCTTTTGAATCCATTTGTCAAATTCTGTACAAATTTGACAGCTATTTGGAGTTCTCAGAGATATTTTGTTCTCTCACGTGCTGAGGCAATAGGCAATTGGCTGAAGGGGGAAAGCATATTTGTTTACCACTGAGTGAAAGGCTTTATTGAGGACTTGGAACCACCAGAAAGGATGAGACATTATGAAGATGCCTACTGAAGAGGGAATTCTATCAAGGTTCACCCTAGAGACTCCAGCTGCAAAGGAGCCCTCAATATTTATTTGGTAAGAAATCTCACCATAGTGCAGATGCAATTGTGAAGATAAGAAGTTTACATGAAGTAAGCAATAGATGGGTATAGGTTGTTGTGATCTGGCTCTACCTGTCCTTTGAGTTGACAGAGGCAGCCCAAGTGCAAAAGTCAGATAACAATATAATACAGATAGGTGATTGAGCTGATGTCTTCCAGCAAGGTTTGTATTATCACAAACGGGGAATTATATAATTATGTATGAACTATATGGGCAGAGAAGTTGAATTCCCAGAAAACAATACTAAAAGACACTGTGATCAAAGCTTTCTCCATTTCAGTTTACTAAGGCAATTTAACCACAGCTTGCTACTGCCTTCCTGGCTTCCACTCTGCAGTGCTTTTATCTTGCTGTATGAAAAGGCTTGTGCTTCAATAAGGAATGATGTGAGCAGTGGAAATAATGAAAACTGGATGGTTTTATGCTGTTGAAATTTCTGGTGTTTAACAAGAGTTTTGACTGAAATATTGTTTGCTCTCAGAGAAGAAACTCTCCGTCCCTCTTCTTCCTCTCCCTTCTAAATTTCCCCCATACTGAACTCTCTCACACTTCTGTGTTATTTTGCTCATTCACCTTTTCCTTTCCCAGCTTTTCCCATGCCCTGATCTTCCTGGAACTAGCTTTTTTCAGGCATAGCAGCCATCAGCAACTAAATCCATGCTTATCACATGTGTTCAGTTTCTCCTGGAGCCATTCCTATTTATCATCTTCAACTTCTTGTGCCTGAAGTGGCCTGGTGGGACATTCTTATAAAGCAAGCCCAATTCCATACTACTTACACAGTGGTGACTCTGCTCCAAGACCTACAAAGACACAAATACAGGGAGAAGATCTGGGCAGCTAACCCCATAACTGCATTACATCATACTCATGACCTCACATAACTGTAGTGATATATGTTCTGGGAGCAGAGAGCGAGATGAAGAGCAGCCAGGAAACACCTCTTCCCTCTGGGGGTGGGCTGGAGCAGCAGCAGAAGGAGCTACCAGGTTGGGATTGAACCTAGAACTCAAGATTCCCAAAATTCGTTCTGCCTCCCCAGCAAAGTTTTATTTTGCTCAATTTTCTTTGTAAGAACATGTTTTTACCTCTGCCACCAGCACAGATTTGATATATAGTACACACAACTTGTGTAATGGCATAAAACCTCCAATTAAAAAAAAACAAAACAAAACAACAAACTGAGCTAGATCTGTCAAACTCAGTGACTTTGATCCTTGAACAAGGCATTCAAAGCTGGATGTCAGGAGTTAAGCATCTAAAATAAATATGTGGCTGGCTCTTAGTGCTGTTGAAATCAGAAAATCTAAGAGAAACCTGATCAGGACCAACACTTGTCACCTTGACAGGAAAAGAGAAAAAAAAAAATCCCCAAAAAGCAACACCCCTCCTAATTCATACAGACCATCAGACTATAGCTAATTGAAAATATAGTCGCATTTATCACTGAAATCTAAACTAGAGTAGGCCATTGAAGTAGCAAATCAGAAAACTGAAGAAATAATATACAAGTTCACAGAAAAAATGGCAGTCATTTACTGGCTGGGGTCCTTATCCATACTTATCAGGCATGCACAAAAGTCTGGGTGTTAATGAAAGAAAATGTGGAGCTTTCTCAATTAGTTCTTTTGCTCTCCAGACCCTTGAGACAGTTCCTACTAAAAAAACAACCCCTCAAGCCCCTCTTTAGTGCAGGAAGGGGCGTTTCTTGAGCCTGCCCCCGAGGCAGTAGTGCCACGCATATCTGAATGGCAGATTCCTGGACAATGGGATACCTGCGTATCCACACTCCTTTATCGAAAAGAAGAGAACAGGTATGAGAGCTGACAGAATGCAGCAGCACTCTTTTCATGGGATTATCTCAAAGTTAGCTATCCATTTAAAACAGTCTGTTCTTCTGGAGGTTCATTGGGGATTTTCTTGCTGCTGGTTTTCATTATGCATGGTGCGAAACAAGGTTTTCTATCCATTTCAAAACTTAATAAATTAGCAGAGATTCTGAATCCTACTAAGCCTGAAGGTGCTTCACATAAGGCAGAACTTCCTGACCATGGCTTGATGGGTCAGGCTTGTCCATATAAAGTGAATAACATCCCTGTAAAAGATTATCTATCCCCGTGCTTTTGTTAGACACTCAGAGAAGAATACAAATTCTTGACATGCTTTCAAAATTTTGGAAGAATGATAACAGAAATAGAAAATCATGTGCTATGTGTGGAGGTGAGATACATCTCACCTCATGTCAGCTAAGGGCTAAGCCTGTCATATCAGTCAGTACTCTGTAGTCTATGAAAAAGCAGGCACCTACAAAGGACAATTCATCTTCTCCAAGAACAGATGTATATGAGGGATAAAGGGGAAGTCTGTCTTTCATCACTGGGAGGATGCCCAGATGATGAGCTGAGGCCAGATGTCAAACCTTCAGACAGCTGTTTGTTAAAGAAGATGAATCTGTGACTTTATCAGAAGATGAGACATGATTGTACTGCGGTGTGACCTGACACAACAAACTGGTTTCTGAAGAATATGCATCATGGATCTTTTTAAAATCAAGCTGTTTTCTGTAACTGTTTTCTTCTGATAAGAAGAAAAGCTGGTGTTTTTCTGATAAGAGAAACACATCAATATTTGACACAATTCACAGGGCTGCCTTTGCATGAGTTTCTCCATTAGTTTTGGACAATGTCTTCTGAAAGCAGAATCAGAACACATCTAGTAAAAATTCCTCAGACAGGATGAGAGAAGAGGGGACCATGAAAAGACACAGGCTTGCCACTAAAGTACATGACATTAAATAACTTATTTTAAACACCAATGTTAATGCTGTTGCTCTGAAATGCCAATCTTTTAATAGGATATGTTACAGGATAAGGCAATATATATATACAACAGAGGTTTACTGGTGCTTCATGCAGCCATGGGAACAGATAACTGTGATCAAGCTTATGACTGACCCCAAAACAGTATTAATACCACAAAATAGAATAACAAGCATTGTAAGGATTTCTACTATGATTTTCATACAGCTTCAAAACTAAGAAGGACTTAAGGTACTTGGAGAATGATAGAGGCACCTCAAACTATCTGAAAAGCTCTTTGCTTATTCATAGACTCATATGCAGGCCACTCACACCCTAAACCACCTGGTTTTTTCCAAGACAAAGCATCATTTTGCAGCTATGCATATCCTTCCACCACTCTCCAAGAGACTTACTTCTCAAAGTGTTTAACACACACGGACAAAACTCCTTCCATCATGCGGGACAGCTGTGCTAGCCCTGGGAACAGAAACACCTTCTTCAATATAGAGGGATGGCCAACCTCCCAAATCTCTGATCTGCTCACATGAGATCACAGAATCGTAGGGATTGGAAGGGACCTCGAGAGATCATCAGGTCCAACTCCCCATCTCACTGATGTGTTCACAACACAACACCTTACTAGCAGCAAGGGGGCTTCTCGATAACATAAAAATACAGGAGCAAATGAAACAGATATTACTGTTCTCATTATTCACATTAAATCATCCTTAACACCCTTCAGCTTAGCACATACTGGGGTCGTGGGACCTTTAGGATTTTCTTTTAAAAGTCATTCCCTTCCTATCAAATTTTTGAAGTTTGTCTTTAACTTTCATGGCCAGAGGCATTTGGCTTGGTTGCCAATTGGCTGAGTCAAGGTTGCTGCCATGTCCTGTCTTCTGAGCTCACATGGTAGGCACCTATTCTCAGAAGGTCCTGAGCCAAGTGGTAGGTGACTGCTTGCAGCCTTCAATCAAGTATCAGTCTTCTCTGGATAGAACCCTGTGCTCCAATTTCTGTAAGGTGTGGAAATGTCTCACCTGGCACATGTTTCTTAACAAACACCATTCTCCCAAAACTTTCTATTGGAAAAGTTAACTTCCATTGTACTTAGACATAGTTCTGATTCCCACTCCAGGGAGTCAAGATGTCTATAAGCCAAGAGCTTCTGCATTTAACTGGCAGACAATGAAGCTTTTTACTGGGCCTATTCCTTTCCCTATAAATCTTATTAGCAAAGGAGAGGAACTCACTTGTCACTATCTAAACCATCTACAGCTACTTATGGGTAAGCTACTGGGGCAGGTGAAGTGCAGTTTTGGGTTTCCTCCTATAAGCCTGCAGCCATATGATTCTTTGCAGAAGACAGGAAATTTATTGCCATGCAATTATTGAATAAGCTGTGATGAGTCCTGAGGAAATCTCTATGTAAAGGAAACCCTTCAGAAAGAGACAATCCCATCTAATTTTCATGCTAATTTTCTGCAATGATAATCAAAACAGATATATCTACAGTAACTTCCTGCCTATTCATTTACTTGGGAGCTCTTTCCTTTTCTTGCCTTCAGTGGAGAAGAACTTCTAAGCTGCACTAAATCCATTGATTGTCATTCATCTGCCTGACATAGTAAATTCAATTTCTACAGAACATTTCCCACCAAGCATGTTTAGTCGAATTGTAGATAACTGGAACAGCTATAATCAAATGGCATAAAAAACATATTGAATCCTAGTTTTTCCCCAACTGGTGTAGCCAAAGCTGTTTGGGTCAAAGGACATGGACTGTGACCTCATGGGACAATAAATCTATTTATAACACTTCCAATACATGAAAAACTGCTGCAATCATATGAAGCAAAACACTTATATAGTCTGTGTTTCTGGTTTTTTCACTGTGACAGTCACTTGTTCCAAAAAATGTGTCTGGCTAACTCTGTGTCAAGGTGACACCTCTGCTCCCGCCTGGTATCAAAGCGGAATTCAACTAATTGAATTAATATGATTGCATGTCCCTACCTGACCTTATGTGTCCTGGAGATCACTGAGATCATGTACAGGAGCTGGAGGAGTCAGCCTGGGACAGGACATTACTGTGGCAGCTCTCTGCGCAGAGGGGCAGTGAATCTAGTTAGACTTTTAATGGACAGTTTTGCCTTTTCTGTTTGACTGAACAAATAAAAGGAAAATGTAATAATGATATCATAAACTTCTAACAGTCGGTAAATAAATTATAATTTTTTTAAAAGGCCCTTCAGAATAAATAACTTCCAGGGTTAAAAATTCAGCTTTTATGTAAAACAGAAGCTGAAATCAACATCATAATCAAAATACATACTTCTGATAGTTTTTGAACATTTTCACTGTCCCAGTTTGTATTTATATACTGGTACTAAAACGTTGCAGATTGTAATTTTTCATCCTGATCTGCGAAAGGACCTGTTTAATTTGTTTATTTGTCTTTTTTTTTTTTTTTGAAAGTCCAGATCTTACAGTTTGGGGAAAAGATGTTTTCCCTCAGCACAGTGCTCCCCATCGACTTTAAAAGCCTGTCAAACATCTTTCTATAGTTCTGATTTATTGAAGTCATGCCAAAGGTGGGCAGCGCAATTCTGTGCTTACTTGACCGATTCAAAGGGGGTGTTTATGGGCAGACACTGTGGCCTAGAGGATGTTATCGCTTTCCCACCCCCTGCCAGGGTGGAATCTGACACTTCTCACTCTGCTAATGTTTTCTTCTCCCTTGCCCCTGGCTGTGGCTAAGTGATTGTTTATGGCAGGCACTTTAAATCATTATCACCTCCTAGGCCTTTGAGTACCGCATAATCTGCTTTTGCATCAAGGAAACTCTTCTATCAGTGCAAAAAAAGGCCAAATGTTTATCGGCTGAGATGATAGTCAAAGTGTCTCCTCTAATATTTAAAAACAAACAGCAGTACCTTTGCTCTGCTCTGCTGCAGGGAACAACCAGCTAGCTAAAGCCAAGCAGGTTTTCTGACGTTTCCCAGTGCACTCCTTAGGCAGCGATTTCTTGTTTTTAAAACATCAGAAATGCCCAGGGAACTCGGAGGATGCCAGGATGTATGAATAAGCTTCAGGAAATATCGCTGATTTTCATGGCATTGCCCTAGCACTTAAACCCTGGTCTGCAGAGTGGTGGTGCCACCGTAACAGCAGCAAGAGCTTTGCGCCGGTGACCGTGCAGCAGGGAGTCCAGGCGCAGCCACGGGCAGACCTGCGGAGCAGAAGGTTGGGGACACCAGGAAGGCCACGACCTCTCTGCCCAACCTGGAAAAGCAAAGTTGATTAGCAAGAAAAACAGCCTCTCCCTGAATCACCAGTGAGTACAGCTCGAGCCCTCCCACCCTCCCTGAGAAGAAGTACTCTTCAGGAGTGTCTTCCACAAACAACCCTCCTTGGATGTGACTCGCATTCTTGTAGTTCTCATTCTCAAGGTAGCAACATTCAACTTTTTTAAGGGGTTGAAAGATCTTCAGCAGGCCCAGCCAACTTCCAGAGCTATCCTCACAGCTCACCAAGGGTTTCTAGTAGTTGTCAAGTAGTTTGTTGGCAGAGGAGAGTTCAAAGGAAGCAATTGAAGGATACCTGTCAGTCGAATGGTAATAATTACAGCCTTCTGTTTACACATTGAGGCCAGGGGTATATTCTGGAAAGCTTCTTTTGAAGAGGAGTTTGAAAACAAAAGTCTCGTATATTGAAAGTGCTCAAGTGAGTGTTGAATAGGTGCTGAATGGAAATTGGCCCACATTTCCAAGTTTTAGGAGTTTTAGATCACTTGTTACTAAGTAAATGAGAATAACACTGTCAAACATTGCTGGAAAAAACCTAAAATGAGCGTTTGCTTTAGAGTCCACATGTAATTTCATATTTGGAAGTTTAATGGAGGTTGAAAAATTTGCTTGATAAGGAGCTTAATGTATAAGCTTAAATCCTGGTCCCAGTTAAGTTTCTTGGGCCTTTGGCATGGACCAGAGCTATTTGAAACCTTTTTCTAAAGGAATGGACACAGAGAGAAGGGACCTATAGGCGTCAGTGTTTAGGAAATAAATAAGCAGGTTTCATAGATATTCACATTCTTCAAAGGGAAGTTTGCTGTCGAAAAACCTTACCATCAACAGAAATGCAATGGGTTTACATTTCTGATTAACCATACAAAACAGCTGTTACCTCACTTCACTGTTCAATACATCGCAGGTTTGGTGTATGAAAATATTCTGACAAGCAAACTAATCCAAAACATGGTGGTAAGAGTAAACACAACTAAATAAATCCTGGTTGTGGCTTTGAAAAACTCCTAGTTGTATTGCATTGAAAATGTCTGGAGTTGTCAGCACAAGGCAGCTCCAGGCTGACTCACAGCATGGGTGCCTAGGAAATGTTTTAAGCAGCTAAATGAGCCGAAGTTACAGTTCTCTTCAAGCTAGAGACACAGTAGTTATTTTGTCCTTTTTATTATATTAGCCTTTTCACAGGAATTGCCTGACTAAAAAGAAAAAAAAGAAAAAAAATATAGTGGGGAATAGTACAGGAGCATTTTTGTTGACTTTGCCCCTGTAAGCATGGATTAAAGGAAAATCTTTCTGTGCATGGAGCATTGTTCCGGCTTGGGCTATCAAGGACCAGACATGGACTATAATGAAATAATGAGGTTTTAATTTTAAACACTGAAAAGAGAGTGAGTCTGGCCCATTCCTTTTTCGATTGGCTTTCCATTTAATAACCTGTCTATATTGAATATGTTACCTTTGCACTCATGCCTTTCATTCAAAGTATTCCTGCTGTCATAGCTATGTTTCGAACACCTAACCTGGGAAGTTAAGCCTGAAAAAACATTGAATCACCCAGCTCAAAAACTTTCTTAATCTGCCCTCAGCAATCATTTTCTCTGTCAGCTGAACAGTTAGCTTTCGTTCTCACTGCTTTGCCCAAATTGCCTAAACAAATTCTGCATATTTATTTCTCATGGTTTATAAATAAACTATTTCCTGCCGTAGTGCAGTCTTTGACTCAGACACATTTCAGTGTTCCTCTTGTTCTATTTTTCTTTATATTTTTTCTTTCTACCTAACCAGATCATTGTTTACCCAACCTTTCCTTGTCTTTCTACCTACAGATGCCTCAAAATCCAGAAGTCCATTCTGGTTATAGAATATAGCTTTTCAGCTTTTTATGAAGTTCCTGCTATTACATTTGTCCACACCTTGCTTTTAGTGTCTCCTGGGGGATGAAAACATTTTTCACAATTTGAGTGCCAATTATGGTCAGGTTTTTTTTCCAAATTGACTTCTAATTTCAGTGTCTGAACAAAAAATGCTTAAAGAATTACCTGATACTATATTTTTAAAGCTGTTTATTTTCCTGTGTTTTTCCCTGCGGTTATTAAAAGTATGTGTAAAAAGGCTGATTCCCGACCGGGAAGAGATGATGCCACAGGATCATTTTACAAAGGCATGTAGTGATAGGAAAAGCGGTAATGGATTTAAACTAAAAGACAGTAGATTTAGATTAGATTTTAGGGAGAAATTCTTCTCAATAAGAATGGTGAAGCACTGCAACTGGTTGCCCAGATATGTTATGAATGACACCCTCCCCCCGGCAGTGTTCAAGACCAGGTTGGATGGGACTTAGAGCAACCTGAGCTAGTGTGGAGAATGACCCTGCCCATGGCAGGGGATTGGAATTAATGATCTTTAAGATCCCTTTGAACCCAAACCATTCTATGATTCTGTACTGTGAACATGTTCTTTGGCTGAATAGCACAGGCTTATCTAGGATTTGAAACATCCTGAGTCAAATACTAAATGCCCGAAACAGAACAAGGGATTTAGAACATTATTGAGAATATTGATCTGTAAGCTCTTTGGGCTATAATCCTTAATGTTGATATCTCCATGAAACCTGTTCTATTCTTCAAAACATTCAAGTGATCAGGTTAGCAAGAAATTAGGATCCGACTATCCAGTCTAGTAGATTATAAAATTATTTCTCTTCTTCATTTCAATCCCCCTCTACACATCAGAGATTTTTATTCTAAACCACATTGAGATATTGGGAACCACTCACCCCAGAGATGTCAAAATTAATAGTTAACACATAGGGATTATGATTTTACTAAATTCTGCTAAATCTATCCATACTTTTGGAGTGACCATAACTCATTGTTTGCAGTGACTTGTGTTTTAAAATTGACCAAGGTAATTCTACCTAATATGTCTGGGGTTTCATTGCTAAGATGCAACCTGACTTTGGTGGCACATTTATATGTAGTAACTTACACTGATCAATGTAAATTAAAAAAAAAACAGGGGAAGGATATTGAATTTTTCATCCTGTTGTTGGAGATCTTGAAGAGATTTTTTTTGTTTTAGTTGGTTATCTTCCCCTGCTTGCGTAGCAGTATTCAAATGGAAAGCCGGGGGAGGGGGGGCAACAACAAAAATCAAAAAAAGAGGAAAAAAAGACATAGAGAAAAAAAATCCTGCTTTTATGGATTATGAGCACAAAGAAACTGGCCAAAAGCAGCAAACATGAATTTAAATTCTGCTTTCAGCATGACAGAAAATATGCACAAAGCCTGAAGCTCTGTGGCTAACAGGAAGGATTTTTAAAAAATCTGTGCTTATTGGAAGTTGGTCTCTAATACGACCAATATTCAAGAGCTTTAATTGCCCTAAGGAGGAAGTTCTGTTATACTTAAATATTTATTTGAAATATTGTGATGTGTAAGAAGAAAGAGTTGTCCTTTTAATTCTAACTTCTAGCTCAATGAGCATTTATTTTCCACTGATTGTATTCATAGCTACTCATTAAAAGACTAACACACAGCATGACGGAATGGAAGATCAGCTATGCATGTTTGAAGGACACTGTTCATACTGTCTTAGATCACAACCCAGAATGAGCTGTTGATCTCACCAGTTCTCATTTGTTCACAGCAGAAAACCCTAATATGGTTTGGCACAGAAAGAATTCCCGGTCCAGGGAAACCTATGGCTTTTGAAGGTTGTAACTGCTTTGAGTATATAGGTAAACACAGGGAATAGCAAAGAACAGCGTTGTTTAAGCACTAAAGTAATTTACACATGGGAAGAATGTTACTTGTGTTTTCTGCAATCAGCTACCTTAATGGCTTGATTTTTTTTTCTCTCTTTTTTCATTCTGTGATTCTTTCCCATGAAGGATTTCTTTTTTTCCACCCAGTACTGTAGAAACAATCTAGTCAGAGTGTCTGTGAGTTCATTGTCTAGAGGTTCACATCCTTTGCTAATAAGCGCAGCTGACACTGTTTTAGTTGATCAACTTAAATTAAACCTTTTTTTCTCAGCAAACAAAACTGACCTGAAAGACAATAACACCTTGGTCTATTGCATGGCCTCTCATTATTTTCTGAAATTAAGGTAAAATGAATAGGATGTTAAAAAAAGTTGTTTCAGCTTTTGTGCGCATGAAATTTGATCCTGTCCTGAACTATTGCATGCTAATTAACTCTTCACTATTGGAAGTCAACACACAATTACATCTTCTATGTCAGTGTTCAAATTTTGAGAAGGAAGTGTTCAATTAGCATTGTCAAATGAAAATGTAGACATTCACTATATAGAAGGAACCTTTTGTTGACTTAAAGTCGAGCGGTGTCAAAGGCACAGCAGGAAATTGCCATTAGCCAATCTGGACTTTCTCAACATTCAGCTTTACATCCCATAATCAGCTTCTGAAGGAGAGCAATTTAGGTAGCAAGTCAATCACATCTGTAACTTCGGTCAACCCATCTATGGCATGCATCCACAGATGGAATGAAGATTGCTTACATATCTTCCTCTTGGAACCAATGCTTGACTTTTTATCAGATGCACTAAACACCATTGGGAGACTTGTTATTTTGGAGGCAAGAGATTAATGACTTATTTTTAAAGTTACTACAGCTGTTTCATTTTATGAAGCCTATTTTTGCAAAAATTCATGTCTGTGTTTGGTAATAAATATTTATTGTCATGTTTAGGAGATGAAATGGTTGGAAATTGGGATTAATATTCAAATAGGAGACTGAGTCATATGGAACATCTTTAAGGAAACTCAGAAAGATGTGCTGAATATGAGCCCATATGTCACTTCCAAAAAAGGCAGTATTGGAGCCATGTGTCATGTTCATGCCATTTTTCCACCCCACAAGTGATGCTCTGTGCCGTGGCTGCAGGCAATAACTGTGAAGCCATAAGCTCTGGCTGACCTTGTGCAGCAGCTGTACTATGGTGGGGGAACGGACTTCCAAATGCACTCAGCTGTAAGGAAATTTAACTTACATGTATCTTTTGTAGAAAAACCTGATAAGAACACAAATTTTAGTTTATGTTGCTGGGGAAAGACTATGCCCTCTTAAATAGAATCTGCAGCTATTTTGGTTTCAACTAACAAATGGTTAGGTGCAATATTGAAAAATGTGATAAAGATTCAACTGGTTTCTCTTGAAGATTTGAGTTAGTTGCAAGCTCAATGATTAAAATTTTGAACCCAAACATGCTGATCTAATGTATCTTCAGATTCTTAGACTTTCTCTCAATTTCCTTTGTATATGTGAGAAATGAGTCAGCCCAGGTATATTTTTTCTAACTTTTAAATTTAAATGAAGAATTGAAGAAAACACTACAAATAGTAAACCTTTAGTTTAAAACCATACCTTATCTGGAGGGGTAACTTTGCTGAAGATATGTAGATGACTATGGCTAGCAATAAATATGAGGTAATCATTAACTTAAACTAGCACCATTTCTGCATTTATTACCTAAAGAAGGCACATCAAAAGATAAAACTGAATATTTCTTTAGGCTATAGATAGAGTACCATAAAAGATTGAGTATGCTCCTTGAAATCAAATGCCTTAACAACATTTAGCAAGTTTGCCAAAAAGATTCATTTTATCTTCACCTGAGTTGCTATTTTCTCACATTAATTTGTCTTTAAATTGGTTTGAGTAACTGCTGAATGCAAAAAACATGCTAATTTTGGCAAGAAGTTCCAGAAATGTTAAAAGGGCTAACATATAAGGTGATAGAATTACAACTCAGCTGGAAGATGGAACAAATTCCAGCATGCTGGTCTATACTTGTCTATCACAAAATCATTGCTGGCTAAAAAAAGGTAGTTCAAATTTGTATGGACTACTTTTTAATTAGTATGTGGCCTAATGCTATGTGTTCTTACCTTGATAGCTATGAATAATTTAGTGTAAAAATTAGGAAATTGCTGTTGAGTTCTAAGTTGGGTTCGATCGACTTTTGGTGACATAGTTTCAAATCCGTGATGACAGAATAATTGATGGCATGTTACACTACTGATGAGATAAAGTCATTGCCAATCTACATTTTAATAGCACAGCAACCACCATGATTACTTCACTACTGGTGAACTAATCTCCCAGCATTTGTCCCTAGAGACTAAAACAGACACAAGAGTAAACCATTGCAAAGGAAGCTGGAGCTGCACTTTCTGAGTCATACAACCTTTGGTTACAATATGAAGAGTCAGAAGTTTTTCCTAATTGGTAGAAATACAGCTATGTTTACAATAAAGTAGAAAACCGCGTCATTTAATTTTTGTAACGTTAAAAGAAGATTTTACTAGATATTAGGTGGCCATAACCTGTTCTGCAGGTGAGCCCCAGAATTGAAAGGGGTTTTTTTCCAAATGTGAATATAAAGCAGAAAGACTGAAGTTTCTCCTGGAAAACAAAACTACTAAAAATTCTACCAGACTCTGACATTGGTGGTATAGCTGCTACCCTGACTCAAGACCACCCTGATAGTACTGAAGGAAGTAAGCTCTGCTAGCATAGGGAAGAAAGACTTCTCTGCATCTAGGTAAGAAGCCCAGTTAAGACAGGTAGAGAGCTCTCCCACAATTACAGGTCTAGGTCACAGATCTAGAAAGTTTTCCATCTATCTGCACAAGGTTATTCCAGAGTGTAAGGTCTTGTGAACCCAAGAAATACCTGAGCAAGCAGCTTTAGGACCAGGAAAATATTCTACTGCTAAAGTTACAGGCAAGCAAGATACACTTAGGATAATTTTTTGTGTCATCCACCTTTCTGATCCAAGTCCCCTGTGATCCAGGTATTTAAAAATGAAAATATATAGAGACAGAAGTATGATGGATAGGTAGGTAGATGCATATTATATACATAGATATAGATTCATAGAAATCAATATGATCTCCTAGGAAGAAAAAGGGTCTGCTGGAATATAAATTAAAAAGTTATACTGAATTTTTCTTTTCCAGACCTTTTATCTTCTTTTGTTGAGTCTTCCTGTCTGAGAACAAACCTTTACAACTGAAGTTAAGAATTTTAAAATTTTCTCTCTGCTGATGAAAATAAATAAGTTGTTGTCTTTAGTATCACATAAAAGTTATGTGAGGGCAGCCAGGATAAAGAAATAATTCAAAGGCAGTGTCTTACTTTCTCAGGTGTTACTAACCAGGGCTTGAGAATTAGAACAGGGCGGTGGTTTTCATACTGATTTTTGCTATGTGTTTGTGTAGAGGATGATAGATGTTTTTCTGGCTGTTTGTAGTGATGAGCTGGAGATTTCTACACCCGATAAAATGAAACTCTGCTAGAGGCATAAATCTCTCTCTTTTTTTCGGTTTTGTGGGGTTTTTTTCCAGTTTATAAAATGTGGACTTCTCTATTGTGCAGTTAATTTTTGCCTTTCTTTTTCATGGACAAGTAAAAGTACAAAGAGCACAATTATCACTACAACTGATTTAATGTTTTATTTATACTATTTAAGGAGTAGATATCTCAATTATCTCTTTCTGATCCAGTCTGGATTTTTTACTGGAGAAGGGTGAGTATTTTTCTTCTGAAAACTCTTTAACAACCTGAAATATTTTGTAGGAGCTTTGGCTCTTTAAAAATATAAGAGGAAAGGCAATACAGAGAGGCTAAGGAGTCAGTTAGAAGACCAGATGAACAGCATTGGTAGAGAAGGTAACAGGTTTGTCATTCTTTCCTCTGATAGATGATTTAATTATTGAAAAATTAACACCTTCCTGAAGTTTAGACAAAAAATACACATTTAGACAAAAATACACATTAAAAGCTGTGTATACTGTAACTTCAAACCCTAATTTTCAGGTCTCACTGTGACTTTTGCCATTACAAATTCTGGTATTGATTTTGGTTTTTGTTTTGGTTGGTTGGTTGGTTTGTTTGGGTTTTGTTGTTTGTTGTGTTTGGTTTTTTTTATTAGAGTATTTCAGAGCATATGACATTCCACTAGAACAACAATAACAAAAAAATCATCAGCTGGCTCTTTGTCTTTGCTATGCCCAGTTAAAAATGCCTTTCACTTCACTGACCCCATGCTGCATGTCACAAAATGAGCATCCTTTCACAGACACTTGGTGTCATTCTTCAGAGATTCACTTCTATTAAGAGCAGTACAACTCTTGCAATATGCTTGGTAAAATTGACTTGGATGTAGATCAAGTCTCAAAAGCCTCTTGACTCTGATTACTCCAAAATGTGCTTGAGAAGAATTAACAATCAGGAATAATGCATGTAATATTTTTTTGGAATTTATGCAAGATCAGTGTAAGATATGTTTCTGGGTAAGCCAGGAAGGGTGGAGTGTGAGACTTGGGATAAAGAAGAAAGATTGAACTTTTTTATGGAGCTTCCCTGTAAAGTAAAAATGCAAAATATTTGTGATTCAGAGCTATTAGAAAGGGTCATAGTATGTTTCTACTGATCCCTTAGGGGGAATCTATCACCATCAGTCTTTGATAGAGATCCTAGCCATAGATACAAAATTTAGCCATGGATGCAGAAATAAAATTCCTCAGCTATTATTTGAATTTAATCTTTTGTCATACTGATTTTTAGAAATGATGGATTGGATGCTACAAGTTAAAGTTCTGCTTCAGATTTTCATAAGCAATTAGGTCTGATACTCAGTGTATCATTGTCTTTTCAGATTAGATTCCCAAAGCGCTGTATGTACTCTTAGCATTCAGGAGGATTTTCAATAGAATTCAGTTTCATAACCCTGTGCTACCCTCTTTTCTCTCCTAGGGTGAGTTTTCCTACCTTCTCTTCAATTCAGTGGATTTTCAGGTGTGGTGCAACTCTAAAGAGTGGGACCCTATGACATTTTGCTTCAAAAATGGAGACTGGTAATTATGGATGTGAAAATAATATTTCTAAACCACTAAGATTCTGTGACATTTCATAGTCCCATAATAAAATGAAAAAAAAAAAACCCCAAACAAAAACCCAGAAACAACCCAGCAGAAAATATATTTCTCAAAATGAAAATGTGTTAAATCTATTGCAGGCTGAGGATACAGTTTAATAGCGGGGTTGCATGCACCTGAAAAGCAAGTTTGTGACGGAAAGGCTTCCAGACACTACCTTATAAGAATAATAACAGGCGCCACTATGTTGGAGACAAAGATAAGTGCCCAGTTAACGATGTTTTCCTTTTATTGTAGTCACATGCATTTTAAAACCAGCTCCCCAGCTTCTTTCTTTCTCCTGTCAAATTCATAGCGGGTAAAGATCAATCTTGTGAATTTTGCTTTATATAAAAATGATAATTAACTGTTAAATATTTTTCTTATTAATCTGTTCTTATTTTGTAGCCATTCTTACTCTTGAATTAGATCATTAACCATCTATAAAATGAAGGATGGTACCATCTTAGCTGAAGACAGTGATGTTCAAAAGCACAGCTTGTTCTTTCTATCCACATCGTTGTTTGGACTAATGTGTTTTATTATTAGACTAGTATCTGTAGTTATCTTATTGGTTAGCATATTAAAACTTCTTTTCTTTGGTTCTGCCAAGAAATCCACTCATACTAACTCTTAATGAGAACATCTTTCATCTTCATTTAGGTCTCTCAAGATTATGAACAGCAAAAATATTGTCAGTGACAATCCACCATCCTCTTTCCCTCTTCCTCATCACAATTGAAACAATTTATTTAATACAGTAGTTCTGGAAACAAAGATAGCAATCATTTTAACAAGTCTGATAGTCATCAGCTGTTCATCAGGCATTACAAGACTATCTTGTAATGTCCTAAGGAAGCTAGAAGTGGCATTCTCAGGGCTTTCCTGAAATGCAGCAAATTTATATTTCAATTGTACATCCATCTTTTGCTTCTAGAGAAGCAAAACGATTGTAGAAAAATATTCCATGGAAGCCACTTCCTGTTTTTGAAAACTCTGATCCTGAAATCTGACTTCATCAATTGCAGCTACAGAACTGCAAGGAAGCCAGTGAAGGTATCCTTGAACCTGTCTATGCATCACAGCGTATACGGGTAACAGGAGAGCTAACTAAAAACTGCTTGTGAATCCAGAATATAAAATCAGTATATGAAAGGAAAAGACTTGTAATACTTAAGAGTCTGTAGGAGCAAAATCCAATGCTTTCATTACTTGCAAAACTACAAGAAAATTTTAAAAACTGTTCTCACTAAATGATAAGAAGGTGAAGATTTAAGTGCGAGAATAGGAAGGAGGTGTTAGGGATGGTATGAGTTTGCTGGATTGAGTGATTTGGCTCCTAAGAAGCTGTGTTGTGAGAGAGAGGGAGAAGGAAAAATGAGGAATTCCATTCTACTCAATAAACTGCTAAGGAGAAGCTTTGCATGTGCAACTCATTCTTTTGCAGTTTGATTCCTCCCTGCTGAATGTAAGGCCAATAAATACTTAGGGGGATTCAGGAGAAAATGCACTGAAAATTTTTATTCCAGGAACTGTTCCATTTTTATATCAATAATGTATGCTGCACGTAAACAGTTACCAGGAGGGGTAAAGTGATAGAAGAAGGTTTAATTCACTGATGGAAGAACTGCATGGACAAGGCTTAAAGAAATTCAGAACTGAACTAACCACAACATGTTTCCTTCTTTATAGTCTGAGAAGAACCACCTTGTTACTCTGTTCATGTAATTACAGTTTTCTGAAATATTATCCAGCTCTACCAGGATCATAGATTCATAGAATCTATGGACCTCAAAGATCATCTGGTTCCAATCTCCTGCCATGGACAGGGACACTCTCCACTAACCCAGATTGCCCAAAGCCCCATCCAACCTGACCTTGAATACTGCCAGGGAGGGGGCAGTCACAGCTTCTCTGGGCAACCTGTGCCAGGGCCTTACCACCCTCACAGAGAAGGATTTCTTCGTAACATCTAATCTAAAGCTACCCTCTTTCATCCCCCTTTTCCCCTGCCCTTGTTACCAGTCTCTCTCCACATTTCTTGTAGGCCCTTTTGGTACTGGAAAACTGCTCTAAGGTCTCTCCAGAGCCTTCTTTTCTCCAGGATGAACCAGCCCAACTCTCTCTGCCTGTCCTCTTAGGAGAGGTGCTCCAACCCTCTCATCATCTTTGGTAAATCTAAAATAGCCTCTTCTTAACTTGAATAGGCTGGGCTTTTGATTTTCTGCTTCTAAACACCCTGCTGTCATCAACAAAGGCTCTTCCCTGAGAGGAGATTTAGGGAACTTCCAGGCCATCCTGGAGATGGGAATGAAACAAGACTGAGGCACAATAGGGAAACAGAAGAAATCTGCAGGATTCTTTGTACTCAGTTCTTTCAAATCTTGAGCAAGTATCTGTGCATCTAGAAGGAGCCAAATCAACCATTTAGTCGTGACTTCTTCTATCTTCCGTAGTTTGATATAATGTACAATGATGAGCATGAGGGCATGTCAGGAAGGACAAATGGCAGATGTAATAGGGAGCTGCTGTCATGCTTTCTATCCCTCCCAAAAGTGTGGCTTAACAGCATCTGAAGGTCTCTGGTTGTTGAGTTGAGGTCTCCAGCATGACTATCCTGCTCTTATGACACTAAAATTTATGAAGGATAGGTATTTACTTTGTCACAATATACCTTTCTCAGTGTTTCTGTAGAGAACCTGCCTGCCCCTCTTCCTCAAGTCTTTCTGCTCAGATTTGATTGATAAGTGAATGCATTTTCCAGATACGCTGGGGGGATTTTTTTGCCTTCCCTGCCCCCCTCCCCACCCCCCACCCCCCGTCTCCTTCCTCATTTCTGAAAAGTAGTAATAAGAGGCAAGAAATGAACTGTAAAAGAAGAACAAAAGCAGAGATTTGCTGAATGATGAGAGCAGACTCAAGGGGCCTCCAGGTAAAAATGGGGTAATTGGACAGCATAATATCATATGACTTTAAGACATGATGTGACTAGCATCCATACAACATTCAATTATACATGTCCAAATGCTAGTCTGTCTTCAAGCACCCTTCTCCTGGGGCCTCATAGTGAAGGATGCTTTGTTCCTTTAGGCATAGAAGGGGATTTGTCAGATATCCTTCAGTTTGTGATCAGGAGGATGGGAGGACATGCATTTGCAGCCTGCCTTGGCAGCACTGCACGTTGTGGCAGGTATGGCAGGTCTGTGACAAGGACTGCCCACACAACTGTTTAGTTTCCTCTTCTTCCAATGCGGTTTTGGTATATGTGCATCCAGTCTAACTTTTGTCAACCCATCAATCTTCCTGGACATGCATCCCTTGGCTCCTTCAATTTCAGTACATTCCAGTGAGTGACTTTCGGGTTTATACTTGCTTCTTGCTGAAGCTTTAGGCTACCATTGTGCTTCTCTTAAAATATTCTTAAGTGAGGAAATTCAGAATAGGGCCACAAGATCAAGCTGGTGTCTGACATCTTTCTTATGTGGTAGGTATTTCTTAACAAGGAAACATAGAACCTCTTACTTTTTTATTCATTAATCTGTTTAGGTAACATGGGCTTGAGTACAGTGCCAGTGTCTCAGACTGCAGAGGACAGGATTTCCTTACTAATCACAACCTGAGATCCACAAAAGCTTTTAAAAAAAGCATCTTTTGAGTTAGACTGGTTAGTGATGCTCTATTGTTCAGAAATTGCTGAGAAATGGTCTGTATGTAGTATATTTAAAATGTGCTTCTATTTCAAACTGTATGGAATATTCAAAATATATTTTCTATATGTGTAACTACATATAACAACAAATTATATATGTTAGATACATTGTGTGGGTGATTTTATATTGGGTCAGTCACATAGGACATTAATTTTTTAATGCTGTTATGAAGACTTTGAATTGATGAAAGTTACAGCCACTTGAGCAAGCTGCATCCCTTCCAGAGGTTTATTTTTATCAGGTAAAACACAGAATATTCCAGTCCTGCTGCAAAACAGGGAGCAACACTTACTGTCTGCACCCATAGCCCTGTTTTGTTTGAAACTTTGGCACCAGAGGGGCTTCTGTCCCATCCAGAGAAGGTGGGAAAGCCATAAATTTGAGGGGTTTGTGCGCACAGAAAGAAAGAAGGCCTATTCTTCCTCTGAGTGTGTCTCCAGAAGTAGTCTATTGCATCACCTTTTCCCATTACAAAAGCCTCATAGTGGGCTTTGACTCAGACATAAATGTTTATAGACTTCTGGGTTTCTTTTTGCTGTAAGCATTGTTTTTAATCAGCATAAGCTCCTAGGAAGTTACCAGTCTAGAGACCAAATTTACATTTCCCTATATGTAAGATAGCAATGAAAGGAATATGGGAATCTGTTTCCACTTCTCAACAAGGAGTCATTTCCTTTGCTATCTCTAGTAATGCTAGGGATAGCATTTCCTAGACCTAGGCCAAAGCAGGAAAGCTTTATATGCATTATGTTTGTGATGTTGACCCCTCTACCATTAGTGAATATGGACAGAGTTGTTCTGTGTTAATTCTAGTGAACAAAGAATAAAAATGAAGCTAGCTGCACTTTACAGAGTAGCTACACTTCCATGAAGCTGGGTCTTTGCTGAGCAGGAACAGAGGCCTATATATCCCACCCATTGTCCTTTAAACCAAACGTTCCCAATTACAGTCCCAGGTGCCACCTCCATGCTTCACCTTCATACCAGCAAAGTGGTTTAGGCAATGCTGTCCATGGGCAGTTCCCTCACTGGCTGGAAATCAGCTAACACAGATCTGATGGTGGCAGCATTCTGTTGCTCTGTTCACAGTACTGGCATAGGAGCATGAATACTGGTTCCCCATTTTCATCCCAGTGAAACTAAAGTAGAGGGATGGTGTATTGTGGATAGTCATTGCTTGACAGAAAGAGGTGATGGTATGTGAATGGAAAGCCAGGGATTACACAGCTCTTGCTGAGAGCTTGTCACACAGTCAGTAACCTGGACTTTCCTGAGAGGGGCTCATGGGCAGCACAAACCCAGCAAACTAAACCTGGGTTCTCTTCCTTAAAACTTTTCCCCCATCGGATTCATACTTCTCAAATACTTCCATTGTAACCTCTGTAATATTTCAAAAGTGATAGGATTCATATTGATCACAGCTGTCAGTTTCTTCAAGCTTCAAGAAGCCACATGATCTCCAAACCAGCACACTGACTATGACATTGACATGAGGATTTTCAGGGCATTCATACTGATCCTACTGAGGGTGA
Organism: Laterallus jamaicensis coturniculus; assembly: GCA_022605575.1. Classification (NCBI taxonomy): domain Eukaryota; kingdom Metazoa; phylum Chordata; class Aves; order Gruiformes; family Rallidae; genus Laterallus; species Laterallus jamaicensis. The sequence continues at coordinate 7,695,463 of JAKCOX010000003.1, forward strand.
AAAGCCCTTTGCAGTTCTGTCTTCCTGCATGAAGGGTCTAAGTTTTCAGTGAAGTTCTTGCATCTTGGGTATGCAATAGTCAGCGTGATGGCTGATATTGAAAGACTCAGAGATCTGAATTTTGTCACATGCATGCTTTTCCCCCCTGCACTGATCAAGCTGTCCAATATCCCCATGTCAGGGCTGAACACCCCACGTTGTCTACGGTGTTTCAGTTCACATGGTAAGTGTTTGGACTCAGGCCTTACACACCTCTCTTGCTGCAGGTGAATGTTTCACACCCTCCACGTCTCATATAATCTGTTCATTTACAAAGGGATAAGATTTTAATGCTTTGAAGCTGTTGCTTCTATTGCTGGTTTGCTGTGTTTTTTCCTCATCTTTGCAGATCACCTCTGAGATGGGCAGTCTTTTTTGCTATGATGTGAATGGTACAGTATAGTAAGTGTTAATCTGTAAAATCATGTTAACTCCACCTGGCCTAGATCACTAGATTCCTCCTCCTTGCATGTATAAGTGCTCCTCATGTTAATGAGTAAAGCATGCTCTTTGAAGAGGAAATACACACATCATGCTTCACATCCTAAAGCAGTCAAGATGGTTTTTTGACATGCCAGAGATAAGTATCATGACCCACAAACACACATAATACTTGATGAGGTACCACACTACTTGATGAGATATCGTAACATACACAAAGCTGTTATCACTCAGCTGTCTTCCACTGCACATGCTGAGACTATCAATAATCACACTTGGTTTGGATTTTTGGGTAATATCTTCAAATGAATTCTAATAAAAGTATAACCTGGCATTAAGACTTTTTCCTTGCATTACAGGAAAAGCACAGCTAATTAAAAAATGTTGTATTTGCTGGGAATTTTGAAGCATCTATCTGCAACTATTTTGTGTAACTGGCTGATTTTAGTTTCTTTAGTGTTTTACAACCACTTTCTTCTCCATTTTTCCAGCTTTGTCTTAGAAAAGAATAGAAGGGAGAAAGTAATGGTTTAGTTTTCTAATATTTGTGAGAAAATTGTAAACAAAGCATGAAGTAGTTTTTGGGTCTTCTTTATTAAGAAATCTGGCATTGGTCAAAATGCCTTAGGACAAAAAAAAAAAAGAAACTGCAGAAGCTTAATCAGACTCAAAGGTCATGCCAGAGCAAGATTCATAGTTAAAGAATGAAAATAGATGTAACAAACCAAAAATAATATAAATATTTTAATGAAGTAATAGATTTTATTCAAAACAAATCAATATTGACTGGCAGACTGAGCGCATGGAAACTTACAGCTGGCAAAGAAAAGAAGTAAATATGTTCTGTAGAGTATTTTAGACTTCTTGACCATTCCAGCAATTTAGAAATAGGGCTTGTAACAAGACCTGTAATCCTTATCCAGTACCTAGCCGGAACTCTTGTTTTCCACATTGCCAATGAATGTGGAAAAAAATGCCTATGCTACATTACAAATGGCTGCATGTTTGTACTCATGCTCTTATTTTCATGAGATCAGGCTCCTGATCTACCTGTGAATCTAAACCTCTCATTCATATAAAGATGTCTAAGAAAAATGTTGTATTTGGTTATAAGTGGTATGAAACAATCACTCTAAGCCAACATCTCCATCTGGAGGTATATATTACACTCAAAGAACTACAGATAATTATCTGGAAGCGGATATTGTTTGGAAGACAAATGGACAAAATTGCAAAACCCTTAGATGGGGTGAGAGCAAAAATAGTAATCCAATCTAAGTAGTAAAATGATCTGAGTTGTAGGCATGACCAGAGAGTGTAAAAGTATGAAAGAGCAGAGTTCTCTCAAGTCCTTGCTTTAACATGTCAACAGCGCTCTTATTCAATTTCATTTTGATACATCCTAATTTTGTATATTATTATAATTCTTACATTATTTGGGTACCTTTTTGTATCTTAAAAGGTAATTAACACAATGAATAAGGGAGTTTTGCTCAAATCTTCAGAAAAACACAGTTGGGTCTTGGGTTTCAGTTCTCCCTCATGATATGTTATTATTATTAGGGTCCTATTTCTGTTTCCAGAGACTACATAAAAATGGGCTTACCTCTCACATTGGTTGAGTTACACTCCTCCAGATTAAAAGAGACAGCACTGGACATGAAAGCTCATACTGGGCTACCTATGTCCATGTGATTCCACCCCAGCATGAATATACGATCCCAACTGTGAATAATAGGATGATATAGCCAAGGTTTTATTTCTTCAAAATATTTATGAAAAGTATTGATACAGAACTTGAAGAGAGTTGGGAATCTGACTACTCCTCAAACAGAAGAATGCCACATAGATCTGGGTCTTGCAATGGCTCTTGGTATGGGGTATCCTTTTTCAAACAGACTTAGAATCAATGTGCAATTTACATTTTTTCCTTTCTATCCAGAGTTCATCCTCTACCACATTTCTTTGCCTATTAGACAATAAATTGTCATTAATTTGGGGGTTTTATGCTGGCTGGAAAACTGCACCTCCAGACAAATATCTTCCATAATTTGGAGAGAAAAAAGAGCATGAACAAATGTTGAGGAGAATAAAATAAACATGAAGCACCTACATAAAAGGCTAGATCATCATGTGTCACCTTGAACAAGTGTATTTCATTCCTATTTTCTAGTATGAAAGTCCATTTCCTGCAGTACAACTGCATCCATCAGAGCACAAGATGAGTGGTACCTCATGAGTGAGACCACTGTGATTTTTTTCGTTCCCTCCCCATTCATTACCCTTCAGTATAACATTATGCCTCATTTACTCCACATGGCTGGAGACTGTATGGAGGAATCTTCTTTGTTGGTACTCCTCTGCTTCTTGTCGCAAAAGTATTTGATCACATCTTCCGACAAGAAAAAAACTCCTTAGCTCCCAGTTTGTTGCAGAAAAGTATTATCCACATTTGACAGGGACGAAAGAAGAGATTAAGCAACTTTCTCTGTACAATATGGAGAACAAGCGCCAAGTGCTCGAAAAGTATCCAGCTGTCTCAGATTGCTCTCCAGCATCCTAATTCATAGATCAATTAGCCTCCTGTGTTCATGGCAGCTTAAATCACCATACATCATGCTCTCTCTGTAATGAATGTAAGAGTACTATGATTAGCAAACATTATCAGGGGACAATGCGCTGCAGGACAGTGCTAAGTTCAACTTTCCCTGCTCAGCAAGAAAGCTGCACATGAGCATTGTGGAACAATCAGTATGGGCTCATTTAGCAAAGCCCCAGCAGCAGGGCTAAGATCACTTTCTTTTTAACTGCCGTATCCCAGCCAAGTGTGTCACTGAGTCAGACTCACACTGGTTATATTGGTTTGTGCAGTGTTGGAGGAAAGGATCGATTCTGCTTTGGGGCTATATCTCCTGGGTAAATATCAGACAGTAGTCTGGAGAAAGGACAGCACTGATATGATAGAAGCAACTCTATGATTCAACACTGACATGGCAATCAAATAGGTGGAACTGCCTTCTTGTGGTGTCAGACACTTGCTTCTGAAGCCAAAGGAACCCGTCTTAGCTGATCCTACCTGGTGGGAGACAGATATTTAGCAAATGAAGCTTTACCACAGCAGAGCTTCCCCTAACTGTTGCCACTAATGTTGTTCAATCCTCATGGTGCTTCTGCAGATCCCACTACAACTCTCTTTCACAGTGGAGAGTGGGGAGGCTTTTTCTTCTTGCAGGTAATACAACATTTCTACAAGGAAAAAAGATACTTACTTTCTTGCAGCTTGGTTATGAAGAAACTACTCTGTACTATCTGACATCTCCCAGCATTTGACCTTGACAGGCTTGAGTAGTGGGCCAATGTGAATTATATTATAGAATCATAGAATGGTTAGGGTTGGAAGGGACCTTAAAGATCATCAAGTTCCAAGCCCCCCTGCCATTGGCAGGGACACCCCTCATTAGACCAGGCTGCTCAAGGCCTCGTCCAACCTGGCCTTGAACACCGCCAGGGAGGGGGCATCCACCACCTCCCTAGGCAACCTGTTGCAGTGTCTCACCACCCTTGCAGTGAAGAATTTCTTCCTAATGTTCAATCTAAATCTACCCACTTCCAATTTAAAACCATTCCTCCTTATCCTATCACCACATGCTCTTCTAAAAAGTCCCTTCCCAGCTTCCCTGTAGGCCCCTTCAGGTACTGGAAGGCCACGATAATATCTCCCTGGAGTCTTCTCTTCTCCAGGCTGAACAATGCCAACTTTCTCAGCCTGTCTCCATAGGAGAGGTGCTCCAGCCCTCTCATCATCTTTGTGGCCCTCCTCTGGAACCGTTCCAACAGTTTCTTGTCCTTCTTATGCTGGGGACTCCAGAACTGGACACAATACTCCAGTTTGGGTCTCATGAGAGTGGAGGGGCAGAATGACCTCCCTTGACCTGCTGGCCATGCTCCTTTTGATGCAGTCCAGGATACTGTTTGCCTTTGGGGCTGTGAGTGTGCATTGTCAGCTACGTCAAGCTTCTCATCCATCATCAGCCCTAAGTCCGTCTCTGCAGGCCTGCTCTCTATCACTTCATCTCCCACCCTGTATTGATGATGAGGATTGCCCCGACTCAGGTGCAGGATGTTTCACTTGACCTTAATGAACCTCATGAGGTTCACATGGGCCCACTTCTCCAGCTTCTCCAGGTCCCTCTGGATGATATCCCATTCTTACGACGTGTCAGCTGCACGATTCAGCTTGATGTTATCCACAAACTTGCTGAGGGTACATTCAACCTCATTGTTGATGTAATTGATTAAGATATTACTTAATAAGAGTTCTGGTACAGACCCTGAGCACCCCCCACAAGACAAAGTGCAAAGTTCTTCATAAGTATCAATACAGACTGGGGGATGAATGCATTGAAAACAGCCCTTAGGAGAAGGACATGGGGGTACATTTGTGGACAAGAAGCTGGACATGAGCCAGTAGTGTATGCTTGTAGCCCAAAAAGCCAACCCTATCCAGGGCTGCATCAAAAGAACCATGCAGGTGGAGGGCGGTGATTCTGCCCCTCTACCCTGTTCTCATGAAACCCCACCTGGATTTCCGTATCCAGCTCTGGAGTCCCCAGCATAAGAAGGACACAGAGCTGTTGAAATGAGTCCAGAGAAGGGCCATGAAATGATTGGAGGGCTGGAGCACCTCTCCCATGAAGACAGGCTGAGTGGGGTTTGATCAGTTCGGAGAAGAAAAGGGTCCAGAGAGACCTCAGAGCAGCCTTCTGGTACCTAAAGGGGACTACAGGAAAGCTTGAGAGGGACTTGTTATGAGGGAAGGGTGTGACAGGACAAGGGGGAATGATTTTAAGTTAAGATTTAGATTAGATATAAGGAGGAAATTCTTCCCTGTTAGGCTGGTGAGGCACTGATACACATTGCCCTGAGAAGCTGTGGCTGCCCCTGCATCCCTGGCAGGATTCAATGCCAGGTTGGATAGAACTTTGGGCAACCTGAACTAGTGGAGGTTGTCCCAGCCCATGACGGAGGGCTGGGGGCTCTGAGGTCCCTTCCAATCCAAACCAGTATGTAATTCTATGATTCTGTGATTCTATCCTCTAAAAACTGTTCTACAAAATCTGCCAGACTCATACAAAATGTATTATGTATGTCCTTAATGCTTTGACATATAATTCAGTTTGCACTTGTTTTCCATCAAGTCTCTGACCTTCCTATTACATTTCAACTGTCTACCATCCAACTCCTGGAGTCATGATGTATTTGAAATTCAGTGGTAAGCTTTTCTAATAGTGCAAAATACATTGTTTTTCATCCATCCTTTTTTGAAGGTTGGATTTGCTAAGGAAAAAATCATTTGGGACTATTACTTGGACTGAGAAGATACAAGCTATTCCAGATGGAAAAATTAAAACAGAGAACTGAAAGGCGTCCCTGTGCAGCTTTAGGGACAGGGATTGTTTTACATTCTGACTATACCAAACACACATTTCATTGAATATTTAACTCCAGCTGGGACTCCCGTAATGCAAGTTGTAAAATAATACAGAGTGAATGGATAGTTGTATGGTAATAACAAAGTCCTGGGTGCCAGGATATATTTGGTTTAGACCTGAATTTGCCCTGCATTACTCATTGAAATAAACCATTTGGTCTGTTTCTCTCTTTCTGAATAACTATTTCTAAAATTAATGCTGTACTTATTTCTTGGTTGTGCTGGACTGCTGACTTGGTTTCATGGAGGGTTATTTTGGGTGAACAGACAAGCTGAAATGTCATTGCAGACACTGCAGAGACATATTGTATTCACCTTCTCCCTTTAGCCTCATTCTCAGTCATTTAGCTAATAAGATTTAGCTAGACAGTAGAAGTAATATCAGTGATGACTGCTTAAATGTATTGTTTTAACCATGGGCAGGGTTTTGTACTCTTACTTTTTTTTTTAAGATTATCTAAATTTAAACTACTTAAAGTCTAAATTTAACTAAGCCAAGTCTTCCTGAGTTATCTGTATTTCCTATAGAGAAGACTATCCTCCTCCAAGAGGTTATTCTGAATATCCAAATTAGCTCTTTCTTTTAAACCAACTTTCAGAAGAATCATCTGACTAAGCAGGGAGTAAAGGGCAATTAAGCACGGAATGCACCTCACCAGGGTTCCATGGCTCCTCTTAAGCTGAAGGCAAGGATTTAGATTAGATATAAGGAAAACAATCTTCTCTGTGAGGATGGTGAGGCCCTGGCACAGGTTGCCCAGAGAAGCTGTGGCTGCCCCTGGATCCTTGGCGGGGTTCAAGGCCAGGTTGGATGGGGCTTTGGGCAACCTGGACTGGTGGAAGGTGTCCCTGCCTATGGCAGGGGATTGGAACTAGGTGGGCTTTGAGGTCCAACCCAAACAATTCTGTGATTCTTTGACTTTATGAACAACTAATGCCTTCACTTGAAGTAGCTATGTAGGTGGGGAGAAAGAAATATTTCAGAGTGCAAAATACAAATTCCTCACAAAAGATGTCTGTTTTTCCAAGTAGCCATCAAGACAATTTATACACCTGAGATTACAAACTTCTCCAGTGAAGAAGTCACAAGTTTTATTCCTCATGTTTGACTACCTCTCTCTTTCCTGTCCTCTGCCTGCTGTCCCAATGAAACAGACATACTGATTGTCCTTAGTGTTTAAAAGCTAATACCCTGCTTTTCAATACAGCTTGAAACACAGGTTATTATCCCCCAAACAAAAATACTGACAGCAAACAATTTGGTCTGTCTCTTACGCTGAAGTGACAAAACTTTTGTTGAACAGACTTCTTAGGTTCAGGATCTAATTTTAAGGTAGGAATGCCAAACCTAAATAGGCCAGCACTCAGGGCAATCTGCCCGATTCAGAAGAGGAACATGATCCTCATTTCTTCTCCACATTGCTGGCAGCTCTTCTCTGGGCCTCTCTTTTTCCCTCTACCTCCCACTCTCCTTGTTTCCCTTTCCCCACTTCTGAAAAATCTTTTCCAGGTTTGACTTGCTTCCTTCTCCATCGGAATAGAAACACAATCTACAATCTAAAATGTGTGAAGAAAACAGAAGTTTTGTTTTCAAGTCAGCTAGACTAAAAGTGTCCTTACTATCAGCAAGTCAGTTTAATCAGTTCTGCTCAAATAGTCAAAAGCCTCAGTCTTAGAAGAGAAAAATCCGCATTGCAGCAAGCATTAAATAATAATCAAAAACCCCCAGTAAATATTTAGGAAATGGAAATTAAGCTAGTCCTTCAAAACAACTTATTAAAAAAATGTTTCCTTTCATTCTTGGGCTTTACTCAGTTTTCTGTTTCTACATGTACCAATCGCATTTTAATAATAAGAGGTATTATTGCGTTCTTTTTGCTGTAGATACTGCTTTGTGGTAAACAAAATTTGATCTCTCTTTTTCCAATACTTTCTAATCCTTTTTGAGTTTGAGCATCTTCTAACAAGAAGTCCACTTGCATCTTCTGATTTCCTTTGTTGTGTTTTTGTGTGCTTGGGTTCTGGTGGAGAAGGGGGGCTGCAGGGTCCCCTTCTGCAAGAAGCAGTCAGAAGCTCTCTGCAGACCCCACGGAACAAACACCAGCTGCCTCAAGGCCTGAGTTGTTGCTGACCAAGGCTGAGCCCATCAGCGATAGTCACAGAGCCTCTGGGAATCACATTTAGGAGGAAGCAAACCCCAAGCAGCTGCTTTTTGCCACCAGAGAAGGGAGTGAGAAGATGTAAGAAACTGAGTTATGGGTTATGATCAAGGAGACAGTCCCAGGAAAAATAGCTCATATAAGGAAGACTCTGCTGACCAAGAGTTAGAAAAGCTTTTTATGAGACTCTAGTTGACAACAGAAAAAAAGACTCCAGTGCAGTCCTGTTCTGAAGATCCTTCAGTGACATAGCCTAGTTCTCCTTATTGTGAAGGTTTTTTCCCTTGTTCTTGTCCATTCTTCCTCTTTATTTTCGCTGCTCACCAACCCTCTTTTCACCTTTTCATTTTCAGCTTTCTGGGTCTCCAGATGTAAGGTGCCTCTGGAGCCCATGTTAGAGCTGGAGGAATTGGTTGCATGCACACCCTAGCCACTCCCATCTCTCCAGCCATTTGAACAGTGATGTTTCTGTGGAAAGAAAAATTGATGCACTAAGTTCCCTATGTACCAGTCTCTTAAACCAGAGGAAAGACCAGGTGATTTTCAAGCAAGTGACCTCTGCTCTGTTGTGTGTACTGAAGCCTCTGCTGAATATGTGTCATTGCCTGAAGCAAGTGCAGGATGTTTCTGCTCTTTCTGATTCTCAGCTGGGTGTTGACCATGTGCCCAGTCTTGTAAAATGCTTAAGAACATATTGTTCTCTCTTAGAAGGTCATTGCATATCTATGGGACATATAATGCAATACTAGACCTCAGAAGAGCTCTCCCAAAGTGATTTTTTTTCTTTTCTTTTGCTAATAAAAAGGAGGGGTAAAACCACTGCATTTTTCACTCTGAACCAAATCAGAAGCAGAGTTAGCTGCTAAGGAATTTGTTCTGCCAAAGCACAGGGGTCATTAAATATACCAGTATGCTCTCAGAAGAATAAAGGACAAAGACTTCAGATTTAATGTTAGATACTATGGGTAAAGCCTTTATTTTAAATAAGACTCCTGCCATGATTATTTGGATCTATCTCATAATTATACATGTATTTTGTATTTTGTAATCAATTTCTCACTTCCTAACTCACTGTTTAGAGTCTATTATATTTTAGGAATAGATTCAATGGTTCTTGTGCAAAACTAAGGATACAATGAACAAATGGTTCTTGTGTTAGACTAAGGATTAGAGTTAATATATGCTGGCTTCCATCAGGAGAAATTTTTCTCCAACCTCTTCTGGAGGACAGGTTTAATGCAAATACATCATGACTTCAAGAAGTGAACATCTGCTACCTGGATCTTACACCTTTCAGATCCTTCTCTGAACTTACAATGTGCAACCTTTCTGAAGTTTCTGTTTAAATGATTATGTAGAGTATGACATTTTGCTCTCAATAAAATTGGAAAGATGTTTCAATCAGTTTTTCCAGATCTTGAGGAAAGAAATGGTATTTCACTATCCACCTTCCTTTGCATAGAGTTCCTCTAGTATAAATTATCACTTCTGTTTGAATCCAAGGATTTACAAAACAAATTATTTCGATATATATATATAAAAATATTTTGGGATAAAGCTGTAGAACGAGATTACAGCAAAATCATATATTTGCTATTTTCTGGTAGTGTTTTTGAACATCCAAGAAACTACAAAATTGCCCACAGGAGAAAAATAATTTCTGCTTTTGAAATGCTGAAGCAGACACACAAATGTGGAAAGACTTCCCATGGATGAAAGGTAGATAAAAAATTCCAACTTCAAACTTCAGCATTTGTACCACATTTTCAGGGTTAGAACGTAGCAATTAATTCTTGCTGTCATTGTAGGGTAAAAATTTCATGATGTGCTGTGAAGTCAGGTTTTCACAATGGCTCTTCATAATAAACAACACTAGGAAGGCATTTTTTCTCTGAAGGCAACTTACTCAAAAGTGTCAGCCCTAAATACATGACTAGTGCTATAGTCGTCATTGCTCTCGTTGGAAGTTATGAAATTGGGTGTTGTATTGTGGGTCTCATCTAACATGTTGCTAGATAAAGTTTCTGTAAATATTCATAGAAGGTCTGACACCCCGAGTCTCCTTCCACTGTCCCCAGAGACAGAACATAACTGTAAGTAATGATTCAGGTGACTAGCCTATGCATATCCTAGCTATATATACCCTATATATATAGGGTATATATATATATATATATATATATACTGGAAGAGAAGAAGGTCATGAGGACTAGTCAGCATGGATTCGCCAAGGGGAGATTGTGCTCGACCAGTCTCATAGCCTTCTATGATCTCATCACCGGCTGGGTAGATGGAGGGAGAACAGTAGATGTCGTCTTCCCTGGCTTCAGCAAGGCTTTCAATACAGTCTCCCATAACATCCTGATAGCAAAGCTGAGAAAGCATGGGGTAGATGAGTGGAAAGTGAGGTGGGTTGAGAACTGGCTGTCGGACTGAGCCCAGAGGGTTGTGATCAGTGGAGCAGAATCCGAATGGAGGCCTGTGACTAGTGATGTTCCCCAGAGCTCAGTGTTGGGTCCAGTCCTGTTCAACATCTTCATTGATGACACGGTGCTGCCATCCACTGAGACCTGGACAGGCTGGAGAGCTGGGCAGGGAGAAACCAGATGAAATTCAACAAAAACAAGTGTAAAGTCTTCCACCTGGTGAGGAACAACTGCATGTATCAGTACAGGCTGGGGGTTGACTTGCTGGAGAAGAGCTCAGTGGAGAAGGACCTAGGGGTCCTAGTGGATGACAGGTTGGCTATGAGTCAGCAGTGTGCCCTGGTGGTTAAGAGAGCCAATGGGATCCTGGGGTGCATCAGGAGGAGTGTGGCCAGCAGGTCGAAGGAGGTGATCCTCCCCATCTACTCTGCCCTGGTCAGGCCCCACCTGGAATATTGTGTCCAGTTCTGGGCTCCTTGGTGTAAAAAGGACAGGGATCTCCTTGAGAGAGTCCAAAGAAGGGCTAGGAAGATGATTAGGGGCCTGGAGCATCTCCCCTATGAGGAGAGACTGAATAAGCTGGGACTGTTCTGTCTAGAGAAAAGAAGATTAAGGGGAGACCTAATTGGTGTTTTCAATTATCTTAAGCATGGGATGCAGGGCAAGTTATCCAGCCCATTTTCAGTGGTTAGTGGAGACAAGATAAGGGGCAAGTTGGAGCATAGGAAGTTCCACACCAACATGCGGAAAAGCTTTTTGACAGTGAGGGTGACAGATCACTGGAATAGGCTGCCCAGGGAGGTGGTGGAGTCTCCTTCCCTGGAGATATTCGAGACCCGTCTGGATGCCTATCTGTGTAATATGAGCTAGGGAGCTGCTTTGGCAGGGGGATTGGACCCAATGATCTCTTGAGGTCCCTTCCAACCTCTACGATTCTGTGATTCTGTGATATGTATATAGGATGAGTTTTTCCTCAGGAATATCTGTTTTTTACATTGCCTTTCAAGTGACATTATGGTGGCCCTCCTATAGTGCATCTGGCTTGATGAAGTCTTTTCTGACTATCCAACTGCACTTTCATGATCTGCCTACATTTTCCAATTGCAATTGTATTTCCATTTCATCATTGCAATCCAGCTAGGAGGCTTTGCTGACAAACAAATCCCAGAGTGATTTAGCATCTGTACATGTGACATATTGCAGACACAGTATGCTGAAATGCATTGTAAAAATTCAGATTTTATATGGTACTTTGAGATATTTGAGTGAAAGCACAAACTGTACAATCCAAGAGCAGATGTTCATTAATCAGCCTTGCATCATATGTGTTCTTTACTCTTTATTGTGTTGTTTCAGAAGTGTATTTCCAGACTAGTTGTCATCTCCAAGACAGTCTGAGTCTTCCATTGTCTCATCACTCTAAGAATACAGTGAAATTCTTACCTTTTGGAGTAGATATTTTGTCTGAGCAGTTCCATGTGTGCTAAAGCATATCCATCTGGCATCTCTGAAGGGAACTCTGTGATAAATATTACTACAAATTAGCATAGTTTGAAACCTTGGCTCCAAAAAGAGTTTTTAATTAACCGTATTTACTGAATGGTCTTGGGATGTGTTTTAAGATTACTCCCTGCAGAGGGATGGAGGTAAACAGAGATTTTGATGCTGCACATGTGTGTTTGCATGTGCGGATATGTCTCCTCTGATCCTTTTTCTTGTCCAAAATACAGGTCTTATTTTCTTGTTCCAAATGGAATATTCAACAACTTAGTCATTGCCAGTAAAACTTTTGGGTGCCTTAACTCTTCAAAATAAAATGTCAATAGCTGGGTTTTTTTAACACATGACTCAGGGTAAAAGTGTTATTGCCAAGATTTACCAGTCGTTAAACTTTCACTCAGTGCAGATACAATCTGTTTGTCCTGGAGTCGAAGCAAGAAAGAACATGTATTCCAAAGCATAAGCAAATGATAATACTGCTGACTTATCTTTAGTTAAAATATTTCACAGAACAACTATTGACCATGAGGCACATACTTCTGAACAAGTATTCAGCTGTAAATGATAGAGGTTCTCCTTTTGGCAGCAACCAAAGTTAGACGTGGGATGACCAGTGGTAGAGATGCAGCAAGTTTTTGGAGAAAGGGTAAAAGCAGCAGAAGAAGATAAATATCAGTTGAAACCAATCTGATGTGGCTGGACAGATGGAAATTGATTCAGACAGTTTTAAAAGTTTGTGACAAGATTCTGTTAAATTACAACACTCCAGTATGTGGAAAAATTAAGAGACTGAGCAAAAAAAGACATGAAAATAAATTAACAACTACTCAGTTTTGCTGCTTTAGGTGAAATAAAATTTTAGATGGAACACCACCAATTTAAGTAAATATGGTAAGGGTACTTCAGATTCATATCATGTAACTAGTACTGTACACTAAAAGACTCATCCACCTGCAAAATCTCACACATTATTTTCTGGACAACAGAAAAAGTCTGGGACAGGTTGTCATCTGATGCAAATTGGCCTAGCTACCTTGATTTCAGTGGAGTTATGCCAGTTAGTTCTGGGCTAGATTCTCAACTGGAGTTTTCACTTGTAAAAGTTTCAAATGTTTGATTTAATGTCTTCTGTGTTGAAACAATTGCCTCTTCTACTTTTCCTCCACACTTTTAATTTGGTCCCATCATTTTCCTAGCCTCTTTTTGCATCTGTTCTGTTAATGCCTTTTTCTGAATTAATTAAATTAGAACAAATACTTACTGAGGCAGTACAATAGGAATAGGGAATGTATCATTTGAGTTCAGCTGACAGGCAGAGCAATCCAAGTCAGAATGCTGTTTCAGTTACTTGTTTTGGGAATCTGCAGTTACACTGGTATTGGTGATTGCCTCCCTCTACTCTCCACTGCATTCAGCTTTAGAGTCCTCAACGCAAGAAGGACATGGACCTCTTAAAGTGGGTCCAGAGGAGGGCCACAAGGATGATCAGAGGACTGGAGCTCCTGTGCTACAAAGACATGTGTCAAAAATTGGGCCTGGGGAAGAGAGGGAGCTGGTGGAGACTCCATTCCTGAAGGCATTCAAGGTCAGGCTTGATGAAGCTCTGAGCAACCTGATCCAGTTACTGTGGAGGGTTTGGAGTAGATGACCTTTAAAGATCCCTAGCTCAATCTATGATTCTAAAATACATAATATACAACATATATATATATATATATATAAGATATAATATGTGGTAATATTAGGAATCATAGGGTGAACCCCAATGTGTTACCCAAAGTATTAAGAAATGGGACATTTAGTTCCTTGTTCAGAGATTTTCTATATTATACTTGGAAACTTATTAGTCTCTCTGCTTCAGTTCCTTTTTACTTCAGTTTAGTGATTCATATTTTCCTTCCCTATCGATATATAGGGAGGATAATGTTACTAGTGCCTGAAGTGTTAACCTAAAATGTACAGGTGAAATGTGATTCAACTTTGCCTTCTGTGCCTGGTCCTTCAGTGCTGTAGTCTTTAGTCTACCTTCATAGACAACAGAGGAAAAGCTAATCACAGAAGATGCTTGTTCCCACTCATTTCATATTAATCTCCAATGTCAAGGTGAATCAAACCCTAGGATGTCCATTTTATTCTTCCTGAGCTAGAAAGACCTAGATTTCAAACAGCTTAAACTATAAAATATATAGATATAAATATAAGGAAAAAGTCTTCCCTGTGAGTGTGGTGAGGCACTGGACCAGGTTGTCCAGAGATGCTATGGATTCCCTCTCCCTGGAAGTATTCCAGGCCAGGTTGGATGGGGATTTGGGCAAGCCAGTCTAGTGAAGTGTGTCCCTGCCCATGGTAGGGGGATTGGAACTAGATGGTCTTTAAGGTCCCTTCCAACATAAACTATTTTATGATTCTAGGATTCTATTTAGTAGGGCTTCTGAATTGAAAATTGGAAACACAATCTCTATATATGATAGTAGGCATCAGGAAGACATGGAATGAAATTCAGTCTAGTTCAGACAAGCATAACAGATCTATTCTGAAGGCTTAAATGATGTGCCACACTTAAGATCTATATACTTTCTCATTTCATGGGCAACCCATAAAAGTGATCCCTTATGCCTAGATGGGTTCATATGTCCCTCTTGGGGATGTTTATCTTTTTTAGTAGATAGGTTATTAGGCTGCACATAAATTCATGACCTTTGCCTAGAAGGCAGAATCTTTCTGTTTGACCTGTGATTTCTCTGTTTTTGTCAAAGGAGGTTGCAGTAGCAACATACAAATCAGTTAGGCCTCTGCCAGTAGGACACATTTTCTTGACCTCAGCTTGCTTTGCTATTTCTGCAGCATATGCCTGGAAATTAAACAAGCTTTTTTTAGTTATCTCACCATTCTTCTTTACAGACTGTTTCAGATTGCTAAGAGGAAGATTTGTGCTCCCCTCAAACTCAGAGTTCTGACAAGAGTTTTTGGGGAGATTTGAAACTTATTTTGGCATATATACAGATATGTATTTATATGTATTGTTTTGCACTATGATTCAACTCTAACATTTTTATAATGTTTATTGGAAGTTCATCTTTAAACTACAATTTTCATGTGCCTTTTCCAAACTAATCTTTCCCACACAAAATTAAACTCTGTCTTGAAAACAAACATATAAAAGATGAGTCAGTTTCTCAACATCTAATGGTGTTCATGAACTAGTATGCAGGGGTAAGTTATAACTACCACCAACTCCCATTTTCATCAACTAGCACAACATATATTCTCTTTAATCATATAATCAGGGAAGAATGTGTTCTTCCTTTGTATTTAATGAGATCTAGAACAAACCCAGTAAATTACTTAATCCCTTATAAAGAGCAGGACCATCAATCTTCTTCTCATGGGGATAGAGAAACAGGAATGATTTACTTTGATAAAAACTCAGAGGCTTGTAAACGTTTAGACTTATGCTCATTCACCAAGAACAGATAAAGCATGGTTCTAGTCAGGCAGTGGTATTTTTCATTCTTTTGATCTTTTACTTTTCTTTCTTTTTCTCCTCACTGACAGTAACAGCTACTTTTAGAAGCTAATAATCTGTATTTATGCATTTGATAGTGTAATACTTTTATCTTCATCGCTATATAATCTTTTTTTTTCCCCAGTCTTCCCTGTCCATGGGAAATGGAGGGAAATCCAGGCATTTAGATACTGTTGGCAATAGGTGCAATTTAGTTTCCATATAGTTAGGACTGCCTTTATTGACAAGTTCTCTCCTCCTCTATTATGACTTCATACTCTTATCACTGTACCCAGTGCTTTATCTTTACAGTTTGAAGCTGTGGATTTCGTAACCTGTTGTGCTGAAAGCAAAATGATAAGGGGAGGAAAACAGCCCACATCTCAGTGAAGAAATGCGTAATTGATCAAATCTCAATGGTTTACAATGCCAGTCATGACAGATTAGAAAACTTGAGTTCCAAATAGAAGCTAAACACGATTAGCATTAGCAATTACATTTATACTTCTCATTTCTTTGCAATGTGATATTTTTGTCTGACTTCAAGAGCTAAAAGTAAAGGTACAAATCCTATGCTAATTTACATTTTGTTGTTGTGTTTTTATGTTTTATCAGTACTCTGGATTGTCTAACCTAATGTCAGGGAGCCCAGCAGGTTTAAGACATGGTTGGACTTGCAGTGAAGATACATATCTACAGCATCAGGCTTACTTTTTCCTTACATGCCACTCTTGGGAGGTCTGCTACACTAAAACCTACTGACGGATTCGGTGGGAAATTACAGAACCATAACACACTGCTATCCTAACAGTCATCTACTATAGTTTATAATTTATATATTCAAGATTAACTTAGCAAAATGTATAGTTGAACTAAATTTTTTGCTCCAGTCTGAAAATTAGATTTTTCTTTGAAACTTGGTTTTTCTCCCCCATCTGTTTTCTCCTCTGGATTTCCCATTTTCCCTGCCTAGAAGGGTGATATACTGGGTAACTACTGCAGTTCTTCATGCTAGTCAACAGTCACTGACATTTTTCCAGGACTGGAAAGAGAGTCAAATTAAGACTTCTGAAAATGTGAATATAAAACACTCTTTATGAATAGTATAATGAATACTTTAAACTTACCTTCTTTACACCTTACTACACACATCAGTGTGTTGATAGGATATGGTAACTTTCCGTGGAATCTCTTAGATGTTTTCATCCACCAAATTTAGTACTATCAGAAAAGATATTTTAAATTTAATCCACTACCAGATTTTAAATTAAAACCTTCCCCTTCTACACATACCCATACTGCATTAACACAACAGAATATTTTCCTTTTGACTGAAACTAAGAGCTGCTCCAGACACGAAACCCCTGGATTAACTTTACCCTTGCACACAAATGCTTACTCTTGGTTCTAACTCACTACTGACTAATCAGGTCTCTGGCAGGATCTTGGCTATAAGTAACTTAAAGCCACTTTTGTTCTACCCTTGCTTATATCAGGAGCTACAGAATACACAATCCAATTCATTGTGCTTTATAACACTTCATAAGTAGCCCTCATCTAGTTTTTCTCCTCCTAATGGCAGTAAAAGGGTCCTGACTAACTTGGGAAAAGTATGGCCTTAAAGCTGATGGTTTCCTGAACACAGTTCAAATGGTACATACACTCAACCTTTGTATTTCCTGGGATATTGCCCTAACTACCAGGAAAAATACAAAAACTTCATTCACATTTCTTTTTTTAGTAGCAGAAAGGGATATTATGTTACTTTGAAAATTCAATAAAGATTCAGCTTCAGAGATTGGCTAGTTAATGGCAGTATTCTGGTTTCCTCAAAAGAACTGTCTTTTTGCAACAATCATGGCTGAAGAATCCCCCAGGGCTTGGAGCCCTTTTCTGTACTGCTGAAAGGATAATATTTAGAACAGAGACAATCAACCATTCATCCCCTGCCCTGATTTTATGTTGTACACTTTGGATAACACTCATCCAGTAGCGGAAATTGTCAAAGCTTTGCCTATGTATTGAGCCCTGGTTAAGAATGGAAGGGGAACAATTCAATGAATATGATAGATACTGCCTCTGTGCAAAGTACATGTAGATACATTAATATGCTTCTCTGGAAATGTTTTCAACCTCAGGGTGTTCAGACCCTCATCTTATTACTGCTTTTTCATGAATAGAACTATTTGGTGATAGAATCTGTTCTCCGATGCATCATAAGAGTGGTTACCATAATTTATTTACAGTGTGACATGTGGCTTGAGAAGATGTCCAGAAATACACATCTGGAAGAGAAGAGATTGTCTGAAGACAAAGATGACTGGATTTATCACAGGTTAATAAGGAAATCTGGAGCTTAGGGGGAAAACCATGAAGTTGGGAAATGTGTGTACTAAGTCTGATAGCTAATTAAAACAAGAAGAGAGAATGTTGGGGTATTTTTTTGGTATAGTTCTGGCTGGAATGAGAATGATGCCTAATAGGTGAGGTGACTTGTTAACATTGTCTTTAACAGTTTTGCACAGCTCAAAGAAAATACTGTCCTCTTCCCTAGGCTTTTAGTAAACTATTAAGGTCTGGGACACCCAGTTTCACCACCCAAGAAGTTCCTGTAAACAGCAGTGGGGGGTACCAGAGGTATTATTCTTCAGAAAACAACATCACAATTTTTTTCCAGATAGGTCAGTGATTCCCAAATTGGTTTTTCTTTGATACTCAACAGGAGGCCTTGGCATAGAAGACAGTATTAATAGTTTGACTCTAATGGCTCTCAGCATCTTATCTAAGAGGTAATACATACTGGCAAAGTGTAAAGGACCTTCTGGAATTAAACAGAAATATTTACTAAAGGTTTAAAACAACACCTTGAAGGAAAAGTGGACTACCTTACCAGAGAGAATATATTCTATATTCTGTCTTGAAAAACACAACAATTAGCAAGTCACAGGGAACACTACCTATGACTCTGCTGGTATTAACAAAGTAATTTTGTTAGATGAATCCTCCAATTAATTGAGTCTGACTTTGCTCCACCTAATTGACAGTGCAGTGGGTTGAACTTGACTGTCTGCCCTACCCAGACACTCTCTTACTCACCCTCCTCAACAAGACATGGGAGAAAATTAGACAGAAAAGCTTGTGACTGAGATAAAGCCAGTTTAATAAGAATAGCAAAAACTGCGTGTGGAAACAAAGGAAAAAGAATTTTTTCACTGCTTCCCATCAGCAGGCAGATGTCTGGCCACTTCCTGGAATACAGGGACTCAGTGTGTGTAGCAGTTGCTTGGCTATTGTGATGGTTTGACCCTGGCTGGAAGCCAGACACCCACCAAAGCTGCTCTATCACTCCCTTTTTCAGTTGGACAGGGGAGAAAATATATATTTAGAGGCTTAGGAGTTGAGATAAGGACACAGGGAGATTATTCCATAGTTAATGTCACAAGCAAAGCAGACAGCACAGAATAAAGGAAACTCTCATTTATGACACTACACACCCAGTTAAACCAGTCAGACAATGAGAAGTGTTACGAGATCTAAAAGCATTTCCTCCCACCTTTCCCTTCTTGGCAGACTTCACTTTAGTCATGATTTCACTCCCCCCTTCTCCCCCACTGTGGCACAGGGAGGGGCAGGGAATGGAGGAATGGGGGTTTCAGTCATAGAATTATAGAATCATAGAATGGCATGGGTTGGAAAGGACCCCAAGGATCGTATAGCTCCAACCCCCCTGCCACAGATAGGGCCACCAACCTCAGGCCTGGATCTATACAAGGTTGCCCAGGGCCACATCCAAATGCCTCCTGCTCACTTTCTTATTCAAGAGGGACAGAGAGTCCTTGAGCTCTCAGAAAGGTATTCTTAAAGAGTAGCCAGCTGCCCTCAATATTTCTGTCTCTAGGACCACCTCCCAGGAGATCTTGGCCAACAAGTCCTTAAACAGCCTAAAGTTTGCTCTCTTAAATTTCAGCGTCCTGATCCCACTCTTCGCCAGCCCCACATCCCTTGCGATCGCAAACTCAGCGAGGACATGGTCACTGCAGCCCAGGCTGTCTCCAACCTTAACACCTTTAATGCTCTCCCCAACATTGGTGAGCACCAGGTCCAGCAATGCATGGCTTCTGGTCGGTCTATCAACTATTTGAACCAGAAAGTTGTCATCTACAGACTCCAGGAGTCTCCTGGACCTCTTGCAGATCACCATGTGGTTTTCCCAGCCGATGTCCGGGTGGTTAAAGTCCCCCATCAGGATGAGTGCCTGTGACCATGATGCCTCCTGCAGCTGAAGGAGGAAGGCCTCATCAGTAGTGTATCTTTGATCAGGTGGCCTGTAGTAGACCCCTATCACCAGCTACTCTTTATTTGCCCCATCCCTAATTCTGACCCACAGGCTTTTGACCTGTTCCTGGCCACAGTCCTGGCCTCACAAGATGTTTTCCTTCTTAGCTGGGGGGAGGGCATTCTGCACGCCCTTCCCCTGCTCCAGCCTGGGGTCCCACCCATGGAGACAGTCCTCCATGAACTTCTCTAACATAAGTCTTTTCTGTTGGGGCTTCAACTCTTCATCAGCTGCCTCAGCTTGGCTCCCTTCCGTAGCATGCCAACTTTCAGACCCAGACTGCTCCAGCCTGGTCATAAGTGCCCCCAGAAAACCTGCTCCACATGGGTCTGTCTCTCCTCGGGCTGCAGGTTTCACTGCCAGGAGCTTGCTCCAACATGGGCTTCCCATGGTTTCATAGCATCCTTCAGGTGTCTCCACCCACTCTGGCATGGCATCCTCCATGGGCTGTAGATGGGATCTCTGCATCCCGTCATCATCCACTGGCTGCAAGGGAATCTCTTTCTCTGGCACCTGGGGTGCCTCCTCTCCTCCCCACCCCTTCTTCACTGACCTTGGTGTCTGCACAGTTTCTTTCATCCCACTCCCTTCTCTGGTGGCAAAAAGCATCTGCTACCATTTTTTTTTTTCCTCTTAAATGTGATTCACAGAGGCACTATGACCATCACTGATGTGCTTGGCCTTGGTCAACTACTCTGGCCTTGGATAGGTTGGTATTTATTATCTGGGGCCTGCAAAAAACTTCTAGCTGTTTATTGCAGAAGCCACCCCTGAAATCCCCCCTTCCCTACCAGAATCTTGCCATGCAAAACTACAACAGAGAGAAAAATACAATAACCATGGATGTCCTTGAATTACACCTTTTGCTCAGCTTTTAATGCCAAGAAAAATTTCATATGGTATGGAATATCTTTTTGGTCAGTTTGGGTCAGCTGTCCCAGTTATGTCCCCTCACAACCTCTTGCTCTCCACTGGCATACTGTCCTTGCTGTGGGGGGAGTGCTGGGAGAGAAGGCCTTGACGCTATGAAAGCACTGTTCAGCAATGGCTGAAACCGTGGTGCAACAGCCACAAATGTGGAGCACAAGAACATGCCTGCTGCTGTGAAGAAAGTTAGCTCCATCTTAACCAGACCCTGTACAGAGAGCAATTAAACAAATCTGCCACCAAAGAACTGAACATAGTAGTAGTAGGTAACCAAGTACTGTCAAGAACTGTAAACAAGTGCAAACTTGTACGAAAAGTGCTGCAGGATGTTGTAAAAAGTTTAGGAAAATAAATATCATCCTGCATTTATGAGATGTGCAACCATTCTATGATTCTATGATTTTTATGCATTTCCCTGACATCCTTCTCGTAAGCAAGTAATGGTCTTGTAGACATTGGCTTGCCCAGCCAGAAAGCCTTCACATATGGAGAAGCATCATAAACAGGAATTCTGCAGAAGAGGAAAATTCTCTGGCATTCACTAGCTGACATTACTAAGCAAGATTGGCCTCAGCACTTGGTATGGACCAAGTAAACTCTATGAAAGTCAAGCTCTCTTCAATTGGCTTTGCTTTGGTAAAGACTAGAACTAGTTGAGCCAGAAGATAACATTTAAATGCTCATGTCCATACTAAGAAATTGAGATAAAATCCCCTTGCTTCTCAATTTTTGTATTTGTTTCTACTGATCTTTTTGAAGGTAGAGATTTCCCATTCAATGAAAAGGATATTCACAGAATCACAGAGCTGTAGGGGTTGGAAGGGACCTTGAGAGATCATTGGGTCCAACCCCCCTGCCTATCACTCAGATAGGCGTCCAGATGGGTCTTGAATATCTCCAGAGATAGAGACTCCACCACCTCCCTGGGCGTCCTATTCCAGTGCTCTGTCACCCTCACTGTGAAAAAGTTCCTCCGCATATTGGTGCGGAACTTCCTGCGCTGCAATTTGCAGCCATTGCCCCTTGTCCTGTCTCCACAGACCAAAGAAAAGGGGCAGGCCAATTCCCCCTGCACCCCATACTTAAGATATTTATAAACATTGATTAGGTCCCCCCTCAGTCTTCTTTTCTCCAGGCTGAACAGCCCCAGCTCTCTCAGCCTTTCCTCATAGGATAGATGTTCCAGGCCCTTCATCATCTTCGTAGCCCTTCTCTGGACTCTCTCCAGGAGATCCCTGTCCTTTTTATACCAGGGAGCTCAGCACTGGACACAATACTCCAGGTGGGGCCTGACCAGGGCAGAGTAGAGGGGGAGGAACACCTCCTTCGACCTACTGGCCACACTCCTCCTGATGTACCCCAGGATCCCATTGGCTCTCTTAGCCACCAGGGCACACTGCTGACTCATAGCCAACCTATCATCAACCAGGACCCCTAGGTCCTTCTCCACTGAGCTCTTCTCCAGCAGGTCAACCCCCAGCCTGTACTGATACATGCGGTTGTTCCTCCCCAGGTGCAAGACTTTACACTTGCTTTTGTTGAATTTCATCTGGTTTCTCCCTGCCCAGCTCTCCAGCCTGTCCAGGTCTCAGTGGATGGCAGCGCAGTGTTCCTGCGTGTCAGCCACCCCTCCCAGCTTTGTATCATCGGCGTACTGGCTGAGGGTGGATGCTATTCCCTCATCAAGGTCATCAATGAAGATATTAAACAGGACTGGACCCAACACCAAACCCTGGGGAACACCGCTAGTCACAGGCCTCCATTCGGATTCTGCTCCACTGATCATGACCCTCTGAGCTCGGCTCAACAGCCAGTTCTCGACCCACCTCACTGTCCACTCATCTCTCCCATACTCTCTCAGCTTTGTTATCAGGATGTTATGGGAGACAGTATTGAAAGCCTTGCTGAAGTCAAGGTAGATGACATCCACTGCTTTCCCTTCATCCACCCAGCCGGTGATGAGATCATAGGAGGCTATGAGATTGGTGAATCCATGCTGACTACTCCTCATGACATTCTTCTCTTCCAGTTGCTTGGAGATGGCATCCAGAACAAGCTGTTCCATAACTTTTCCAGGGACAGAAGTGAGGCTGACTGGCCTATAGTTGCTAGGATCCTCCTCCTTGCCCTTTTTAAAGACAGTTGAAATTCATATGTTGAACACCAATATTCACTGATACTGAAGTTCTAGCAAGTGTTGTGCAACTGAGGTCATTAAATAGTAATGATATGAAAAAAGGGTATCAGTATGTTAGTTCTGTTTATTTTTGAAATGCAAAAGAATTTTTCAATTATTTAATGTAAGTAGGTGAAAATATTATGCTCTATTAGGTAAACTCATAACTTTATCCACAGTCTTGCTGTATCTTTAAACAGCATAATGTTTTATTGCTGACCTTTACTAAAGAAACCACTGGAAGATATTGGAGATTATGAACTTTATCGTGAATGCATAAATATTGAGATATATTCATAAACTTTGCTATGAAAGTATTCTTTTGGGATGATAATTCTTACCAGTGATAAAAATCACCAAGCCCCAACTCCACTTTCTGTGTCTAATACTGCAAAAATACACTGTCAAATATTATATTCAATACTGGGATTTTGACAATTTCTACATAACTGAAAGTGCTTATGTGACTAAATCAAGCTCATTACAATACTGTCAGCTTCAAAACTTTGTAGGCAAAAGGAGGAAATGCCTAATACAGGTGCACTTAACCCAGTTTAACCCTCTTTTAGCTTGTGGGAATAAATCTTTGAGTTTTATCATTGGAAAGAATAATTTTTTGCGTGTGTCATTGATGTAAATATGTTGGATACAAAACTGACTAAAACCAATCCAACACTTCAAACATTGACCAGGCTTTAATCATGCTTTCAAGTGTTGGCAAGCTATGGACTTAAATTCTCCGAGTACATCCCAGTGGAATCATTAAAGTTATTGGTAGTGGAAATTGGCTATCTGATCTCACATTAAACAGGAAATATAAATCTGCATGGAAAGAACATGACTGTCCTGAAAGTCTAACAAACTAAGGTACTTGTTTATTGGTTAAGAGAAAACTTCTGTAAGTGTTATCATCCTAAATTAACAAACCATGACCATCATTACATCTCATGCAACACATTAATTTTTGTTAAATTGAGATGTGCAAACACATATTAACTTTTTTTTTAATTAGCCAAATACTGTAGAGTTTTATGGCTGAAGGAGGATGAATTAAAATGCAAGCTTTAGTGGGAGCTGTAATTAGAAAAGATGGCTTGATCAGAAATAATAAAAGTAGTACACCTGCTGCAGTCTATCGGTTTTATATTGCCAGTATCAGATCTAGAAAAAACGACTATGAGCTATACTTAATATGTATATTAAGTATATGGCTAAATTCAAATAAATGTTTTATGTGATTTCTTTCTGCCAATAAGATGTTTGTAAAAGCCTTATGCCCATATAAATATTAATTTCAGACCTTATAATTTCACTTATGCACAAGTAAATAAATCATTGTTGGGGAGCAGAAGACAGGAATTGTTCATACAAATCATTCAATTTTTGCCATTAGGTTAGTCAATAGAGTTCTGAAAGGAATCTTCTATATGTCAAATGAAAACAGACTTGTAGGGAAGAATTTTTTTTTCTTTGATGTAATAAAAGAAGACTCTGTGTTTATTAGATGTTATTCAGGGGTTTAATGCAATGGATCCTCTGAAGAAATCCAGGAAATATTGTTCTGGTTGAAAAACTACCAACTGACCATTCTGATGATACTTTGTGTTCAAGCTCTGTCTGTTACACTGTACTGATACCACTAGCTAGATTCAATAATATTATTGAAAAATGTTCTTGGTAAACTCTAATACTTTGATCTCTTCTGGGTATGGCTTAAAATCATAGTTTATTTGGTGTTGTCTTTATATATTTTGAGTTTAAGGATTCAAAATATTCATGCAGATTGGAAGTAGGATACAACTGACAAAATCTAGACATCAAAATCTGTAGCTGGTAACTTGAGACTCGTTGCAGACAGCCGAGTTAGTTAGCGTAGGTGTATTTCATCACATCTTAAAATAGATGTCAAAAATAGGTCAAGTGTATCACACCCTGTAAGTGCTTATTTCTGTCTATTGACATTTACAAACTTGGTTATTGATGTCCAGTGCAGAAATCGTAGCACAAGTGTTTATACTTTCAATGTCAGATGTGATTAGGAACTTGCACAAACCACTGAAGTGATTGAAGAAACATTCCTGAAGCCTCTAATCCAAATCTGCCCAGTTATTGAAGAACTCTATTTATTTCATGTCAGGAATTTTATAAGAATCAGTTTGTGGCTACAATAATTTAATTTGCTCTGACTAGGGATTCCGGTTGCACATGCATGGGCACAGGTTTACATCTGCTGATTGCAAAATTATTGAGTGGGCAATGGAGCTTGCCATGAATGTTAATGAGCAAGAAGTTAAAATTTTGTCAGTTGCACAGGCTGGGCTCATCGAGGAAAGAAATATTATGTGATGACAAGAATTTTGCCTGATGTAGTCATGAAAAAAAAGAAAGCAAAAATAAGCTTAAAGCTGAATTCCATAAAGTACTAAAAGAGAAAAATGATACTCAGAACAGTTAAACTGACGAGGGAATGTTGGTCAGCAAGAAAAACCAAACTAATTGTAACAAAGAACACATTAGGATGAATCTAGAGAAATCACAAGCAAAAGAAGGCCAAGTAGTTCTTTCTGGGCTTTTCAGAGTTGCTGATAAATTACAGTTCTTGGAATAAACCCAACAGTTCTGGTATATTTTATCTAAAGATAACCCCAATAGCTTGGGTGTATCTGAGAACACTTATCTCACCTCATGAAAACAATATGTATTTTTAAGTGATAACAAGTTCATTTCTGTAAAGTAGGAGAGAAAGAAGGTGTGGAAAAATGACTCATTTCCCAATGAGATAAGAAAATAAGGTAGTATTTCATTTTGAAGATGTGTCTGACAGCAAACTTTATATGTCCAAAAGCCTCAGCAAATCTGAAAAAAGACCCAAAACAAAACAAAAACTCCTTAATAAAAATAGATCACTATCATTCTGAGGAATAATTTACTTCTATTAAGGAAGTAATACACATCACACCTTGTTTCAAGAGAAGACTGGATATGCAGAGATTAGATCCAGTAGCAATTAAACTGCTGCCTCTGGAACACTGCATTTTCAGGTGTGTATTACAAGGTAAGGAAAACAAATTTATCCAACTACATGAGAAAGCGACAAAAATGAAAATGAATATATGTTGTTTATCCAATATTCAAAATAATAATATTGATATGTGGGATACAAGATTGGATTAGCATAGTTTAGCTGTCTACCACCTAATTTGGACTATTTTCTGGAAAATAATGGGTATTTTTAGCCCACCCCTAGCTGTGCAGCTAAAAATTTGTTGTGAAGATCTTTATACTGATTTACATTGCCTCACATCTGAAACAGGATAAGCACAAATACGTAGACACTTTTCTGATTGGTCAATAACCTGCTGAAATCCTAATTAGGCTGTGTACTCATGTCATTGAGCAATTAGATATATTCAGGAATATGGAGGGTTTCTTCCAGGAGGATGAGAAAATAATATTTGTTATCTCCAGCAACAACCTTTGGAACTGGTTAGGGCAACTTTCCATTTCTAAATCAACATGATTTTTGAGGATAGCAACAAAGTAAACTCACACTGACAAAAGGCAGACAGTCCAGTTTCTGGGAAGTTATATTTTCCTGAAAAATTGGATTTAATGCAATCAGATTAATGTATTCCAATATACTGCACGGATCAGAAATTCTACAGAGCTCATTTCTGGGTTTTGTTTTTATCTCTGGTTCACAATACCCTGATATACAGAGAAAAATGTCTTGGAAGTTTCATTCAAACTAATAGTGGTACAATTGGCCAAAACTGAGTATTTCACTGAACAGTTGCACCTCTCTTCAAGGAAAAGCATAAAAACATCCCTGAAGACAATGAAGTCATGAAAGATCATGAAAGACTGAGCAAATGCACACTGTTCTGTAAACTGAGGTGCAGAGCCACCAGATTCCTCAGTGTAAATCCACTGTTAACTCCAGTTACAGGACTGGGACTTCACAGATTCAGGGATTACAGACTACAAGATCAATCCCTCTTCCAAAGGAGAGCATGGAAACTGTGGCTTGTCTGTTTTTTACAGAAGAAGGGAGGCTGGGAAAGAAATCCATTTAACTCTTTCCTGGAGTTAGCAAAACAGTCAATGAACTGGAAATGCTTCAAACCAACCAAAGTTCAATAAACTACTTCTTAATTAATGCTGTTAATTGAATTTTCCAAAAAGTTCTGAAGGAAAACCTGACATAGTTTCTGAGCCCTTCAAATCATAGTGACTGAAAGGAAAACACATTTATGAATTTCTTTCCAGTATAAATTAACCAGTTTTAGTGTAAACTCAAGTGACAATTTAGAAAGAGAAAAGAGAAGGGTTTTGGTTTGTTCAACAGCCAACAGACTTATATGATCCCAGGAGAGTCTCTTTGGTGCTGAGACACCACCTTTGTGTCTAAACGGAAAGAAAAAGAATTGATCTGTTTCAAGAAAAGTCAGTTGTTGGTGTTGGGTACTCATGAAAGATGGAACTTTATTATGGGAGCATTTCAGCTTCAAATGCAATTACCAACGTGCTCTTTTTTCCTTTAAATCTATTGCAGTTAAACATGAGCCTGCTTGGCAAACTATAGAGGAATTTACATGAATAGATGCAATCTGTTACCGTTCCAGTAATATGAAGTAATTATTTCATAATTCAGAGCTGTGGAGGTGTTGAATCCCTACCTGAAATATTAACAACCTGAAAGCATATAAACAACTTCAGTGTCAAGGAGTCTCTTTTCCTACAAAGATTCATCACAGTATTAAAATTCGTACCTGAGGCTGCAGGGTAGGGATGTTAACAGTTGAATTGGAATAAAGTATACTCTAGATAGAGTTCATTCTTTTAGACTGACTCCTCAGAATTAGTTTCACTTTGCATTCTTTACATGGAGCTTGATGAATGCATTAAATAACACATGATTCTTTGTTTTAAGCACAGATCTGAGCACAAATAAATTATGCCAATAATATGGCTACATTTTCCATAATACAGTGACATTTTACATAGTTATCAGCTGCTGATGTTTTAAGAAACTGCATTTTTAAAAGTCAGACTACATGAGCTCATGGAATATATCTGGCAGTCTCAGAGAAAGCCTGTCATACAAAACAAGTTATTTTTCTGTGAGTTATCTGGTAAGTGGCCCATATCCCTGTAGAGCTCTCATGTAAATCTTTAAAAAATGTAAGAAAATCTCAATACGATCACAATATGGTGCTGGATGTTTTGTAAAGCCAACAACTCTTCCAGCCAACTTAATATTCCAGCTCTGGGAGGGACTCCTCCCTGTGTTTTGGGAGCCCAACAAGTTGTTTCTGAAATTCCAATATAATCACTAGTTTTATACCAGAAATCCCATGGATGAGGGGTGGTTGGAATGTATGCATTTTAGAAAGCTGTATGACTTCTTTTTGTAGCTCTGTTGGGTGGAATTGACTCAAACCTCAACCTTACAAGTGCAGAAATATTTTCCCTCCCAACCTGTCAAAATATGGTCACTTTTTCAACTTCAGAAAGAACATATTCATATTCCTTTCCATGCTGCCTTTTATGCCACATCTATACGGTCATCTCTTTAACTTTCTTTCCTTACAATTCTTTCCTGGGCAGCTTAAAAATCACAGAATCACAGAATTGTAGGGGTTGGAAAGGACCTCGAGAGATCATCGGGTCCAACCTCCCTGCCAAAGCAGCTCCCTAGCTCATACTGCACAGATAGGCATCCAGATGGGTCTTGAATATCTCCAGAGATAGAGACTCCACCACCTCCCTGGGCAGCCTGTCCCAGTGCTCTGTCACCCTCACTGTGAAAAAGTTCCTCCGCATGTTGGTGCGGAACTTCCTGCGCTGCAATTTGCAGCCATTGCCCCTTGTCCTGTCTCCACAGACCAAAGAAAAGGGGCAGGCCAATTCCCCCTGCACCCCATACTTAAGATATTTATAAACATTGATTAGGTCCCCCCTCAGTCTTCTTTTCTCCAGGCTGAACAGCCCCAGCTCTCTCAGCCTTTCCTCATAGGGTAGATGTTCCAGGCCCTTAATCATCTTCGTAGCCCTTCTCTGGACTCTCTCCAGGAGATCCCTGTCCTTTTTATACCAGGGAGCTCAGAACTGGACACAATACACCAGGTAGGGCCTGAGCAGGGCAGAGTAGAGGGGGAGGATCACCTCCCTTGACCTGCTGGCCACACTCCTCCTGATGCACCCCAGGATCCCATTGGCTCTCTTAGCCACTTTTCAGCTTTTGGTGATGCAGGTTCAAGATCTGGTGTGCTTTATTTCTTCATACAATGTAGACACTATGGCATTTTCAAAAAATAGATCTGGCATGAGATTTGTATCAAGATTAATATATTTACATAAAAGGCACTTACATGTAAAACAGGTGTTTAATTTCTGGTTTTTATTTAGTAACAATATAATCAACACCATCAACAGAATTTACTGAACAGTTCAATTCACCTCTAAAGAGACACCCAAAGTTCAATTCAGTATCCTAGGTTTAGGCAGCTAAAGTCATTTGAGGTCCTTTGAAAAGCTCAAGATAGACAGAACTGGAAGGTGTGGCACACTACCAATTATCTTCTGAAGTGACACTTTAGCCCATTTTAATGACACTGGAGAGCTAAATTACATCCTTAGTCTGAAACTGAATTCCCGATTTGTCATGTAGATGGTAGTCTAGTTTATGTAAATTTCTTCTGTCATTAATAGATAGTCATCGTATCTCTGGCAGCCAAGCTGGGAAGTTTGTATGACTAATGAGCTACCTGTTGATCATTAAAAATTTGCTCTCTTGAGATATATATCCAAATTTCTTCTTTTCTATTGATGCCTTCTTGGGGTTAATTTGGTAGTCCATAATCTGGCAATGTCTATATTTCTGATACCATTCATTTCTAGTCAGCAATGCTTGAACCCAAGGCCAAGTGAAACAAGAAGGCATATGTCCACACTATGCAGAGTTAATTCCTTCTAAACCAGCCTATAGTTGGGTCTTTTGGAGTAGGGCCTACATCTGTGGATTTGACTGTTTCCTATTCCCTGTCTTTTTAAATAAGACAACCAATGGCCACATAATATTCTGTCACATAATACAATGCTCACCCTCTACTTGGCCCTGCTGAGATTGCACCTGGAATATTGTGTCCAGTTCTGGTCCCCCCAGTTCAAGAGGGACGTAGAACTCCTTGAAAGAGTTCAGCGCAGGGCCACCAAGGTGATGGAGTGGGACACCTTCCTTATTAGGAGAGTCGGAGGGAACTGGGCCTCTTTAGCTTGGAGAAGAGAAGACTGAGGGGTGATCTTATTAATGTTTATAAATATGTAAACGATGAGAGTCAGGAGGATGGAGCCAGGCTCTTCTCAGTGATGGCCAGTGATAGGACAAGGGGCAGCGGGTACAAGCTGAAGCATTGGAACTTCCATGTGAATATAAGGAGGAACGTTTTCTCTGTGAGGGTGACGGAGCCCTGGGACAGGCTGCCCAGAGAGATTGTGGAGTCTCCTTCTCCGGTGACATTCAAAACCCGCCTGGACGTGTTCTTGTGTGATTTACTCTAGGTGATTCTGCTCTGGCAGGGGAGGTGGACTAGATGATCTTTTGAGGTCCCTTCCAACTCCTAATATTCTGTGATTGTGTAATACAGACTGTGCAGAACTGGGACCTTTGAGGTCCTGAAACTCAGTCATGTTACAGCCGATATTCCAATGGATGCTCTTGCTGTTCCTCTGAATATCCTCTTTGTTAAACCACTCACCCCATAAGGTACCAGCTGGACAGGTCACCCATATCTTTCCTGCCAGAAGAGAAAACTTTCTGAAAGACTGCTAAAGATTTTTTCTGATCCAGCTGTGGCTAAACTGGTACTGATGTAGTAATTGCTCTTTTAAAACACACTTGCTACAGGACTGTAGTCTAAATTTAACATAGTGAATGTTTTTGTTCAAAGGCCGTGCTAGTCAACAATTTCCAGTACTGGAAAATATTATAAAGATGACTGGGAACAGCAGGCTGTCTGTTTTTTCCAACAGCATTAGAAATTACCAGCTCTGAAATGAGACCCAGACTCCTGCTTAGCCTGGAAATGAAATAAGAACCACCTATTTCTCCAATACAGATCTTGAATTAATTCTGACTTCTGGTTGAAAACATAATTCATTTCCCTTTAATTTTTGTGCTTGAAAGGTTTTTTGATTAAAACTGGGAGGTGATTTGACAGGGGAATGCCAACTGTTTTTTTCTTGAGAACAAGAAAAACGTGTCCCTGATGGAGGCCTCATATGAAATGGTCTGTAAGTTTGAGAGAAGAGGTGGAGAAGAGAAGGAGAAGGGAACAAGGAGGATATAGAGGGAGATTAGTGGAAAGACGAAGCTGAAAGCGAAAGATATAAGTGAAGACTAGAGAATTGGTGGGTTGTGGCTTCCAGGACTTTGTTCTTGCTGAGCTCACATCCCACAGCACTAAGTGCATTCTATACACAGTGACAGAAGTTTGGAGAGGCAAGGAGATGCAGAAATACTCTCTGGCCTAAATCTCTCACAACAGATTGGCTGGGCTGCCATCACAAGTCAGTATTACAGTGGAGATGGGACAAGTTTGGAGACAGGCTTGAGCATAGACTAGGAGTAAACTACAAGACCATCAGGTTTTTAAAGCAAAGAGGAATGGTAAGAGATTCTGCAAGATGTCAAACAGTGTCTGACTTGGAGATCTCACCGATACTATTACGGCCTCTTTAAACACTGTCTGGCAGGCTCATGTAGGTTTACAGCAGTTCTGTCTTCACTGGGTGATGCTAACTGAAGTGCCCTTGTTATGTGCTGATAATGCTCTTCAGAAACTCAGGTGCCAATATTTCAGTGGAAACTTATCCGATCCAAGTCTGTATAAATTGCTACAGTTATCTATGTCGGAAGCTTTAAGTAAATTTTAATATTTGCACACTTGCAGACAAACATATTTAATGAATAGGAAACTTTGAGGTATTCTAAAAAAGAAACAAACTAAAAAAAAAAGCCCAACAAATTAGCCAACTAAAGCCCTGCATGACAAGTGTTTCATTTTAGTTTATTCCAGCCTTTACTAGAGTAAAGGAGAATATTTTATTTTAGGAACACGGTTTAAGAATAAATCTCTGTTCAAGGCAGCACTGGAGCAGTTGCTTAATTTCCATTGGCACCTGTGGGACCTAAGCACATGATTCATATTATGCAGATGCTTAAGTGCTTCCCTGAATAGGACTGTGACACAGTGACACAGCCCCAAAAGTGTGTTTATGTATTATATGCAGTCTCTATAATATGCCACTAAACCAGAAAAAAAATGGCTGCTTGTGCCAAAAACATCTCATGATATGTAGCTTGCACTATGTTACATTGTCAGGGTACTACTGTAATTCATTTTTATCACTGCAATTCCTGAGAGAAAAGGTAAATGGAAGAATCAGCACTCCATGATTCCTCTGCACATAAAGAGATATATTCTCAAATAAGCTTAAGAGCATTCTTTTTGTGTCCCGATAGACAGCAAGCAGCTAGAAGAAAGGCCATGCTATTCCCAGGGCTCTCAAACAGTAGAGAAAGCAAAAGATTCCTAAGGCATGGGTTGAAACTGTGTCAGCATTCAGCAGAAAATCCTCAAATGTAAGTGAAAGGCAGAACTACTCCATAAGAATAAATTCATGCAGCAGCTCCTCAGTTCACTAGTCAGATACCCTCCCATGTGACAGCTAGGAAAAGACACATTTTGAGACTGTTTCCTCATTTTTATCAATTTCTTCTGTGTTTCCAATTTTATAATTAAAAAACGTACTCTTTTGCTTAGCTAGAGTACAACTTGTCTTCATATTAAGTCCAGAATTCAAACTGATTAGATAAATCAGAGGAGTACATAACACATGTTCAAGTAAAAAATCCAAATAAATCAGTGCTGCAAGTTAATTTGTTGCAGGGTCTATAGTTTGAGAGGAATTAGAGGATCAAAAGATGTGATATGCTTCTTGCTAAATACCAGTGCATCTGAAGAAACAGAAATTGCTCCTAGATGGTATTAGACAATTCATTACTTGGAACTGTGCTGTCTCAATGGAATAAGGCTTGAACTGTCTTTGTATTGCCAAGCGCTGAAGTTGGAAGGCTAGTATGGAAGTAAAGGCTGGAGAAAGGATGTGGGATTGAAAGACTAGGACAGAAATAAAGGAACACCTCTAAAGCTAGAGAAATGATGAAAGGTTGGTGTGCAGGTTGGTGTGCAGGAGATTATTTCGACAAGGTGGAGTCCATGCTGTGTGAATGGATGCAGGGGCTGGAGGAGGACAGAGCACAGAGGAACTCAGAGATTCAGGCCATTGAGATTTGCAGAGAATCATAGTATCTCATCAGTGTAGTTTTATAAAATACCTGCAATTATCTTGATTTAAGGAAGCAATAAAAATTACTCTGTGTTACAGCAGTGAACTAGACTGCTACTTCCACTCCAAAAACTGCAATCTTGATGATTTAAGACAGTAGTAACAACATCAGAATTATTTCAGATAACCTGCTCACAGGTGATGGGAATGGCATATCAAAAAATGGTCCACAAATATTTCCATGAAAAACAATTCAGTAAATACATACTGAACAAAAGATTACAAAGGTCTGGAAAGCTTTACCAAGGAAACTGGGTATATCATGGAGTGGTGAGGGCCAGATATTTCCTATGGGACAGAGACAAGGAGGTGGCATGGCAGAACATCTCAGACAGGGCCAGTGTCCTGAACCAGAATCTGAGGGGTATCTAGGGCAGCCCCAGACCTGTGCATCAGAAACCGCCATGGGGATGGGGTTGAGATGAGGCTATTCTGGAGCATTAGCCTGAGGGTGGTGGGCAGGACCCAAATCAGGGTGGAGGATCAGAGTTAACCCCAGCCAGGGACAGCCATGCAAGGCAGTGGAGATGGAGCAATCTGTTATTGATGCCTAATTCCCAGGAAGCCATGTTAATGCTGCAATATGTAACCATGGGAACGTGTAAACACAAGAAAAATTTTTTTCCAAAACTGAGAATTTCTAATTTTGAGTGTTGAGGATTTTAACAAGTGTTTAAATTACTCTGTTTAAACTGATTTCCATAGTTTATGGATTGAAGCATAATTTTGGTACAACTGAATTGTAATCTAACTGATGAAAGACACACGCAACTATTTCCCATGTTGCTGCCAAACACCCAGTCAGTGCTCACATAGCATTAATACTCATTACAGTTTCTAAACCTCTACAGCATATATTTGATCTGACTTGCCTGATATTTGAAATAATTAATTTTTTTATTCATGGAAACTGATTGCATTTTATGCTGTTAAGATGGGCTTGTAGATCCTCTTAACTTTATTGAAATTATCCCAAAAATTCACAAATAATGAAAATGGGCTTGTTCTCCACCTTACTCAATCTAAACCAAAGGACTTGTATTTGAATAATTTCCTTCTCATGGAAGATTTACACAGAAGACAGCTACTTTGAATTCCTGGGTTGCTAGAGGTCTGGAGTAATCATCCACCTCTCTTTTTATTACCCACAAAGGAATAAAAAAATAATAATAAATTCTACAAATTCATTTAAATGAGCTTGAATTCCAATGTGTTAAAATATTTCCTATGAAATATTTGAGTAGAATCTGTTTTATCGTTCACGCATGTCCAAATTCATATTTGCATGTTCAGCTTTCTCACAAAAGCCCAGGTAGGAAACACTAAAACAGAATTCTCTAAAAAAACCCACTCAAACCACTCCAGTTTTATTGCAGTTGTAATAGAGTGTCTAGCACATCATTTCTATGTTGGTTTGTGAATCTAGAAGCATTCTTATTTCTTGATATTTTTTCAGCCACTAATATAATTTCTAATCAACATGAACAATTTTGTCTGTAAATTGGTATGGCACAGAGCAAAATTTTGAATGCTGCAGGAGAAATTAGCTGTGAATGTCTGTGGTGTCTAATAGTCAAGGCAATGTTCAATAGATTGCCAAATACATTGTAGTATTGAGGATTAATTGCATCAATAAAAAGGCACTTTATAGCCCTTATCACAGTTTATTTCTTTACAAATGCAGATCTGCCCTGTAAATGAGGGAAATTTCTTTCTCCGATTGGTCTCATTATCAAGTGTATAATAATTACTTGGAAATGGAAAAAGAAAATAAAAAAAAACCCATAATGCATTACATGACTAAGGTACTTCTGCTAAAGCAGACCTCTTTTAGAATAAGATGCTTTGCATGTGATTCCTGTGATCAGACAAGGACTGTGAGCTGAGTGATAACTTCCGCCAACCCAGACTTTCTCTCCCAACTTGTCAGATGTTATTTGTCCATTTCCCTGCATTATTGTGAGCCTTAATCACCTAGGACAATGCTCATATAACCATCAGTGGAAAAGGTTAAGGGTCTTAGCGTACCTCAAGCACTTTAAAACCCTCAGAGGAAATTTTCAGTGACTGAACAATATTATTTTACAGGCTAAATACTGTTTTATGCTTGGTGTATAACTGTGTGTTCTTTTACTATAATGAGCAGAAGAGGCCATTAAGGTCATCAATAATACTTTGCATTTATAGAACTACAAAGAAATAGTCCTATCTCTTCACAGCATCCATATGGAAGAATGTTACTTTTCTTTCATCAGGTTGGCCAATGGAACAATTTTTTTCTACAGTTGTTTTAGAATTTGGAGCAGCTGTCAGGAATGTAGAAACATGTGTTTGGGATGTTTCATCTTCTTAAGAATTAATAAAACCTTTAACTACTTGGGGACTTTAGGAGGACTTTCACAGTTCCATGTGTAAAAAAAATGGATTTGGATAAAAGATCTCTGAGCCTGAAGAGTTCTATTTAATTATGAGACTGAAGAGCTCTCTTTAATTATGAAATCAGTCATGACCTACTAAGCTGATATTTCAAGTTCTAGATTTGGTAGCATTGACATCTCATACTCTCTTTGTATTTCTATCCTGTTAAGAAACATCAAAAATCTGATCATCAAATACTGTTGTGGCAGACATTACAATGGGTTGTGGAGCTTTTTTCGCTGAAGAGACGATATAGATATAACAATGCACACCCTGAATTAAGTAGTTCCAATAGCAGTAAGTAGTTCCAACTTTGCAATAAATTAGCCTAACACTTCTGGCAAATCCTTAAAGGGCTGGTGGTAAGATTTCACAGATACTCTACCACTGACACCCAAAATACTTCCAGTATGTCCAGGAAGTAGTCATGCATGTCTATTTAAGTACAAGCATATCCAAAG
Source organism: Laterallus jamaicensis coturniculus (assembly GCA_022605575.1). Classification (NCBI taxonomy): domain Eukaryota; kingdom Metazoa; phylum Chordata; class Aves; order Gruiformes; family Rallidae; genus Laterallus; species Laterallus jamaicensis. Next base: position 7,731,755 of record JAKCOX010000003.1, read on the forward strand.
GGGAAGAGGAATCAAGTTTGAGGCATGTAGTTGGAGAGGCCTGCAAAGCTTTTCTATGCATTGTGGATCAACAGAGTATTTCAGGCTCCAGGATGTCAATTTGGCACTTCTTCAAGAATGCAAAAAAACAGGCTTAAATGAAAAATTCAGTGTTCTGAAGCAGATGAATTTTTCTAAGCAGAAGTAATGACTCAAAATACTTTTCTCCTTTACTGAAAGCTAAACCCATAGACCAACAAAGTAATTCTAAAAGCAACTGAAATCTTTTTTTCCCCCATGTGATATGATCAAGTATATTTGTCATGTAGTTTGGAAAATGCATGTCTCTGACAGTGTTCATCTCAAGATTCGTACATAGAAAAAGTTGAGTAAAAGCTTGAAAAACAAATCCTTGCTCATTATAGCTAAAGCAGGCTGATATCTGAGTAGTGAGCTAACAAGTGACCTATTACAAAGGTTATTTAAATGCTTGGGGAAAAAAATGGTAATATCTCTTCAGGTATTGCCAGTAGTACCTCAGTAGCTTGAATGCTCTCTTACAAGAGAAAAACTAATAAGACCTATGAAGGTCACATTAATTGAAATCTATGTGCAAGCATTTAACAGTAACAGCGTGATTTTTTCCTTACCTGCAGTTATCATTTATTATTACCTAAATTTTTTACACAATAGCTTTGATACAGGTTTTCTTTTATGAGTGAGAAAATAATTGACTTTTTGTATGTCCTGATGGCTTTCACAATTCTTTATTTTTCTCTGTATTTAGGCTACTATTTTAAAATACTAAGCATTGGCAAGTCAGCCACTAACAACAGACCATTGCCTCCATATACAATCTCAAAGTTATGGATCTTCACCCAAAGACACACACAGTAAAATCAGTACTTCAGAATTCTACACCAGGAATGAAAAATTTAGTGGTTTTAGAGAGTATCACGTGTGAGAGATTTTCTTGAGAGCTGAGAGTACCTAAATTCCAGTTGTGAGGTAACAAAATTTACCTTCATAGAATCATAGAATCCTAGAATTTGGGTTTGGGTTGGAAGAGACCTCAAAGATCATCACATTCCAACCCCCCACCATTGGCAGGGACACCTTTCACTAGGTCAGGTCGTTCAAGGTCCCATCCAACCTGGCCTTGAACACTGCGAGGAAGGGGACATCTATCACCTCCCTGGGCAACCTGTTCCATTGCCTCATCACCCTCACAGTGAAGAATTTTTCCTAATATCTAATCTAAATCTACCCCCTTCCAATTTAAAACCATTACCTCTTGTCCTATTGATACATGCCCTTCTAAAAAGTCCCTCTCCAGCTTTTTTGTAGGCCCCTTCAGTGACTGGAAGGCTGCTATAAGATCTCCCTAGACCCTTCTCTTCTCCAGGCTGAAAAACCGCAACTCTGTCAGCCTGTCTTCATAGGATTGCTGCTCCAGCCCTCCGGTCATCTTTGTAGCCCTCCTCTGGATGTCTTTCCACAGTTCCATGTCTTTCTTGTGCTGGGGACCCCAGAACTGGGCATGGTGGAATGCTATAAGCACTGCAGTCCAGACTCCCTCTGTGCAGATGTCCAGAAGTTGTTTAGAGTCCCCCATTATGATATTGTCCATTGAGTACTGTCCATTAAATATAAAGTGAATTTAGGCTGAGTATTCCTAATGCAGAAGTCAGACTACAGATATGTGCATGTTTGCAGTGCTATTCATTAACAAATCTGTAATCTGAATAATGCTGTAACTGCCTTTAAAAAGGAATATAGTTTTTCTGTGCTGTTTTCTTGAGTGTGGAGGCTTTAGAAAATTTAAGCGAATTTACTCTAATATTAAATGTTTTCAATTCACAGAGAAATTAATGAATACTGACACTCGAAAAATTTAGATCTCCAAGTATTACAACAGAAACTCTGTTCATCTTCTTACTATACATTCCTAGAGTCACCCAACACTCCCTAACAGTCACTGGATAAGCAATTCCACTGACCAGGGCTTGTTTTCCTTAAATTAAGATTGTTTCATAACTGTTTCTGCTCTGAAATCTAGCAGAGCAGCCCAACCTAATAGCTTCATTCAAATGCCTGAAACAACCACTCTGTTCTTTTCACTTGGAGACTTTTTTTCAGTCGAAGGTGAATGACTAGAGTTTGGATAAGTGTCTTCTGTCTAGTCAAGTTTAAGTTTTGTTATCTAATACATGGATAAAACTCCATACAACCCAATCTAAAATAAACAAAACAATACCACAAGAAAAATGGGAAAAAACAAATGGGAATTGGAAGAGTCTTGCATTGGATGTACAGCAACAACAGGCTTGCTATGCCAGCCTGCTATGCCAAACACCACTTTAGTTAAAGAGCTGAGAACTTTAAACAATTTATTTTCTTTGCCTCTATAATTTTGTGTTCATTTTTGTATCATGGACATAAAACCAGCTGCTGCTAAAACACATAGAAAATTATTGCAATAAAGCTGAATTTGTTGCTGTAAACAACATTTTTACTTTGTGCAAGTGGAAGAACTCAGACTATTTATACAATAAAATAACCAGATACAGTTCTCTCCCAGCAACGTTTGCTTTGTAACTAGACTGTAACACAGAACAGTGTATAAGTGAAGGGCCTTCAGCGAAGAAAAGATTATTCATGGGAAATATTTGGCTGTACAGTCAGTTTATGGCTAATATTAGAATAATTTTAAAAAGTCACATTCTCTCTTGTAATTAGACAAAATTATTTCAGATCGTTCTGACTTGTAGCTATTGAGACAACTAAATCCTGAGTAAAAGATTCATGCTTTTAGATCTATCTTTCCACTGTTGATGACCCATTCAAGGAAACAGCGTTGAATTATCTGCCTTCATCACACTGGAGACAAGCAGCACTGTATTCTCTTTCATTTCTTTCCAGGTCTTGTTCTTTTGTTAGACTTCATAGCTCTGTGTATGAAGTCCACCATCTAACTGTAGACAGTCTGTGATCATGACTACGTTTGCCTTTTTTCATGGGCAATCTGTCAGCTATCATCTGCCACATTTCACCATCATTCATTTTTAATTAGAACACTGAATGGTTATGCTGACATTCTTCTGTTTAACTTTCACATCTTAAAAATCATCATACTTCATGTTCTGTACATTTAGAGGTGTTCTGGTATCTATTGATTTTAGCATTTTGATGGCTGATTTAAAAAATAAACTTCCAAACCACCGACTTACTAGTTCACAATTGTGCCAATTTCTCTGTATTACTTACATTAAACAGAAAAAATCGAAAGGAAAATATGTATTGGAGTAAGCAGAAATTCAGCTTTAGTGGACTAATGGATAGATTTGCTGAATGGGAAACACAGACGTTTCCTTACCTTTGCAATAATTTCCATGAATTAAAGCAGGATAGAGTTGTGTTGTGCAGCCTCAAATAAAAAGGAATTTTCTAAATTTTAATTTAAAATGCAGTTAGAACAATCACTTGCAGGACTCACGTCTGATTTCAGACGCCTAAAATAAGGTGTATGTGATGACAGACATAGATACTCCAGGTGAGTGACAGACATTGTTCAGTTTCTTATAGCAGTCATTGTAGATGATTTGATGTGATTTGCTCACATTAGATGTCCAGTGACATTCGAGATACCTTATGACAGCTGCCTGGGCTCCATTTGCCAATTGAGAAGGATGTGGCTCTTCTGCAAGTACTTTGCTCTGTCTTCCAGTCCTGTGCAACAGTCTCAGACTCACTAGGGCATTTCAACTCATGGCAGACACCTAAATTAAGATAAATTGACTCCAGTAGAATCTAGAGATCACAGCTGGTCAAATGCCAGGTTGCCGAATCATAGGAGTCTGAGGCCATTTGAAATATTTTACAGTAAATGGGCTCCATCTGTCATTCTATCTGAGCATGCATCTATCTCCCCTTTGTTCTGTATCATCTGATATGACACCATCTCTTGAATGGCACTAGATGTTTCTTTTCAGGCAAAGGAATTATATCATATATGTCTACTCTAAAAGGAGATAAACAGCTTTTCAAGGTGCTGCCAAACATTTTACAGGAATAACTGTTAATCATTATGAGATCTCATACAGCTACTGAATATTTGAAGTCTGTTGTGGCACAACCCAGCAGGCAACTAGACAGTACACAGTTATTTGCTCCCTTCCCTCCCCCCTGCAGTGGGATGGGTGAGAGAATAATAATAATAATAATAATAATAATAATTATTTTTTAAAAAGATATAACTTGTGGGTTGAGACAAAGACAGTTTGATAGGACATAGAAGCAAGGAATAATAATAATATAATCAAAACAACAACAACAACAATAATAATAATAATAAATAATACAAAACAAGTGATGTGAAATGCAGTTGCTCACCCCCTTCTGATCACCACCTCGCCACCCAGCCAGTTCCCAAGGAGTATCTCCCACCCTGCTGGCCAACTTCTGACAGACTTTTTTGTTCCTTTTCTTTGTTTGCCTGGTTGTTGTTGTTTGGTTGGGGTTTTTTTGTTGTTCAGCATGATGTCACATGGTATGTAATATCTCTTTGTCACATTTGTAAAGTCTTGCACCTGGGGAGGAATAACCAACTGTATCAGTACACCCTGGGGGATGACCTGTCGGAAAAGAGCTCTGTGGAGAAGGACCTGGGGGTCCTGGTTGATGACAGGTTGGCTATGAGCCAGCAGTGTGCTCTGGTGGCTAAGAGAGCCAATGGGATCCTGGGATGCATCAGGAAGAGTGTGTCCAGCAGGTCGAAGGAAGTGATCCTCCCCCTCTACTCTGCGTTGGTCAGGCCCCACCTGGAATACTGTGTCCAGTTCTGGGATCCCCGGTATAAAAAAGACAGGGGCCTTCTGGAGAGAGTCCAGAGAAGGGCGACAAAGTTGATTAGGGGCCTGGAACATCTCCCCTATGAGGAAAGGCTGAGTGAGCTGGGTCTGTTCAGCCTGGAGAAAAGAAGACTTAGGGGGGACCTAATTAGTGTTTATAAATATCTTAGGCATGGGTTGCAGGGGGAATTGGCCAGCCCCTTTTCAGTGGTCTGTGGGGACAGGACTAGGGGCAATGGCTGTAAGCTGGAGCACAGGAAGTTCCGCACCAACATGCGGAAGAACTTTTTCACAGTGAGGGTGACAGAGCAGTGGAATAGGCTGCCCAGGGAGGTGGTGGAGTCTCCTTCTCTGGAGATATTCAAGTCTCGTCTGGACGCCTATCTATGTAATATGAGATAGGGAACCTGCTTTGGCAAGGGGGTTGGACCCGATGATCTCTTGAGGTCCCTTCCAACCCCTAAGATTCTGTGATTCTGTGATTTTGGGTCAGCTGTCCTGACCATGTCCTCTCCCAGCTTCTTTTGCTAATCATTAGAAGGGAGCATGAGAAGCTGTAAAGTCCTTGACTTAGTGTAAGCACTACTTAGTAACAACTAAATCATCAGTGTGTTATCAATATTTTTCTCATCCTAAATCCAAAACGCAGCATTATGCCAGCTACTAGGAAGAAAATTAAGTCAATCCCAGCCAAAACCAGGACACATGTATCTTCCTAAATTTAGACACATTTTAAACAATCTAAATCTATGCTGTCATTAATTTTTATTAATGTCAGGCTTTTAATAGCTAATAGCTGTGCAGAGGGACAGCTTTTCCACCTAACCACATTCAAGTACATAGGAAAACAGACTTGAAAATGAATAGTTTATTAATTTGTTAATTGATGGGCCTCTAAGCAACCTGACCTAGTGAAGATGTCCCTGCTTACTGCAGGGGGGTTGGACTAGATGACCTCTAAATGTCCCTTCCAACATTACATATTCTATGATTCTATTCTATGATTCTGTATTAGCAGTGGATCACAGTAGCTGATGGCGCTCAGCTGGTCTCTAGGCCAGCTGACCCTTGTTTTGGCTTTGTGCTTAACAGTCAAAAGCATTCCTGAGTGTGCTCAGTCCAAAAATGTTGCATTTTGCTGCCTGATGACTCGGTTAGGCAGCAGTTCCAAATGGCAATCTGTCCAGGCCACCTGATGGGAAGTTGACCTTAGTGTGATAGAAGTAATACCAGGTGTGAAGAGACCCTTTTGACAACAAAATGGGCCAGTACAATTTTTTGCATTAATACAACATGTGTTCTTAGTTTCATTTGCATGAAAACTTTTCCATTCATGTACACTTAACCAATTTAAAAGAAATGCTAACAGCATACAGAAGTACACAAGGCAGCTTTTGGAAAGCAGAGTCTATACTTGGGAGACAACTGTTCATATCAAGCCTGAGTAAGAATTTTTTTTTTAATACCAGGGCAATTCAATAAAGCCAATGAACAAAACAAGATTTATCCCTTACTGACTGATTTTTGCAGCTGCATTGGGTGCTTATAAAGGTCAGAGTTCCCTCCTTTTTTTTACCCCATTCTCCAAACACTCAGCTTTCACTCAGCAAGGCCACAGAATCCTTGGAGGGGGGAAAAATAATTTGGCCAAGAATTTGTTTTTGCTCCTGCTTGGAATATCTTGGATCAGACTCTTCCTGTCTACCTTCTAATAGCTCTTAACATTTGTATTTCTGATATGTACTTCTGGTGTTTGAAACTTGAAATTTAATAATCCCTAACAACAGAAGACCTTCAGAGTAAAGGAAACTCAAGCGTGGAGGAACAGTCTGTTTGAATCTAATGGCGAGGATAGGAGTTAAATAAAAGGGTCCAGGGAGAAAGACTGATTCATACACAGTTTTCTTTTTTTCTGCAGTAAGGTGTTTAAGTAAGCTTTTTGTAACCAGGAAGAAATTATAGCTGCAATAATAATCTGTGAAAGTCTGAACAAACTAATTATGCTTAGGCATGCCTGGACTGAGGTGTTGCCCTAATTTAAGGCAACATTTTGTGGCTTAGAGGTGCAATAGTCACAAACCATAAGGAAACATTGAAGAGACTATTAAGTCTCCTTCTTGCAGGAAGAGTGGCTGTGTGTGGTCCTTCATCCTACATACATGCTCAGTAAATTGAAGAAATCACTGGAAAATAAAGATGATTACTGGAGCAAGAACAGCTCAGTACAGTGAATGGCAGCTCACATTTCTGGGTCAGCTGTAATTTAGATGCGTCCTTACTAAAGTTCAGTACTGTTGTCAAAGTCCCGGAAATTGCAAATTGTGAATGGAACATTAATATAGAGTGTCTTCAAGACTTAAAATACTTTGGGAACCACTCTGGGCAAAGAACAGCTTTTACCATATATTAATCTATTTTATTGTTGCCAGTTTCTAGGTCCTCCTTCAAAAGATATTTTATTTGTCTCCTTGATTGCAAGACTGAAGTTTAGCTTATTGATCACCTAGATCGTTCACTATAATTTTGTCAAGATCATCACTGGGGGATCTAAATGCTTTTTATTAATCATCCATAGAAACTTTATTTGGCCTGGCTGAAGGGTTACACATAAAGCACTTTATTTACTCCTTTCAATTCTACCTGGCAAGCATTTCAGTACAAAGCAATCACTGCACTGCCAAAGAATACAAAGAAGGTCACTATTGTCAGCTGTTGTAAATTCACCAGTTTCAGTGAGCAACACTGATTAATCCCGGATGAGTATGTGACTAAGTGTCTAACCAATATCATTACTGTATTCTCGGAATCTCTGTTCATAGAGTTGCAGATCTGGGATAGGAAAAGCAGGATTCACATTTATTTTAACTGTGGCACATTAATATCTGCAGTTACCATGTGTTCTGCATACTTTAAAATCAACAACTGACTTACCTAAGATGTCAAGAATAAAACAAAGCAAAGAAATAAACGCCCCAAACACTCTTGTGAAATGGAGGAATATTAGAAACGAGCCAGTATGCCCTTTGTATCTGTCATATCTTCCTGATTATTTTGCATTCCTATGCTATTGCAGCAATTCCTGGGTATGAAACTTCCTTTTCTGTGCTGTGTGGTAGGAAGATACAAATTAGACCTATAGACAAATGCAGAAAAATTTGGGGTAAGACATTAGTGTGGATGAGAAACTTTCTCTATTCCCAGCAAAAGCGGAGCTGTCTTCATTAGAACTGTCAGTCTTCATTGGAACTCTTCATTAGAGCTGTCAGTGACTCCCCTATCCCACCTAAAATACAAGATAATAGTCTGTAGGAAAGAATTCTGTGCTGGCAAACAGCAGAAGTGACTTTATTAGGCCTCTTCTACCTCCATATTTTCACAATTCCTTCAACACAAGCATGGTCTAGTGGGTGTCTGGGGACTTAACTGAAATGTGGTCATTTCACTCACATTCTAATAAAAGCACGTACATATGAGTATGATCTTTTTCCCACTTGTAAAACAAAAGTGGCTTAACAAACAAAGTTCTGCTCAAGGGAGTTAAAGCTCTGAACACATACTTTGTTCATATCCTATGCGACACTGTAATTTTCCTTTTGGTTTTCCTTCTCATTTGAAAATTCTCTTGCAAGTATGGGGAGGTGGTGCTCTGATGATTAAACACAGATTTTAGTGGCTTGCTATATTAACAATGCTTCTGTGTCTGCCAAATGTTGTAGTTGCTTTGGGATTCTTCAGCCTGCACCAAGAGCTGGCACATCTTCCTGCATTTGTTCGGGCACTTTTTAGTCTCCACAGTGTAGCAGCACAGGCACTAGAAGAACCCAGCAAATCACCTCAGGGGTAGAAATGCCAACTGACCAAAGCTTGACTTTAGTAATGCAGCCACTGAACTTAAACTGTCCTGGAAAACAGGAACAGGAGAAACAGAATTCTACAAAAGATGCAATTTTAAAAAAAATAGAAAAAAAAAGTTTTAATTGAACTCAATTGTAAACTTAATGTGAGACTGAGCAAGTAGAAGTGCACAGCTGCTCTCAGGAGAGGGCAGGAATCAAACTGGTCGGCATCTTCCCGGAGAGCTTGAAAATGATTGACACCAACTTTCATACAGGCATTGATTGTTTTCTGCTTAGTGCTAGCTATTAAAGTTGAGAGTTGCTTGCATCAATTCCCCACCCACCTAATGAAGAGGCGGGCAAACAGTGACCTTCTCTAATCACAAAACCTGAACAGCTTTCAGAAATGCATGTAGCCTCATAGGGGACACCTATGAAATGACACACATCAAATGCACGCAGAGGTGTGGAGACAGAAACTCAAGTGTAGAGCTGGAAGTGTAAATGCTTCATGACCAAGGACCAAAGTTTGCTAAAAACACCGCAAGTAGCAGTGTGAGAAGACTGACAGAGCACCAGGCTGTGATGTGAAGCCAAACTTTCAAACATGAAATCTGAAGTCCGGGCTGTGATCTCCAGTGTGTAATGAGGAGGCCCCCAAACTGGCAAGACATTTAATCAGGGCTGGGTATCCCAACCCGCAGAAGGCTGCCTGTCACAGAAAACAGGCTGCTCAATGTACTCAATGCAGCTCCCATAAGCCAGCTTGGCCTCGTTCTCCTACAGAGACCAAGCATGTTCCAGCTCTGTGCTCTCACTGATCCTGGACTTGCAGAGCAGTTGCAATGAACTCAATTTGCTGCCATACCTGCAATATGGGAACTAGGTTCCTTGCTTAAAATGCTCTGAGATCTGCAGCTAACTGTGAAAGATCATTTTCTTTGCTCATTGCTCAAAAGAACTCTGTCTTCCATTTAAAAACAACATATTTTTTTCTCAGAGCAGCAAGTAATTTTTTGGCTCTATCCCAAATAATATTTTAATTATTTATATTAATTTTTACTTATTCAAATGCATGAAACATTAAACATTTCCAGCCCAACAAAATTCAATTAATTTTTAAAAATAAAGGAAAGATGGTGCCTTATTTCTTGCCTCTCACTGACATTTTGACACTTTTGCTTACCTCTACTCTTGGATAACACAGAGCAACACTTAAGAAATTACAGGGGGTTTATTTACACTGAGTGACGCATTTGTCAGTGAAGTGGCAATAGCCACTCTGCTACTTATTGCAAACAGAAGAGCTTAAACAAATTCCCAAACAGACAGCTGTGATGCCTCCTGTCTCCAGCTGTGCTACCCATGACTTTTAAAGATAGTTTACAATACTTACGTAACAGCAAACTTACAGTCTGGATACATTGCAATGGTTCCCTGACTAAACTAATAATCTTCCTTTACAATTCAAAAGTGCTATTAGTGGTATGGATTTGCATAATTTAAAATATGATTATATGCTTTATTTGTCTTTCAAGTTACTCCAAATATACAGTGCGTCAGTAATTATGCTTAGGTCTGTTTTCTGCTGTCTTGCTGAATTAATCCTGACAGCTTTGTAAGAAATCATAGATTAGGTAGTTGGAGTACTGAATCTGCATTTAGTTGTCATGACTGCAGCTGAACCCTTTTCAAGTGCCTGAACCACTCTGCTATCTCAACACCTTTTCAGAAAAAGCAGCCTCTCAGCGTCCTCCAGAAATAAGACAGTAACCATACTCTGGAGAATCACTGAAGCATCACTCCGGAATGCATTTTCCCCCTTTATTTACTTGTTACCTAGGAAGGAACCCCACTGTTTTTGTTATTGATTCTTCTTTGATTGTTATCTCGATAAATAGATTATTCACTGCTCTGTAAGGTCATGCCATTCCTGCTGCTTATAATTTCCAATTCTGTGAAGAAGGTACTGTCAGTTTGTTTCAAGCTCACTAACACATCTGTTTCAATTTAAAACTGAAATCATCTCACACAGATGCAAAAGTTCTTGTTGCCACCCCAGGGATTGTGCAAATTGGCATGCACAATTTTCCCCCCCCTCCACAGTAACCTCTCCAGCTTGTGTGTTCCCTTCCAGGAGCCACTTAAATTCCTCCTTCCACCTGCAATATTATTCCCTTTAGAAAGAACTACTTTCACTCCATTGGGATATGTCAGAATTAACTTCATAGAGGCCATAGGAGTCTTCCAAATATTTATTATTATATTTAGATTTGAATAATAAAGGCTTTTACACAAGACTGCAATAAATCTACACTACAATTAGAGCAAAATCTCCATAGCATTCAAATAGTCATTCAGAAAGGAATTCAGCCACCTAAAGAACATCCTTTCCACTTCATCATCATTCTGGGAAATATGCCCTGAGACTTGTCCAACAGCCTGGTCCCACTGAGTTAGTTCTACTGGTGTAAAACTGGTGCAAGAGGAAAATCAGACTCAGAATTTTCACTTTTTCCAGCTGTTAAGTGCCTTTGAGTTAATTTCCTTTTTTGCTATTAATACTGAGAAATGTCACTTCCCTGACCTTTATTCCCCCCTTTTCCATTTGGATAATGAAAATAGAAGGGTAAGATTCATGGCAACATTACAGAAATGAAATCATACTAGCACTGCCTTCAATTTCCCATTCCTGATCACTGTGCTTTACTGGCTAGGTTGTATATATCTGCTAAAATTATTTATGTAAATAATATTAACACAGGATACCTTTCTCGTTTTTCAAGCAAAGTAATATAAAAACACTTTTGTCTATAGTTCACTTGACAGATTATTTACTCATGAATGTTCTTTAGCAACATGATGACTTACAGAAAAATTAAAGAGGAATCAGAATTGGATCATACCTAAACCAGGGGTCTGCAGATCAGTTCAAGGAGTTTCTTTTTACATTTTTGCATTAGAGCTCGCACTTATGTTGATGGTAATATGTTTTGGAGTAGTATTGGTGTTTAACTTCTGCTTTATTAAAACGAAAGCACCATTTCCCTCCTCTTCAATAATGTAACTTCTAATGCCAGTTACCTCACTTTTATTTTTAAAACCTACAAACTGAAATTATTTATAAGGAAATAATCCTACATCAAAGGGTGTCCCTGTGAGTAAAGGCTGTTCTATATAAGTCAATGCAAAATCTGAGTCCGTAAATTATTATGTTGATATTCAGACTCCCAAACTAATTTCTGAGGCAGAAAACATTAATTTCTATTACGATGTGGCAACATAATTCCATATAGCATGCATGTAAGTGATTTTTTGGGGGGGGGGGGGAAATACATGCAGTTGACATGTCAGTCAGTTGAGTCACTTGGCATTGAGATGCTCTGGTCCCTAGCTATCATGGTTGCTTGGAATCCTTTGTGATCGTGAGTTTTAATATACTTTTTTCTCTTTCCTTGCTGTGAAACCATCCTGGTGGATTTTGCAATGTACACTATGCAGCATTCTTCTGCTGATTTAACATTCTCTGCTGCTATCCAAACAAGTTGAATAAACTGTAGCAGTGGTATGCAGACTAATGTGTTCCTTTGTTCACAGCAATTGCATAAATCTGTGTGTATTGATACTGGTGCAGAGGTCTCTGATGATCCTGAGAGAATTTGGGCAGGATATCAATCTCTTATGATCCTGAAATAATGCCATGGGATCTTTAACTTCCACTTGAACAAGCACTAAAGGCAAAGAGATGGAAACTTGGATTAACTTCTTACCCAAGTGACACCTCTCGCAATGTTTTTGACCCTTACTTTAAAGCTGTCACCGGTTGCCTTGATTTATGGAAACACTATCCTTTTAAATCCTCCTCCCTCTTATCTCTGCAGGCAGTTTCCTGATTTGCTTTTCTTTCTCCTAGATCATCCATATTATTTCTTGACAGGGGCTGTGTGGACAGCCACACTTTCGATGGTACTCAGAAAGAAAAATGATTCTCTGTTTTCCAATAGAGCAGAAGATATTATGGACATTTTTAGTAGTTTCACTCAGAAGACTCCCAAGTCTTTTTGTTTCAGATTACAGAAAGAAAAAGAATAATAGCTTTTTTGGGTATGTTTTGTTGGGTTTTTTTAATGAAGAAAAAGCTCACTACAAACTGAATTTAGTCTTATTCTAGTTTCACAGTCTAAGTTTCCCAGAAAAATAAGAAGTGAACATTAGTCCCATCATTCTAAAGACATCTTGTCAGTAACAAAGAATCTGTTGGGCCAACAGAGTTGCACCAACAAAAATAAAAGCTAGTCCCAGCTGCAGATATTATGTCTATGCTATTAAATAGCATAAGAAGCCATGAGCAGGGAGCAAGTCAGAACATGAGCACACCAATTTCTATGTTATTTAACAGTTGCCATGCTCCTTGCCAGTGTTTTGCCCTGTGCCATTTAGTATTGACCAGAAAATACCTGGACACAGTTCAGGAGGCAGCACATGTCTCTATCTGTTCCCTGTGAGCAGTTTTGATATTTCCATCCTGGCTTTCTTTGGAGAGAAGCTAGATCAAGTGTGTGAACACAGACAATGCCATGTCATTGGAGGTCAGGAGCACAGAACAGTCTTTGTCCATTGTTCATGAAAGAGATGCAACCAGAGAGTCTGCCAGTGAAGCACAAGGAAAGTGTCAACAAAGGAACACTGTCAAATATCAGCCCACTGGGAAAAAAAAGAGAGACGGTGCATCACCTGGAGAAACATTGTCTATATTGGCATAACCCTGGCAGTATTTAAAAGGAACTTTTCATGCTGAAATAATGAAGCATGATCTGAAAAACTTATTGTAGGTGATAGGGCGGGTTTTTTAAGTTTTGCTTTTTAGGCAGAAATGTACATCAGTGTAGAATATGGCAAAGAAATTACAATTGGCCATATTGTAATTATCTATTGCCCACACTGTTGGTTTTCTCATTTTCTATTGAGTGGATGCTCTAAAAGTTCATTCAGCTGTCTTAGAAAAGGAAAAAAGAGTGATGAGGTGGGACAAGAATGGAGCAAAGCACATTTCTCCTGCTCCACTGGTGGCTGATCTGTCTTATGGAAGTCTGACCTTTCCCAGATGCTCATTCACACACACCCCATAAAATGTTCAATACTCTCTATTATGTTGATTTTTGTGCCATGGATTGGAAAAAACCTTAAAACAATGCCAGAAAAGTAATTTTGCAAAGATGACTACTGGTAAATTGGTTACCATATAGCAGCATTATGGTATAGACAGACAGCTCCTCTGGGATATGAGAACATTTAGACATATAAGAGTTTGGAAGTATGAAAAAGTAAGTTGTACTTGATGTACTTCTGAAAAAAAACCATTAACAGAATAAAAATAGCATAAAAATGTACAAAGTGGTAAGTTAAATACATTTCAGTTTGGACCCATGGTCTATGCAGAGTACTAACTTGAATAACAAAAATATGAAGTGTAAGACCCCTGCAATGTGTAACTGAAAAATAAATCCACCTCTAGCAAAGACACTTTCTTTCTGATTTTACTAGCCCAATGTTCTTCTGCAAAGAAATCAAAACCATCCCACCACAAATATTCCACATGGAAAACAAATTAGGGACATCTGACCCCAAAACTGCGAGTGGATTCATAAGAGTTTTTGGGTTTTTTTTTACATGAACCTGGAGAAAGTTTCCTTTCTTTTCTGGTTTTTGGGGGTTTTTTTGTTTGTTTTTTAAAGTCACTCTTTGGTGAAGAAGTGAAATTTAACATGAATGTCAGATCTTTCTGTAGACACGATCTCCTGTGGCTCCAGCCCAGCAACCCAGCCAACCCGGGTAAAGTCACAAACAGCACAGTCCTAGTAAGCATCAAACATCCTGAACATACACTCATTAAAGCTGAGCCTTAAGATCATACAATGTGACCTTCCCTAGAAATAATTTTCTTAAGAAAAAAAGTATACACAATATTTTCAAGTTTTTTACTTTGTCTAGATGCTTGTGATGAAGTAAGGAAGCTGCAGCGTGATTTCAGTATGGCTTGAATATATATACAATATGAATATCGACTTTTTAGCAATAAAAAATGCAAACACAGCTTGCAGATTCCACAAAACTTCAATATATGACCAGCGTAGTTACTCAGACTGTGGATATTTTAAGAACATGCCAAGCTTGCAGCTATGAGGATAAGATTATTTTACTCAATACATTTATTAAAGCTTTCTTAAATTACTTAAAACTTTCAAAGCTGAATCCTTTTTTTCCCAGTTTATTATCACAAAGTTATGGGAGAAAAGATTTTTTTTTCCCACATGAAACCCAAGTTCTTAAGCTCTGTTCACACAGTTGGGCATGCAGAATCAGCAAAGCTCTTAAAAATTCCCCAGGGTTGGCTTAGACCTCTGTGACTTAATGACAGTGTAACAACAGGATAGGGCTTGTCACAGTCTTCCCAGTGACTTCTAAGTAATATAAAATAATGAATAAGTAAAATGAAATTAAATAACCTCTCAATCTTCTCTCACAGAGATAGTAGTTGCAATGGTATTAACTGGCAAATTTGTTCAGATCGAAACTGGGACCCTTGCTGTGTGTACTGCAGTGAGACCACCACCACAGTCATTGGAAGTGTAGTATGTGAAAATTCTTCATTGTTTCTGCATTACTTTGTTCTGCTACAGTAGCTGAAGCGATTTAAAGGCCAACTCGTGGGAATTACCACAGCACAAATGTGTAATGTGAACATTATGTTAATATCACAAGCTGGTCTAATTTAGCACTTTTGCGTCTCTTGACGGCACAGTACTAGAAGGTGAATTCTCTCCTTTGAACTGAAGATATGACTTTTCTTAATAGACAATTTTTAACTCATAATTCAGAGGCATTTTTGGCTGAATATTTTACATAATTTTATGGTTCTTACAATCCTGATTCTTTTCTAATAGAGAAAAATTGGCTGGCTTTCTTATATGAATCGTTCTGGTGTTGGTGTTGGGAAAACAGCCAGTGATTGTTACATAAAAACATGAGGGGAATTGAGTTACAGAAGTACCCCAAAGCATCCAAACCAATAAAACATATCACTTATTATTCTTGAACAGTGCAGCCTCTTCAGAGTTATTACACTGCTTCTCTGAAGTCCTGTTTTATATGTGATCGACAAGGAAACTACACCGCCTTAACTTGAGACTGATTTGACTACTGAGAGTCAGGCCTTTGTCATGCACAGAGGAGCTGCCTTTCATCCTACCATGAGTCCATTCTCTCTTTTCCACTGTCCAGGTATCAGCTTTATGCCTATTCATTTTGTGTTTCTGTTGCTTATCACTTCAGTCTAAAGTGACATAGACTGGGGTGAACCTCTGTGTTACTCTTGTATGTTGATAGACACTGTCTTTGCCCTCTCCTTTCTCTATTCTTTCCTGTAGTCACCTCAACTGCGGGCCCACAAAATGCTGGATATGATTAAACAACTGGCATAGAGTGTGAGAGGGCTGTGAAAACAATAGAGCAGTAATATGCTTATTTTAGTTCCACAACTGAATCAAAAGGAAAGAAAAAAGATGATGGTATATGACAGGGTGCAGGAGGAAAATCAGTTCAGATCTTGAAAAGCAAACACCTGAAAATCTATTATTTTATTTGAGAACCCAACCTAAAAGAAAATAGACAGGCTTAGGCTTCTGAAAAAAGCTACTACTGAAAATAGCTTGACCTTCCTTCTGATTCAATACCCTGTCAGTATATGCTATCACACCCTTGGGTAGGATTCAAGGGGCTTTTGGGATCAGGTTCAAGTTCAGTGCATCACTCTGCCTGAGGACATGTGAACCTATTTTGCTGCCTGAGGACATGTGAACCTATTCTGTATTCCCTCGAAGAATTCTGTAAATGCAGCCTTATGGCAGCATCATGATTGAGTTTTTCCACTTTTATAAATAAACTTTGAGAAGAGTGAGACATAGTTATCACTTCCCAGGTGAGTGTCTCAAAAAAGGTGAGTGGGATATCTAGTGATAATATTTTTATATGGAATAATGAAAAATTAACTCAAAAGTTCTCAATGGAGAAACTGGAGGACACCACCAAAATTTCTGACATTATAAGACTGCCATATCCAAATGAACGCATAAGCTGATTTATCAATAGGGAGAGGATTGCTATTGGAGGAGAAGGATTTGAATTATTTTTTGTTGTTAGAAAAAAATTTGATCCTGTGTTTTCCAAACTCTGGATGAATTCTGTGAGTACTGAGTAAAAAAAGAAATGTTCTTTCTGTTTGTCTATAAAACAGATTTAGCAACTAGCCCTCTTCCTTCCAAACACATGAAATTTTTTAGTCAAATAACTCAAGACAACCACCTCTTGTCAAAAAAAAAAATAAAAGAAGAAATGAAAAATTGCCCAGATTTCACTGTAAATTTTGGGTTTAGATTTAATCTAATTTAACCGAATCTGAGTTTCTCAATTTTCTCAGATGAATTATACAGTTCAGGGTCTCATTACTGTTTCCACACATCACAAGTTTTCCATTTATTTGTTCTGAATATTCTCTGCATCTTCTGCTTCATATTGTAGCTATGTATTTTGTATGGGCTTACTCACACAGTGAGGCAATTATTCCTGATGGGAGGCACATTGGGATTTTCTGGCAATGGAAGAGAGAAGAAATTTGAACAATCAGAGTGACAAAGTACATGTTGGGTAGAGGCTATTATTTCTACTGCCTGTTGATATGACAGTAAGACAGTGCTCTGCACTGCATCTTCCTTTATTTGAAGAAATACAACTCTCATGGTATGTTTACCAACACCAACACCAACATTGAAACTACACTGGTATACAGAAACATCTTGGATTTATGCTATAAACAGTGCTAACACAAGGATGTTTTAGTTCCTGCTGAGCAGTGCTTACACAGAGTCAAGGACTTTTCTGCTTTTCTGCAATGAGTAGGCTGGGGAGTACACAAGGAGTTGGGAGGGGGGACAGCTGGGACAGCTGACAACAGTGACCAGAGGGATATTACATACTATATTACAAGTTCATCATATAGGAGGTTGGGGGAGGAAGAAGGAAGGGGAGGGACATTTGATGTGATGCTGTTTGTCTTTCCAAGTAACCATTACATGTAATGGAGCCCTGCTTTCCTGGAGATGGCTGAACACCTACCTGCCTGCTGATAGGAAGTGGGGAATTAATTTCTTGCATTGCTTTTGGTTTACCTGTTAAACTGTCTTTATCTCAACCCATGAGTTTTCTCACTTTACCGCTTCTGATTCTCTCCCCACATTTCCCTGACAGGGAGTGAACAAGTGGCTGTGCGGCTCTTAGCTGCTGGCTCAGGTTAACCCACAATCTAAAATAAATAGGGTTTTCTAGAGTAAATATTTGAACTGCTTATTTTGGAGATCACATCTCAAAATAATGTAGCTGCAGATCGTGTTTTCCAAAAAAGCAAAAGTCTTGATCTGTCTTGGCTAGGTCATAAAACTATTGTGGGGGGTTATTGTGGAGCATGTTCCTTAGAGTGTGTTCCCAGTAAAACCATTGCACTTGGGGATGAAACCTCTGGTTTGGCAGTGGGCAAAGGATTAGGTTCAGAAAGACAAAGTCCAAAATGTGCCTGAGGAAAGACATTGGCCATGGCTTAAGAATCTCTTTTTTATTATCCCTTTCGTTATGAGGGGTAGATAGGAAGGCTGAAGGCACCGCAGAGAGAGAAGGAAGCTTGCTTGAGAGGAAGGGAGGTGGCAGAGCTAAATTATGACTTATAAGTAATAATGTCTTTTGTTGTCAAAAGGTTTTATTGCATTTGGCACTGAATGGCTATTCATTACAGGAATTTTTGTTTGTGCATTATTTTAATTTAAAAAAAACCAAAACCAAACCTGGATAATTTGTTTCTAAAATAAAAAGAACATGTGGGAGCATCCACAAGGAAAATTACCTCTTTTATTTAAAAATGTGTAAAAGCAAGACTTTCCTGTTCAACTAGTTTGGTCAAATTCTGTTCAATTGCCCTTGAGTTTTATAGTCAGGGAAGCAGAGGAAGAAACCTGCTACCGATGTTTGAACAATCATGGGTAAGTATGATTTTGTAAACTCAGAGTACCTCTAAAAACTTTTCCACACAAGTTTTTGCTGCTGGTCCTGCAATTAACCACAAGAATCTCTCATCCCTATCAGTATTTATCTAACAACTCCCCAAGAATTGAACTTTGGGCAGCCTGTGTTTTTAGAAGGGCTGGGTACACAGACTTGAAGGGCTAGTCAAGTGGAACCACTGTCTGTGGAGCCTAGTGTGAGAAAACAAGATATCCCACCTCTGTCTAAGCTGGATGTTAATTTTGCTTTTTTTCTGTCTCATCTCAGATGTGGGCCTATCCAGTGAGCCTACATGTTTCCCCTGAAGCTCCTAGGTTCTTTTTAAGTTGAGTGACAGCAACACAAAAAAGAACTAGAGTTAAGATTTGCTGAACCAAAGTTCAGTGTATGTGGGTGTTCTCCCAGTTAGACATTTCTGTGCCCGTGGCAACTGCCTTCTCATGATGTCCACTTTGTTGTGTTGTTCTTGGATGGCTGAAATAGAGAACACTTTTACAGCTATTTGCTTCACTTGACTGAGGATGGAATGGTTCCAGTTGTGTAAATACATCCTGGTGCCTTTCCAGTTTTTCCCCTCACTACCCCATGGAGATGCGTTTGCTTAAGCAGGGCATAGTATGAGAAGAAGCTCTGCTGGATTCCTCCTTCCAAACTTTCCAGAACATCTCAGGCCTGAACTACAGAATTTCTGTCAGTACAGCCCTTGACCTCTCCTTGAACAAAAAAGGGCCAGTTTTACCACATTTAGTCATGGTTTTGTCTAATGGACACTTAAGAGGGGTAACAAAACATATGTGACTTTTAGTAGGAATTTAACTTAGACCTCCAGAGACATCAGCTAATATCCCAATAAACCAAACATTTGTCTATTCTTTTACAAGTCCCTTGAGATAACAATGGTACAAAATGCAATATTATCTAATTAACACATGTAGTTGGATTCTGATCTTTCGTTTTCCCTTGAAATGACTCAGCTGAAACAGCACTCACATCACTACAGGATTTATGAGGATTACATAAAGTGCTTTTTCCCATACACACAGTGAGTATGAGTTTCATCCATCAATGCAAGCTTGCATAAGCGTTGTGAATGAAGGGTTACACATGACTTTGAAATCCTATCTCAAGTGGCAAAGTGGAAAGTGTATAGAATGCAATATATAAAGTGTGGATACGCATTTTTTCTCACGTATAGTTGTAATCTGTGGTTTATGAATATTATATTGATGCTGGAAAGTATCATTTTTTGTATAACCTGGTTTTCCTTTCTGTGCTTGATAAACAAGCATGGGAATTGCAAACCATGTCTTGATATTCCGTGTCTGATTAACAACATCTGAAACTTACCTACATTTAGAGACTTACTTCCCCCAAAATATCCAAAGTTACAGAGGAAAAGTGACAATTAGTATTGATAAGCCCCTGGCTTCTTGTTTTATGGCTGTATGACTAGATGCTTCCTGGAAAAAATGATGGAGAGGTGAAAATGACCAAATCCTGGGCTGATACAAATTCTTGCAGCTGTGTTTGTTTCTGGAGCTATGTTGTTGATGTCTGCTGAACATAGGACACAATGTTAAGCTGAACACCAACCAGGAAAAGCAATTGCCAGCACATCCAAGAGCTGGCCCCAAAAATCTCCAGCTGGTTTTAACAAATGGAATTGCATTGCCCAGAGAATTCCTAACCAATAAAAAATCCTGTCTCCTACAGGATGGTCATGGTTTTGTCTAATGGACAATTAAGAGGATGCTTTATTTGAATAATTTCTGAAAATAAGACCCTATAAAACATAATGCATTTCCTGGAAAAAAGATATTAATTGTATTTGTACCACATTCAGTCCAGCTGGATTAAATTCTTGCTGAGCACATCAGACAGCTTTCATTTGCTTCTTGTCATGCTAAGTAAGATATTTAATATTAGAAAATATCTTTAAAACCATGTAAATTATGCAGCTGAAAATGGACCCGCACAGACTGAAAATCCTTGCTTTTTAAAACAAACTCACTTTTTTAGTCTTTTCAATCCAAATACCCAAAGTAATGTTTAACCCTTGGTGTTTTTCTCCCCTCTTCACACATATCCTTGCTCAATTATTGCAGTATACTTTTAAATTCTAGCATTTTACTTGTTGCTTGATATGAGTTTTAACCATGGTATAGTCCCATTAAAGCAAATAAGCATTAAAACTCCAGATCTCACACTAGCTTTGGAGCTTTGTGTGGAAATTGAACACTGCATGCATGTCTTTAACTATGGAATTCTGTACAAGAATAAAAATGTCTGCAAAGTTAAGTGGACACGCCTGGATCAGATAACCACTCCAAAATGGCATCATTCTGCAAATGTGAGAAGCTCAATAGGATACATTTGTGTAAAACTAATAGTCATTTAAATGCAGTGGGAGCATAGTCTATATTAGACAGGTCCTGGCTTTGTACTTTAACAGCATACTCTTATTGTTTAGAACAGTATATCTGACAAAAATTTGCATTTGTCTATATTTGTTATGTACAGATATAGACTTTATATTATATTTTCATAGTTTGGTTTTCATAATGAAAATGTTTCTGGATTGTATGATGATCTAATTCAAATATCATACTAAAGAAATGTGACTCCTCATTTTAGAAAATGTGGAATTTTTGTCTGTCTGTGAAGGCCATTAATCCTAGAAAATTTTTTTTATTATCCACAAATTGAATTACAGACTATATTTTGAAGAAAAAATCATAAATTATGAGGAAGAAAGATTGATTTAGCAAACAATCCAGTACTAAATGATTATGGAGGAGATAGTGTTGCATCTGGAAAACATGTGTGTTACAAAAGGATGCTCATTGCAAGACTGACTTTTGGCTTAGGTTCCTCTGTTCACCTGCCAAAAGAGATGACTACTCCACTCCTAGAAAAGGTGTGATCCCCTATGTACTTTCCTGTAGAAATTTCTCGCTGTCTGTGTTAGAGAAGACCCATGAGAGCTGGTTACAGGTTGGTTATCAGCCATCACCCAGTTTTCTACTCTGAAGTGACAAGTTTTTCTCTCTGATAAACTGTGACATATCTTTCAACTAGCAGACAAGACTAAGCAATGAATCTACTTTTATAATGTGAATTAAAAGAACCATTTGAAAGACCCTGTTGAAAGCAAGAGAGGGATTTCTTCCAAAAACATGACAGGACAAGGGGTAATGGCTTTAAACTGAAGGATATAAGATTTAGTTTAGATATTAAGGAGAAATACCTTACTGTGAGGGTGGTGAGACACCAGCACAGGTTGTTCAGAGAAGCTGTGGCTACCCCTGGATCCCTGACAGGGTTCAAGGCCAGGTTGGATGGGGCTTTGAGCAACCTGGCTAGTGGAGGGTCTCCCTGCCTATGGCAGGGCGTTGGAGCTAGGCGAGCTTTGAAGACCCTTCCAACCCAAACCATTCAATGATTCTACGAATAAATAAAGAGAAAATAAAGGGGGACCTGTATGCAGAATGAAAATTAACTACCCTGCCAGCTTCTTGCTGAATTCATCTAACTATTCCTGTATCTCCATTTGTTTTCAATTTCATAGAATCATAGAACCATAGAATTGTAGGGGTTGGAAGGGACCTCGAGAGATCATTGGCTCCAACCCCCCTGCCAAAGCAGGCTACCTAGGGCATATCACTCAGATAGGCATCCAGACGGGTCTTGAATATCTCCAGAGAAGGAGACTCCACCACCTCCCTGGGCAGACTATTCCAATGCTCTGGCACCCTCACTGTCAAAAAGTTCCTCTGCATGTTGGTGCAGAACTTCCTATGCTCCAACTTGCAGCCATTGCCCCTTGTCCTGTCTCCACTAACCACTGAAAAGGGGCTGGCTGATTCCCCCTGCATTCCCTGCTTCAGATAATTATAGACTTTAATTAGGTCCCCCCTTAGTCTTCTCTTCTCAAGGCTGAAGAGTCCCAACTTACTCAGCCTTTCCTCATAGGATAGATGTTGCAGGCCCTTCATCATCTTCGTAGCCCTTCTCTGGACTCTCTCCAGGAGATCCCTGTCCTTTTTAAACCAAGGATCCCAGAACTGGACACAATACTCCAGGTGGGGCCTGAGCAGGGCAGAGTAGAGGGGGAGGATCACCTCCTTTGACCTGCTGGCTACACTCCTCTGGATGCACCCCAGGATCCCATTGGCTCTCTTAGCCACCAGGGCACACTGCTGACTCATGGCCAACCTGTCATCTAACAGGACCCCTAGGTCCTTCTCCACTGAGCTCTTCTCCAGCAGGTCATCCCCCAGCCTGTACTGATACAAATGGTTGTTCCTCCCCAGGTGCAAGACTTTACACTTGCTTTTGTTGAATTTCATCTGGTTTCTCCCTGCCCAGCTCTCCAGCCTGTCCAGGTCTCAGTGGATGGCAGTGCAGTGTTCCTGCATGTCAGCCACCCCTCCCAGCTTTGTATCATCGGCGTACTGGCTGAGGGTGGATGCTATTCCCTCATCAAGGTCGTCAATGAAGATATTAAACAGGACTGGACCCCACACTGAGCTCTGGGGAACACCGCTAGTAACAGGCCTCCATTCAGATTCTGCTCCTCGAATCACAACCCTCTGGGCTCGGTCCAACAGCCATTTCTCAACCCACCTCACTGTCCACTCATCTATCCCATGCTTTCTCAGCTTTGCTATCAGGGTGTCATGGGAGACAGTATCAAAGGCCCTGCTGAAGTCAAGGTGATGACATCCACTGCTCTCCCTCCATCTACCCAGCCTGTTATGAGATCGTAGAAGGCTGTGAGATTGGTCAAGCACGATTTCTCCTTGGTGAATCCATGCTGACTACTCCTCATGACCTTTTGATCTTCCAATTGCTTGGAGATGGCATCCAGAACAAGCTGTTCCATTACCTTTCCGGGGACAGAGGTGAAGCTGACTGGCCTATAGTTACTAGGTTTCTCTTTTTTGCCCTTTTTAAAGACTGGAGTGACATTGGCTATCCTCCAGTCTTCAGGCACTTCTCCTGTCCTCCAAGATAGAGAGCGGCTCAGCAATCACCTCCGCCAGCTCCCTCAGCACATGTGGATGTAACCCATCTGGGCCATGGATTTGTGTGCATTAATCCCTTTGAGCCGCTCCTGGACCTCTCCTACCTCAACCAGAGGGAAATTCTTCGTTCCCCAAACACTCCTACTTTCATCCAGTGTCTGTGGGTCCCGGGAGGCCTTTGAAGTGAAGACCGAAGCAAAGGCAGCATTCAGTATCTCCACCTTCTCAGCATCCCCCGTTACCAGGACACCCTCCTCATTCAGTAAGGGACCTACATTATCCCTGGTCATCCTCTTACTATTCACATATCTAAAAACCCCCTTTTTATTATCCTTTATGTCCCTTGCCAGCTTCATTTCCAAGAGGGCTTTAGCCTTCCTAGTTGCATCCCTGCAGGCCCTGACCACATTCCTGTATTCTTCCCAGGTGCTCAGACCCTTTTTCCACAATTCATAGATCTTCTGCTTCTCTTTGAGTTTACTCACTAGCTCCATGTTCATCCATGCAGGTCTTCTGCCTCTCTTTCCCGATTTCTTGCTCAAAGGGATGCATCGTTACTGTGCTTGGAAGAAGTGCTGTTTAAATGTTAGCCAGCTCTCACAGGCTCCTATTCCTTCAAACAGCGTAGCCCATGGGATAGCTCCTATTAAGTTGCGGAGGAGATCAAAGTTAGCTCTTCCAAAATTCAGGGTAGCTATCCTACTTCTTGGCTTGTTTCTTCCACCCAGGATCTTGAACTCAACGATTTCATGGTCGCTTTGTCCTAAGCTGCCCCTGACCTTCACTTCCCTAACGAGCCCGTCCTTGTTAGTGAAAACAAGGTCCAGCACCCGCCCTCCCCTTGTAGGCTCCTGCATCATCTGTAGCAGGAAATTGTCGTCAACACACTGCAGAAATTGTCTGGACTGCATACAACTGGCAGGGTTGCTTGCCCAGCAAATATCTGGATAGTTGAAGTCCCCCATAAGGATCAGTGCCCGGGATCTTGAGGCTGCTTCTAACTGCTTATAGAATGCACTATCAACCTGCTCCTCTTGATCGGGGGGCCTATAGCACACTCCCACAACAATGTCACATATACCAGTTTGCCCCTTGATTTTAACCCACAAGCACTCGACGGATGGTTCATCCCTACCCAGGTGGAGCTCAATACATTCTAGGTGCTCTCTAACATAAAGAGCAACTCCCCCCCCCTCGTCTCCCTAGCCTATCTTTCCTAAAAAGCACGTAGCCATCCATGACAGCGTGCCAGTCGTCCAGGTTGTCCCACCATGTCTCTGTGATTGCAATGAGATCGTGGCCCTGCGACCGCACAAAGATCTCTAATTCTTCTTGTTTTTCCCCATGCTACATGCATTTGTATAAAGGCATTTTAGTGGGGCAGCAGATGTAGGTATCCTCAACAGCCCACAGCGAGATTTCTGACAGGGGACTGGCAAAATTTGAATATTTAAATTTCATTTTATTATTATTTCAATGTCATTGGTGTAAATCTTTATTCATACAGTCTTCATTTCATGTCTGATTTTCTCAGTCAAACTTAGAAGAAGGGAAGAAATTTTAAAAATGAACAGGAACAAATTCCAAGGATGAGAAGATATCCCTCAGGAGTTCCAAGGAACATGAAATGAGTAACATCAACAGGAATCCGATAGGCAGAATTAATTGTTAGCATTCCTAAACACTTGATATATCAGTCATTCACTTGCATGAGAGACTCCAAATACAGAATGTTTTCCAAGCATGGTCTTCAGATATCTTTCATTTGCTTTCTATTTTTTAAGTTGCTAGGGTTTGAATTTCCAGGCCTTTCTCTGCCACAGGTTGGAAACTTTTATCTACTTATAATGGAAATGAATCTCATGTGAACACAAACTGATTTTTCAGTAATCCTTCAACTATTGTATAATTTGAGATAATATGATTAGATTTGACATGACTGAGGCAAGTAAGAAGGCACCCACTTAACATTGAAGGTGTACTGTATATGACACACCAAAAGTTCTTCAAGACTACAGTGAAAAACCTTTTCCAAAGTACAAGGATTTTCTGTGCAGTGTTTTGATGTGTTTCCCAGGCTGGTAAGATATTGAGAATGGCCCGAGATTTTGGTAGCTGCATTCGTCTTTCTTAAAAATATCACCAGATCTCTTTTGTTTACTAAGTGATCCATCAGGCTGGCATTTGACAGTGGGAAGCATCATGTAATTTTGCCTCTGTGATTCAGAGATGGCTTGAGACATTGTCTTCCTAGAGGACCTCAAAAAGGTCCTCCCAAGAGGTCCTCAAAAAGGAGGACCTTAACAGTTTGGTAAAGAAGAGCCCAAGAAGTCATCCCTCAGATGTTTCTCCATTGTGCGGGCTGACTTCCTGCAGGCTCAGACATAGTTATTTAAGGGGTGGAGGTGCTAGCTGAGGGAGACAGTGGAAGCTATGTGGTATAGGGCCAGAGTAAGAGTAAGGTACTAGCTGGGCCAAGGGAAGCTTGCTTTCTCTCTGTAAGGGAAGAAATAAAAAGCAGAACATGTGTACTGCAGCAGAGGAGTGAAAGACTAAGGCTTGAAAATTCCATTACCTATGAAGTGTGTGGCACTTCATTATTTGTAAGAACTGGGAAACTGCAGTAATTCTATGATGTCTTCCTTATCTCACAGTCCTAATATGTATTTATCTTCTGACAACTTTCAGGGAATTGGTATTAGGTCTTTCTGTAAACTGGACACAGAGAGTAGATTACCTTGGAAGAGTCTTCAAAGGATTTGAACCTGGGCCATCACAAGACCACACACTTCTTCCTCACCCAGCCAGGTGGAATACACTTTTTGTTTCCATCTAACAAAACCAGAGCTCCTTATAATTACACTTTGTGTTTAAATTGCACTTTTACTTCCTCTCAAAGAAGACACTAATGTAGCAAGAGTTTAATCTGCCTTTTATTTCTATCAGAAAGTAGCCTTATTTTTTAAACTGACCAGCTGGATTTTTAAGTTGAAGACAAACATGAAAGGATTTCATTAAAAGCAACTACTTAGCTTTTTTTTTTTTAAAAAAAAACCTGCTTGGTATTTGCTTTCTACACATAAAGCCTGTTTTTCTTTTATCCCTTTGAATCAGTTTGATGAAAAAGACCCTCAAGCCTTACTATTCAGCAATCGGGCCTTTAAAAACAAATTTGGTGTAATATGAGTTTTTGCAACACATCTATATATTTATTTCATGGATTAGTGTATTTAAGGACTGTGAGGAGTTGAGGGCACTGACTGCATTTTCTAAACCACATGGGGTATTTTGGCATTAGCAATGAAGCTGTTCTATGCCAGATAGCTAAGTCTTATGAACAAAGCTACTTAATTTAAAAGTTCATGCACAGGTTACAGGAACACCGGTGGTGTGAGCAGGTTTTCTTTTCCTTGCCCCCTCTAAATCCTGAAGCACCTACTTTCACAACCGTAGCAAACTCTAACTGAGGGGCAAAGATACCCCTGAAGAAAACAGAATGCCTGTGCTTTTGCTTCTCCAGGCATGCTCAGTAAACCTGGATGCAGGTCCTGTGACAAGCCCTCGTTTACTGCTTAATTCTTTTTACAGACAGCAGGCATTAAGAAAGCTTCTTGCAGCAGCTGTTCTGGGAAACACTGGCACACTGTAATCCTCCTGTCTGAAATACTCCTAGGTATTTACTGATTCTTGCTACTCACAGCTGTAGAGGCTCCAAGTCACTGGAGCCAAACCAACCCTGAGGTCTTGGTGTTACTAGCCAAATGTAAAAATGAAGACAAATGTATGTTCAGGATCTGAATTTTAGGTTAAATAGGAAAAATACCCAGATCAAAACCTTTACTGTGGGGGACCCAGGAAGGTTTGGTTTAGCTCTTGAACCCTTTTCAAAATCTGCTTTTTTTCTTTAAATTTAATTCAGCTTTTGAAATGTAGAATGTAATTTTAAACTGAAATTAGCAATGTATTTGCTTATGCCTCAAAAAGATAAATTGATGTGGTTCCACCCCCACCCCCAGTTCTTTGTTTTAGTTCAAACTGCTTTTCAGATTCTGTCTCATACTTTGGTAACCCTGAAGTTTTTAGGGTTTGTTTTGGTTTTTTTTAAAGCAACTATCAAAATAAAGTATTTACTGAGGAGCATCACCCAACCCTGGAAAATCACTTTGTAAGCTAATTTTATGATGTATGTTCTCAAATAAAACACTGAAAAGGCATCCTACTCCAAGATGAAGAGACATATAAAGAATATAGATTTCAGTAGACAGATCAGTTCCTCATAATAGCTTAAACTAATAATCAGGCTGACCAAAAACTTTGCATCCTTTGGTGAAAGAAGGCCATAGAGAAATAGCTGTATGCTTAAGTCCTGGTTCACTGGCTTCTCTCAGACATTTAAGTTTTATATTACAGTCTCAGCTGAATGACGCTGCTGCTGCTTTGGCTTCCTTATTCAGGGACTAGGGTTTTATGGGTTGAGCAGACAGTGTACCAGCTGCTGAAATTAAATTTCTTCACTTATTTTAAAGAAAATCATATAATTTTGAATGGAAAACTTTTACAAGGTGGACTCAATAAGTAAGATGCCTGCATTTGCCTGTCTGTTTTAGGAATGAGGGCAGTGGCTCTAAGAGATGTCTGAGCTCTCAAAGACTGGATGGGATTTAAGGCAAGACTGGAGTAAACTATTGCTATATGTACTTACTTATTTTTATGGAGATCGTACCAGGTCACACCGCTAGATACGGAAAACACGTAAGACACCATGAGGTTGTGAAGTAGTTTCTTCCAGTGAAAACTGTTCAGAGATTAACATTCTTTTTCAGCCTCCCCTATTAATACTTCAGCACAATGTAGTATCTTTGAAGAAATATAAACGGTCAGTGCTTCCTCAGGCTTGCTAAGCTGCTGGATGTGCTCTCACCTGGCCCTGGTTTTGCAGAGCTCACTGCAGATGCAAAAGGCGAACACAAAAGTTTCATTGTCACAGGCAAACAGTGAATAGTTAGTCTTTCACAATAAGAAACAAACCTTAACACCAGTACTTGGAAATTTTCAAATGAATTGAACATTGAAGTCCTTCCTTCCTCCCTTCCTCCCTTCCTCCCTTCCTCCCATCCTCCCTTCCTCCCTTCCTCCCTTCCTCCCTTCCTCCCTTCCTCCCTTCCTCCCTTCCTCCCTTCCTCCCTTCCTCCCTTCCTCCCTTCCTCCCTTCCTCCCTTCCTCCCTTCCTCCCTTCCTCCCTTCCTCCCTTCCTCCCTTCCTCCCTTCCTCCCTTCCTCCCTTCCTCCCTTCCTCCCTTCCTCCCTTCCTCCCTTCCTCCCTTCCTCCCTTCCTTCCTTCCTTCCTTCCTTCCTTCCTTCCTTCCTTCCTTCCTTCCTTCCTTCCTTCCTTCCTTCCTTCCTTCCTTCCTTCCTTCCTTCCTTCCTTCCTTCCTTCCTTCCTTCCTTCCTTCCTTCCTTCCTTCCTTCCTTCCTTCCTTCCTTCCTTCCTTCCTTCCTTCCTTCCTTCCTTTCCCAATGGCACCCCCATCTTTTGTGATAGTCACAATGACATCCAACTTTCTGCTGTCATTTTTTATTAGATCATTCCTGGGTTTCTGTGCCAAAGTCATAAGAAACATTACATGAAGTTTGGCCAAGTTTGATCTTCAAGAAATTCCACTGCAAAGTCCATGTGATCCAATGCTTCCCATTTAGATACAGTTTGTCATCTCCTATTTAAACATCTCTTTAGCCAAGTTCCAGTTCTTGTATTAATTATCTTCATCCAAAGAAATTTGCTCTGTGACCCAGTCTTGAATACTTTACTGAAGTCCAAACATGTGATGATATTTACTGCATGTTCCTCATGAGAAATTGAAATATTTGATTGAAAGAAGGTTGAGGGTCTCTAATACAAGATATTTTGGACAGTGTGCATGTTTGTCATGTTTTTCATTGAATTTTTTTTTTGTTTAATTTTGTTTTGATTTTATTTTGTCTTTTCTTCAAAACTCTTTAAGACTCAAGTAACACTTAAAGAATATAATTGCCTTGTCTCTTTACCCCAGCTAACCCATTTTCTTCAAGAAGGAATCAGTACCAAAAAAAATTATGCCGAAATTTGATGTCAAAGAAACTCTTTTTGTGACTTAAATCCCAGTCTCCTCCATAAGCCTCATATGTATATTTTTATTCTGGCCATAGGACATCCCTGAATTTCCTATCTTCATCTGGCATCAGTAAGACTACACTGATAGTATAACTTTGAAAAAAGTCCCCACTGCACTAAGTGAATTTAAAGTTAAAGGATTTCCATTAATGGGAAACTAGGAATTACGTACTCAGTTGTAGCACAACACAAGTCCTTAGGTCACTGTCAGCAGTGATGTAAAAACTGGCATAATTTAGAACTGGTGAAAATGCAAGATGAACCTCATGTTACTTTCTGAAGAAAACAGTAGATACTCCTTTTTTTTTACAATACACAGTCTAAAGCCCACTTCTGTTCTTTTTACTTTGGTTTACACAGATGGAGCTCTGCTGTTTTAACTACAGAATTACTTTTGATCACTTCTTATGAGTGCTGTGACCATGATAGGCTGCACACTTCTGATCAGATGCTTCACCCTCCTTGTAAACATGCTATTTAAAATTATAGAGATATAGAGATTCATAAGCCCTGAACAGACTTTTTTTTTTTTTTCTATTCCTGACCTAGCATCTTAGAGAATTTCTGATTCTGTTCTTCTGGCCCACTCAAAAACTTAAGGTTTGATATAAATAAAACCATTGACCAGGGAGACATTGTCCAATCCATTGCAATACTAACTTTGATGTATTCAGTTTATTTTTAACCTGATAATGACTTGTGATCTGTTTTACGTAGCAAAGCACATGTTTCTTGTATTGGGGAATCAGAGGCTTCTGGCCATTGTAACTTCTGATAAATTGTTTGGAACACAGAGCTAGGTGAGATGAATCCCATCCTTTATTTCTGATTCTAAACACTGCTGTTCATATGGAATAAAATATGTTATAAACGCCCATTTTAGCAATAAATAGAAAGGATTTGAGGACATCACCCATCTTCTCTGTCCTAGCAACATGTGTGTGAGATACAAAGACGTCTTTGTAGGATATGCAGTGATACTTAATATCACAGAAGCCAAAGAGAAGAATGGATAATTTAACAAAATCAGTGCTGCAGTGATAATAACAGAAAATAGTGTCATGAATTTATTTTAGGACAATTGATGTTAGATTAGAGCTAATCAATTTCCCATTCTAATAATCGTTACACTAACAGATCATACAAAGGCAGTACATGGAGTTTTGAAGAGTACCAAAGATATACTCATATACATGGACTTCCATTATCTCTTCGTTAAACCGCTTTAGAACCACAGAGCAATTTCTTTGGCTGGCATGCACTGACATGGTTCAGCTGGGCTGAGTAGAACTAAATAGATTTACAAGAGCTGACAGTTAATTTCTTGCACTTCTCCCTTTCCTCCATTCTGCTTACAAAATTTAGCTTTCCTTGCAATTGCCATTTCTTTTGGGTGAGCTCTACATCCCATAAGAAGATATTAATGCGGAAGTTATCTTTTAAAATAAGTCATTCTACTGTAAAAGTTTCCTTGATTGAGCATCTCCTCCCTTTCTTACACCTACACATGGTGATCTCTGATTTTTTTCACATCTCACTATAAGGTGGGGAGGAAGCTTTTGGTTTTTTTCTCCCTTCACAATGTATGATTTTTAAAACATTTGCTCTGAACACTTACACATGTGAGTGGTTCTGCTGACTCCATTATTATGTGGGAGCAAAAAGGCTTACAGAAAACCAGTCCTCTGTGAATAGTGAAAAATGCTTAAAAGTCCATTATAACCCCTAGTCATTAGACTCAAATTTCCAAATGAGCCAGACTGAAATCCAATGTGAGCTCCCACATTTCTGCATCTAACTCTGATAATTTTAACTGACATTCTTGCAGTGATGTCTTGCACATTCAAAAATAGCCCACCATTGCAAAGCAGTGTAGGTTGTAATTCTACAAGCTTACCCTTGTAGAATTATTTTTTCACACTTTTTCTTAGTTCAGGCAGGGTAGAAAAACCAACATATTTCCAATTATTAATTTATTTAATGTTATCCAGCATTCCTTTGCTACTTTTTAATATATCGAACCATTGCGTGAAAGTCCTCATGTTAATGTAGCTATTGGTTTTCATTAAGATGTCAAAAAAGTACTGATAATTGCAAGATTTCAATATTGACATCACAGCTTAAATAATTTTATCATTTTCAATCTTGCTCAAAAACCTTTGGGATTTACATATCTAGCAAATAAAGGGAATGTCTAAAATGCATTATGAATGACAATGTAGAATTCTATATTTCACATAGAATTCCTTAATATATACATTTCTAAAAAACAAATACATCTCCTCCTGTGTTTGAGGCTAGTAGGGAAACTGTCAAACAGTGAGCTATTAAATCTGGTGAGAGGTGTATTCTTTGAACATTAAAGCTGCCACTGGGTTTTTACA
This sequence comes from Laterallus jamaicensis coturniculus, assembly GCA_022605575.1. NCBI lineage: Eukaryota > Metazoa > Chordata > Aves > Gruiformes > Rallidae > Laterallus > Laterallus jamaicensis. Next base: position 7,764,088 of record JAKCOX010000003.1, read on the forward strand.
TTCTCATTTGCTTTAATCATTCTTAGCAACAATGTCTTGGATTGCTTAACATGATTTTATTTTAAAATAGTATTAACACAATAGCTTGTTGCTCTGTCACTTTTGGGAACCATGAAATGAAACATGTGAGTTCCTGGATTTGTTTGCAAGCACACGGGAAAATTTAACAATCACAAAAGTAATTCTTTCATGTCTGAGCACTTCAGACTTGGATTTTTTTGACTAAAACAGGATAGACACTAGATATTTCAGTAAAAGTGTGGTTTGTATTGGGGCTTCTGCTGGAAGATCTTTGAGAGGGTGAATTTGAATGTAATTAATACATTTTATGTTTGTATTGATACACAACAGTGAGCATGGGGAACCCATCAACAAATCTGTATCCTCATATCAATAATTCTATCAGCAATTTTTATTTTCTTATTTCCCAGTCCGTGGAAATAGACTGCAGAATAAGTCAGGGAAGTGCCCTAATTACATCATGAGTATTGTGTGCAACTAAAAGCCTGCCTACAGTATTTTCCACAACATAGGGACTTTCTGATACAAAGGTGATTTTTTTTTTCCATTTGCCTAATGTTTCTTTTAATTCATTCTGGCTTCTGGTATCCATTACAGCCTGCTATGGGATATCCCACAGTTTAACTGTGCACTGTGTGAGCAGGTGTTTCCCTGACTGTTGGGACGTGACATTGGGTAATTTTTTTCATGCTTACTGTTTCTCACATCACAGGAAAGGATGAATAGTCATTTCCAACAGGCTGCCCAGGGGGGGTTGTGGAGTTTTCATTTCTGGAGATATTCAAGACCCATCTGGACACCTCCCTATGCAACCTGTCCTAGGGAACCTGCTTTGGCAGGGGAGTTGGACTCGATGATCCATGGAGGCTCCTTCCAACCCCTACAATTCTGTGATTCTGTGACCATGAGTAGAACAGAAAATCTGTATGATGTATAGATGCAAAATAGAACACACATCACCACTCTGAAATTGTGTGCTACATAGCTGCCTGAGTATCTGGACCCCTTATATCATCTGCACACTGAGAAGGTAAAAGCAAAGATCTCTGAACCATATGAAATGATTTTGATGTGCATAACAGAATATCGGCAGGCGAATGTTTTAGCAGTGGCATCTGGTTGTTGTCAGGGATAAGGGCTAGATATTCTGCTCAGAAAGACCCATGCCAGCTCAGTCAGCATGGCAGACATTCCTATGATCATACATTCAGAATAATTTCCAGATTGTCCAGCCTGTAAAAGTATGAGCATTTAGTGATGTTCATTCATAGCAAACATCTCCTTTTCCATCTTCATCCCCACTAGAATTGTACCACTTGTCACTTTCTGTGCAGAAAACTACAGACAGGAGGGAGAGTCCTGAGAGTTTTGTGTGCTCTGCTCTTCCTCAGCCTGGTTCCCTCACAACATCCTTCTCTCGAAGCTGGAGAAATATGGATTTGATAGGTGGACTGTTTAGTGGATAATTGGCTGAATGGTTGCAGCAAGAGGGTGGTGGTCAATGGTTCCAAGTCCAGATGGAAAACAGCGACAAGTGCAGTTCCTCAAGGGTCTGTGCTGAGACTGGTGCTGTTTAATATCTTTATTAATGACACTGACAGTGGAATTAAGTGCACCCTCGGTAAATTTGCTGATGACACCAAGCTGAATAATGAGGTTAATGTGCTGGAGGGATGGGATGCTATCCAGAGGGACCTAAAAAGGCTAGAGAAGTGGGACCAGGTGAACCTCATGAGGCTCAGAAAAGCCAACTGCAGGGTCCTGCACCTGGTTTGGGACAATCCTGATTTTCCATACAGGTTAAAAGATGATGTGCTTGAAAGCAGCCCTGAGGAAAAGGACGTGGGAGTATTGATGGATGAGGAGCTGGACATGAGCCATCAAAGTACATCTGCAGCCAAGAAGGGCAAGCATATCCTGGGCTGCATCAAAAGTATTAAGGCCAGCAGACTGAGAGAGGGGATTCTGCCCCTCTCCTCTGACCTCACCTAGAGTACTGTGTCCAGCTTTGGAACCCTCAACACAAGAAGGACACAGACCTGTTGGAGCATGTTCAGAGGAGGGCCACAAAAATGATCAAAGATCTGGAGCACCTCTCCTGTGAAGACAAGCTGACAGAGTTGGGCTTATTCAGCTTAGGGAAGGCTCCGAGGGGACCTTACAGTGGCCTTGCAATACCAGGAAGGTGCCAATAGGAAAGCTGGGGAAGAACTGTTCACGAGGGCAAATAGCAGTAGGATGGGGGTAATGGTTTTAAACTGGAAAAGGAGAGACTTATGTTGGATATTACGAAAAAGTTCTTCATAAGAGGGTGGTGGATCATTGGAACAGGTTGCTCAGCGAGGTAATGGACGTCCCCTCCCTGGAGATATTCAAGGTCAGGCTCGATGTGGCTCTGAGTGACCTGATCTAATGAAGATGTCCCTGCATACTGCAGGGAGGTTGGACTAGACAACCTTTAAAGGTCCCCTCCAACTTAACACATTCTATGGTTCTATGTCTCACAGGTTACCTGTTACAAATCTCTATGCATGTTGCAATGTATAAACAGTAGCACTGCCGTTCCCTGGAAGCATTCAATATGTATCTGTTAATAGGATCCATTTTTCTTCACATGTTTTCCAATCTGTTTATTAATCTGTTGCTCAGGATATTTTGAAACCAATAGTGTTTCTGACAGCAAAGCACCATATTCTTAGGAAATTTGAAAAGATGCCAGTTTGCCATGAGAATGGTTATAAAATAGTTTAGATTGGCATTCTAGCCAGTTTGATTGCTAATCTTCTAGTTTCCCATTGCATATTCTCAGTAAGTGCTGGGAACTTCATATCGTTCCTTCCAGTACAAATGGACCTCTCTCCCTCTGTAGCAAAGGATTCAGTGCCAATCCTTTGTGAGAAAAAAAAGGACGTGACTACTAATTGATGGTTACATGCTCCCTAAAGTTTTAGGATCCTTATTCAGTATCCTTACTTAATGTCCTAAGGACTTAGGATAATCAGTATCTAAAGCACAGATAGTTATGTTTCCAAATTGGAAAACTAGTCAAAATTAAGGCAAAGTTATTTGTGCCCCAGAATGAGATTCAGCTCATGGACTAAACCTAAATTTAAATCTAAAAATTAAATTTAAAACTAAATCAACAGGGATGTCTTGGAAAGAGTCCAGCAGAGAAAGATGATTAAGGGCCTGGAGCATCTCCCCTACGACAAAAGGCTGAATGAGATGGGGCTGTTCAGCCTTGAGAAAAGAAGACTAACTATAACATTTATAAATATCTTAAGTGTGGGACACAGGGGGGAATAGCCAGCCTCTTTTCAGTTGTCTGTGGAGATAGGACAACGGGCAATGACTTCAAGTTGAAGCACAGGAAGTTCCGCACCAATATATGAAGGAACTTTTTCACAGTGAGGGTGACAGAGCCCAGGGACAGGCTGCCCAGGGGGGTTGTGGAGTCTCCTTTTCTGGAGATGTTCATGACCCATCTGGATGCTTCCCTGTGCAAATTGTCCTCGGAAACTGGCTTTGGCAGGGGGGTTGGACTTCATGATCTCCTGAGGTCCCTTCCAACCCCTACAATTCTGTGAATATCTGTGAAATTTGATATCTACATGTAGATGCCTACTTGTGAAACCATGTGCTGAGCTTGGCACTGTAGCTGCACATGTGGACGCATACTAGGGCAACTCAGACTGCACTGAATTCCTACAGTTAAGAAACTGTATTGCATCCAGAGTATTCTCCTAGAATAGAGTGTTATAATTTTACAACACTAATAATCATTAAACTTTTCAGTTCAAATGAGAAAGATTAGGAAATTTGGAAGGGAGCGTGAAAAAGATATATAGTTTGTTTACATGATGTCAAGACAATTTAAAAGAACATGTTAGGAAATGAGTATTGTGTCCTATTATTTTGATACTTCTTTTAGCATCTGAAAATACAAGCATGATGGTGCACTGGGACATTAAAACTCTTAAGAACATTAAATAGAAGCACTGGGTTGAGTAAGTGAAAACATGCTCTCTAATTACTGCCTTGATACTTTATAGTACTGCCAGAAAACATATTATTTATAGACTGCAGACCTTTTAAGTGAAAAAAGTTAACTGAGATATGTTCCTTTCATAAAAGGGAACCAAAAGGTCAAAATCAAAGGTTGATGATCAGAGGGCTGGAGCACGTCTCCTATGAAGACAGGCTGAGAGAGTTGGGCTTGAGAAGAAAAGGCTCGGGGAGATCTTAAAGCCCCTTCAGGTACTGGAAGGGATACTGGAAAGCTGGGGAGGGACTGTTTACAAGAGCATGTATTGACAGGACAAGGGGTAGTGAGTTTAAACTGAAAGAGGTAGGATTTAGACGTAAATGAACTTTTTTTTTTTTTTTTTTTTTACAATGAGAGTGGTGAGGCCCTGGCACAGGTTTCCTCTAGAAGCTGTGCCTGCCCCTGGGTTCCTGGCAGTGTTGAAAGCCAGGTTGTATGGGCCTTTAGGCAGCCTGGGTTAGTGGAGGGTGTCCCTGCCCATGGCATGGTGGGTTGGAACTAGATGATCTTTGAGATTCTTCCCAACCCAAACGGTTCTATTTTCATGGAAAAGGTTCAGCTACCTTTGCACATAAGGGTATGTTTGTAGTTGTGTGGTGCTGAAAAGGCAGTGGGCTCTGGACACATAATCCTCCTGTAAAGGTTTTCAGGCTGTAGTACTCATCTGCACTGACTCAGATTAGACATTTCTGAAGAAATGTCTAAAATAATTATGACATTATATAGGATCAGAGTTTGGAAAAGAAACTTCATGTTCAGCTTTTCTTCATCTGTGTGATTTAGTTGTAGGCTGCAGAAGGTGTCCTAGGCTGAGACAGATGAGCAGCTGGTAATGCTGAGTAAGCCAGCTCTTTCTGGGTTAGCACACCCTGAGTCCTTGGATTAAAGATGTTGCTTTTGGAAATGCTGCAGCAGAAATGGGTGGTGTTTACCTCGTGTCAGTTTGCTTTGCACCTGGTGCCATCCACGCACAGGACCACAGCAGGATCCCATGCTGCAGCAAGACTCCTGCATTTAACAGCTTCGTCTGCATTCTCCCTTTATCTGATGGAAAGAGACATTTTTTACATAACAAAGCTGTTAATTAGTTCTTGACAAGATTATTAGGGACTTGTTTCGACATAATTAGAGCTAATTCCATTACTCCTGAGGCTAAGGCTGGGCTAAGACAGAGGCTGACAAGCTTTATAGGTAAACATAGTTTCAAAAATACTCCATAAGCAAACCTGTTTTAGGAAGTTTCAATACATATATGCATGCAAAACCTGTCTGCAGAAAGTGTGTTTTACAAGAATACATTGTGTGAAAGAAAAAACAATTTTTCATAATGTGTAATGTAGTATAGTATACTGAGTAGTTGTTATTTCTCACAGTCTTCTATATTTCTAAGCTAAATCCCCAGCTTTATACATTTGCATATTTGGTATCAGAAAGAAAGCAAGTAAGCTTTTCTATGGAACTAAAATTAACAGTAAAGTTGAAACTATACCATTGAATCCTTATGTAAAACTGTCATTTGTTTGACTTAGACATTTGAATTCTTAGAACCTGGCAGGAGGTATTATATAGGTAAGTCAGAAGGAAGAATAGCTGATTATCCATAGCCTTTAAAGTATAAAAATATTTGTTTAGACGCTTCCAATGATTTTCATCGAGTTTCACAAGTTAAAGTAAGGACTTCATTTAGCACTTTCCTAACACATTGCCTCTTTACTGGAGGACATGTGGACTTCAGAACCATAGAATCCTAGAACCATGAAACCATTGAATGGTTTGGGTTGGAGGGATCTTCAAAGATCACCTAGTTCCAACCCACTGACCATGGGCAGGCACACCCTCCACTAGCCCAGGTTGCCCAAAGCCTTATCCAACCTGTCCCTGAACACTGCCAGGGAGGGAGCAGCCACAGCTTCTCTGGGCACCCTGTGCCAGTGTTTCACCACCCTAGTGATAAAAAAATTCTTTCTTATGTCTAGTTTAAACCTATCTTCGCTCAGTCGAACACCATTACCTCTTGTCTTGTTTCATCTCTACAGGTGCTGGTAAAAAGTGGCCCTTTATATATTGAATGGCCACAATAATGTCTCCATGGAGCCTTCTCTCCTCCAGACTGAACAATCCCAACTCTCTCAGCCTGTCTTCATAGGAGAGCTGCTCCAGCCCTCTGATCATTCTTCTGGCCCTCCTCTAGGCCTGTTCCAACAGGTCTATATCTTTCTTTGATGACACAGGACTCCAAGTGGGGTCTCATGAGAGAAGTGTAAGTGAGGAGTGAATTAAGTACAGAGAAATCATGGATTTTTTATAATCCACTTGCTGGATTAAATTTATATGACTCAAAATATATATACCAGCAACAATAGCCACTGTCTGTGTTTCGATACAGTAAAAATGGCTTCACTAAGGACAAATTGTACCTTTGTGCTACCAATTTGGTGGACGCCTTTGATGGGGTTATGATATATATGGATAACATAAAAGTAACTGATGTCATGTACCTGGACATGTGCAAAGCATTTGACACTATCCTGTGTGTTATCCTCATTTCTAAATTGGATAGACATGTATTTCCTGAATAGACCAGTCAAGGAATTGACTGGATGATTGCACTCAAAAAGTTGCAGTCAATGGCTCAATATTCAAGTGGAGATTAGTGATGAATGGTGTTCCTCAGGGGTTGGTATTGGGACCAGCACTGTTTAACATCTTTTGAAGTGACATGCACAGTGGGATCTAGTACATCCTCAGCAAGTTTGCTGATACCACCAAGCTGTGTGGTGTGGTTGACCCTCTAGAGGGAAGGGATCCTTCCAAGGATCAAGAGATCATTCCAAGCCATCCAAGGGGATCTTGATTCACTTGGGAGGTGGGGCTATGCAAATTACATGAAGTTCAACAAGTGCAAGGTCCTGGACATGAGTGGCTATAAGTTGAAAGAGGGTAAATTTTGATTAGATATTAGGAAGAAATTCTTCCCTGTGAGGGTGGTGAGGCCCTGGCACATGTTGCCCAGAGAAGTGTTGGATGTCCCCTCCCTGTAAGTGTTCAAGGCCAGGTTGGATGGGGCTTTGGGCAACCTGGGCTAGTGGAGGCTGTCCCTACCCATAGCAAGGGACTAGAACTTGAATATCTGTTCCAACCCAAACCAGTCTCCAATTCCTTGAAAATCATGTCAGTAAAATTCTATCTCAAAAGAGTATGCCATTATCAATCTGTTTCAAATTTCATTAACTTTAAGAGAAATAAACATCACTGACAGGTGAAGAATGGAATTTGGGTGTAGACAAATGAAACTTCCCAAATCTTTATTATGAAGTGAATATCTTTATTATGAAGTAAAGGCAAGGTTTTGAATGTTTTAAAATGTCTCTGTCTTAAATGAATTTTCAGTGTGCATATTCTAGAACCATTTCAAAATCTAACCAGCCTGCAAAAACATGCTTTTATTTAGTGTTGCTATTCCATGATCTGTCCTTATTTCCTCATCGTCTCTCATAGACCAGCTATTTCAAAATGGCTGCAAGAATGCCTTAATCTCTTAGGTAGTGCTATAAAAATCTATTTTCTTTCTGAAACATAATTACTGATCATGCAGTTACTTAAATGCTATTCTCTATGAGACACTCAAGGGTTATAGGATTTATTCAATGTAAAGTTAAAAAAATACTGTCATACTAGGGTAAGTTCATAGTGACAGCTGACAGTCATTAATTTGTGTGAAAGAAGTTCCTGAATGGACAAATACTATTTGTAGTGAAAAACAGAAAACTAAAGGAAAGACTATGACCAAGTTCTGAAAAATAGGAAAAGATGAAGAGGGAATAACTGCTGACAAGTAATCATACCTAAACTGTAGGCATGAAATACTTTAGCAAGATGTATGTTAAAACCATGAGAGAGCTGTCTATTAACATATAATTAAACAATTGAACTCATTAAATGTTGTAATCATTTAAAAATTCACAACTGACCAATTCACTAAAGGAATAACAGTGGAAAGTTTTCTCTCATAAATACACCACATCAAGCTTAAGGAGGCCATTTTAGTCATGCATTAGGTTTTTTGGCATGGGGTCTTCAAGAGTGTTCTTGCATAAAAGTACAACCTGCTCATCTATTACCCTGTGACTATTCACTGTTGGAGACCAGATACTGATAGAGATGGGCCTTTGTTCTGTTCCTGGACTGTTGTTCTTAGGTTCTGGGAAGATTTTTATTTTTTTTTTAAATAGACATGGTTAAAACATAAGAGGAATTCCTGTTCAGATAAGATAGGAAAGATGGAACTTAAGCAGGAAAGTCAAAAGTAGACTTGAAATTCCTCCTTATGAATTAAGTAAAACATAGCTAGCCTGGATGTGGTCTGTTTGATAAACCAGGTATTTTTGAGAGCCAGCCTAAGCAGATGACCACTAACACTGATGCCAACAAAGGAAGTTAGCCATTTACAAAACTTTCCTCCTGCCCTTCTCCCTAAGCTTGCTAGCATGGTGTTTAGAGTTGAAGAGAGTAGGTCTTCTGAAAAGTCACATTTTTGTATCCTTGGAACAAATAACTGACAACTTAACTATAATAACTCATGGTTTCAGTGCTCCAATAGGAACCACCTCATCGGATGCTTTAATCTCAATGCTAGAATAGTTCATTTGGCTTAGAAGGCAAGAACAAAATAAAGTGCCTTGAGAGTGTGGAGCTATGAAGTAACCACATGTAGTATTTCTGAAGTAGAGCACATTGTAAAGGTTCAGACTGATCTCTGCTAAGAAGAGAGCACATTGTTGTGCAGATGGAATTCCCTTCTTTAATTTGAACGCAACTGCTCCAGTCTTGCCCTTATCCAACTGTATAGAAAGTTTTCTATGTGATAAATACAACTTAATCTCAGATTTTAAACATTTCCCCTCTATTTTATTGAAGCCTTGTTATTAACCACATGTATGAAACATCAAATCTTCAAAACTTTATACCAAAATTCTGAGAGCAGGTCCTTTTGTCATTAAAGAAAGTAAAGACTCTGAAAAAGTGTGTGCCAGAAAAGTCCCTATGCTACTTGAAATAAGAAAAACTTGCCTGAAGTTAGCATTCACAGCTACAAAAAGATGACAGAAGATTTTACAAGGCACTTTCAGTATCTAAATGCTGCATTTAGGATCCCAAGACATCATTTAGGTGCCACTAACATTCATCAAATTCCCACCTAACCCTCTAGGTAACTTAAGTGCCTCGTTTAACAGATTAAGGGGTTAGTCACAGAACTTCAGTGATTTTTTTTCTGTACTGAATGGACAGAAAGTAGCTCTTACAGGCTCTCTTGAGTTTTTGCTTAGGCTTCTGCTCTGAAATCCCCTGCAGGGCAGATCCTTTTTCTCATCAGGGAATGAAAAGGCAATGGTGGACATTAGTCTCCCTCACTTTATCCTTCCTGATTATTCTACATCATTTCCCATGTGGCATTTAAAGTGAGAAACTCCAGAGCAGAAGGTTCCTGATCTGAGTGTAAAATTTACCCTGTCCTAACTCCACATGAAAGCGGGATTTAAGCACACCCCAGATATCTCCCGGGTCTTGTTTACTGGGGAACGATAACTGAGGCACAGGCTGGCTGTCATCTACAATGAACTTTTAAGAGGTCTGTGTTTTGAAACACTGCAGAGTCTTCCATGGTGAAGAACTACAGGCCATTCTATGAGCCACCCAGGACATTTGAATTTTTGTAGCAGGAAACTTCTATTTTGAGGATGTTCAGGAGCAAGACAATGAACTCATGCTTCCATCATCCTTTATGACTTCATTCTCTTACATGACCTGACACAATAGACCTGTTTACAGGACGTCTAACTCTGAAACAGATCAATAAACACAACGTTGTTACATTCCCACACACTCAGTATATTCTAAGCTGTATATTTCCTTCTTCTGACTGAGATTAAAACTCATTTTGTATAAAATATTTGATTATTCATTTGAGCGACAAGTGGAATGTAGGTGTCTGCACAACTATGTTTGTGTCTTTGTTTGAATTAGCTATAAGGTTAATTAAATCAAATGTGTGCTCAAGGGTGCTTCTTAAAATTTGTTATCTAAATCAAACTAAAAGATTTCTTTTCAAAATAAAAATTATTTTTAACAAAAGCTAGAGTCTTTTTAGTGATTTTATTTTCTCTCCAGAAAAGGGAAATATGCAGAAGTGAACTGGATGACTTCTCTGGGTCCCTTTCTCTTCTATTTTCAAATATGTTAATCCAGAGGCAGCTCAGCATCTGTTGTTACCAAGTGCAAAGCTGATGATAAAATAACTGAGCAACATTCAGGGTGGACTTTGGAGAAGCAAGGGACACGACAAACATAGTTTGCTTTGAAAATGAAAAAAATCCCACCCATACTTACCTATTTAACAAACAGAACAAGCAAAGTTAATCCAAGAAATCACCTAGCAAAACACTGCACAGTGCATTTCATTCTCCACCTTGACAGAAGACAATGGTGGAGATGACTTGCATTTGAGAGCTGTTCATCATAACTAGAAATGGTTATAAAACTGGTGTCAGCACTTTTTCATTTGAAAAGGCTATTTTAGCAAAACTGATATATTGAAAGAAAACATGTTACACTGTTTCCAACAAGAGTTGCTTTGATCTAGAGAAAAAAAAAATCACTACACTAAAAATGTCCTCAGTAAACTGCTATGAGTTTTCATCTTACCTGTTTATTTTGACAAGGCATTTTACAGTTTTGAAACCAACACATACGTAATCATGTAAAAACTAATAATAAAACTATTCTTTAAAAAGTATTCAAGGCCTTTCAAAGTTCTGTTTAGGCCTACCTATGCTTTTTAATGTACTTATTGCATACTTACCTTCACAACTATACCAATATGCAAGTAGATATATAGCTATCCATCTAATTGTAGACAAGTATTCTGCCACTGATTTTCTACTTCTTCCAGCTTGTTCCTGAAACTTAAAAAACTTAAACATAATTTATCTTCTATCAGGTTTAGGTTCTAAAAGGAAAACTTCCTGAAAAGGTTTATTCCACTCCATGATTTTGCGTATGCAAAACTTCCATTTGCTCAGTTTCCTATAACTATACGTAGCTTGCTTTGTCTTTTATCCCATCATTTTCCTATAGTTTACTTAAATTTAGTTGATACACTCAATAATTTAAGCCCTAGAGTAAAATCCCTTCACAGATATCATATGGAGGAATTAGATGTCTTTTATGTACTTAAGATACTAAAGAAACATCTTTCTTATGGTCTCAGCTTGGGAAAGAGAGAGTAATTTCTTTTTTTCCCTGTCAAGGTAAAAAATAAACTTATCTCTTATTAGCAGTGAGCCAAAAACTTGTCCTGGTCTCATTGTGCTCACACATAATGATTTTTTAAGGTTTTCAATAGTAATCTTAATGAACAAGTCAGGGAATTAGTTGGCTGTATAAGTGACTGTGATCAGGTCACTTAAAGGGTAAGACAGTCTTAAAAGTAGGGAGGCACTGGGGAAAGCTATTTAGAGCATTTCAAAACATGTATGTTGAGATACTGAGGAAACAATTTTAACTCAATCTTTACCTATAAAGAGAAGGTCTCCCACTAGCAAACGATCCATATATAATTTAATCCATATATAATTTAAGTCGTTATAGTGCAATTTTACATATTATTTTATTTGGAATAAAATACACAAGTTTGCAGCGCTGCTCAGCAAGCTCTACTTTATTTGAAGTTCTGCATTATGGTAGCACACAGCAGTACAGAGTTTCTTTCACCCTTTAAATAATGGAGACTGACAGTGGATTGGAAAAATATATTTCTGTGAATCATGCTTAGTGCAATTCCTTTAGTCAAGCCAGCAGCATAGCAGAGTGGCAGCTCATAACACCTGGTTGTGTTGACAATAACCTGCACAATGTTTATGTATGTCTTTCCCTCTCATGCTTGCTGAGTCCACAGATGACAACCTACTGCTGCTACCCATGACTAGAACTAAACTGTGGGTTCAGTCAGTGGGGACCTCATTCAAAAGTAATTTTTCAGACTCTGACAGCTTTTATTTTTTGTAATTAAACCAAAATGAGAATCCTCAGCCTACATATATTTATTTTTTCTTGTTTTAATCTTTATATATGCCATGTTACAGAATCACCAGTACTTAGGAAAACTTTTGTGTGTTACACAGAGTTTTATTCTTAATGAGTATCATTTATTCTTAGAGTGGTATCTTTTTACATTCCAGTGATCTACTACAGAAATTCCAAGTATTGTACACATGTATGTGTGCGATCATAGAAAAATAAAATCACAAAAGGTAAAACTGAGATGAAACAGTGTGGGTTTGTCTGAAAAACAGAAGCAAAATAAAGCAAAGACAGGATCAAACTGGTATGGAACAAAAAAACAGCAACATCAGAGCAGTGAACTCTTAAGAAATATTTTCATATGAACAAGAATTACATTGCAAACACAAATGATATTTCACAATTGATTCTCTACTCTGCTTGAAGAGGATTTGTGTAGAATGAACATCGTTCAAATTCCAATTCCTTAATGAGGATGAAAAGCCAAAGTCAAAAGCATCCCAAGAAAGTTGAAGTTCATCGTGGTTAAAATGTTTCTGAAGTTTCCATTTTCATTTTTTTCTGTCAAACAACCAAAATAACCCCCACCAAAACCCCTCTCAGAGCAAAATGTTTAACTTCTAAGGTATTTTAGGGCTTTCACTTCATATGTCAAGTGGGGTCTGCCTATAGCTAACAAAAATTAACCATTCTGTATTTAAAATATTCTCGTAAGTTACCATTGGTAACACAGAAGACTAACATGTTTAATATCTTTAGGTCTAACCCACTCTTGAAATGGAAAATGTGTCATTTATATATTTTTGTTTAATAACTCATTTCAATACTTTTCTTTTTTTTGAGGAAACAAAGTGTGTTACTTGGCGTAAGTGATAGGATATTGTGCAATACACAACATAGTTCATATTGTCAGTCCATTGCAGTGTTTCAGCATAGCTTCACCAAGGTCAGTGCTGCTGCAACGAATTACAACAGCCAAAGATCTGCTATCGAACTGAGCTGCAGATTTAGTGTGTAACATACTGAGACAAAAAAATGCCCAATTCATAATGAAAAAATAAGAACATAGACTTGAGTCCCTAGTCCAAAAATAAAAAATCCTGCAACCATCAAATGTTACAGTTATTGTTGATTTCAGTGGCCACGAATTACTCATCACTAAGCCATATTAGACCTTTGTTTCTGTGTCTTTTCCTTCTATATACCAAATACAGAATACTACATAGCTTAATGATCATGGAAGGGGCAAAATGATGTAATGAAACACAAAAATAGAGACATGAGCAGACTACTCAATAGACCGAAAATACAACAAAAAACTTCCCAGAAGTCTATGGTACATGTTGGCAAGAAACACTTGACATGAAAAAAGGAGAAAAATTGCTAACATGCTCCTTCTATTTATTTTTTAAACAAAATAATGCATTTGCTAAGAATCTAAAGCACCTAAGTAAAATCCCTTTTCCTGGTTCCAGTAATGTTAAAAGAACACAACTGTTCAGAGCAATAATAAATCTTCAACCTAGCTCCAGCAGATGCCACTTTTTCTTAAGATTTCAGAGGAAGAATTCCTCTAAAGGACAAATGCAAAATAATCTACTAACATGGAAGCTCTGCTTAGAAAAATACATGCCATTTTTGAATGGTGCGCTTATTGAAAAATGGTAGACCTGAACCTTAAGTCTACTTTCACTAATCATCTTTCAAAACATACATCAAATCATGAATGAAAAATGTTAGTGCCATTGTGGAGTATCAGTTAAGAAAAATACAAGAGGTTTTTATACTACAGTTTCCTTTATAAATTGTTGAGTTTATGTCTGCCAGAAGATTATCTGCTCTTCAGAGAATATCTGTAATATGACAGTTGTAAATTCTATCGCATTTTTCTTCTTGAGTATTCATGGACAGAATGCTGCTCTTTAAAGAAATACCGTGAGACTAAAACGTGGAGGTCGGTGGGTCTGGCTGGCTATAACTAAGTGGATAGTCTATATTTAATTATTTGGTTGATCCTGAAAGAATAATCATCTGCTGTTTCCACTAATGGGAAGATGTGACTATTCAAGAGTTACTCCCTAAAAGTTGAGATTAGCAGTTGAAGGAACTATCCTTGTGACTCATGGGACCTCAGAATCAGCCCACCACAAGTCTTCATATGCCTTGTTTTGCAAGTGAGTAGTGAAATTTGGTTGATTCTAGGTATTTTCCCTGGTGGCAACTATCTTGTCTTAATTGCTTTGCAGACTTCTGCCCACATTGCCCTTCAAACAGCAGAGGAATAATAGTGACATGCTGGGGCCATGGTGCTGACTGTTTAAAAGAAAATTGTGAGGGCCCTTACTCTACTGCAGCAGTATCTATGGTGAAAGAGTGCTATGCAGAGGTCTTGAAACGAGGCAAATTTCTGCAGCAGCCTTGAGGGGGGTTTGTTGCCCAGCAATTGCAAGACAGAAATTCCCATCTTCATTTCTGTCCAGCTGTGTGGCACACATGCTTCTTCCTACAACCAAGCATTTTGAGTTAGCCCTTCTAAATTTCACTTTGGTGCTAGTGTATCCCCAGTTTATCACTTTTTGCAATAGTGTGATCATCCAAACATCCTTCTTTCTCACCGTCAGTACTATTTCATGCTTTAGTGTGAGGTAGATCATTAAGAAATAGAATTCAGAAAACAAAATGTCCTAGATTAAATCTCTGCAACTGTTCTGTTGTTATGACGTTTGCCATGGATTATGATGAAAATCTGTCTCTTTTGATTGCCTCTAGATGTGAGAGCAAAGTATAAAATTCTGTTCCCAGACCTTCCTTTGTTGTTTTTCTGTATGTCTCATTTTGCCTTGAAAAAATTATTATTATGACTTCTGCTAATTCTTTTCTGTGTAGGGTCTGCAAAACCCCTTGTTTTTCTATCCCAGAAATAAGACTGACATGCATGACCTAGTTGTTGTGATGCACACAACTAGATTCTTATGGCCACACATGAAAGGAGTGATACTGATGGGCATTGTCCATTACAGAAATACTAATTTGATGCATGGTTTGTCTTTTGCCTCATCAGTGGTGTGCTATTACAAAACCAGGCTTAGATTTTTTCAGTGAACTCCAGTTTTGAAGAAGGAGGAATGTATGTCTGTATAAGCATCCAAAGATATTCTATAAACCATGAACATAGAACCCACTTCTGCCACAACCACCACAAAACCTGGGAGTAAGTTGCTTCAGATCACTCCAAAAACCACGTACATCCTTGCCAAGTCTGTTTTCCTTTATAGTTTAATTCTAGATTCAATAAACACAAAGAAAAGGCCATCAAATGAGCAGAGGCTATGTAATTTACAATTAGAACATGTAACTGGTGTTTCATAAAAATATGGATACAGTTATGTCTCTGGGCTGAATTGAAAGAACCACAAGTTTTGACAACTTGCACCTGCAATATAAATTTGCTGGGTTTTTAGAAAAGTAAAATACATTACATGTAAACAAAGAACATATTCCTTAGCTATAGTCCTCTTTTGAAACCTAGCTCCTGAATAATGCTGCCAAAAGAAACAGCTTTTGTGCTTTCAGACAGCCAACATCTTATAAAACCAGGCAGATGAATGATGTTATGTGCAAGGGATGAATAAAAATATCAAAGATCTGAAGTTCCAAACAGTCTGCAGGCCAAGAAAACTGTATTAAAATTCACCCCATAGAAAATAAAAGCAAATAACCTTGGGACCAACCTGAGCATTTAGTCCTGCTCCAGAAGCTTAAGGCTTGTGAATGTTCTTGAGGTAGAATGATCCCTCATTTTGCAGTCAGATTTCATAAGATTTTTGAAGTGTGTTGTCACAGTGGGTTTGTTCATTGACAGTAAAGTTATGATCTTATGGTTTATGAAAGTTTTATGTTGAGTTAAGTGTCTTTATTATTATTTGTCTTTATTATTATTGGGCATTCAGAGTCACGCTCTTGCATTCTGTTTTTTGAATTTGAGGGGAACCTTTTGCTGTCAGTGGCAGAAGACAGGGATTTAATGTATGGGTTAAAGATGGAAGAAAGATTTTTATAATTCAGACTGACCACTTTTATAATTTAAACTATAGCAATATATGTAAACCTCCCCCCCAAAAACCTTGAGATAGCACTTAATAATTCAACAGCATGAATGCAATTCCTTAGTGAACTCTAGTGTTGTATCAGTGTACAACTCAGAAAAAGAATAAATACTCCCTAAATTATGTAAATGCATTAATTGAACCTGACATTAATAAACAAAGGCACACACTGCTTTTAAAGTTCCTCATGCTTGTAAAAAACACAGGTGAAAATTTCTTCTCTGTTCTTCAAAGCAGTTGCCAGTTCAATCTGTTTTCACTTATATGTACGTAAAATATAAATATTGATATCACAGCTAAAGACCCCAGGGTACACCTGATTTTAATCAGAAACTAGCAACTGACCACTGAAAATATTAAGAATGGCAGTATACATAAAAAGGTCATTCACGGGTTAGTTATGGGTGAGAGTCATCTCACCTGATATTTCATATCTGAAGATTAAAGTTCTGACAATGAACAGTCACCATAGATTGCCTTTTGGGGGCTCCTCCATAGAAGAAGTCATCTGACCTCTCCAGAACAGGATCACATATTCCTTGGAGATGCCTATTTTCCTTCTTGGACTAATTGGTAAGCTCAGACAACTGGATCGTAATGAAGGCCTTACTTTTGGCTCACACTTGCATGGTTGAGCTTTCTGCATGGCCAAGGAGTATCCCAAAGAGAGAAGAAAAGAGGTCATAAACTGTATAAGAGGAAGTGAGGAAACAAAACTGTACTTTCATCAGTATTCCTTAAAGATAACATTTAATGAAAGTATTCCTCCTTTTTTTTTTTGTTGTTGTTGTTTCTTCTAGAAAAGGGTTGTTCTAACACAGAGTGATTCTGGCAGTATCTCTGCTATTACAATATGCATCCTGGAAGAACGTAAGAAGCTGGATCGGTCTCTGTCCCTCAGTCACATACATTACAGCTTGCATATATATTTGAGCTCTTTATGACCTTGCAGATTCTTTTATTGTGAACAATCACTTCATTTGTTTCCCTCGTTCTTTTTTATTTGTGTTTTATTATTTTCTATTGATGCTCAGATTGTTGATCATGGGGTTTTTTGTCTTTCTCAACAAATAGCTTCACAAACAGTACACTGTGAGTCTTTGATCCCTTTTGACATCCAAATATGGGATAGTTGTGAATATTTCCAGGTAAACTCAGAAGTTGTCGGATATTTTTAGTACTGATTTGACATAGCCCGAAGTTCCCAAACATACATCTGGATTTGCTCTGTTTCTTGGTTTTCTCGACAATATAGTAATGTCTGGTAAA
This sequence comes from Laterallus jamaicensis coturniculus, assembly GCA_022605575.1. NCBI lineage: Eukaryota > Metazoa > Chordata > Aves > Gruiformes > Rallidae > Laterallus > Laterallus jamaicensis. The sequence goes on from JAKCOX010000003.1 coordinate 7,781,608, forward strand.
TGGTCTACAGTGTCTCATGTATTCAGAGACTTTAAAATGCCAAAAGAATTTGCTGTTATACCTTTGCCTTCCAAAAATGAAAATGATGAAAGATGCTATTACAATGGGGTTTGCTCTAACACTGCTTTAAAAATCAGTCACCTTGAAAATTATCATATTTATTAGCCACTGGAACAATTTCTCCATGGATTTCTTGTCCTTCTAGTTACATAGCTGAGGACTAGAGTTTTTTGTTATGCATCTGTTCCAGCTCAGCCTGAGGTTGAAGGTTGAGTGTAGAAATCATTCACTGTAATTCCTGAGTTAGGTTAGAGGTAAGTGAAAAAAATGTAGTTTTTATATAAACAAAGTCTTCTCATCTAACTGACACTAGTGTGTAGCTGTCAAGTAGCTTAGGCAGCAAAAATTAATAAATAATAACAAATTATGGAAGTATGTCTACTGAGTATCAGTGAGAGAAAGTAGTAGTTAGGCTTAATTTCCATTTTTTCTTCTGTAAATCTAATTAATATTTAACTATAGAAAAAATAAAGTGATAATTTTTATATGCTGAACAAAGTTGTTGAAAGGTACTTTATTTGTGAAAACTGCAGTCTTCCTTTTTAATACAAAGCAATTTCTATTACTTTTACTCGTGTTTCTCTGTGAACTGAAAGCAGTTGAAGCTGTGCATTGACTTGGTAGATATAGCAGATTTCCACATGTAAATACCCTGAATATGAGCCATCACTGTGCCCAGGTGGCCAAGAAGGCCAATGGCATACTGGCCTGCATTAGGATCAGAGTTGCCAGCAGGAGTAGGGAAGCGATCTTTCCCCTGTACTGAGTGCTGGTGAGGCTGCACCTGTAGTACTGTGTTCAGTTTTGAACCTCTCACTACAAAAAAGACATGAAGATGCTTGAGCATGTCTAGAAAAGGGCTACAAAGCTGGTGAAGTGTTTAGAAGAAAAATCTTATGAGAAGTGGCTGAGGGAGCTGGGATTGTTTAGTCTAGAGAAAAGGAGACTGAGGGAAGACCTCATAGCTCTCTACAACTATGTAAAAGGTGGTTGTAGTGAAGTGGGGGTCTGTCTCTTCTCTGTGGTAGCTAGTGACAGGACAAGGGGAAACAGTTCAAAGTTGTGTCAGGGGAAGTTAGGTTGGATATTAGAAAAAAAAAATAATTTACTGAAAGGGATGTCTGATATTGGAACAGGCTGCCCAGGGAGGTGGTTGAGTCACCATGCCTGGAGGTGTTTAAAAGAAGAGTCGATGTTGTGTTTGGTCACTTGGTCTAGTGTTGGACCTAATAGAGCTGGATAGGTGGTTGGACTCGATGATCTTGAAGGTCTTTTCCAACCAAAACCATTCTCTGATTCTATGATTCACTCGGTCTGCAAGTCTGTTTACAAAGACACTGTCTCACTGCAGCTTCTTTTCTATGGCCTCAGGTTCCTCTCTCATTGCAAATAGGGACAAAACCCCCTCATTTACTAAAGGGAGAAAGTTTAAAAGAGAAAATGTTAGAGCTCACTATCTACCCAATCTGTACACCACATTTCACTTCATATCTGCAGTTTGCTAGGACAGAAGATACCTACGCAAACCACTGACTCTTGATTGCACTGGGATCCTTCACATTTGAGTTCAAATTACAGTCTTCTCAGCTGATAGAGCCACTGAATATATGAGCATTTTATATAGATGCACATGGTTTCAATGATGCTAAACTTTTTAGTTTGTTTTTCTTTTTTTTTTTCATTTTTGAATTTTTAAGCCATAGCCCTGAAGACTGAATGGCAGCCAGGCATAGCCACATCTAGAAATATTGCTGATGTAAACTAAATTACCTCTAGTATAAAACTGAATAAATGATTTATACTGAAAAGAGAAATAAACAAAATTAATTAAAAATCTGTTTGTTTAGTTTGAATAAAATATCTTTCTGTCAGAGTCAGAAGGTAATTTTGTTCAACAAGAAGCACCAACATGTGGTCACCCTGTTTCCAGGTTATAATGCTGAGATGAATAGCACCTTTCATAACAGACTTCTCAATAACTCCTGGACCTGATCCTGAAAACACTTTGTATGTAATTATGTTGGCTTCAGCTGTACTACTTCAGGGTGGGTTTCACTCACTTAACATCAGACATTTAGAAGTAGACATGTAGGCTCCCTCTGCAGTCAAAGGAGAGATATAGAAAACATGAAGAAAGAAATTGTGTTCCTTGTCTGAAGTATTCTTAAATTTTTCTTTTACATGTCAATCATACTGACTGCATAAGGAGCCTATATGCATAAACCCCTAGGTTTTAGGAAATAAGCTTATTTCCAAATCTGAGTGCATACAAGTTTGATGGGCAAAGGCTGGACTCCATACACCAGTCAGCTAAGATACTTGTGGGGACAACCAATCAATGCAGCATTCTCCACTTTATTTAGTGTAAGCCCTGTATTAGTAATGACTGAGGCCTCTTTTGTCTTGGAAGGTTGTAGTCTAAAGGACATACAGATACTATCTGGATGCAGAAAATGGGAGTAGTATGCAAGAAAGACTCACTTCATCCTATGGACCAGAACCATGGTAATGGAGTTTGGGTGCCACAGCTCCCACAGAAACCAGTTCATTTGCTACAAATCTACACACGAACATATGAGCAATAGCGAATTACAAAACTGTAAAGAGTGATGTTGATTGTGAAGTAAAAAAAAGGCAAGAAAACAGTACTTTGGTTTTCCCAACAGCTCCCCACACAACAGGTTTCTAATTCAAGATGTAGCTCACCGTGGATTGTAGAGATACTTGAAACATGGTGATGTGTCCTGCAGGGATTTTGCTAAACTTCTGGGATTTGGATTCCATTTACTGGGGTTTAGATGCCTCACTAACCTCTTTAGGCTATGCTGGGATCCTTGTGCAGAGTAACCCAGACTTCAACCTTTGAAGTTCCCCTCCAGAGCTCCCCAAATCCACAACTTCCCTGATATATGCCTACCTGCATTAGATATGTTTGGGGGGGGGGAGGTGGAATCTCAAGAATCCATTTCCTTCAAACTTGTTACACAGGTATGTCATGAAGGGATTTAAACAAAACAGAGAGAGTGTGTAAACAAATATACTATCCCAAGTTTCTGTTTTCTTCCTGACTGCTGATAATTCCCTTCTTTCAGACAAATATTGTATTATCTTGGCCATTAGTATAATTATCTTAAACTACTAACAACTATGTGTTCTCACTGATGAAACTATAACATGTTTAATGTTTACAGTTTAAGGAAGGTAATCTTTTAATACAAACAAAATAGCTGTTTATTGAGGACAGAGAACACGATCCCACATAATGTATGCTGTAAATCATTAAGGCATGTGTTTCCATTTAGCACTATTTTGCTTGCAAAGTGATCACCTAGAGTTAAGGTTTGCCATAAACTGGGTAGGAAACAAAAATATCCAAGAATAAATAATAAATAGGGTGTGTTTTGGACAAAGCTATGTTTTAGAGCCAGAAAGAACATTTCTATCTATAGAACCATTGCTTGGATGTTTGTCTTCTGTTAACCACAAGTACATATTTTCACTAGAAAAAAAGTGACTTTCAGGCATTCACAAAGATTTGTTCATGCTAAGGATAAACAGAACTAGATATCCTGTGTTCTGAGATAAGAAAATACATGGGACCATTTCTTGTAATAGCACTCATGTTTTATTAAAATAAGGGGTGTTTTTTATTATTACTACAGCCACTGCTGAGGGGAACTGGAGCTCTCTGGAGACAACTCAGAGCTGATTATATTCCTACCCTCCTCTTCTCAGTGCTGAAGCCAATAAATCAATACAGCAGTTGTTGCCATTCAGTGAGAGCAGGATAATGCCTTAAACCAATTAGTTCAACAACGGGTTCAAATGGAAGTGGAGACAAGAGATAGAAATGATCTTCCTTAGAAATATGGAGGTTTACCTTTTGTAAAACAGGACAATGAGCTTTAGCTAATTTTTCATGGAAATTAATCTCGTCTGACTCATAAAAACTGTGGCCTCTCAGAGGCTGCTTTCCCTTCCTATCCTGGACATATGTGAAAATAGAAGAAATCTTTTTCTTGTACTACTTATTTTGTAGGAACTGAATTCATATCCCAGCCGCAATCTGTAGACAAAATTTGCATTTTTCTCACTGTATTTGGGCCAAATCCCACATGCACTGTGCACCAAAGGTTGGGCTAAGGTCAGTAGAAATTGTAGGTGCTTTGTGAGACAATTTGAGAGCAGGGACTAAATCATGACAAGAAGGTACCTGGGAGGTGACGCTGCATTATCTGTACCTAAGCTTGTGTTGTGATGAACAAAGTTAAGCATTGTGAGCTCCAACAGAGTTTGGACATGTTCAGGAATTCGGGATCAGGCCCTGTATGACTAAGTTTTGAAAATTAGCCAGGAATTTGGCAGCAAGACAAAGATGGATATCCTACAACAACCTACTTTTAAGGAAAGTTTTGTTCCCTTTGAGTAAATCTTAGACTTTTCTCTACACCTCACAAAAGTTTCCATTTGTCTTTTTTTTTTGAACATCAAGTCAGTGAAGACGGATTATGTCTTACATCTTATAGGAATGGATGAAGTGAATTCTGCTCGTATTTGGGAGCTGCAGGGGCTAGAAATGCCCTCCTCCGCGCACTCTAACCCCCAGCAGGATTTCTCCTGATGTGATCTACAGTGCATGCTGAGCTTCTTCACAAACTGCTATACTGAAGGAGCCTTGATCTCCTCTTTTTGCTCTGACACCTTCTTGTTCTCAATGCATTAGATCAGGTAGAACTCAAGATGAGCAGATAAAAAATAAAATTAAAGGGCTTACAGAAACCCTTGTCAGTAAGGGTTTGCAGGGTCAGTCAGTGTTTGAAACTTTATGTTCCTCAGACACAGTGTGAGATGGGAGTAAGGATGGAGATGTTTGGTTCTCTGTGGTGACCTCCATATATTTATCCTAAAGGGAAAAAGAATAAAACAGAACAAAACAAAACAAGGAGTTATCTAAGAAGAAATATCATGATGAATAAATGAGACTGCAATTGCAATGTCAAGGCTCTGAGCTATATTATAGAGAAAACAAAGGAGCGATCCCGATGCTGCCTTTAAGGCTTGTTGAGGTGTGAGAAGACATGAAATGTGTATGTGCCACTGTGCAGGGGCTGCATTAAGATTGCCAACACTGAAGTAAAACACATTCTTCTCTTCCCAAACTGGTGGGAGAGGGAGTGAGCAGAGTCCCTTGTCTTGCTCTGGGGACCCCCAAAAGTGAGCCTAGCTGCATCAACACAGGACAATGGGCAAACTCTGTATATTCCTGTTCAGACAAGGCAAAATTCTGAGTTGCAGAAATAACGCAGAAAAAGGGCCTTTACCTCCTGAGGCACTGCAAGGTGGTGTTCCAAAACGTCCCTAATACTACTCTGTTTCTTACTCATGCTCTTTAAAACACCTGATGCTTCATAAGTCTGTGACACACGTATGTATAATTGACTCCCCACCAATCGGTGCAGGTCCCTCACTGCCAGTGGAAAGACACCTGCTGTCTTCAGAGAATACTGATCCAGACTCTTGGGACATATGGGAGTCTGAATGTGATGGGATTCCTGCTGTGGCCCCAGCCTGCCAATGTGCTTTCACAGTAGGAGCTTAGTGACACAGTTCTCCCTGTGGAGGCTCATTTTGAGGTTGACTGGATGAGGTGGTATCCATCCCCAGCTGGTTGCTCCCTCCCACCTCATCTGACCAAAGGCTTCTCTGCTTGTGGATGAAGAACTACCCTGCACATGCAGCATCTCCTTCACTGCTCCAGTTTGAAATCCAACAGGCGAAGGTAAATAAATTCTGGGTCCCAGAGACTTTATTTAACATGTCAAGTACAGAGGTTGCTCCATGTTTGACACTCACATCTGGGTGCAGAGTCTGGGAATAAGCACTACCAGACTTCAATCCATCCAGTTTTGTAAGTTGACATGCCATTTCTTGGTCTTGTAAGCACAGAGTGGGAGTTTCTCTGAAAATTTTCAACACTGAACGTGTGTCAAAGGATCCCCTCAAAGTCACCACATGTATAGTTGTTCAACGGAAGAGATTCCATAGGCAGAATTTAGCCTTACATTTGGAAAGCAATCTCTCCGTAAGAGATTAAGCAACACCATTACACTGCATAGTGCTGCAGGCATTTCTGTCACTACTTACAGAAGGAATGATAGTGCTGAGCATAAAGACAAATGCCTCTACCGTGGCAGCACGCTGCAGTCTCATGTTTCTCCTACATCCTTTACCAAGAGACCATCTATCTGCTTTGACAATTTACCTCAGATGAAAATAGTTTTCTCTGAAATACGCCAGTTTGGCATTACAGTATCTGGACCATGTTCAGGCTCATGATCAAACAGAAAAGGAAGGGAATTAAAAGTAACAAAACCAGCTTACCTCTCTTTCTAATTTTAATTATTTGCTAAGGATCTATTCAGTTATTTAATTCCTGCTTGCATTATTGTTAAATGAGAAAACAAAAATGCAGGTTCAACTTCAGCTCTTTTATGAGCCACTCAGCCTTACAGGAAATCTGAACACTTGCCCAGGGCACTGGGTGTGGAATTTGGTTGTAAGGGAGCTTAAAAGTAGCTATAAAAGGCACAAAAAGGAGAAAAGAACACTTTTCAAATCATGTTTATAAGAATCTCTTGAATATTTCTTTCACCCAATAGTCTGTGCCCTTTCTGCAGGAAAAAATTATGTCATAATCACAGCCATCATTATAATCATCGTATCTTCACAATATTGAAAGGAACCCTTCTCTTCCTATTAAAACTTTATACAATATCTCTAATTCTGACAGATATTCCTATAACTTTTGGGGACATTTTGAACACCTTGTAAGGGGAAAAAGCAGTCCTGACCAAATGTCCCTGAAAGAGGCAGCATTAATGCAGGCACTGAGAAAGGTAAAATTCCTTCTGATGTCTCCCAGTGAATGTTGTACTTATCTACTCTGGGATTCTCTCAAGACTGGTTTAAAACACAATGCCAGAAAAATGCATCAATTGATCATTTAAAAAGATACTATGCAGATGGTGAATGTCTTCAGTCCGGGCTCATGGTATGACCTTGCGTAAGCTTGTTTTACGGCCCTGGTAACAAGAAACAAAAAGGCATGTTCATTCCTCACTCCGCGGAAATTTTAAGGAACTTCACCAGTTTTCATTCAGCAAACTGCCACAAGAGGGCATCTTTTTTCTTGGTTTCTTCCACCTCGATGCATGAAGAGCTTAATTATTTCACGAGTTCATTTGTAGAAATCCTGGAAGATGAATCTTCTGCTATTTATTCCATCAAAAGTATGTGTCCTCACAAATTTCAAGAAGAAAAAGTAGCTACTGAAGTAAAATCATTTCCAGAAACATTTTCTTTACATTTCACAAAGACTATATACTGGTTTAACAGATGATAAAAGGGGGCATTCATACCGGTTTCTTTTTCACAGGAGTATGAAACATCTACAGTGTATGAAGCAAGCAGTACTTTTCAGCATGTTTTCTTTTTATCAGGATTCGAGTTTTCAGAATACAACAAAGCCCAATTCTGTAGCTCTGATGAGTGCTTTAGTAATCATCAGGGATTTTCTTTCCATCAACCTGCTCCTCATTTTCTCTGTCTTGAGCTTTTTCTGGTGCAGAAAGTGGTTACCAGCAGAGTGCCTGTGATGTTCACTGAGAACCTGGGAACAAGGTAACATGTAGGAATCATGCTAGAGAAATTTAAAACATAAACTGGGCTCTAATCTTCATCATACCAATCACACTGATAGATAGTTTTATTAAACAGTGCCACCCAGGGATTAAAACAGTGCAAAGTTTTATTGATGATAATGAAATAGATTTGGAGAATCAGTTTTAAAATCCCATTTTGAAGGCCTTAAACCAGCAGAAGTCAATGGCTACTATGGAACAACCTGTCTTTAAATTCCTCTGTTTGTTTTGTGGGAATATGAGACACATCTAGACAAGTAGAGTCTCTGTATCTGTGTGTGTCCAAAGTTTATAAAACCAACATTGGTACTGTAGTAAAAAGCAGTTTTAAAATCCTAGATAAAAAAGGGTAAACCTGGATTTTAGTGAATTTACACACCCCACACAACCCCCATTTAGTTCTTGTCCTGGATATCCAGACCACCCATACGATTTCTATGTGAATGGTAGGTGAGGATGAAGCTCTGCTGAGGTGGGTAACATAGCGGAAACACCAGTATACTTCCCTGGACTTGTTTGGTTCTGCTGTTACTTCACGGGAGCAACAGTCAGGGTCTGTTCAGCAACTGAGTCGCCAGCTGAAGATTCTCAAAGTGAATTCTTCACTAAGGGAAACAGTTTTTCAAAGAACCCCAGTGTGTCTTGTCTGGAAGTGTCTGATATTATCTGTGCCATGTGTGCAATGGCTCTCAGCCTGTGGGCAGAGCGACTCTTCCTTGGGCAGCCACAGAAGGAAATATGTTGGAGAGAAGGGTTTGGTGTGGGAGTAGATTGGTCCAGGAGAGAAATTCTCTTAGGAAGTGGTCTGCAGCATGCGAAAGCTGGAGAACCACCAATGTAGCTCATTCCACGGCAAAACAAATAAATGTAAAGCCAGATGTATATCCCTGACAGCTAAAATTTTGCACGTGGGCTACCCTTAAAAGTGCACTGAACCCTAGCACTCCTCCACTACCCAGCTGCTTTCTCATTATGAGTGTGGCAAGCTAGCTTTTTCTTTTTCCCGCTCCCCATCTACCAGGCAGCGACCTGCAGTTCAGCCCCAGCAGGAACGATTCACGGGAATGATGTGAGTGGACCTCAGGCTGCTTTAGACATGATAACCTGGACCAGTGCCTGGACAGGGTGATCGCAGCATTAAGTTGGGATGCCCCTGGGCGAGCTCACAGGTGTGTGTTCCAGCAGCGCAGGAGAGATCTGAAGGCACATGGGCACAGGGTCCCTCGGTGCCCGGTCTTGGCAGGGTGGGAACATCGCTGCCGGGGTGTGTGTGAGTGTGTATGTGTGTGTGTGCGCGCCGCAGTGTCCGCACGCACCCCGCCACTTCTCCCAGCGCTGATGTTTCCCGCTGGCCGGGGCTGTGACCCAGCGCGGCGGCAGTGGGTGTGTGCCTGAGCTAACTGACACACGCACACACGCACACGCACACGAAGCAGCCCATTTGCTGGAGGGGTGTGCATGTGCGTGCGAGGGAGTGGAAAGGGGTGGCGGGGATGGAGGCAGAGAAGCCAGGGGAAAGTCTGACACTCCGCGCAGAAGGAGCGAGACCCTCCGCCGCCGCCGCCGCCGCCGCCGGGGAGGAGCCCGCCTCGCTCGCAACGCCTCCAAAAACCCGGGCACTGGCCCCGGCGCTGCACCGGCCTCAGCTCGCACCTCGCCGCTGCTCCGGCTCCCCGGCAGGTACCAGCCAGCTCCCGCGGGACCCCCGTGACTTTCAGCCGCCCCGCTCCGCTCCGAAGCACTTTTCCGCCGCCGCGGAGAAAGGGTGTGTGTGTGGGGAGGGAGGGGGCACTTACGCGCGTGGAAAAGTGCATGGGGTCCCCCCTGCTTGTCCCGGACTCTCCGCTCGCCTCTCCTCCGACAGCCACCAGGGTCGCCGCGGAGCGGGTGCCGTTACCTGGCCGCGGTCCCCGGGGCACCTGGCCGCGGTCCCCGAGCCACCTGTCTCGCTGTCATCGAGGTGGTGCGGGAAGTCCCTCGGCTCCGCTCTGGGAGCGCAGCAGAGGTGGGCTTGGAGGCGTCGGGCGAGGAGGAGGCAGTTGTGGGGAGCAGGGGTTAAAGTCTAAGGAGGTGGGAGCCAGTAGGGTTGGAGGGAAAGGTGTTTCGTTCCCTCAGCGCCGGCACCCCTATGCCTGCTTCTGCTTCGCGTAGGTCTCAGGGTGATGGGAAGGGCAGGGTGGACGGACACGATCAGCCGATGTCCATCGGCTAAACCCTTGCGTGCTGAAGCGGTGGCACAATTCCTTCCTTTCCACATGGTCTGCCAGCACTGCTATGAGGGGGACTCTGCCGAACGTGTCCGTCACTGGGAGCTGCACAACACCTGGTTGGCCTGGGGTGCTCACTGAAATGAGATTATTCATCTTACACTGACAGCCTCTACTTTGTGCAGCAGCACAGAGGGTGGCAAAGCTCCTTGTTTGGCGGTGACTATTACAAAATGAAACTTTTTGCTTCCAGAAAGGAAACATTCCTGAGTGTGTTAGGTAATTGGTGACTGTGTACTGAAGAAGCACAAGGCAGCCACCTATGTTTCCTCAAAAAAAGCTTCATTTTCCTTTGCACTGGGAAAACTTAGTTTAAGAATGACAGAGATCTATGAGGCCGTCTGACCATATGCAGAGAGCACTTTGCTGAGGAAGCAGCAGCTAAAAGCTGCATCTGTGGCTTATACAGAGGCCAAGGAGATGCAGGGAAGAACTTTTGCAAGAATTTTTGCATGTCAGTTTTTCTTTTCTAGTCCTTACTTGCAGATCTAGGGAGTAGGTAGAGAGACTTGTTTTCACCATTTACTATTAGGAAGTGATTATTACATGGTACAACTTTATAATACTGTTTTTTTTTCAAGCCCTGATTAGTATAGCTGATTTGATTTTCATCTTTGCCTTTTAATCATCATCTCCTTCAAGGTATGCAAGGGCCCATCTCTTTGCTAAATCTGTGGAAGCTGGGTGTCTAAATAGCTTTCAAAGAGGAATTGGGGTATTTTCACCCATAATTGTAATCATCCTGTCAAACAGAGGCACCCAAATTCTGCAGGTGTCACACCTCTTTTTCTTAATGTTTCCAAGACAAGTTCTTCTCTAAGATGCTTCATAAATAAAAGCACTTTAGCCTTGATCAGGCTGAGCAGCTTGGCTTCACTTTTATTTGAACTTTATTTTGGCTTGAACATTCAGACTAGCCTGAGATCCTGGAACTACATTTACTTTCCCTCTTCTTACCATTGGATCAATCCAACAGAGATTCATAGGGTATGGGGAACAGAGCAGACTCCCCTTTAGGTGCAGCACTGAAGCAGAGAGAGATGTACTTCAAATGCTTTGAGCCAAAGCCTCCCACAGTCAGTATGTGGGCTCTGCCCATGGAGTTCTTTAACCAGAAATGGAAATACCAGCTTCACCAGTACCCTCTGCTGCATCTCAAAATATAAGAATGACTGCAGTTGGAAGAGCTGGTGTGAGAGGCTTTTATGGACAAGAATCCCAGGAACAGACAAGTGCTTTCTGGTGGTGCTGAGTTAGGTGACTAAATCTCAGAAAGATGCACTTTTGAGTTGTGTTCCTGCCCTCAGCTTTGGTTGGTGGGTAGTTGCTGTCAGATTTCCATGAAGAGTGAAATGAAATCCCATCCCAAGTATCAGCCTCTGCCTTCTCTCCAACTTTGCAGGTTGTGCCAACTTTCCCGAACACCGTAACAGCCCTGATCTCACTCTGCGTCTCAATTTTTTAGGGTTTTCTTTTTCCTGAGAGGTGATGTTTTCACTGTAGATACCACTCTGCTCATTATGCAAATTATACTGCACCCTCGAAATTCCACTGGGATTTTGCAGTTGAATTGAATGAAACAAGGCCCTAGGAAAAAAAGAAAAAAAAAGCAAAGGAAAAAAAAAAGCTTTAATTAAGCTAGAATATTAAATGGAAAGACATGTTCATTGGAAAAGAACCCTTTAAAGTGTTTGAGGATGCTGCGTGATTATTACTCAGAGATTAAATACTGATAGTTAAGCAAATCAACACTGTAAACACCAAGATATTGGAAAGCAAAGCGAAACAAGAAATGCTCCCAACAAAATCTGTCCCTATTTTGGTCCTAGCAGAAGGGGTATACTCAGCATCACTTTCCATGTTCTACCACAGTACAACTGGAGGTGAAATAGTCCAACAGCCGGGATCTATACAGTTATATTTGCATGTCATTATCATGCTCTGTGAGCATGCTGTCAATTCAGGGTTGTCAAAATAATGACATATTTCTGTATTTTTATTTGTTTTTTGAATCCTTGGCTTGCTTTTTCTCTCATTCTTCTTTTTGCTGTTAAAAGCAGGGAAGCTGTAATCTCAGGTGCCTGTTCACTGTCTGCCACTGCGATGTAGACATACCGGTTAGCTGTGGCTTGGGAGTGGCTGAGTCATCAGCTGGGAATCAGCTGAATTCCCAGCACATGCCAGCATAGCTTTGGCTGAAACCCTTAGTGCTGGAATTGACCACTGAGCCACCTCTATACTCTGAGGTTTCCTACATGGGGGAATCCTTTGAGGCTGGTTATGCAGGCTTTCCCACCGTGCTCTCCTGGCAAGGCAGCCTGCGGGACAGACAGAACTATATTTGGCCCATTGTCTCTTTTAACCCATGGAAAGTGCTTAAGGTGCACGCAGAGTGTCGTTAAATCGAACAGACGCGGTGACCGTGTGATGTGTTTGTTTTCATTGCTTTCTGGATTTTCTCCAACTAAAAAGAAGCGATGGGGAAGCTCACAGTAAAGCCATGCCCATGAGACGAGAAGCATGGTGGCTGCATTTAAAATATGTGCAAAGCAAATTTTTGCTCTGTGGGTGTGCTATTTTTGTCTTTTTTATTGTGCAGCACCTCTGTCATGATTCTTAACACAATCTCCCCCTGCCCTAACATATCTGTCTGGGTTTTATGTATTTTGTAAACTTGGCAATGGCAATGAGTCAAAGCTTAAATTATCTCTTCATAAATCTTTAGTTCTTTTACCTTCTTTCCATCCTTCTGCATTCTGACAGGCCCCAAGTATTGTTATTTTTCACATTCTAGAAACATGTCATGTGAACATCCACATGTTATCTGACAGTGGGCGAGGGGGAAAAAAAAAAAAAGAAAAAAACCCCAACCAAACCTTCTATTCTACTCTCCCCAGCTTAGATGGATCCAACGTTACATGGAGGGGATCCAGGATGAGTCAGGGAACAGTACAGTGGTCCAAAATTCCAGTTTGCATTACAGCTGGGATGCAGCATTTAGTTAGCATCATGTGGAATTATTTTCTTTTAACAGGAAGTCCAAAATAATTTATGGAAGTCATATAGCCTAATGGGCAGAAGAGATAACAGTAAGCCAAGAAGAACCTGGATTCCCATCTGGGTTGAATCATTGACTCAATTTGTCTATCAGGGTGACGGGTGTGGTATTTAAGCCTAGGACATTATACTGGCCTTAACTAAATCATTGCACATCTATGCAACATCACTGGAAAGTGTGATTGAGGTTCAGAGCTCTGCTGGTACCAAACAGTTTACCTAACCATCAGCTTCACTGCTCAGTCTAATCACCTTACATTAGAGGCATTTATTTGCAGCCTTAATTTGCAGGATGAATCCTAAAGGGTTCAGGATATTGATGGCTAAAGACAAAGTCATGCTCTAGAGCTTTTATGTACATGGAGACCTGTAACTTGTGAGGACCTTCTGCACTCACGAATTTCACAATATATATATTACTCTGCTGTTGGTAACACAGATCCCTTTTGTACATCCTTACATACTTCCTGTGTTATTATAAACAGAAAGAAAAGTCATGCGAGCTTTTTCATTTCATGTGGTCAGTTTAAAAGCAAAATAAATATCCATAATTAAACTGTTACCAATCTGGCTGGTCAGTGAAATCAGGAGGATTGCAGGAAGCAGTTGTAATGCAGAAGAAAAGAGGCAAAAAAGTTCTGTAGCATCTGAGCATATTCCAGTGACATGCTAAATTGTGGGGTTTTTTTCGTGGTGGTTTTTTTTCCCAAGGGGATGGGGAGGAGGGAAGTTAACCAATTTTTCTAGAATGTCCCCTTACAAAAAATCTTGAAGACAGTGCAGCCCTGAGTCTGATCTCATCTTGCGTCAGCATAACTCAGGACTAAATGCACTGGAAACAGAAAGCCTAGGATTAACTGAAAATTATACAAAACTAAGGCTGTCATGAAATGAAAGGCTCGTGCCTGTGCTCAGTCTATCTGTACTTAGTGACTCCAAGGGATTTAAGCTCATGTTTAAAGATAGACCGCTGTGTGAAACACTCTCTTGAAAGAAGTACTTTCCTAAAGTCTAAACGAGAGTGAGATCAAATCTTTTAAAAGTTATGTGCAGTCTTGAGGGCTCATGTGGCTGAATATTCCAGCTTAATCTTGGCTAGAATTTTAGCATTTTGAACAGCTAGATCTAATGGTATGTGCCTACCTAGCTTGTTATATTCCCCTGGAATTTATCAATGACACACTCTGTATAATTGTGGTTACTTTTTGTCTGTCTAAAATCTTTTGGTTTTGCAAGGGAGAGACTGCAGAGGGGGAATATGTAAAACATTCTTTCTCAACCAAAGGCAAAAATGTTGATTTTTCTTTTTCCTTCCACAGTGAAGAATTAAAACAATGTCTGTTGCTCTCATGCTTAATGTCAGAATCTCTCCTAAAAAATAGTAAGAAGAAATATGATGAATTTTTCATATGGAATTTATTCCCTGTGATTTTATAATGCACATATGCGAGGTTTTATGAAGACTTACACTAAAAGGCTTTAGAATAATAAAAATAAAGAAAAACTGTTCACAACAGCCTTTGGTATCAAAATCGCTGCCCTTTGAAAGACAGAAATAAAGTGAATCACAATGACAAATAGTGATAGACTGCTGCAAATGCAGTTCTTTTTCTCCAAGATTTACAGAAAGAAGCAGCCTTCATACCCCACTATGTTTCTCACTTTCTTCATAATCTGTTACTTTGCAAGATGAAATATTACCCTATCCATTCTCTGACTTCTGAATGACATATTCCACCTTGCTGTGGTTTATCACAAGTTGGTAACCAAGCACCGTGCAGCTGCTTGCTCACTCCTCCTCCCTCAAGGAGATGCGGACAAGAATGGAATAAAACCTAGTGGGCTGAGATAAAGACAGTTTAATAGGATAATGAAGAGATAGTAATAAGAGGAGGACGAGCAGTACTATTAATAATGATAATGATGTGATGCACAAATGCAGTATCTCACCACATGCAGAAGTAAAAACACCACCAGATGACCAGCTGTGTCTGAGTAGCGATCCTACCTCCCAGCTACTCACCCCAGTTATATCCGAAGCTTGATGTTATATGGCAGGTATATCATAGAATCACAGAATATCCTGAGTTGGAAGGGACCCATAAGGATCAAATCCAGCTCCTGGCTCCACACAGGACCAGCCAAGTCACAGCATGGGACTGAGGGCATTGTCCAGATGCTTCTTGACCTCAGTCAAGCTCAGTGCGGTGACCCCTTTCCTGGGGAGCCTGTTCCAGTGCCCGGCCACCCTCTCAGTAAAGAACTTCTTCTTAACATCCAACCTAAACCTCCCTTTGGCTAACCTGGATAAGCGGTCCTGGCTGAGCTCTACCAGCTTCTTGTGCACCTGGGAGGGTGTGAGAGGCTGAAAAATCATTGACTTTGTGTAGACATCACACCTACCTCGCAACAGCTAAAAACATCAGTGTGTTATCAACAATATTTTCATACTAAATTAAAAACACGTAACTAAAACAGCTACTATAAAGAGAATTAACTGTCTCAGCTGCAACTAGGACACACTTGCATATAAAATAAGTTATTTTATTTCATTACTTTCTTTTTTTTAACCAGGTGCCTGAAAACCTTTTCTAAGGACATAAATAAATCTTGAGAGCTACTACAGTTTGTTGTACTAACACTATAATTGCATGTTACATCTCTGAAGATCTGTTATTACTTAATAGAAATCAGAGGAGACACAGGGAAAAAAAAACTTTGCTACTGTTTTCTGAATTTCATAAGATCTTGGTTTTAGTAGGAAACATTAGTAAAATATGGATTGTCAGGATTTATCACTTCTGTTTATATAGGCATTAGTTACAAGCAGTGGAACTTTTCTCATTCAGACAAATTATTATTAATTTATTAGTTTAATAGCAGTAGCATTGGGGGGTCCCAGTCAGAAATTAAGGTTCTCTTGTTTTCAGCACTGGTGATGTGCCCTGTTAAAGAAAAAAGCAAAAACCGTTTTCAAGCATAGTGTAGGACAAGAGTCAGCCAACACAGAAAACTAAGAGATGTGGGTTCCTCAAGAAGGCAAGTAACAAAAACAATTTAATTTTGTAGAATAAACAGAGATCTCAGGCTGTTTGCCTGATGTTGAATGATATAAGCGTCAGGGCAAAGTTGAATTTGTAATGGCATTATGAGTTTCACTATTGTGAAAGATAAATAGCAAATTTGGCCTAATGCCTCAATAAATTAATTAAAATGAATTAACCTGACCGTTCCTCTAACCTCCTTAGTTTAGCAGATTAATTTCTGAACAATGAAGCTTCCAGGAATCCACTTGATCCTGGGGAGGTATATTATAAGGAAGTTAGAGGATTTTCTAGAGGCACAAAGTCTCCACGTGAACAGGTCTGGAATTCTTGCATCCATTGAGCCATGTAATACTTGGAGCCGGACACTCTAAGCCTTTGTGTATCAACTGGAGCAGAACTCTTGCCTTCAAAAGGAAGAAAAAAAAATAAATCTGCTGGAAACACCATGCAAGCTTACCAAAAACGAAAAAGCATAATTTTGTTTGGTTGATTTTGTTTTGTTTCTTTTTTTCATCTAGAGAGCAGGAATGCCATTTTTTACCTGATCTTTATGTATCTCAGCACATTAATAGTAAAGATGGTTGGGGTCATCCAGTTTTATATCTAAGAGCAAAATATTGCAAGTCATTAATTTGTAGAAACAGGTCACTTCAAAGTAACAGAAATCCAAGCTTAAAGGGTGAGCTAATGAAAGTATTTTTCTTTATTACATCTATCCCCTTCCTACAGTTGAAATGGAATAGCATCTTATGTAAGGAGGGCATTTTTTTTTTTTAGTGGGGTCTTTAAATCTTCATGTATTCATTTCATAGTTTTAAGCTAATAAGGTATACTTCCTGTATGGGATCCTGCAAAACTAGTCCTGGGTGAGGGTTTTCATAGTAATCATTCTAATAACACGAAAACTGTCCAGAGATGGGCAGGTTTTAATTTAGCACAAGCCACTGTACGTGTCCCGTTAATGTAATGGTGTAATGTGAAGCTGAGGGGCAAACTTCTGCTACAGCTTGTAGATAAAAATGCTCCACCGAGAAAGTGAACAGTGTTCCTGGAAATGGCAGTAGCACACGACAATTGTTACGTTCAAAAAAGATCAAGAATATAACAAGCTGCATCGTCTGTTGGTACAAATCAGACACATAACTGAAATTAGTGGGGTGATTTGTAACAGCTAAGGGAAGACCCATGGCTTTAGACGAAAAGAACAGCTCTAAATGCTGAAAGAAGAAACCAGAGAATGAAGTTAGTGGTATACACTGCCAGAGAATGAAGTTAGTGGTATACACTGAAAGCATTTGGGCAGTAGAGTTGTAAAGAGAATCCAGAGACTCAAGTACCAAGCAACTGCTAGCACTTCGAGTGCACTGCCTGGGTGATTGTGGTGGGATCCCCAAAAGCCACAAGTTATGAGGAAAGGCTGTGTAAGCCAGCTTGCAGAAAGTCAGGAGGAACACTCTGCAGCATAAGCCCTGAGCTGCAGATTTAAGCGCTTAAATTAGTTTGGGATCCTCGGCCATGAGCTCTCCCAGCAGACAGATATCTATGTAGGGTCAGCCTTTTCCTGGTGTCAAAATTTAAACTACAAACCAAACCAAACCAAGTGAGGCACTGGAACAGGTTGCCCAGAGAGGTTGTGGAAACCCTGTTCCTGGAGGCATTTTAGGCCAGGTTGGATGGGTCTTTGGGCAGCCTGGTCTAATGAGGGTGTTCCTGCCCATGGCAGGGGCTTGGAACTAGGTGAACTTTGAGGTCTCTTCCAACCCAAATCATTCTATGATTTTATGATTCTATGAAACCAAACCAAACTAAACTAGTCCTCTGGCATATATTTCAGTGCTTCAGGTACCTGTTCTTGCCTGAGATGAACCGGAAGTGCAGTTTTTCAAGCATATGTCTGAACCGTGGTGTTGCTTAGGTTTGGTACTGGGGCTTTCTCAGCAACCATGGTTTCACTTTTTTTTTTTTTTTTTCCTATGGACATGCAAATCAATGAATCTGTTGATTAACAAGCTCATTTGTGGAAAACAGGCTTTTTGAAGTGTTTGCATGAATTTGTGAACTGTACTGCCAGACTTCAGATAACATTGTGGTTTCACTTTGTTGCAAATGCTCTGTTATGAAAGGCTCAACCGAAGGGGAATGTTGGTTGGCATGGTTGGAACATCATCATTCAGAGATAAGATTTCTCTTACTGGACCTGCTCTAATTAATTTTTTGGTATCAGTGTCAATATTTCCTGTTTGATACAGAACAACACTGTTGCATTAACGACTAGGAGTCCATTGCTACCTGTTCCTGAAGGAGTAAACTAACCTTGGGGCTGAGGGATAAAAGGTGTCAGGAGAGATATATCTTCTGGTTTCAGTCTGTGGGAAAACTGGGCATGCTTGTGCCCCACCATGGCTTTCTTTGCAAGTAAGGTGGGCAGAGCAATGCCTGTTTCTGAACACCACAGGCACTGAGCAATTTGGAATAATGATATTGTTGTCTGGGCACCCAGTAGCCCAGGTGTCATGGGACATGTGGTTTTAAGCAGGTTTGGACATGTGCAAAGTCTGGTAGCAACAGAAGACAGGTTTTATACTAGTCTCCAGTGCTGAACCTGGATGACTGAAGAGACAGTTAAGATAATAAATCTCCAATATTAATCTAATCTATTTGCTACAACTATTTTAATAGACAAGGATGCTTTACGTACTGTTGCCTGTATCATTGTGGTCTGTTGATCTCGTGTCTTCTACAATATATAATGTTGTTGGAACTGAAGTTTTCTCAGACCCAATGAAACCCAAGGTATTTATTTCAATACTGAATTTATTATGTTGTAAATTTAACTCAAGGTTTTAAAGGCTTAAGGGAAAAGTGACTGGATGTAATATTTGGAATGTCAATCCCACCTAATTGAGAAAAATAAGAGAGAACTGACACAGCTAAGCGACTTACTAGATGAATCTAAGAGTTATTAATATTGTTTAGGCTTAAAGGTCTTTTAGATCCACTTTCTAGAAGAAAAGGTACATTTACATCTGCTGCACTGTGATGTCTATCTTTTTTTAATATGAATGGCCTGGGTAATACTGTTTGCAGTGTACAGATTTGTTCTGGAGTTATGACTTGGTGTTTATAGTCCTCTAGTGACATCTACAAAAAGCAGACATATATTATCTCATAAAGCTGCCTCAGCTTGAAATAGTAAAAAAAAAATAATCTATGGCAAAGAAATTTCCTCCCCAGTATAACACATCAACAACCTGTGCATCTTTTTAATGAAATTAAGGGAGTTTTCACATGAAAGGTTTTTTTCCACTTCCAGCTAAATCATTATTAATTATTGCTACTTAGACTGAAAATTGATTAAATTCACAAAATAAAATATATGTGAAAGGGGAAAGGGTAGACATATTCTTACAGTATCCCTCTGAAAGTGCATTCATCTATTATTTGGCTTTTATTTTTCCAAGAAGATTTTCACTTTTAAGTACAGATCAGTTATTACACTGCCCTCATGAGTCCGAAGCTCCTGTGTCTTTTGCTTCCTTTGACTTTGCCACAGCTCATTGCTTTCCTGAATGGCAACATGACCACTGTTATAAAACAAAGACTTTGATCTTGACATTGCTTAAAATCAAATCCTAGTTACTTGGTCATAGGCAAATTCTTGTGATTTAGGTCTTACAATGGTGGAAGTGTGGGTTTGTTTTAATTTATTTGTTGGTTTGTTTTTCCTTTCCCAATTAGTTGCTGTTTTACATTGATGTGTAAGAATGAAGAAGAAATACTTAGGCACAAATCACTACTGAAAGCTCCAATGCCAGTTCCTGTACCTTTTCACTGCCTAACAGAAAAGCAGGAGGTACATGCAGCAAGCAGTGCAGGGAGTTTGTCTCTCTTAATCCCAAACATCCGATTTCAAAGCAAGAAAAAAAAAAAGCAGAATAAAATTGTCATATTCAGTTTAACACCCAAGATGAGATTCAGTATAGTTTATCCCTGTTTTTCCCATTGCTGGCTGCAAGCATGTCCTATGGCACAAGGGCTTGGTCTCTCCTAGCTGGAGCTCCCCATCTTCAAATCTCTGCCACGGCAGGTCTCCAAATGGTTTTGAGGCACAGGACAAGCTGCTCTTGTCTCCAAACTCTTCTGCCCTCTGAAAAGTCACCTCCTTCCTACAGTTTAACTCTCCCTTGTGCTTTTGTAAAAACTTCAGGAACAATTACCCTGTATCCTGTCAACTCCCAGAAATGGTCCTGACATGATGAAAAAATGTCACTCCCTGGGGGTAGTCTACTCCTAGCGATCTTGCATATGGGGTGTTAAGCTGTTAAAGGGAGAGAATTCAGACAGATTTCAGGCCTTGTGTCAGGTTTTCATGACAATGGTAAAAACGCCTTTGTTTTTGATAGCACTTAGGCCACTGATACCACAGACACGGCTGCTCAGCAGTTGGTGCTGAAATATGGATAGCAATTTTTCTTAGGAAAGACAGGCTTTATTTCTATTTTTATCCTAGGTTATCACCTGTTTTAAGAATAATAAAATCTGCCCTAATGAATGGTATTAAAAAAAATAAAAATACTTTCCATCCTTCTGTTCTTTCCTTCCTTCCTTTTCCTGCAAACATGGTAAATGCCACTGAAGTGATGTGAGAAGAGCATTTTGGAATGTGCTTGGATTCACTGTGTTTAATTTTCCATCCAGGAATTCAGATGACACAATGGAAAGTGGGATCTTACGCCTCTCAGATAAAATATTACACTATGTATAAAGTGCTGCACTCATCTTTACAATTGAAATCGTATGTACGACTGGAATAACTGGGACACGGTGGCTTTGAATATAAGCAGCATTATTATCTTTGGTGCAAGCATCAGTTGAGAATGTGATGGTCTGTTATGATGGCCCTGGGGGAGTCTCACAAGGCCTTGCAGCAAGAACTGTACTGGTTGTTTTCATTCTTTTCTCAAGACAATAGTGTTTTGATGCTTGGAAGACATGACCCCTTTAAAATTGCGCTCTCTTCATTCTTCCCACGTGGGAAAAGAGATGTGAGGACAAGCAGCTAGAAGACTTGAAAAGATGTTGGTGGAAGGCGCAGTAATTAATGATTGACACTGTGGAAATATTTTATTCTGTAGAGCCACTGAGACCCTGAGTGTTATGTTCAGATGGATCCAGGATCCTTGGTCAGTGTCTCCACTGTTTTCTCCTAGAAGATCAGTAGCTTTTTTTCTAACTAGTTCTACTAGATCCCACTGATGGGATCTGGTCTGAGCTACAAATATATTTTGTTATGGAAAGCTGCCCAGGCTTAGCCTGTGTGTGCCACCACTCAGGAAGAACAGCCAGCTATACTGTGGAGGCAGCAGCAATTGCTCAGAGCTCTTTTTGGACATGCTTAAGTTGAAGATGTGACCTCAGTCCCATGGGTATCTTTTCTTGTGTAGCTGTCATTTCCACCTCCTGCTTTCCTGCTAGGCTGAAAGTCCCAAAATAGGCATTTGAGTTTTTGGCAGTGTTTGAGGTTCCCTACAGAGAAATGGTGGTGCGTGGGATTCTCTGGTTTGTGTAAAACTTTGAAGTAACATGTTCCTCTTGTGGTTCACAATACATCGGTTGGAAACCCTGACAGAGAGCAAATCTGTTTCCTTCTTCTGAAGCTGGCTGGGCGATTGGGCAGTGTACAAGTTTTACCTTTTTCAATTTCAGAAGATGGGCAAGGCAATTCAGTGGAAAGGATGTTGCAGAATTTTGTTTTCTTGATGTTCCCAGAAACCAAACTGTGTTTGGACAATAAGTGCTAGTCCATAAACAAGCTGCTGAATTCAATATAAGGGTAACTGTCTAAGACATTATTCAAATGACCCTCTAATAATCTGAAGTCTGGAAAACCTTTTGCAATTATTTAAATAACTTTCTTGAAAGATGCATAATACTTTGCCTGTATGTTTCCCACAATCTGTCTATACTCCATGCTTATAGTTTTGAAAAACAAAACATGGATAGGCTTTGATGATAATTCAAAATTGATGTAGGATCATTTTGATTTGTTAGAGATCAAGGTTGCTGTCCTAGAAGAACTGAATTTGTGTAGCACCAGAAACAGTGTTTTATCTTGTTGTTTGATTGAACAGCGTGAGACTGTCACCTCTCTCTCCCAACACAAACTTACTTTTCTGAGGTTATTAAAAAAAAGAAAAATCAACACAGATTAAATTAGTTTAGCCTATTTTAGAAATTGACCCTTACTGCGATCCAGGTACAAGTCCCGGGGAAGTCAGAGGGCATGCTTAGCATTCGGCAGTTCTGACCAAGATTATTCTAAGAAACACGTATCACCCAATGCTGAAGCCTGGTCTGGTCTGATAAGGGTTGTCTACATGCGGAAGTCAGCGTGCTGCTTAAACGTGAATAGCAGTGTGCAGCATGGTGTCTGCTTCACACTAACTCGCTGCACGATCAGTCACACACACGGTCTACGTCCTAAGACTGCCTTCAAAGTGAAGCAAGCAAGCTCTTTCTAATTAGAAAGCTTTCTAATATATGCTTATGTTTGATGTGATTGCAGAGCAGTTATTATGCCGCGAATTCCCATTTCAGTGTGTCTGGATTGTCATGTTGACATGTTTAAATTTTAAAGTCTGGATAATTTTTTATTCTATAAAGTGGAACCGACAATACCAATGTGCTGTACCTTGATAGAGAGTGCTTGGGTGCTACATACCAGAGTAGGGCTCTATGCTCATTGAAGCGTGTATAGTGTTTTCACTGATTTTAGCGAAAGATCCAAGTTTATGATGGTGTTCATGTGTTTACGTTTATCACAGTTACACCTAAAAATACAGCCTGGAATTTTGGCCTCCCTGTGCTATTACTGGTAAATTAACATCTGAAGTGAGCTTAGAGAACTGAGCAATAAATGTGAGAAGGGAGGCTTTGAGTCTCGTTTGATTTATGAGGAAAAATTAAAGGATTTGAGCGTGCATAGCTTACTTCAGTTTGACAAAGAAGACGACATGACTGTAAATACTTCAAAAGTTTAATTCCAAAACCAGCAGAGGATTTGCTTAATGTTAAGGACATTCCAAAGGTTAGGACAGCAGCTCAGGAGACCTGGGGTTAATTCCATGACATGTGTCCTTAGGCAAGTCATTTCTGCTTAGATCCTAGAAAATTGCTAAAGGCACCCAACTGCCACTTCTTTGTCTACATCACTGAGTGTTAGTCAGCAGAGACTGAAAACCTAATTTAGGCAATTAACTTGCTAAATAGTTTTGCAGGTCTGGATCTTGGCCTTTACCTGCCTCAGCTCTGTATCTCTGTAAATGGGTACAAAACCTACCCTTTGTCATAGAAAGATTGTGAGGATGGCAGGTTTGGAAAGGATGGATGTTCAGGGGTAACTGTAGGAGTCATGCGTGTATACTGAGAAGAAAACCTGATTAAGATGGGATTTATTTCACTTGTCTGTAGTGTAAGGTGGTTACCTAATCTGTTTTCAGTTTAGCGATGAGGTGCTCCCCGGGGCAATTCAGCGACAGTATCTGAGACAGGGATTGAGTTCACCCCAGTAGTGCCTGTCTCCACCCTCTCTGGAGGGAGTCAAGACAATGCTTGAATTTGAGATGGTTGAAATAGACAGGATGAATGTTATCTTAAGAATAAATGGATCAAATAATTTCAACTCAGCTTGATTTTGAGGAGGAAAAAAATATCTTTAATGAGTGTATTTGCTGAAATGCTCTTTTAAAAGAATTACAGAAACCACCTGTAAGAATTTGTGTTTTCCTCCTGTTACTTGTCATAAAACATCGAGGGGATGTCTTTTATTAAAAGCTGTGTGTTATAGCTCCCACTTAGAACCACAGAATCATAGACTGGTCTGGGTTAGAAGGGACCTCAAAGCCCATAGAGCTTAAGCCACCTGACATGGGCAGGGACACCGTCCACTAGCCCAGGGTACCCAAAGCCCCATCCAACCTTGTAAAATGGCCAGCTTTTTGACCTTTTCTCCTCTTTCTATGAAGCATTCCTTGTTCAGACTAGCAACATTCAAAAGTGCTATCATGCATGAAGTTGCAATGAATGTGGTAATCAGTAAGATTTTACGTGCCTCAAGTTACCTAACACTCCATTTGAAAATGTAGGCCCTGATGATTAAATGAGAGCTGAGCTTTTTTGGAAATCTACATCTAAAATCTGCTTTAGTACAAGTCTCATGCTAGCTGGAAATACTGTTTGTCCTCTGTGTCGTTGCTACCTCCTTGAAAACAACTGATCCTCAGTGAAAATGCAATTACAGGGACTGAGAATTTAAAGAAAAAAACCAAAAACTACGAGATTAAAATTATTTGTAAAAGAGCTACAAAATTTTGGGATTCTTTATTAAAGGTGATGGAGGTCCATGTTCAGAGGAGCTGTAGGATACTGGGGATCTGAGGAAAGGTTGAGCAATACAGACTCAAAAGGAAGACTGAGATGACAAACCTGAGGCCCCTGCTAACCATTGCAATTGCACAAGTTTGCATTTCAAAGAAAGATGAGCTTAATCAGTTTATCCTGCTGTAGGCGTGACTCAGGGATGCAGTCCTCCATTGTATTATTACATTCGTTACCCCTCAGGACAGCAACATCTCTTTGTGACTACTTTACTCTTTTTGGTTTGCACCCTTTAAAGAAAAGGTCTGCTTTCAGCCTTTGTCCCTCTTGTTTTCATACCTCCCACCTCCAGCCTCACCAGAGTTCATTTTCACGCAGTTGGACTCTTATTTCCTTGACAACTGCTTGTCATTTGCTTACTTCACTAGCTCTGCAGGGAAGAGAGTCGCTTTGCTACTCAGCCCTCTATCTTCTGGCTCATCTACTGATGAAGAGGCAGGGGTGAGTGAGCAATCAGTCACTTCAGGGACAGAGGGCTGGTGTCAGAAAGCCTGTGGCCAAACATGATACTGGACTAGATTTATGCTTGGGAATGTCTAAAATATTCTAAATTCAGAAGAGCAAAGTGTGTTTCCCAGAGTTTACGTTTATTGAGCTTTCTTGACCTTGCAGACCCGAGACCTATTGCTTTGGGAAATCAGAGGTGAACTTTCCTAAGTATTGATTTAGGGTTTAAGCAGGGGATCATGTTTGCATGGTGGGGAACAATCCTGACTCATACCAGCACACGGAATAAGAGTTCCCAAACTGAAGAGTTGTATTTAGGGGTTGTATTTTGAAAAGTTTTATTTGGGGATCACGAGGCTATGAGCTTAAATGCCCATCTTCAACCTGAGCAAGACAGCAAGCTAAATGGGAAACGTACCTATCTCTGGTTCCACAGAGAGCCTGGACATGAACTAGGCACTGTGTTACTGGATATTCTCTGTAAGGACTTCTTGCTGCAGAAACACAGGTGCTCAAGACACTTACATCTGCACTGTCAATGTGTAAAGGAAT
Organism: Laterallus jamaicensis coturniculus; assembly: GCA_022605575.1. NCBI lineage: Eukaryota > Metazoa > Chordata > Aves > Gruiformes > Rallidae > Laterallus > Laterallus jamaicensis. The sequence continues at coordinate 7,807,174 of JAKCOX010000003.1, forward strand.
AAAAGTGGGAATTATGTGAACTGCACTGAGATCTGCTTCTTGCTGGGGACCCTTGACATCCCAAAGCCCTAATCCTTTTCATGAGTGACTCCAAACCTGTGAATTCACATCTGATACCCTAATTCGGGGGTTCTGAATAATCCTCTGTAAAGTACCTACCTTTTACATCCTCAGAATCTCACATAGATGATGCCTAGTGAAAGACACTTCCAGAAGCCCAGTGCTTCAGACACACTTAGGGCAACTCTGTGGATGACTGCTTGTCCACAGGTCACTGCAGCTTATGAAACACAGTACAGAGGACAAAGAGGAAGCAAAAACAGTGTCGGGAACACCACATTGACTATATATAGCTAAGGAGCTGTTGTGCTCTGCCTGTTACTGTTATTAACAACTATCTCAATTTTTGCTCCCTCTGACTGTTTTATCCATCTGATGTCATTCATTATATGCTTAGACTGTAAGCTGCAAAGAGGAGAAGTTCTTGTATCTTCCTTCATAGTATGTGCAGCACTATGGGGTCCTGCCCCTAACTGGGGCCTCTAGGCACTATCCCAGTATAAATAATACATAAAAATAGATCATCAGCATAACATCCATCGTGAAAACCATACAGAAACCTAAACAGTGCTTTAGTATTGAATTGCTCTACTGTCTAGTGTGGAGTTCATGCAATAGCTTGCGCAGTTTTCTGAATCAGAAGAAAGATCTTACAAAGCCTTACATCTACAGGCAATGTGCAGAGAGCTTGGGAGAAATCTGTAATTACTAAAATCAGGCAGTGTGCCAAAGATGATTTACAAGTATGGAGAAGAATGCATGTTTTTGTGATGTTCAGGACTTTATCAGGTTTATTTTGGAGTATTTCCAAGTTTAATAGCAAAAAACAGCCAAAGATTTTTGAGTGGAGCTGCTGCAATAGCTGCAATAGCCCAGGGATTTGCAGCAGCTTCCTCACTCTTGGCCCAGCACTAGGTAGGATCGCATTAAGCAAAGCAATTCATCCGAGTGACACAGAGAGCTTTTGAGGTGTGCAAAGGCAAACAACAGAAATGGGTATTATTAATATCACCTGTATTACCACCATTCATTGTTGGAAAGTTCATCTGCACTTGGAGCGTCACTCAGCTGCATACCGTGTACTAAGTGCATGAGTTAAAACTCCTCTGAAGGAAGTTCAGAAGTGTGTTAGAGAGCAAAGATGTACCTCAGAAAAGAGGTGTCACTATTCTCGTTCAGCTTGGAGACATGAAGGTAATAGTACTGACTTGCTTTTGCATAATTGTTCATTGCAGTCAATTTGATAGGGCTTCTGGGAGGTGGGGTTGAGTGTTGAAAGGTGGAAATGCCCTTGACAAGTCCATGGCCACTGAGGATTCCTTTCTTCTGGCAGTAAAGTGTTGGACTTGTAGCACTAATTCTCAGCTGCTTTTTGAGAGAAACTCATTGTTATTTTCAGGCCTCTGATCCACTTTCATTTTGAAGATCCTTTTGTGCAAGTACTGTTCTGTTTGCCACACGAGCTCCCATTGGAGCTCTCTGTCCGCCCATTTGTTACCTCTGACCAAGGGCTGTAAGAGGCAAGCTCCAAGTCTCCCAGCTAAGATGGTCATACAGGTTCTGTATCTAATCAGTAGAGAGGGAGACACCTCAGCTTCCCATCCAGGAAGTCTGAAGTGGCTAGGAATAATCAACCCCAGACATGCCTCTTTCTCTCTAATGACTGTAAATGGAAACTAGATGAACTGACACCTAATTTTCAGTTGACTAATTTTAGGATGAAGGAATTGAAGTATTTCTTTAATTCCTTTTAACTGCTTTTGCAGACATCAGGTTATCAATGACAGCAAGAGCTTGAAAAGCAGCATCTCTGACATCAAACCCCAGTTGAAAATCCTTAGTTCACTTTAGTTGCAGTGCTCTGAGGCAGTGAGCTGGGGTGAATGTCTTAATTGTCAATGTGGGACCCTGTTTCAGTGCCAGAGGGTTCAGCCAAATGTATTCTGCAGTAGGTTTCTCTCTTCTCCTCTCTCCTCTCTCCTCTCTCCTCTCTCCTCTCTCCTCTCTCCTCTCTCCTCTCTCCTCTCTCCTCTCTCCCCTCTCCCCACTCTCCACTCTCCTCTCCTCTCCTCCCCTCCCCTCCCTTCCCCTTCCCCTTCCCCTTTCCCTTTCCCTTTCCCTTTCCCTTTCCCTTTCCCTTTCCCTTTCCCTTTCCCTTTCCCTTTCCCTTTCCCTTTCCCTTTCCCTTTCCCTTTCCCTTTCCCTTTCCCTTTCCCTTTCCCTTTCCCTTTCCCTTTCCCTTTCCCTCCCTATTTTCTTTTGTCCCCTCTCCCCTTCATTTTTAGAGAAACATGCTGTTGCTAACTTGGAGCAGAGGTAGCATCTGCAGTCTCTGCTGCTGAACTGGGACAGACATCCATGCTGGTGGCTGGTGGCTGCAGGAGTCGATCTCCCTCATTGTTTGCTGACAATGCAGCAGGAGTCTATGGTATTTACTGTAAGAAAATATACTAAATCATAGGATTTGATTTAGGATCATTGCTGCCATGGCTGTGGAGCATCTGGGTTTCTGTTTGTTGAAGGGAGAGTAAGAGCTTGCTGGGTGCTTTTATGTCGCATCACAAATGACATTAATAAGTAAATCAAAGAGTATGTGATTGAAGAGACGAAGGCATTTCCCGTAACTTCAAAGAGGTGGATTTGGCCTATTAAATACAAAATTGTGTCTATGGGTACAATATACATATACAGGAAAACAAAGACAAACCTTCGTATTTATCTGTTCTCCCGCAGCACCTGTGTTTATCTGGAGCTGTGGTAGCCATTTTCCTGTTTTCCTTCTACTCAGGTTGGAAGAGGTAAACTTCTTTGTGGCATCATATAATTTGTTTTTGTTAGCTTGTCTGAGGTCCAGCAAACATGGAGGTGTAAGTGTTGTGAACTCTAGAGTCCCATTTCTTTCTGTATCAAACTGGTGCCCGCTGTTCAGAGTTTCTTCACACTAAACAAAGTCTTTCAGTTCTGCAATAGACTTTATAAATGCATGTGGGGAGATTGAGAGTCCTTCGTTTCCACAGATCCAAATAAACCCATAGAAAAGAAAAAGGTTTCATTGGTTGCTCTCAGGAAGAGCTACTCACATAACTTGAGTGTCAAGAGAAGAGGTGAGAATTTGTGGAATTTACATCCACCTCACTGACACCCCCATGTTGGGAAAAGAATTTCCAGCACAGGAGTGGGCCCTAAATTGAAAAAAAGAAACATCCCCAAGGCTTTTAGAATAGGAAAAAGAAAAGAATCTGCAGAAGCTCAACTCTCATGAATTTTAGAAAGAAAACAAACGGCTTCATGGAAGAAGGGCTGTTCTTTGCCATTAAACATTTCCTGAAACTATTTCTTCTAAGATCCATGCTAATTATTTATTTGCTTTAGTTTTTCTTTCTCATGAATTGATTTGATGCCTTCTGAATATGATGAAAGAATGCTAGCAATAATTTTGCTTGCTTGTTAAGTGTGATCAGTTATTAATCCCCTCTTCCAAGCATGTGATAGTAGAGGGCAAGGGATTCATCACACATCCTTCTTTGACTGGAACCCTACCATTTAAACAGTTTTTTTCCCATTTCTACTGTCATTGCATTGTGAGCCTTCTGTCCTGCAGATTCATTTCCAGCAAGTACAGCAGCATTGAAATTCAGGTAAATTCAGTAAACCAGCCAATGCTGACTGCATCTGAGAGTGACTCCATGATCTGGTTCTCTGGCAGAAGGGAGGAGGTGGTGACATGTGACATGGGGGCTATGACAAGTACTGGAGGTCAGTAGTGGCTCCCTGTCACAGTGCTGCCTTCATGGCTTTTATCACCTCTTTTGAGGTTCATGTCTTATGGAAGGGGAACTTGGTGAACTTCTGCGCTAAAAGCATGCCCTTGAGCAGGATCTTACAGGGCACTTGTGTGCACTGTACTGGATACCAGCTGTTTGCTATTTTCTTCCAAGGTTATCAAAGCTTCTCTAAAAAGTGTCTTTCAGTGACCATAAAAGGCAGCTGATGTTTTAGCCTAGCACTATCTTAAAAAAAAAAAACCAACAAAAAACCCCCAAACAACCCAGAGTTAAATTTTAAAGATTTCACCTTCCCACACTCTCACCAAACCTAGAACCCTCTTCCCTTTTTAATTTCTACTCCATGGTTATGTTAGCCTGATACGGACATCTGTCTTCACACTGTTGGAATACTTTGCCTAGGATTTTCCACAGAAGTTGCACAATAAAAGCCAGTACTTTTTAAGTGCCAAAACTTGATGAGATGCTTTGCTGGCTGTGTCAATGATGACCTATCTTGCTCAGCTGATGGCTTTAGTGGCATGTTGCCCTTGGGGGTGCAGGGACTCTCAAGCAGATGGTGGGGGAGACAGATGGGTTGCATCTGTATTTGCAAGTCAAGCAAGGCCAAAAGACGGCATTGGCCTGCAACAGCCCGCTAAGTATGGCACTGTTTATTAGTGTGATCATTGGACTGGTTTGTGCTCTTGTGAACTAGTGCATTTCCAAAGTGCCTTGTCACGAGTTAGCGGGATGCTGAGGGCTTCCAGGAGGCAATAGGGCTGAAACTGCTGGACTTTGAAGGAAAAGAGGGTTTAGCTGTGTAGACGGAAGCTGTGTCTGTCTCCTCTGTATCAGGACCTGCAAATAGTGTCTGGCACATTTTATTTTTCAATACAGACTTAGGCTTGGGGTCTGGAAGCTGAAGTCAGAGCTGCATGGGGGGTGATTACATTATATCCCTGTAAGCACAGGCTTTTCCTCCACCCATCTTTTGTTTGTTTTGTCTACTTAGATGTAAGCTCATCAGGGAAGGTATTGACACTTGCTCTTTATTTGTAGAGTATTTAGTACCATGTGGCCCTGACCCGCATAGATTTCAAGGCAAATAAAGGCAGCTGAATGTGCTCTTGCCTGTTTGCAGATTGAGATGTTTTCTCTGACTGTAACTCTATGGCTAAGGAAGGAACAAAGGGCAGCTACTTAAGAACTGTAAAACCTGCCTTACTTAAGCCCTGGCTATTTAATTTTGTAGGCTTATGTCAGACCCTTCAGGTTAAAAATGTTTCTTTTCTTGTCTTGGCTTGAACAGCAAATGGAATGTTTCAAAGGGAAAAAAAAAGAGCCCATACAATGCAGGCCAGAGTGATGCAGCCTTGCCTGTTTCTCTTGATCTGAAACACTTTATTAGCTGGATAATATGGCCTGGCCATCTCAGTTTCCATCCATTTTTGGATGGGAAATTGCACACCAAACCAGCGCAGAAGCAAGCATTTGCTCATGAAGGGGCAGATGTTTGCTCGTTTGCTTTGCAACCTGATGTTTTCTTGGTTAGCCTTTTCTTCATCCCTTCTTCATTCCCTCCAGGAATGCCCCAAAAACTGCAGAATAAAGATTTTTGGCTTAAAGTGAACAAAGTTCTGAGATGATAATGAGAAGCGGTGAATAAACCCTTCATGTCTTGTGCCTTACAGACTTGAACTCTGCTGGAGGGGCCATATGCTGCAAGGTCAGGAGTGAGATGAAGTATAAGTTTGGAAGGGGAATCTGCTGGAGAGATAGTATAACCTACTGAGTGATAAGTGCTGACGGACTGGCACCCTGGTGTTTGAAGTGCTTTCCCTTGCAGCAGAAGTATGTCTCTGATCCTGTTGTGTTATGGCCAGACTCTGTTTTGAAAGCCTGTACTTTTCTTCACTTGGAGACTCAGAAAGATTCAGGCTGAATGCATTTAACAGAACCATGAATTTTGGGCCATGGTTAAAGATATGTTTTAAGGATTCGATATGGCCTTCCCAAAAGGCATTTGTAACAATAATTGTAAGCATATGTCAGTACATTTACATTATAATTATTATATGTTTATGATAATGTTTTTCTAATACTTCACCATTAAGTTACTGCATTTAGTTCACTCGTTCCCAGAGAATAAAAGCATTAAGTTATGATTTCAAAAGAACAATAACACTGCGGAAGTTCAGTCATCTTCTGGTGCTTAACAAATTGGGAGCATTATTCAATCTGTCCAGACAAACTCTTGCACGGTTCCTGTTCTACTCTGTTTCTTTCCTGTGGGTTTAGCTTTGAGTGCTCCCAGTATGGCCACACAGGGAGAGGAACTGAAATATGTGAGTGAGACCCAGAGCGGGGGGTGGAAAATTAAGTGAAATGTCCTGGGATCTTCCAGGAAAAAGCTGCTTTGCTCTCTAACCAAACCTCAGACACAGAAGTAGCATCAGAAGCTAGTCATGGATGGTTTGACTAATACAGGTTCTTCAGAAACAGTACTGATTGATAAGCTTTCAGTTCCTTGAATCGCTTTACATCAGCTACATTTTGAAATTTATATATATACGGAAAAGAATTACACAATTTGTAAATAGAAACAAAATTTAGGGAGAGAGGAAAAAAAGGAGATTTTCCTTTTTTTTTAACCTTTAATTTCTAGTCTAGGACTGGGCCAAGTCCTCCATCTCATTTCCTGGACAGCAATATTGCTCCAGGACAGCAATATTCTGTAACATTTGCAGAAGATTTCAGGTCCCTGACATGACAATTCTATAATCTAGTTCAGTTTTTTGACAAGCATTGAAGAGAGCATGTCACTGCTTTGGAAGGCAGGAGGAGGTAGGGGTGTAACTGTTAACAGAATACAGGACTTGGAAGGCATCTCTTGAAGTACTTGAATACAGAAGGAGTATCTGCATAGACAATACAAGAAAATACTGTGCTCATTTTTTATTAATAACAATAAAGTACTAACTGGCATGGAACTATGTCAGTTTTCAGTGATTTGCAGCCATTGGAAACAATGAGAATTAACTTGCAAGTGCTTCCATTATCAGCATCCCAAAGGATAACTAACTGCACTTGCATTCCACTCTAACGTATATACACTAGGCTGCATTTTTAAATTATATAATCAGAAAGCATGTGTTCCTCAGGACCTCTGGGTCATTCTTGCAGAGGGTGGACACTGAAAGAGAAAGACACCAAGGAATCAGAAATATTACCTTGTTATTTTAAAATGAGCTTAGTAAAACATTGTCTTTGTTTTCCCTCTGCTTCACAGACTTACTGTGAGAGGCAGGATCACAATGTTTGCCATCTCATTCCAGCTGTAACGTTGACAATCATAACTTTTCAGTTCTTGGCCTTACGATCTTCTCATTTTATTTATCATGGCATTCTTTTTCAGTAACATGCCATTTTCTTTCATTTCCTCTTGAGTGAGAATATTCACGCAATGCACACCTACCATCACTAAAATACTTTTCCTTTTTAGTTCCAGAAAGATAAAAGCCTGTTACACAACCATCTGAGGGATTCATTCCTTTACCTCCTACCTCTTGAGGACCGTGCTCAGACATGTCAGGGTTTGATGATGTTTCAGAAATGATACTCAGTGAAGGGCATTTCATAGGGAGTGACTATAGGCAGATCTGGAAACAGACAAAAAAGAATGATTGTACTAGTAAGATTTCTTGTTGGCTTTGGAAGCATTTATTTGATCTGACTATAGTCAAGTAGATAAAGAAGTGAGAGCACAGACCTACGTTTTTTCCTGCCATATAGAATCTGATACTTAACTAGAATCAACAGAAGGCACTAAGCAGGTCAGGTTGGTAATTTAATTTTCTGGTGCCTCCCGTTTCTCTCCATTGGTTATGCATGTATCTTCAAGTGACCAGCCTGACAGCTTCTATTTTTCAGGTACTTCATTGAATTGAGGTGAGCCTGAACCTTAGAGATACTATAAAAAAATTACTATATTTATTAAAGACAAGCTCTACTTTCATTCAGATTATCTAAATGAATGGACTCACTAATCATCTGTCCAAAGATTTGGGAACTGGAACGAAGACAATAAATTCAGTATTTGTGTACTAGTAAATACAAGCATCACCAAAATTGTAGGGTCATGATACTCATGGTCCTTTTTTCACTAATTAGTGCAATTTCATTGAAGTCAGTGGGCACATGCCAATTAGTCTCTGCATTATTCTGATACAGCTTCATAGTGGAGACTGTGCTATAAATCTTTATTAAAAATCGCTGCAACTTTCCCTGAAAGTGTGAAGACATTCAGTTGAATGCAAGGGAGCTAATTGATGGGAAAAGAATAAGGAAGGAACATGAAAATGAATAATCAGATAATCAATATTTGCAACTGCAAGCTTTTCTAAAGTATTGATTATCACAATTTAGAAAAAAGCCCCTGCATTTTCACATTATCATATTTAGAAATTGAGTGATCTCAAGAGGCTTGAATACCTTGAAAGGTAGTGAATGTGGGCAGTAATATTACTATGGGTAATAATACTCTTACCAATTTATATATTGGATAAAAGTAGAAATGGATGTTCTTAGAAAAGGGAAATAAATTAGTGCTCATCTGTAATGCTTTGTGTGGATTTCAGAACATGGTATCTTCAGTATTTATTTCTCTAAATTAGATTCAGTACAAACCTTTCATGTTCACTTCTACAACTCATTTGCTCAGGAGAACCAATTTACCTGATGGACACCTCTGTGATAATGAGACAGCTATACGCCTTTCTGGAGATCCAGTTCATCTTTGTGAAAACACATTCGGGCTGTCAGTATGCAGTTGTTTAAAATAAGCCCCATGCTTCACCGATGTGGTGGGTAAGATCATGACACAGTTTACAGATCTACACAGGATCTTAGAAGGAATTCATACCGATTCCTATGGGGCTTGACCTCATTGACAGTGTTATTGACATAACTCATTTTCTTCTCTGTTATGTGATGGAAATCTAAAATTCAGCCTTATTAAATAACCTCGTTGAGTTGTAGAAGGGTTACAACTCCTTTTAGGGCAATTTTGTGTGGGCAGAAATGAACCAACTATTTGATGGCATCATGTGTGATTAAGAAATACGTAAAACTGAAGATTCTGCAATAAATTTCCTACATGGTGGGGAGGGTGGAAATGGAAAAAAAAAACCAGGGGTAATTCTGTTTTTTATTGAGATGCTTCTGCTGTGACAATTGATGAAACAATTATAAAAAGCTCTGTAGGAACTGAAACTGAAAAGTACGGTACAGAGAAGGCGATGTTGGATTGCACCATGACTCTTTATTTTATACTTCAGATTTTCTCAGTATTGCACAGCAGAAATTTAGTGCACAGGTTAAAAACTGGATGGACAGCTAATTGATGATACTGCTGGTGTTTTTTCCATTCTTGTCAGTGCTTCTGAAGAATCCCTAACCATATTATGAACATTTTTTTGAAAAAAAAACCTTTGTGCCTCTGAAATTGATCACTATTTCGCTGACTCTTCCTTTTCATATAAAAAACCAACCATGGGCCTGCGTTTAAAAAAAAGAAAATAATTATATTTTAGATTATTTTGGCTTAGTGTATTGAGTGTGTTCCCAGAGATATGTCCCAGCATCTATCTTGTTTTGCAGTGATAGTTTATAATTAAACTTCTTATTCCCCAGAGGGCCCTTGTTTTGGCTTTCTAAGAGTGAAAATGCAACGTGTTAGATGTGTCTTTGTTTTTTTCACCTCAGATGAATGGAACGAATGTCCAGATTTGCCTAAATTACTGCCAACATGCAGTCTTTAAAAATAATAATAAAAAAAGAGAACTGTTTGTTTATTTGAAGAAATTCTTCCAGTATTTGAAAGCAACAGAAATGCAAGTACAAATGGTTTTTTAATTATTTTAAAGCACTAGTATTGTATTTATTGGCCTATTGTTTGTGTTAAGTTGAGCTGTTGTCATGACATTACTCTTAATACAACACACAAAAATGCAGTTAATATCCTGAGGATTTTTTTAAGAGATGCTGCCTTGTCAGATGTCTTTTAGAGCTGGTTTTGTTGTGACAGTAGCATTAAGATTGTCTCTCGTTTGGGTATTGTTCCTACAGCTAGTTCACACAGGGCAATTGCCTCAGCCCTTTTCTACTTCCAACTCTATTAAAGCAATCTTATCAAGCCTGAAGTGTTCCTCCCTTCCCTTTGTCCGGCTCCTCTTGTAGGTGTTTTTCACAGAGATGCTCTGTGGCTACCTGACCATGGCACTGGACAGAGTCCAACCCAGTCAGGCGGATAAATCAAGGTCCGCAGTTTGAATGCTCGCATCAAATGTTTTCGCTGGTGGTTTTTTTTTGTTGTTTTTTTTTTTTTGGTTGGGTTTCTTTTTTTTGGGGGAGGGGGGAAGTTTGTTGTTTTGTTTGTTTGGTTTGGTTTTGAAGATGTTAGCTTGCTACCTAATGTATCAGTTCCCAGTCTGGGCTGTGGCTGAGAACACATTATCATCGAAAAGGCAACATTGGCTTTTGGTCCCACTCTGAAGGCATTGCTTTTATTTGGAAAGCTCCAATTAGCAGAATTAATGCATGAGGGTTTTACAGGCGGCATCCTGCCTGGAAGCACATGTTGGACAAGACGTACTCAGGGTCGGGGTCAGCCTGACATGCAGAAAGGAAGGAGAGGAGTTGTTGCTGTTTTGAAATGTTCTGTACTACGGCTTGGATATCAGACTGGGACGGATCCCAGTGAATCTGTCAGTCCATTACTTGCACTTATGAATTTTAAAAATTAGAACAGGCTTTTAAGAGTGACTGAGTTGTTATTCGTTTCTCTTTCTGTCTTTGGAAATACCAGGGACTCATAGCTAACTATCTTGCAGCAGTGGCCTTCTAAATTAAACATCCGTTTAGAATTAGGTGCTGAACATGAGCATAGAGGTTTTGGGTGCCCTGTGCTTGAGTTCTATAGTCTTCTATGGTAAGGCAATCTGCCACTTCCTGGTATGCATGTTCTATTCCACTTTTTCCCTTTGGGTAGTGAAGAATTTGTTTCATCTTGGTGTTCCTCCATTTTTGAGAGGAAGACTGAAAAAAAGGCAATAATCAGGCCCTCCCATGCCAGTCATTGTGGTGTCCCACGCATAGACTTGACACAGCTGAACATGAATGGCAGTAGTTTGGGGCAGCTCTTGCAGGAACAGGTGCTGGCCTCCAGCTTTCTCAGGAGATCTCATCCTTTCTTGCTTTTATCTACCCTTCATCTCCCTTAGTACTCTTCCACTGTGCAACAGCCCTAGGTATCCCCCAGTCGGGTGCTCACCTTTGCACTGGCACATCACTGCTTCACTCAGGTCCCCGTCCTTTTCACTGGTGTCCTCGCACCACCAAGGTTCTCCATGACAAATGGCAGCATTGTTTCCCAGTCTGATTTCTGAGATTTCTTGCCATACCTCCTGTTCCCAGAGCTAAGCGATTGCTGTTGCACGGCGGGCTGAACTCTGCATGACCAGTTCTGAGGGATTTCTCAACCACAGCGTCCTGCAGTACAGCACCAGAGCCTGCCTCCAATTAGCTCGGGAGCACAATTCCAGACGCCTGTGCTTGTCTGAGCAAATGCCATTTGTTTGTTGGGTGATGATGCTTTTCTAAGACTATGTTTTATTCATTGCATGAGTGACATTTCTGCAAGAGGTGGTGATATGTCTCTAGGTCTTAGTTTTTTCTGGTTTTGGAAATATTCATCAAACAGCTATAGCAGAGCACATTAGACAATTTATGTATAAGTAAATTTGCAGTGAGAAACAGAAACTTATATATTAAATTAAACAGTCACAAGATTTTAGAAACAATACAGCCTTACCATGACAAAAGATATACTTCTGATTCAAAGATGGATCTCATTTTAAAATTTATTTTTATATTCCTATCTTGTGATTATCATTGTTAGATTAGTCATGGGATTAAATACACATTTAAAAAACCGAAATTTAGAAATATGAATATTGAAACAAGTCATTTCAAGATCACTGTGTACATTATTACCTCATCTACAAGACACTTAGATATTTGGCTGAGTCCCCTTTGATCTTGAACAGAAAGCAACCAGCTTTCAGTAGTGTCTCTTCATAATGCTTCTTTTTCAATATTCCCATGTCTTGGATTAGATTTCTCCACTGAAGATGTTCATAGGATCAAATGGCAGAGTTTGAATTCTGAATTTGTGGGATCTGTCACCCTTTTTTTTTTTCCCTTGTGGCCTGTTTTCAGACTAATAATCTTGAGAGTAGATAAGCCTCAGGGAAAAAAAAAACCCAACAAAACCCACAAAAACCAAACAACAACCAGAAACCCCTTATATTTCAGCCTCCTAGCCCAATAATACTATTATGCAGCATCAAAAGGCTAAATCTGTGTGTTTCTCTAGTGCCCTATAAACACCTTTATTCAAACCCTTGCCTCACAGAGATTTATATTCCTATGGAAATGCAAGTGATACCAAGGGCAGCAGCTTTTAAGTGCAGCTGCAGTTATCATTAAAAGAGAGAAGCATTTTAAGGAATTTTGATATGCTTTGATATTAAATGTCTGCTGGGTGAAATACAGAACTACGCCAGCCCAAATATAGATGACCATTGATTGGTACCTTCTTCTTTATTAAACAAACAAACAAACAAACAAAGACTCTAAAATACATTCAATTTTTAATATTTAAGAAATAAGATTGTAATAAGGTAGAAACAAATATACATGTGCTGTGGATGACAGCAGTTCCCTGTAGAACAAGACACACATACACATACCTTGTATGCCTATATTTGAGTATATACATTACTTTTCTATGAGACTTGCATCATTTAAATCCTTAGTCTCTTATGTCTGTAAGAACATTGCGAGTCCCTTTAAAACTACTTCTGCATTGACAGCTGGAAGTTTGAATCAATTACATTGATGGAAACACAGAAAGTGGACATTTCTGTGATTTAGACTTCACGTGTTACAAAGCAGTACAGTGTACAGTCTGTTTGTATTTTATATTCCTTACCTATTAATACTGAATTAGAGCAGAGTAAGACTTTTATATAAACTAAAAGGCCAGCAAATTAATGAATAGTTTGAAGCACTGCCTTTAGCTTTCACAGATTTCATTGAGAAGTGAAGAGTCACTGCAGCGCAGGCAGCCCACAAGTAGCCTCTGTGGGATTGATCAAAGCAATGAAATCTCTGTCCTGAGTACATGATGAAACATTAAAACATAAAGAGTTGCTCATTGCAACTCTTGATACATCTATTAGATTTGCTTTTTTTATGATTTAAGCTGTGCTTTTGTTAAATATCAGTCTCAGAACTTTGCACCCTACACTTGGACAAGAGGCAGTAGTATAAAAGTGGAAAGAAGTGAAGCTTTAGCAATAGCCTTTTGCTATATGCCGTTCTTCCAAAGCAAAACTTGGAAACTTTCTGAAGCCATTTTCCAGCATTCACTATTGATCTACAGTCTACTTCTACATTTCCTGAATTTTCAAAAAATGTTTTTGCATTAATAAGTCTACTATCCAGGCATTATTCCTCTAAGAAATGATGCAACCTAACTGCATTTTGTTGTTCCTATTGCAAAATCTTGTCTTTTTAAAATATTCTTTTAAAATTATTTTTTCTGAAGTCAGAGTGGATTCACACACAATGCATATGAAACTTGGAGAGACTTCAGACATAGGTTCTAGCTTTTACCAGTCTCTTGTGATTTATAGCCCAAATTCAGTCATTCTTCCTTTGAGCATGCAGATATTTTTTAGTCATTTAATATTTGGAAGTCAGAAGTCAATTTGGCATGGAGGAAAATACAGAAATGCTGTCTATAGGCCCATGAGAGAATGTCATTGCTTTACAGCTGCTTAACAATTTACCGCACATTAGCTGAAGGATTCTAATTGTCTGCCCATGCCCTTGAGTTTGCCCAAAGTGAGGTAAACATCAGTGTGCTCCTGGGACTACTCATTAAATGAAGCATTATGTTTTAGTATTGAAAAGTCTCTACTGTCATTTCATTATATTGTACTTTAAAGACAAATTTACTGTGCATAAGAGTAATTTTAATTATGTGGTTTGCTGTGTGTTTATGTTGGATATTTTTCAATTGCTCATACAAACTACAGAAACACATATGTGTGCACACAACACTTTTCCTGCTATAATTAGGTCTTTCTGGCACTTTGCAATAGCAGGATAAAAGCCAAATTGTAGCTACCTTTGGAAAATCCTAAAAGTAGCTGTAATTGAAAAAGGAGGAGTAACTTTTCTGGTTTAAAAATGAATGGGTTTTGTTTTTCTTTTTTTTTATTTCCCAGAAAGTGTCATGTTTTCCATCTTCATTTTAATGTTATTTTTGACAAAAAATATCAAGGAACTTTTGAATATGTTTATATTTTGAAATATCTCATAAATGATAAAATCATAGAATCATAGCATGGTTAGGTTTGGAAGGGACCTTAAAGATCATCAAGTTCCCAACCCCTGCCATGGGCAGAGACACCACTCACCAAACCAGGCTGCTCAAGGCCCCATCCAACCTGGCCTTGAACACCTCCAGAGAGGGAGCAGGCACCAATTCCCTGGGCAACCAGTTCCAGTGCCTCACCACCCTCGTACTGAAGATTTTTTTCCTAATAGCCAATTTAATTCTACTCCCTTCCAATTTAAAACCGTCCTCCCTCATCACTCCATGACCTTCTAAAAAGTCCCTCTCCAGCTTCCTTGTAGGCCTCTTCAGGTACTGGAAGGCTGCTATAAGCTCTCTCCGGAGCCTTCTCTTCTCCAATTTCCCTAGATTCTCTTCTCGAAATTCACTAGATAATGACAGAAATGCTATTACATTATTGTGAGCAACTGCAGATATTAGTTTAACTTGAAATTTGACTTTTGATAAATATAATAAATATATAAATACATAAAGTTAAATTCTAAATGCAACTAATTTGTTCTTTTGGGACAATTACAGGTCATAATAGTGAATTGAAACCTCTGTTATGGTAGTAAAAGGAAAGGAACTCTTTACGGCTCACTGCAGTATTTCTATGAGCTGTAAGTCATTTTGAAATTTACTGCCTCTCATGATTCACTGTGTGGGCTACTGCTACAAAAACTGTATTCTGATAGACCCTTAAATTGATGACTATACATATATATGAATTATAAGTATGAAGAATATAAAGTACAATTGCTTTTTGGTATTTATATTTTCCATTCTGCTAGAATATAGTAAACGCAGATGAAGAATCCCTTTCACGAGCTATAAATTTCAAGTTCTGACCTACTGACTTCATGAGAGCAAAAATTCTCCAGTGGGAGTAAGATGTTCATCATGTCTTAACATAAAGTCCAGGAGTCAAGGAAACGCCTGACAGGAACCAGTAGCTTGTCCAGTCTGCCATTCTGGCACCAAGAGTGGGTAAGACCAGATGTTTCAAGAGAAGACATAAATCTTCACTATTTTACTGTTCTAAATTGCAAGATGACTGTTTCTTACAGCACTCACACCTTGAAACATGAAGATTAATAAAGCTTATTATTGTATTTCTACATAGACACTTGGTAGCATACATTTTAAAATACTTTTCTTCAGTTATTTATCCTAATAGTTTTGAAAATAGGCAATTTTAAAGATTATCAACTTGTGAAAAAGTAACACCCATTCCCTCCCTCACCTTTATTTCATTTGGAATGAGAGTAAAAGTTCCAAAGTTCTGGATGTGGGAAAACTTGGCCACTTCAGTCTAGTAAAACTGAATATGAGAGAGGCAGGAGGTCTTGCCACAGAGAGAGGTGACAGAACTACACAGCTACCCGGTACTGGGATGCTTTTTCTGTCCTACCACGTGAAGGTGTTCAGGGAACAATCTAAAATGCTGCTCCTGGTGTTGAGCCACTGTTGGTTGTGAAACCTGGAGGGTTTCTCTTTCACTGATCTCAGCTGTGATTTTGCCCCACCCATGTATTTGCCAAACTTGGAACTTTTTTTTGTTGTATGTTCAAAGCTAGTGCTGGATTCTGACCAAAGATTTAGTTGTGAAATGGTACGTTTCATCTTGTGTGGTTACCATAGCAAGCAAACACTTTTGCAGCTGACTGATACTATCACATTATTTTTTCCTAATCAATTTTCTCATGATTTCCCAGCCACTCTGTGAGTCTATTACAAAAAAACCCATAATGAGATAGGGCTCGTAATGCCTCTAAATTTCAGACAGTTGAATGATCATCACAGCTCAGTCAGAATCTTCCTATTTTTCTTGCCAAGTGTGATCTACTTTCTGGATAATATTATGAAGATGGTGGTATATGAGGGGAAATTAATATATTGTTAGGTTACATTCTTTGTATCGGAAGTGGTTCTTCACACAGTAGGTAGTAGACATACAAAATGCAACACCAGAAGGTGTTGCAGATGCAAGAATTTTACAAACACCCAAATGAAGCTGGACAAGTACTTGAAAGTGATATCTACTTGGGGCTTGCAAAATAGACAAGACACAAAAGGCTCAGAAAACCTCATTAGCTGACAATAGTTGGAGAGAAAGGGGAGCAGAAAGGATGGGGAAATACCATATATTAATGTTCTATTCTTACTCTTCCTTACACTTACTGTTGAAAATAGACCACTAGACTGCATGAGCCTTCATTCTTGCCATTGCAAACATTTTTATATTCTTATTTAAGTAAGGGGTTGTTGTGTTAGAGGGTTTTACTGGAGCAGGAAATGAGTGTTGAAGGTGGAGAAACCCCAGAACTGCTTAAATGTAGAAAATCAGTAATGTGTTTTGTGATACATATTGCTAAGGGAAGCAAATTGAGAGAAAACTTTAGTGTTGAAAGAAGCTCAAATGTGATTACTTTCTGAGTTACAGACTGCATAGGTTTACAGTCTTGCTTTTTTAACTTTTCCACTTCATCTTATATTACTGTGAGGAATACATTTGCATTGTTTTCTTGGTTATTTCTCCTGGTAGTTCTCCAAGTACGTACAGAAGGCGTTTCCTGATGTAGCTCTATATCTTCTACGTACTGCTTTCTAAAGCTGTAGCCAAAGTTAATTAAAATAACTTGTGCTACAGTACACATAGACTATTGATCAACAAAGAAGCTATCAGCTGTAGAAACTATGTCTTCTAAAGATGTTCCTCTTTTTTCATAAAGAATATCGTTATGTGGAACAATTAAAAGGGTCACAGTCAATTCATAGTTCATGAGTCAATTCAGTGACTCATAATTCTGAAATTTATTATGCACATAAGGAATTTATTTTTGGTTTTTTTTTTTTTCATTTGTCTCATCCTTTGTTAGCATTGGCCTTGCTTGCTGGCTTCTTATCTTTTTATTGTTTTCTGGTTTGTAATGTTTATATAAGTACTTCTGAAAAACAAGAATATGGCTGAGGTACCTCTAAAGGAAAGAGATGCCAAGGTTTGAGTGGGCTTTCTGAATTGACTCACTCTGCACATGCACAGCCTACTTTCTTATCATCTGTAAAATTTAAATTTGCCTCTGGTGGAATTGTTGCAAAAAAAAAAAACTTTAAAAAAAGATTATAGTTGCTGTTGTTATTTATTGTTCTTAGTATGATAAGTATCAATGATAATGGTGAAAATTAAAACTGTTCCTACTCTCAGAATTCCTCTACTTATTCTTAAGAAGAAAAAAATTCTGCTAGTCTTTTTCTTTGCATATTTTAATATTTTGACAGATGATATGAACCACAGACGTGTATCAGCCATCTGAAATAACTCCTCCTGGATCATTAGAGTGATTACAATCCACAAGCTTATAGATACCCTGGAACCTGTCAAGAAAAAGTGCTGTGAGAACGTATTTTTTTCAGAAAGCCCATCTGAAAGGAAAACTGCTTTTTTTCCCTCCTTCCAGTTTATTAATGGTATGAGATGACAGCAGTTTAGCAATGATTTTCTTGGTACAACTTGTTAGTCAACTTTGTCCTGTTTAGATGATGCTTTCAGT
Organism: Laterallus jamaicensis coturniculus; assembly: GCA_022605575.1. NCBI lineage: Eukaryota > Metazoa > Chordata > Aves > Gruiformes > Rallidae > Laterallus > Laterallus jamaicensis. Next base: position 7,825,020 of record JAKCOX010000003.1, read on the forward strand.
AGGCTTTTTTTTTTTTTTTTTGTCATAAACAGGACTTTTGTTACCATATGTCTTAGTCAGTCAGAGAATAACAAGACTCACAGTTGACATGTATGTGTCTGTTTTTCTTGGATTCTGGAGAAATGTGAATATTCTCTGTGTCCCTAGAAAGGAAGCTGTAAGACCTCACCCAGCATTGCAGATTATGCAGGAAGAATTAGCAATGAGCTCTTTCTGTGCTTAAGGAGGAGCACAAAGAGGCTACAGCGGGACTAAGGGTCTAGACAGCTGATCTCATTGAGGATGGAGGATGGTCAGCACCACAGAAAAAATGTTCGATAGCTTGTCAATTCATGACCCTAAGGTCTAAGAGACTTCCATTCCCTCAGAGAAATGTTGATCCCCATTAATATTAATGGTTGAACTTCATTTGACATCAGTCAGTCCTGGGTCTGAGTACATTATTCCCTGTGCATTAATGCAAGTCACATACTCTGTCTGAGCAGACAAGGGAAGCAAGTTTCCAGTAGTCATTGTCGGGCATTCAACTGAATGGAAAGAAGCATATCCATATAATGTATGAGATAGTGGCACTGATATCTATTAATTAACATAATCTGAACCCACTCCTTTCTCACTTAAAATCCTCCTAGGATAGCTACTGAGTACATTTAGCATCAGCTTCCCCAGCTGTGAAGCTGGAATAGCAGGAATACATTTCCTTTGCAAAGACTCAATAATTTATGTACTAGTCACTGTATATTTTAAGTTGGATGTATGAAAGCAATTATATAAGTTTTAAAGACTACATCTCGTTAGGGTTTTATTCCTCTCCAGGCACAGGAATTTCAGTTTGGTATTGCAGATTAAAACCAAACCAAAACAAAACCAAAAAACTGAGGATTAATTTGACTAACACATTATCACCTACCTCCAGATTTGAGAGGTAGTTACTTAGTTTGCTGAAGGACCTGTGGACCGAGGTTCCTTTTGAAAAGCCAATATCTAGTTTTTCTGATGATTTATTCTGAGTAGTTCTGCTTTTCTGGTTCCTTGTGAAGAAATTGCACTTCACAGGGTCTGTCCATGTAAGGCTTTTGTATAATGCATGCCCATTTAGTTAGTTGGTATATTTGTAAGCTCCAGCTGCAGCCATCACTCTCTAAATCTGTCATTGAAGGATTTTGTTTTAAATTCTCTCTGGCTTTGTTTTCAGTTGTCTCTGAATTCCTCCCTGTGTTGAGTCACAGCTGTGAAAAGAGAAATCTACCACTTTAATTCAAGGGGTCAGTGGTTTAAAAGCACTAAAGCCTGGTGGGGAATAGCTTAAGGAAGATAGTTAATCATGATGATCCCTAGGGGTTTCATAAACTTACATAGGGTAATACACACATTCATCCGACATGAAGAGTCCTGGATATCTTCAAGCCCTGGTTTCTCTGGGGGGTGCCTGTTATACCAGGGTGTAGGATCCTCTAAAGAACGAGCACCTGTGGTGGATATTTGCCACCTGCTTAGTCAGTTATGGAAACTTGACTTAATCTTCTCCACCACATCCCTTTTCTAGCTAAGCTGGCATGGAGGACATTTTTAGTCATTATTCTCCCTACAACCTTGAGAAGTATTTAATATAGTAACCACAGTGGCTTCTACTTCTTGATCCAACTAAGAGAACCTGGCAGGAAGGATCTGCTAATTTGGACAGAAAAGAGAGCAGGCTAGAACATACTGATTGTATTTTGTCTTCTGGGTGACAGAACTCTTTGGCTCGGTGTGGCTGTCAGCAGTCCATCCAGTGGTGTTTCTCACCCAACTTCCTCTTCTAACTCAAATGGGGGAATTCTGGAAGAAAACCCCTTCTTGTCTCAGTGCAGATGAAAGCATTATTTCAAATGCAGTGTCAATAATTTTGACACTGAGTCTGTGTTTGGTTCTCATGGGATGGGCAAACCAGGACTGTGTGGTTGAATGATACCTGGCATTCTTGAGATACTGGATTAAGTTTCATAGCTATTGCAGTTTCTGTCCCTATTCTGCATGCACTTCAATTCCCCTATGCCCACATTGCTGTTCTAGATGCAGGAATTTATGGTCTGTTTGTGAATCAGCTCTTGAATTACTGCAGCTTTTGGACAGTTCTATAAAAGGAAAGCATTCTTAATGTCAGTCAGATTTCAGGAGTGAAGTAGGTTAGTTTTCAGCAGATTAGGCAGGCATTGCTCTCATCATAAGAGTCCTTGGAAAGATAAGGGTGGTCACTGAAGAGTAGAAAACATTGTTTGATAGCTATCAGAGCCTTAAGTTCATCAGTGGAAAGGTGTTGGATGTTACTGAAGACCTTCAGTGTGTGATCCAGTTCAGTTATTCACCTGTCCATTAGCTGTTGAAAGAACTAGTAGAAAAAATTAAGTTATAAGTGACATCAGGAGATCATATGGTCCCATTTGCCACTCAAAGGATGGATAACTTCAGCTGTGGATCAGATTGCTTACAGCTATGAGTTTCAAGTGTCTGCAAATATAGAGACTCACAACTTCTCTAAACCTCTCTTCCAGTGTTGACCACCCTTGTAGGGAATGAGCCTCAGAAGTCCCCAAGCCTGAGACTGCCTCATCAGTATCTATGGGGGAAAAGGAAATTAGAGGTGGTGTTTTACATCCTTTCTTTTTTGTGTTAATCTTCTGGTTATGGCAACTCCCTGGTAACTAACTGGTTAACCATCTGAAAAGCTTTGTTGTTTTTCAGTGCCGTATTGATTCATTTGTACATTCTATGTCCTCACTTTGTCCTCACGAGACAAAGGAAATTTATTGTGGTTTTAAACCAAAGTGGAAATAGTTCTGTGTTGAATGGAGGTGGTGATGCCTGAATTTTTGTTTTCTTTTTCAGCATGGCTGTTTCAGATTCCAGGAACTGTCCTGCTAGCACCCTTCACAAAGCAGCTTAAAAATAGACCAGAAAAACAAATTTATTGCACCAAATAGAAACTGATTTCTGCTGCAACACAAGCAGAAATATCCCTTAGGGTCTGGTAGTGGCGTGTCCTAACCCTTGGAAGTAGTGAATTTGGTGATCAGTGAACACATTCCCATTAAAGATTGAGAACCTGCTGTCTGAATTCACACTGGCCTCATGTTACTCCTTACTCAGCTCTGTGAAGCTCTTGTTTGCAGAAAATTAAATTGTGATTACTTGTAATTTTCTACAGTTTGAACAAGGGCTTAAATCGTGTGTAAAACATTGGAAGAAGTGGTGAGTCATGGGTCTCGCCGCAGGAATCACGGCCAGCAGTGTGCAGTCCCTGGTGAGAAGGGTGGCTGGGTGACTAAGGCACTGCCTGGATGTCAAAGGGATGTGGGTACTGGTCCTAACTGCTAGTGTGACCTTATGCAAGTGGTGTCATCTCCTATAATAACATTAAAAAAAAATAAAATCAATTAACTCATAATTACAAGGATAGAGAATAAAGCCATTAAAGCTTTTAAACTGCTGGGGTGCTGTGGTGGTGAGTACCTGAGGGAAAACCATTGAGAGGAATAGGTCAACATTAAGCTAGGGAATTGTGTAAGTTGACAAATGGGATATGTTATAGTGGCTTTGCTGGTTCCCTCCCACACATCCTCCAAATGTAAATGAAGTAAAACATTTTATAAAAACTTGGAAGAAAGCAAATTCATTCAGCCTAACAATGTAATGGGTTAATGTGCCAACACAGATCACTGCACTGCAGCGTACACGTTCATATGCATATCATTTTACATATTGGCTGCACAAAATGTTGATCCAAAAATTAGTTGGACAACGGATATATAAAAAAAAAAACCAACAACCCTCCTCCAGTAGAGTTCAAGTATATGGTCATAAATTATAAATCAAAATTTGTTGGAAGTGTAAATTAAAGTCCTTCCGGCATGTCTCTCCCTGTACTGCAGTTTATATATTAAAGCCCTGCAGTCTGTTCTGTACAGAGTTCACTGACAGTGCATCAAATAATGAGGCCATACATCGATGAAAGGAATTCTATGAAAATATGCCATTGGATATACAGCGAACATATTTGATCAAAGCCCAGCTGCCATATGAAGTGCACATCTTTTAACCGTCGCTAAACTGTATTAGTCTGAATTCTTTTGCAGACTATCAGATCAGACTTTCGCACAGCTGACAATGAACTAATACTGGCAGTTACTGAAACATCCTATCAGTACAATAGAAATAATTTTAAAAATGTTTATTTATATTAAGATGCCAGATACAACATGTAGTTGTCTGTCTTTAATATTCGTAATGTTCTAGTTTTCTTTGAGAGTCCCATAGGCAGCTTTTAGACACAGCTTTTTAGACACACAAATCTGTGAGTGCCTATAAGCATTTATGCAAAATTCCAACCGAGTTGGCAATACATTTCTCCTAACATCAGAGAAACATAGCCACTAATTTTATCACAATAAAGGTATGCTGCGAAATAAATTAGCATTATAAATATATTTGAAAATTTAAATCCTAGTTCCTTTATTTCTTTCAGTTTTTGTGAGGGTTTGTTTTGGTTGTTTTCTGGGTGATTTTTTAATTTTTTTTAAATTTTTTTTCAAATTTTTTTAAAAATTTTTTTTTTTTAGTAAGGTTTGTTGGGTTGTGCTTGGATGAATGGGAGCGTAGCTGCATGGTGAACCAAGGCATTTCTTCCTGCGTATAGAGTTGTCTGTCTGGTAGTGCCTCTGGAATAGGCTGCCCAGAGAGGTGGTGGATGCCCCATCCCTGGAAGTGTTCAAGGCCAGGTTGGATGGGGCCCTGGGCAACCTTGTGTAGATCCAGGCCTGAGGTTGGTGGCCCTGCCTGTGGCAGGGGGGTTGGTGCTTTATGATCCTTGGGGTCCCTTCCAACCCTTGCCATTCTATGATTCTATGATTCTATGATTCTATGATGTGTGTATAGCTGAAATGTATAATATATTCACAGAATCACAGAACTGTAAGGGTTGGAAGGGACCTCCAGAGATCATTGAGTCCAACCCCACTGCCAAAGCAGGTTCCCTAGAACTGGTCGCACAGGGAGGCATCCAGTCAGGTCTTGAATATCTCTAGAGAAGGAGACTCCACAACCCCCCTGGGCAGCTTGTCCCAGGGCTCTGTCACCCTCACTGTGAAAAAGTTCTGCATATTGGCGCGAAACTTCCTGTGCTCCAACTTGAGGTCATTGCCCCTTGTCCTGTATATTGCTGTATAGCACACAATTAATGGAGCCATACAACAGTAGGAGCTGGCTTAGGTCTGTATTTCTTGGATCCAGGACAGGAGAAATCTGCGACATACAAGGCAGGGCAAGTCTCTGTTCAAGTAAGTAATCTGTAAAATACCCCATTGCCACTGGTTACTGGTAACCCCAGAAATACTAGCCTGTCCAGACCTCTGGAAAATAGAACTGTCACTGCTAAAGGACTCATATTCCTCCCCTGCAGATGTTGGAAGGTTTCTTATGAAAGAAGGAACAGAGAACAGTTTTTCCACAGCAAAACACTGGCAAGAATTCCTGGAGATGAAAAAGAGACTGTAATCCTTCCTTTAAGTTGGCCATTGTAGGTACAGTTTCTTCCAACAAAAGAATGGTAGTTGCAGGGTCAGTGGTTTAGCTGGCCTGACAGTGCTGCCTGGGGTTAATTCAGGTTTTGCACAGGACAAATGCAATCTGTTAGTGTTTAAACATTCAGGCAGGTCTCCTCAAAATGAGCTTTTTTTTTTTCCTCTGATGGCCATCGTGACGCTTTTCTGGCTTTTCAGCGTTTTCTCAACAGCAGGCCAAGGCTGTTCTGCAGACAAAGCTTCATGCATGCATTCGCTCCATGTCTCCTTTACCCAGAGCTGAGCCAACCCACCCCAACCACTGCAGGTGGTGACAGACATTTTAGAGGAAAATTTTCTGTCTCTCCTCTAAAACCTTCAGACGTCACGGTACTCAGCAGGAAGCGGTTTTCATCCTGTCTACCTTTTCATTAATGTCTCTGGAAGTTTTTGTCCTACTGCCCTTTTCTTTTCTTGGATACCAAAGTTACAAAACCCGGTTTAGAATCACTTTCCATAGCTTGAGAAGGCTTTTCGGTCTGCTGGGGAAACATGCTATGCTTAAAATAACATAACACTGAGGTTTGGCTTAGGGTTCCTTTTGATTCTTATGTGTTGCTGAATCGTGCCATACACTGCTTTCTTCTTTGGCTTGTGTTCTTTCTTTTTTTCTTCTCCTTTTTTTCTTTTTTTTTTTTTTTTTTTAATACAGATGTAATAACTGAAGTCACAGTTCCTTCCAGGAAGGGGGAAAAATAAAAAAACCAAAACATCTGAGATGCACATGTATCTAACTGTAGTGAAAGGCATGTAGATATTTATGTGCGGAAGATACCAGTTACACATCTGACTGGTGGGACCTTTTATTCATCTGCTTATATCCTCTTTGCAATATCATTATCAGATGACAAATTTCTTTCCATCCCATCCTTTTTCTTGGACGGTATACACTCTGCTTGGGAAACAGGCTATAGAATCTAAAACCATAGGTGTGATTTCCTTTTCCTTTTTTTAAGGAGACACTATATACAGAATCACAGAATCACAAGGTTGGCAAAGACCTTTAAGATCATCAAGTCCAACTGTACCTGTCCTATTCTAAATCATATCTCTAAGCACCTCATCTACCTGTCTTTTAAACACATCCAGGGATGGTGACTCAACCCCCTCCCTGGGCAGCCTATTCCACATCCCGACAACACTTTCAGTGAAAAATTTTTTTCTAACATCTAATCTGACCCTGCCCTGGCACAGTTTTGTTCCATTTCCCCTTGTCCTATCACCTTGGAATACCAAGAATTAGGATTAGAGAATAGCATTTGTTTTATCATCAGCCTTTGACTTGTCCATTATATGTCCAACAGATACAGTCCCGCAGACAAAATTTTTCAGCATCACAGTTTCTAGTGATATATAACACGTCGGTGTGCATGGCTGTCTACCTGTCACATTCTGAAAGGATTTTTTTCTACATCTGTGTGAAAAATTGGGGTGTAATCCTGATCCCACTGAAAAATATCCCTGTATCTTTTGAGGATAACATGCTCATTTCCCATGTGTATAATTTTAAGTGCTTGATAGTAAATTTCATGGTCAGATAAGCTCTTCATAGCAGTGTGATACAGACCACTCCAGAAAGGTTACCCATTTTTACCAGCACTTATCTCCAAACAAGCTACATGCCTTTTCTAAATGCATCTATCAGTAGGTCACCTTCAGAAAGATGCAGAAAACTATAAAAAATAAACTAAGCAATGGAGTTCATTCTTTGTCTCTCACGGTCTCCATTTTCACTTTAGCTTGAGTTTATCTTAATGTACAAAAAATCCAATCTAATCCTCAAACATATTTTTTACCCATTGGAAGGATTTATTTATTCTCAGATGTTTCTCTGAAATAAACCCCAGATTTTTAACTGACTTTTTGCTCCCTCAGTTGCATCCTCCTTGTCTCTCCGTCCCTTCATTTCATTTTGCTTTCCTTGGCTCTTCTCAAGCGAGAATCAGAGCGAAGATTTTTCTTGCCTTCCAACTGACTGGTGGTGATTGGACAGTGTATACATTCTGTGAGGAGCACAGTACAGGTAAAGCCCCTAAAGCTTTGCAAGGTACATTATAAGCTGGGTTAGGCATCACATCAGCCTTTATTATTCATCTGGATATTTAACAACAGCAAGGTCTGCTTTATGTCAAAACCTTATATACTAAAACTGATGAGTTAAGCCAAGCACAACAAAACAAAAAATTCACCTACTGTAGGCACATGTAATTTTTTTGATTGTACCATGATCTTTTTATTCAGCAAGTTTTGCTCATGCCGGGAAGTGATGCAATACTGATCTGGGGGATTTGTAAAAAGAAGTATTTTTCAAAATCCTGGAAGAGAACATTTGCTGCACTATAAACAGCACAAAAAATAGTGATGAATAATACTGTTTACCAGTTCATGGATAAAGTTAGCTTTAAACTGAGATTTCACGATGAAGAGAAAAGCCTCCGCCAAATAATACAACAGACTATCTATCTAAGGGGTACAATAACACTGCTTCATTTTGCTCTGGGTGAATATCATCTTTGTTGTTTAAAAAATATGTTAATGTTCAGTAAGTCTGGAGATTTTATTTTCAGTCTATTTTATTTTATGAGTTATTTATCTGACTCATGAATGCTTGTAATTTTCCCTCTTACTAACACAGGATATTTGATAGCCATTTCATGGTTACAGTACAGGTTTGAACCATGCACTAAACGACTATAGTAATTTTCGTCTTGTAATATGTGTAAGAATTTATAGATGAGATAGCTACAAGTAAATGCATTGGAAACTTGTATTTGTATATTTGCAGTTAAATTAACGTGCTTCAAATTTGTATACAGATATGTAAAGTATATGTACATTATGAGTAAACAGCATTCAAGAAAAAAAGCAGATAACATATGATTCAATACATTTTGAGTTGTAGGTAGGGCACTCTTCGTGGGGTTTTTTTCAGCCAATTAGTTTTAAATCCTTTAAAGCATAGGCTACAGATGCTATTTGGTTGATGTTTGCATGAGATGTCTTTTACTCTCCTCACTCCATTCCCTTTTGAAGGGCAACCAGGCTGGTGAATGGGCTGGAGGGCAAATCTTATGAGAAACAGCTGAGGAGGGGTGGGGGTGGGGGGGGGTTAGTCTGGTGAAGAGGAAGCTGAGGGGAGACCTTATCACTGCCTACAATTACCTGAAAGGAGGGTGTAGAGAGGTGGGTGATGGTCTCTTCAGACAGGTGACAGGTGATAGGACAAGGGGAAATGGCCTTAAGCTGTGCCAGGGCAGAGTCAGATTAGATGTTAGGAAAAAGTTCTTCACTGAAGGAGTTGTCTGGATGTGGAACAGGCTGCCCAGGGAGGGGGTTGAGTCACCAACCCTGGATGTGTTTAAAAGATGGGTGGATTAGGTACTTAGAGATATGGTTTAGTAGAGGACAGGTACAGTTGGACTCTATGATCTTAAAGATCTTTTCCAACCTTCTGGGTCTGTGATTCAGTGATTCCATGGAAAAATATAGCGAGATTCCAATATGTCAGACAGGGATAGCTGAGGAGAAGAAAGAAAAACTCAGGCATTGGAGATAATAGTTTACATAGTGACTCTAATTGGCCTAGGTAACTTCTTCATCCTGCTTCTAAGTCCATAGTGACTATCAGACATTTTTCTATTCTTTTCTAGCTTTTTTTTAATCAACATGAACCAACTGAAAGGTTGCTCTAGACTTTCAGTAGTTACTCGCCATTTGCAACATTGCTATTGTTCTCAGTGTAACTAAGCCTTATCATTTAGTTAATTGTTTTTTCTGTATTTGCTGTAGGTGGTTTTTTGTTGTCCTTTTTATCAGAGTGAAAAAAATTCTGAATTTTAGAATGGCCTTTGAAAACTAGTGCTGGAGACAGTTCTGTATAGGTTTTTTGTTACGGAGGTAAACTGAGAGTTAGATGAACTGTTAAAAAAACTGTGTTTGCATATGGGTCACAGTCCTTCCAGCTCTGGACTTCATGACGCCAGGAGAAGTCAGAAACCTACACAGTTTTTGTGAATGCAAGATTTTGCATTTAGATAGGTTTGATCCGAACAATCTGAAAAAACTCCCATAAGTTCAGATCTCCCTACTGTCTGTGTTGTGTGTTTGAGGAGGTTGAAGAGCTCTGTTTATTCCACAAAGGGCCTGGAATAAATTATGTTTAGTAAATTGGCTCCAGGTTTTCCTCTTTCAGACAGTAGCTTCAGAGCAATCTGTTTTATAGGCTCCACTAAATCTGACCATTTGCAGGGAGGTGACACCTCATTTCGGGGACGTGACATCACACATGTGCCAGTTAGGTACAGCTCCCTCTCTCTGGCAAGATGGCAGAACACTGACAGATAAATGCTTTGTCTTTTGGCAGTTTTAACCTACAACCCGTTTTGAATTTATGAGCCCTGCAGGGAGGTCCTAGCAGAACGGAGCCAGGCTCCTCAACCCCTCTTAAGCATCCTGCCTCCCACCCCTGGCCAGGCAAATAATAGCTCCTTTATTCTTCTGGAAATACCCCTGTTTCAGCGAGGTGTATGCATAACTTCCTTTCCTAGTTGGTCTTGCAGGTGATAATTAACATAGTACAGATACTTCTGAGCCAAAGCCAAGTAGCTTTAGCCTCAGTGTTTTTCTTTTCAAACTTTTTTCCTTCTTTATTTTGGGTCTGTTCATGATGAGGAAATTTTAGAGTGAGTTGCTTAGCAGAACTGTTGAAGAACTAAAGGAAACAATTCTTTTTCCTCCTCTGACAAAACTCTTCTTACTTTTGAGGGGAGAAAAAATGAGTGAGTTAGATTTAGTTTTAGGTTTTACACTTTATTTCTGTTCATGGCTCTGATTACCTCTGAGCAGTGTGACTCTCTTAAGCACTGATTGACATTGCATATGTTGTAGAGATGAAGGATATTTCTTGAAGATTAATGTCCACTTAGCTGGTCTGAAGTTCATTAACCTGAGCTTGTCGTTAGACTGTTGGAAGGGTTCTGTGTAGAAGCTGTAATTGTATTAGAAGATCATTATAAACTAAAAATATATGTGACTTCTCAGTGTATGAGACTGTTTCCCTCTTGATTTCTGCCTTTTGAAGGATGGTTTGTTTCTATCATTCAGCTGAAGATGAACAAGGCTGATGTCTCTTTACTTAATATAGTCCTCCTCTTACTCAGTCTGCTTCTTTACCCCTTCTTCCCCCCAAAAATAGATATTTTAAAGGAGATTTAATCCTGTGATAGTCCAACCACAAATAAATCTACCAGCATGGAGAAGTAAGGGCCTTCTTTCAAGTTCTTAATAAAGGGAAGGGAAGGATGAAGCAGAGTCATTCAGTGTTTGGTTTATTTTCTTTCCATGTCATCTCATGAATATGTAATGAAACTTGCATTCAGACACTGAATGTGAGTGTTGAGGAAGGGATTGAGAAGAAAGGAGCTCAATGTTCTGCAATAGGAAGGATGCTTTGGGCACTTGACAAATCATTTCCCTCTCTCTCTTTCCCCATCAAACCCTTCCTGCACACTCCTTTGTCTTAACTCTATTGGCAGAAGGTCTGGATGCTCAGAAAGCCCCAGCTTCATCTGAGTGAGGTTTCTTCTGGCAGACAGAACTGGAGGGGTCCTCTTTCCACTCCCTTCATTCCAGGAAGAATGTATTGCCTGCATCATGAGGTGCTCTGGCCCCATTGCTGCAGCAAGTTTACGTGCCAGACATGTTTAGTGGCTCTGGGGCCATGAGCTGTACTGCATCTCTCATGGGCTCATAGGCTTTCCCTTCATGTCCGTGCAAATGCTGGCTGATGTGGGCACTAGGATTACTCTTTTAATCAGGCAGTTTCAATACCTTTCAGAAAAGAATTTTCACAGCAAGTCATGAGCCATTAATCTCACTAGTAACCATAACATTTCTTCACTCCTTGATTTACAGCTTTACTCAAACACTGACATTTGTCATTTCACTATCTCTCTTGACCTCTGGTATCATGCACTTGCAAGGGGACGGATCTGCTCTCACAGATACTTTCACGCTCTGACCTCTGATTTCTTAACCATCAAATTCTGCCTTCAGAACTCAGGATTCCAAGTCATTTCACATGCAAAAGTGGAGTTATTGGGCAAAGGAATCCCATGTAAGTGAGCATGAACATCATACCAGGAGAAGCGTTGCTGCTTTCTGTTCAGCAGCTGGTGGGACAGTGTGACCTTAAGGAATTATGCTCACTGTAGTTTTACAATTCTCTTTTTGCATAGGGAAAATAAGGACAGTGATAATTACTTTAATTTGTAAAACACTTGAAGATTTATGGAATATGAATTACTGTTATTAAGTGAAAAGTGTTGCAAAGCTGGCTTAGTTGCACACTGTGCTAACAAATTCCCATATCAGCCTATTGACCTCAGCATGAACCACTCATTAAAGTTTATAGGACATTTTGGTGAGTCAATTGAGGCAGTTACTCTGCTCAAAATATACTAAGAGCACATTTAAATTAATCAGCTGCATTGACGTTTTTCTCTGTGAAAACGAAACACAACTCTTTGCTCTATCCAAATTTCTTAGTTTATTTATGAAAATTTATGATTGTTATATATTCATTGTTAACTCAGCTTGTATGCCCATAGTATCGGAGACACTCTAGTTGCAGCATAGACATACAATAGCTGTTGTACTGAGATAAAGAAAGAGTTAGAAAACATTTAAGATATCCAATGGAGTGTTATGAACTGAAGAGTTGCATGGTCACTTTTGAATGGCAGATGCTCTTTTCATGGATACTGCATTAATTTAATTTGTGCATAAACTTTACTTCAGTATTTGCCAAGTTAATGTATGTTTCCAACCTCAACGTGTGTAAGTTTAGCATTAAAGAAACAGGTTTACAACATTTTGATTTATAATAGATGAAAAAATACTTCTGTGGCAAATGTGTTAAATAAGCTACTCCATAAAGATAGGTCTGACTTGCTTTCAGAATTATTGTTTGTGTAATAATGCAGAAAAACCCAACAGATGCTTTCTTGTTTCTTTCAGATTAAAATTGGATTGTTTGAAAAGCAGAGAGATACTTCACCATAGTGCAAAAGAAGATATAGGAGAGAGCAGAATGAGAGCTTCACAAGTACCCCATGCCTGCAGCCTGTTATCTTTAGTGATGCTGTTCCTTCCAGTCACTGGAATGTCAAAACAAAATATCCCAAGACTTAAGCTTTCCTATAAAGGTAAACTTTTCAGCAGTCTTTCTGATTCTGCCACTTTTGTTTTAATGTGATGTCGCCAACAGTTAATTTGTATTATTAACCAGGAAAATGAAACACTGTTGTCGTAGCAGTTCCCTCAAACACATGATGGAAGCCTTCAAGATGGATGTGTTCTACCTAGAGACAGTATTAAAGTGTTTTTTTGGGTGGATGGATACATATTACTGAAATATAATTGATTTTTTAAACTATTATTTACGTTTTCTCCTAGAGGATATTAATATGCCATATATAAATTAGGGGGAAGTAATTGCCTGAAAATATGTTTGTAGTGCTACTTGAAACGCCATGAATCCCATTGGAAACATTCCCATGTGGCTGGTAGGGGGTGACATGAGACGTGGAGGACACTTAGACCTTTCTGGAGCATCAGGCAAATGTCAAGAGCTGCCCTGAGTGTTTCAAATGGCACTGACAGTTTAATTCTATAATAATTTTTTCTCTATCAGTAATCTGGTATGTGAAACTCTTGAAATGTTTTTTTTTCTTTCTTCTTACCTCTTTGGATCACTAAAGCATGATTTTCTGAGGACTTTCTTAACTTTATGTGTATTTCTTATTGAGCATGTTACAGGCTGAGAGGTAGACATAAAGAGGTAGATTTCTTGTTGCTTTGAATATACAGTATGCTTCCACAGTTTTCACAAGGATACATCACTTTGTAATCATCTTTTTTAGCTAAAGCAAGTGCTCTCCAGCTAGTTATGTTTCAGTTATGTCAGTGCCCTGCCCTTACAAGACCTAACTCTGCTCTCAGTTTTTCAAGTGTAGGTCTTTCTATGCCTTACACAATCACACTTAGGATGGTGTGGTGCTATAGGAGGCTGTAAAGCCTTCATCGGTGGTTATGATACGTTTATCATGAGTTTAATGCATGGAGGAATTTATTGAGCAAACACAATGACATACGATTTATTTACAAGCTTCTTTTTTGCAAGATTTGTATGTCACCATATATGGTATTCCCCTGTGTTTGAATACATTTGTGAGAGAGACAGAGGAAGAGAGATCCAGGGATCTTGACAACATTTTTATAAATTCAGGAAACAGTTGCACTCACTTAAGCCAATGAACACAGAAACTGAAAGACCTGACATGAGTTATGAAAGTTAGCAATAAAAACCCTGTAACATGCAGCCTGGCTTTTCACAGCTAGGCCTTTCAAGATAATTCCCAGTAGCAGCATATACCATATGGTGGTGGCATTTATAGTGGATTTGATGCCCATGATTAGTGAATTCCTCTTGACTTCAAAGGAAATGGCCTTTGGCAAAATCCTCATGGATGCGTGAGGCAGGTACGGAGGGGGGAAGAGAAAAGTTATTGAGGTCAACACATGAAAAAAAAAAAAAAATAAAAAATTGCTGAAATCTTAGTTTAAAATAGTGGCAGAGACCTGCTGGGAGTGGTTGGGAAAATGCCTGAGCTCGTTTAAAAAGACAATGAGCAGATGATTGATATCTAGGCCCTGACCCAAACTTTTATTAGCAACTTTATAAACCTTTCAGTTTTGCTTCAGGGTTACAGTTTCCTATCCAAACTTATCCACCTATATCCCCATAGGGGGGGAAAAAAAAGCAACAGCAGATACAAAATGGCACATAAATCTTAATTTGGAGAGCTGTGATGGAACAGAAAAGCCAAAAGAAAAAGAATTATCGGAGTTTATTGTAGCTCCTCTTGGTTTTGTTTTTCAGATTTTTTTTTCGGGGCTGTTGGTGGGGTGGTGCTGGTGTCATTTTTCTTTTTCTACAGGAAACAAGAAAAACATTACTGCTTTATTTTCACACTTTTGCATTGTAAAATGTGCAGCTAGTTGCTTGTCAGCATTAAATGACTTTTTTTTGTTGCTAACAGCATGACAGATGTCCCGATCATTTAATATAGTTGTCAGAATTAAGCTTACCTTCCCTTCCCGCCCCAAGTATTCCAGCCTAAATAACTCCAAGGTTTCTGAAAATAAGGTGAAGGAGAAGTGAACTGTCTTGCCAGTTCTCATAAAGTTTTTACAGTCATTCCATTGACAAGTCCTGGCATCACCATTCTTTGGAATTAAGACTTGAAATGTCATGAGGAGGATAATACAGGGTCCTTTTCTTTCTTTATGGAAAACTGACCGAAATCGGCCACATCAGGCAGTTCTAAAAACCTGGTCACACATGTGTTCATTTGGCTGCTAAAGATGTCATTGAAGGGAAGGTTTTATCCCCTTCCAAGTGCAATGTGTTTATAGGATGGCATAGCTCCATCTTCCCAGAATGGCCAAGCATTTTGTTGGACAAGAGAGCTGGACGTGAGCAGGACTTTCCCCTGCAGTTACTTCATGTCACAGCTGCAGCTGAGCATACCTCAGCTGAGAACTAGGAAACTGCTTCTTCCCATGCCATAGCGGTAAGGAGAAGAAAAGGAATGCCAGGTGATAAATCCTGAGGATGAAGAAGTGTGGGGGACAAGAAGAGAGAAAGAATAAGGGGATGGTATTAAGGGAACACAGAGTGTGAGAAAATTGGGAGAGAAAGAAGTAAATCGGTGGTGGATAGAGGAAGAGGGAGAAGGAACAGGGTGGGGTAGCTAAAAGAAGTGTCCATAACCACAAGAGTTCATCAACAAATCATGGTGTATCACAAGTCCTCTGCATTCAGACAGCAATTACAATTTTAGAGCTTGTCTACATGGCAGTTACAGGTTTTTTATCTTCTATGAGATAGCTTAAGGGGCAGAAATTTGTGCTGGAAGTGTTAAGATACACATATTCCAGTGAGTGGGGTGGGTATAAATACAATGTTGCATGATGGATTTCCTTTATTTTTTGCCCCAGTTCTAACCATGTGTTCTAAAAATCATACACATATAAAACTACAAGTACACACAAGCCAATTAAAACATCTTGTAAACACTGTCAGTCATGTATACCCCATCTGTATTAATGTAATACACTATGATCATTAATTACATACCTCATCCTATTTTTCCACATTTTCCCTGATTCATTAGTTGAATCATACTTCAATATTTATTTTTATCTTCTTCGCTTTTATATATTTTGCTTTTAGATATTGGTGGATGTCATTCATATCCCAGAAACTGCCACTATCTCACTGCATTAATCTCTTACATACTTTTAAAAGAGAATGAGGTTTTCTCATACTATGTTATAGCTTCAATATTAGGAGAATGTAAACAAATGGTCTAATAGAAGATTACCATCTTTAGAAAACTTAGGGCTGGTTTTTAAGTAGTCATGGTATAACACTATTCAGTCTCAGAGCAACAGTGTGTATTTATACCCTATGACTATCATTTGAACTGCAGAACTCTGCAAGCACAGAAGAGACTTTCGGCTTCCCTAATCTTACTGTCTACGGCCTCATTTAACATCATCATTCCTACCTTTACAGCAAATGTAGAAATCTTTTGTATACTGATCTTATTCAATACTGTTATTTATAGGATGACATCAGTTCTGTTACTGAAAAAGGGAAAAGCCCATGTCTTAATTTGTACATACAAATGTGTTTAATTCATATAGTGTATACAGTCTTATTTCTGTCTATCTTCCAGGTAGTGATCTTTGCCACTTTATTGGCAGTAATTTTATACAGGTTTTTCGTGTGTGTTTCTAGGCTTTACTTTAGAATGAGAGATAATAACCAAACCAGAAGGCTGATTTCCTTCTTGGAAAAAACCCAACAACCTAAACAACAATGACGACAAGCAAAACCAGAACAAACAAAAAAACCCCAAACCCATACCTCTTTCAATTAGTGACCCTCCTAAAATTTTCCAGCAGAAATCCAGATCCAAGCTGAGAATTTAAGTCAATTGTTTTGCTTTATTTTGTTGCTTTTTGTGGACATATTAGAAGTAGTCTAAGTACTCAAAGAATCATTGAATCATTTAGGTTGGAAAAGACCTTCAAGATCATTGAGTCCAACAGTAAACCTAACACTGCCAAGTCCGATGACTAAACCATGTTCCTAAACACCTCATCTACACATCTTTTAAACACCTCCAGGGATGGTGACTCCAACCACTTCCTTAGGCAGCCTATTCCAGTGATTGACAACACTTTTGGTGAAGAATTTTTTCCAAACATTCAATCTAAGCCTCTGCTGGAATAACTTGAGGCCGTTTCCTCTTGTCCTATTACTGGTTACTCAGGCGAAGAGACCAACCCTCATCTCCCTATAATCTCCTTTCAAGTAGCTGTAGAGAACGGTAAGGTCTCCCCTCAGCTTCCTTTTCTCCAGGCTAAACAACCACATTTCCCTCAGCCCCTTCAAAAGACATTTATAACTTATTAGAAGACATTTACATAACAGAAGTGTCCACCCTACTTTCTTGTGTAGGAGGTGTGTCCAAGCCTAGGTTTGGACATTGCCACTAGTGGTATATCCACATTGTCATCCACAAACACGTATCATTGCCACGTGGGTATGCAGCTGTCCCTAAAAAGCAAGTCATGGTTGATATGACCAGTGCTGGTTTGGTCAGAGGACCAGGACCCTGTGCTGTGACACAGCACACAGGACTGGTAATTGGACTCTATGATCTCTTGAGGTCCCTTCCAACCCCTACAAATCTGTGATTTTGTGATTCTTTGAAAAGGGAAGACTGAAAGCAAGCGCTGGCTTTTAAAACAGAATTTACTTAACACTGTTAAAACCAACTACAGCAGTAATTTAAATTCAATAAACAAGAACATTATTCTCAGCTAATTTTTTTCTTTTTTGTATTGAATGAATTAAGATGCAGTCTTACTCCCTCTGAAGTCATGGCAAGAGTTTTGCCACTGACATTAAAACAGGATCAAATTTCCACTTCTCACTTTTTTCATCTTAAATAGGTAAACTAAAGACATGCAATTCTGTCTCCTCTGTTGAAGGATGGCAACACTAAATCATCAGCTCCACATGGAAATTACCCATGCCTAAGAATTGTTTAGCTGCATGCATTGTTTTACATACATGATTTTCTTCCCCCTAAGAGTGATTCGTTCTTACAACATGGCAAAAAATCAAGCAGATGATAACATTTTTGTGCCAGGAATTCTACTGAAAACTTGACTGGATTAGTACATTTCCTTAATGTTCTTAAAATGAAATTCTTTACGAATGTTCTTAAAATGATACTTTACAAAGTCAAGCATCCTGTTTTCTAAATAATTTTTGCTTTGAATGTATTTCATTTTATAGCTGATGAGATGCCTAACTCGTTGCTTTAGAGCAGTTAGTTTGTTCTGTCTCAGTAGAGCGCTGGCTTATTTCCATGTCATACATCATTTAATTATCCATGTAAAATATAGTTACAATTATATAGCTCCATGAGCCTCATTTAAACTGTGACATTGCAGTAATCCCAGTACCACGAAGGGAGCACAGCTATGAATGGCTGGAACGTGGTAAATTGGGGATGAACAAAAAGGGCCTAGAAATGAGCTTGCATTTCTGCAGCTGTGCTTGCTCTGCAGGAAGAGGAAGAAAAATGAGCAAAACCATGCTTTTGTGGTAACATCAGCACCTGTAATTCTGAATGCCCATGAAGAGCAAGGAAAAATGTGCTGAGTGAGAAAGTGCTGCTTTTCTGGAATCCCTTATTAGTTTTTTAATTAATTATTGGTGATTTGTGATTTCTCAGAAAAAAATGTATTGGATTCCTTTGTAGGGTAACATAGAATGCTCATGTGAGAGTTAGGATCCTAGTTTCAGATGCCTGTCTAGTTATGGAATAGATTTTTCCTGTTTTGTCTCAGAAAAGGCTTTCTGGAGGCAGTGAACATTGAGACTTAAAATGTGCTGTAGGTTATAGATGGATGTGCATGGTTGTCCATATGAGGAAAGACTCTTGTATGTGCTGTAGACTAAGTATAAATTTGAAGGGGTTTATTATGTTTTAGTAACGGGAAAAGCAGTGAGTTTCATACAGACATTTTTTGTCCTTTTTTAAACTAGTGAACTTGGAGGTCAGATCCAACTATATGTTGCATTTTCTGTCGTATAATTATCATATATATAATGTCCTGGAGAGCAGCCTCCAGTCAGTGACATCAACAGTTTACATAGCGGTTGAACTAAGAATAACCTTAGAGAACTGACCCGTATCAACCTCTTAACAGTGTAAACACCCTGTAGCTCACAACAGTTTTCTTTTTTTCATGATCACAAAAGGGCTTCAGTTGGATAAAAAAAGAATTGTGCTCACAAAATACTGAATGATTCTGCTGAATGTTCACTTGATTAAATCTCAGAAGATGAGAGAAAAAAACCCCAAAAGAATAAGACTTTGGGAAGAATGATTGGTCCCTTGTAAAAAGGAGGATGAGACAACATTGAAAAGTGCTTTCCTAGAAGAATAATTCGGGGAAGATACCTCAGTGGTATAAGCTTAAAGAGCGTACTTTAACAAAAAAAAAAAAAAAAGTCTAATTGAATTGTACTTTTACTAAAGAAGCTTGTGAAGCAAAGCCAGTCATCAGTAGTTTTGAAGATCCCCACCTCATTGTCTTTCTATGCACTAATTTGAGGGCACAATCCTCTTGACGTCAGTGTGTGTGCCCAGCAGTGGACATCTGTGGTTGCAGCCCAAGTCCTCGAGTCACATCCTATTTCCCTTTCCTCCCTACCCCTTTCTGCTGTTCCATTTATAGATGAATTCCTCAAAGAAAGGCTGATGGGTGCAGGGGAGGCCTGTTCCAAAGTCCTTTGGAGATAAATACACAAAGACATAGCAGAAAGAAACAGAAACAAAATTTCCTTTATCACACCTGAGCACTGTCATAGACATAGGAGGGATTGGTTTACCTGTGGTTAACAGATGCATTTAGACAAGGGTGGGAGTGAGAAATGTACCTTTTCTTCCACTGATTTGCAAAAACAGGCATTCTCCTTTGTGATCCTAATCCAGTCTGTCTCAGAGAGGCATGCCATGTTGCACTGTAGAGGGTAATGGCTATGAGGTTACTGAAGACACTGAAATTTTATGTTAAACTTACCTGGCAGCTTTGGAATGACTTTACAACTCCCTCTGCATCATCAGTGCACCATAGATTTCTTTCAAAAATATTTATCACTGAATATGTAACAAGTCTATATGACACCCACCGGTGCTCCAGAACAGGTAAATTAATAGATATATTAATAATAAAAGATGTCACCTCCTTCCAATGTTAAATAACAACATCTGTGTATATGGTAATGATTGAGAGAGGGTATTATGTTGGTGCGTGTGGTTACCTTGTGCAGACACACATCTCTCATGTCCCTTGGCCTGTAACTTCCAGTTAGTACGGTCCTATCGCAATGTTGCGTTAAATCTGCAAGGCAGACATTGGGTCGACTTGCACATCCGCACGTGGGGCTCTGAATCTGATGGCGGTTACTAGGCACAGCTCTGACACAAGCAACTAACATTTAATGGAATTAATACAGTTATTCATGACCACTGGTTTTGATGGCTTCATTAGAACGTAACTCCTGTCAATATCATCAGTAACCTATACTTACATTTCACTTTGTCATGGGAGAACATTATGCTAGTCCGTATTATGCTGTAATGTGAATTAGGTTTATTTTCATGGCAGGAGATGGGCCTTTGCTATTGACAGAGGAAAACTATTTGGAAAACCTGCCTTCACAGTAGCCAACTGAGTTACCTTGCTACACTGAATCACTTTTAATTAAATAAAATATATCTGGAAAAAATATAAGAAAAATCTCTGAAGTTCCCTAAAACCAGTTATTCTCTGCATTTAAAGCACATTTTCTTAGAGAATGTTCATGCTGTGCACCTACCCCAGATGCTAAGTGACCTAAACTGTGCTTCTCTATAGTGATTATATCTCTGTACTGCTCTTCTGTAGCAGTTTAGAGCAGGGCTATTAATTCTGCCTTGTGAGCCCAACCAGGAGTAATGATCCCCCCACTGCTGTTATAAAATGATATTTATGCTCCCACTGCTGTTATAAAAGTTCTCATTCCTCATTCAGAGCATGGGAATGAAAGAAAGAAAGATTATCTATCCTGTGTCAGACAGGGAACCCCCCCTGCGGGGACAGGAACAAGCAGTTACGTGTGAAGAGAACAAGCAGGAACCTCCTGAAGCAGGTTTCCTGCCAGCAGCGGAAATATCTGTTCCACTGACAGGTAAATCTGCTCACAGAGGTCCCTGCCCTTTACCTCCTTTCCTGTGCAGGCATTGCTCCCATCACAGCCCCTTCAGCCTTGCCAAATACTGCCTTGGCAGTCTGGGTAGCAGGTCATGCTGATGAGCTGGTAATTATTTTCCAGACCTGATTTCTCCTCCTTTACTGCATCTACTCTGTCTCCTTATCCATCTGGACCTTGGTTGAGTTGAGAAACCAGAAGAGCTTTTCAAAACCAGTTACGAGAAAATTCCCTTGCCCTCAGGGAGGCTGTGGGATGGACGTTGAAGGACCATCAGCACTTAAGAGATCACAGGCTTTCTCAGGTGGCAGTTTCATGGCAGCTGAGCCAACATAACAGCGTGCTGCTTCTGAAAGGAGGACAACTCCCTCCTGGCTCCCTTCTCCCCAAACACACATGTCCACTTTTTTCTTCCCTCATCTGCTCCCAAAAGCATGGACCTGCCCTTTGTCTTGCATCAGCTCCAGCTCTCGTCAGCCCCTTTGGCAAGTACATACGCTATTAGCAGTTAGGACTTTGTATCTTATTTAGCTTTACAGCCTGACCATGCAGCTTGTGTGGGCTCTGGTCCAGTGCTTGGAGTCAGAGAGGATAATGGCCCCCACAGCTTCTTGCTATACAGCCGGGGCTAGATCCGCAGCTGATGAAATCATTGCAGGTCCTGGTGGTTAAACTGTGGGTCTGGCTCCAAGTCTTCATGTGTGTGTAAGCATGTCTGTGGAGCATGCAGAGGGTGGGGAAGGGTGGGATGTACAGCTATTGATTGTGTCCATTAAAATCTGTGTTGCTCACAGACAGTGGTCACAACTGGTGTGTAGCATACAATTTCACTTGTAGGGAAACTGGAATTTCAATAATAGCGATGAGAGGCAACAAATCTGGATTTTTCTGTTCTTCTAAGCCTTGAAAACAGAGGCACTGATTAAGTAAATGAACAAGTAAATCTGTTTAGCATTATCTCTCCTCTGCAGTCAACTCACCTTCTTCACATATATCTCGTGCTGCTCTGTATCTCTCCCTAGCCTGTTAGTACCAATATAAATGTGCTTTCCAGGATCATGCCATCTGACACTGTTATTACAACAGTTACTCATTTCACTGCAGTTCAAGGTCTCTCATCTTTGTGCCTGAAAGCCGTGTCTACTTTGCTGTGAACATTAATCTCGTTAGGAAGCTGACAAATACGTTTGAACTTGGTGAGAAAAAAATTAAAGTGAAAGTACCTGTCCATTTAAAAAATGTATGTTTCATTTCTAGCAGCTGTATGCTCAGTGGAGCAAGTCCTGGTGTCAGATGCACAGTCTGAGAAAGTGGGTCCAAATAAAGTGAGTCAGATTCCCCGAGAGATCTATCAGCACCTATCAGTAGTGTCAGGCCAGCTACTGAGCCAAATCCAGGTTTCTGCAGCCAATTATATTTCAGATTTATTTAACAAAGCTCCCTGCATGTTTAAATCCCGGACACTGAAATCTACAACAAAATTCTCATTTGCTCCAAGTGTGAAATGAAGTCCACTTATCCTAAGGTTGGAATTTCAAAACAAAAACTGATTCAGGATTCAGAAATGTGTCATGTTCTGTACAGCTGCTACCAGATACTACGGGCGGAAGAAATAACACAACTTATTGTTGGTTTTTTTTATCAGGCCACAGATATGAAGTCTGTAAGATGTAGCAAAGAGCTCCTCTGCCTGTCCTCAGGGCGGTGTGTGCAGCTCCAGAGAGTATCACGTTCTCAGAAGTTTCTCTGGAAATGCAGTTAGTTAAAAATTGCAGGTACAGTTGATTGAAAATATTGTCACTGTTTTTGCCTCAGTCTGAAGAAAGTAAAATCTGAAATGAAGCATTGGTGCTAGTTTGAAGGCAAGTGCAGTATGACCACAGTGATTTATTTTGAAAGAAGGGACAGTGCCGCATATGATTTTATGAAACGTAGTTTGACAAAGGCAGAGTTATGTCCCTTAAAGCACTTAATATGATCACCATGTTACATTTTTAACACGTGAAAGTACTTGCAAAGTGTAATGCACATCTCCATCTAAGCAGGAAAGAATGAATCCACTGCTACAGAGCGGAACGTGTTTATTCATGCAGGTTGTTGCAAGTCCCAGGCCCCTGAGATGATTTTGATGCTAGATGTCTACTAGACAGAACCTCCTGTCAGTGTATTCATTTTGTGTTGCCTGTTGTGGCAACAGTGTGGGCTTACCTCCACACTTCATTCCTATGGCTATTCTTCACAAGATTCATGACTTTCTGACTGCAGGTCGTGCGATTATGCACCTAAAGGTGCATAAGGTTCATGAGATGAGATGGTAGGCTGATTGGAGCAATAAAACTTATCCAGAATCAGTGGGAATTTAGCTGAGTTTTTTTTCAAATAAGCCAAAGAGGAATGTGCCATTATTTCCATGTGATGCCTATCATCACTCTCTTGCTTTCTATGTACTTGATTGGCTGATAGATTGGGAGGGATAGGAGGCTGGGAAATGGTTAACCAGGACTTTACTTTGAGTTGCTCCAAGCCATCTAAAAATTGAAATTCTAACTAGAGACAATGGAGGCAGCAGAATTCATTTAAAGCTGTGTTTTCTCAGGGTCAGTAAATTCATAGGTTGTTTGCACTATGGATCTAATAATGTGAGTTTTCAGAATACTGTTTAGGAATAGGTGAGTTTATAAGCTGAGTCTCCTTCAGAACAGGACAGAGGTTTTATCTCAGCTACTTGTCATTCATGCTTGAAGATAATTTTAAAAGACAGGGCTAGAGTGTGGTGTCTAGTTAAATTGACAGTTCCTCATCTATATGGCTAAGAAGACAATTGGCCTCTGACTGCAATAATGGCCTAAAATTTCACTCTGCTAGATAGAAAGGAAAAGTCTTATGCCTTAGAGAGCAATATCCTCTCACCATTGGGAGACTTAGAAGGGAATTTGAAATAAGGCTGAAGTGAAAGAAAGGGGATTTCAGCCAACTGACTCAGATTATTGACACATTACACAAGCCTGTGGATGAGTGAGAGGTGAAGGGAAAAAAGGTAAGCTCATTCCTGACAATCGAAAATGAGGAAATGGAGGTGATGAGTGCATTGTTTGCCTGTTCTGCTTTTCATTTAAGGCGGAGATTTGGTACTATTTAAGGCTATCAGTGTGACAGGCATTCTTAATGGACAGGTATGTGTGATGAGATGCCAACAATTATCTCCGTATTAGCAAAGCTCATATGCTTGCCAGTCATTTATACTGAATTACATTTGTAATGCATATTCTTTAAATATTCACAGTATCACTTTTTTTAAAAAAAAGTGATTTAATTTTGCTTTGGAAACAGAAGTGAGTTTGCTTACTTTGGCAGTTCTTCAAGAAAGATGAACTACTTAGGAAAAGGGAACCTGTACAAATCCACAGTCCTAGGTCTTTTTCAGAAAAACAAATGTTTTGTTCAGATACATTTTCAGTTGTACTGTCTAAAGTTATTTATTTGGTTTGGCTCTGTGAAGTTTGCGAATTGGACCTTTGCAGTTTTTCACCGATAACATGAAATCACAAAGCATCTTTTAATCATCTCTGCAATAATAACACTTTACATGTTATTTGTGCAGCTGGTTCAATAGTTAAATTTATTTGCAGTTAAAACACAACTAAAATACTCTTTGACATAAGCAAGAATTGTTTAGTTTACACCTTAATGGTTGTGATTTTGGTGGTAAGTGCATACCTGTTTTGTTTTCCAATATTACCTTTTTTGCAGATTTATAAACCCTTGAGTCAGACAAAGACAGGAGTGTAGATTGATTATAACCCCTGTCTGAAATAGATGAACTAAATAAGTCACAGCTCTGATCTTGCAGAAGCATTCCCTTTCAAGCAGTCTTTACTGATATGAAAAAGAATCAGGTCCCACAACATGAGTTACTTTTTTTAATTTTATTTTTTTCCTCTTCATGAGTAGCCATTACAAAGGTTGTCTGAAGATACATTGATCTGTCCCTTCCCAGTGAAAACTGTAGAAAAGAGATCTTCGCAGTAAGAGAGCTATTGCTTAGTTATCTGTAATGATGGTTTGAGAAGCATAGCGCATGATAGAACTACTTTAGTTATGACTTTTCTGGGTTGTAAAAATGCTGACAGATTTGACATTTATCAATAAGTATTTGCAAACAGAGATGTGTGAAATGTTAAGTTTGCTGATTGCTGAGCAGACCCATGGAAGAGCCTGAAGCTTGGAGTGAAAGTGCTCTTAAACTTGCAGCACACCATTCCTGAATTTTGTAGCAATCTTTGAAAAACTTCACTTTTCAGTGTCACCTTCCTAGACTGTAATAGCGTCCTAGAGAAAAATTCAATCCCAAAAGAGGAACAGAAGTGCCCAACCACAAAATCTGTTGGGGACTATGAGGTGGTTTTGGGGTCTGCTGAGAAAGAGAATAGTATTGTGCCAAGAAGAAATCATGTTTCCTCAGTTCTCAGTAATCCATATCCTTTCGGAAAGGCCCTGCTGTGCCATGAATATGACATTTTCCTCCAGGCCAAATAAAACTCATCGCATAGCAAAGAGAGCCACATGGCATGCACAACAAAACATTGTCCATGGTGAGATGTAGCTAAACAAAACACAAGTTGCCTCTTGTGATATGTAGTAGAGATTGGTATTAGACAGGAACTACTCTCTTTGCCTTTATATAAGTACAGCTGGGGTCAATTCGCTCTTTTAAACTCAGAATACTTTAGGAATTAACTAAATTGCTGTATTCATGCTATACTGACATTTTGTTATTCCAGATATTTAGTTGAGGATTCGCACAATACCCATGTAAATTGTTCTGGATGTTTTCTAGCATGTGAAAGGACTTGCTCCTGTCTAGAGGAAAATGACATGACATTTGTTTTTCACTGTATGTTAAAATTACAAAACTATATATATACAGCCTTTAACTTCAGAGTCCTTCAAAGGTTTCAGCAGATGAATCTGTTTTGAAGCAGGTTGAGGAGGAGTTCCCTTTTTGCCAATTCAGGCATGGTCTATCATTATGAAAATGTCTGTGAGTGACCACAAAGACAACTCTCAGTCTTGATCACAGAATCACAGAATTGTAGGGGTTGGAAGGGACCTTGAGAGATCATCAGGTCCAACCCGCCCTGCCAAAGCAGGCTCCCTAGCTCATACTGCACAGATAGGCATCCAGACGAGTCTTGAATATCTCCAGGGAAGGAGACTCCACCACCTCCCTGGGCAGTCTATACCAGTGCTCTGTCACCCTCACTGTGAAAAAGTTCTTCCGCAGGTTGGTGCGGAACTTCCTGTGCTCCAATTTGCAGCCATTGCCCCTTGTCCTGTCTCCACAGACTACTGAAAAGGGGCTGGCCAAGTTACCACATATGTGACTTGAGGCTAAGGATTCTAAATATGCTGTATAAACGTAAATACATATTATCAGAACATTTTTTCATGTGAAGCCTTTATGCCATGGCTCTGTTGCTGGAGCAATAGTCACAGTCTTGTGAGCCAAGTCCACTGAGATAGTTTTCTAAATGAATAAAAAACAGTCAGTATTCCAGCTTCATCCACTCAGCAGTGAAATATTAACCCAGAAAGGGAGTTTGCTGAATATTCATTTAATCTCCAGGCTAGGGAAAAAAAAAAAAATCAGTAAAACAGTGAATATAATCTATAAACTTAGTGCAGAACATGCACTCGTGAAAGACCATCCCTGTAACTAACTTTGTTTCCATGTATTGTGAGAATGCTATTTCTGTATTAGTCTGTCTACAGAGATGCAGTGATTTAATTCAACAGCTTTCTCTAAGCTTGAAAACCATTGGACAAATTTGCTTTTCATAGTAAATTTTTCGAGTGTAATATCCTTTGTGATATTAAATATATCTTGCTGTGAAGGGCAGTTTCAGCCCATAAGATTGGATTGTTTTGCTTTTATGGAGGGACAACAATGATTAATTTGTCTGTAATTTAATCAATTTGCTGTTAATGTTTACTTGGCAAATTTTATTAGGTCATGTTTCAATTTAAATCGTATCAGTGCCCATGGTGAGACTCTTATTTCCAAGCTCTTTTCAATAGTTAGTAAATAACTGACCAAACCTGATTCTTTGCAGCTTGTGTTGTCTTTTGCGTCAGTAAGAAATCAGCATGCAATGCTGTCATTTCAGTCTGGAACATTTTATAGATTTTTTCTTTATGATGCAGTGAAACAAATGACTGTACAAGGCACCAGGCAGGGATCATTCCCATTTGGGTGTTTCAGTCATGAGACAACTTTTTCCTTTCCCATTGTAGCTGTCCTAGGTTGTTCTGTACTGAGAAATACTACAAGGGTTGAGCAACAGATGACAAATGCCCTTTTAGGATGGTCACTTCCAGATAGGAGAAAAATGGGGAAGTTGACAGTAGTCTCAGTCATCTCCCTTCAGTTATGTGGAGAATCAGGGCTAAATATTTTGGCAAGTGGCATGCTTGCAAAGGCCCACAGAAGCAATGAAAGTGCTTTAGAGCATTGGAGCAAATGTATCATTTATCCTTACTCAGATCAAATTCCTATGGCTGGAGATGAGAAGGAATTTTCCCTTACATTCTGCATCTTAGTTACCCATGTCCCGCAGGCAAGCACTGCGGTATGACAGGAAGATTGTCATCACAAGAGATTTAAGAGTAACAGAGGGTGATACGGGTTGCTGAAATACAGTGAAAGTCATTAATCTCTCCTCTTTATTCATGTTAATGCCTGTGAATGACTCATTAATAGGTACTGTGATCCTGTATTCCTCTTTCCTCCATTTTATCTATTAACTGGCACATAGAGCTGTTAAAGAGGGATTTAATCCAGACTGCAGAATTTATAAGGCATTTATTATAACACACAAGGAATCAGATAATCTAGTCATGTATCCAGCTCTTATGTCATGGGTGGAGAAGAGAAAGACGATTACTCAGAAATTATGAAATCCAGCAATACTCAGCTGATAAACAGTATTTTAGAACTCAGCTGAGAACACTGAGTAGCCCAAGGGAGCTGAAACCACCTGCTGTGCTGTGTTCAGCATCAGAGAACCCTTCCCCAATAAGCAGCTCCGGCATACCCAGTACCAAGAAGTTCCTGTCACAAAACAACAAGGAAGGAGGTTTGTGTAGCATACGAAATTTAATGAAAACACATATGCATAACACAAAAATTAATAGTTTTGCTAGAAGTGGCTGTCCACTGTCAGAGAACCCGGTAAGAACAAGTATCAGGAAGAGTATATCCTTATTTCCTATTGGGTGAAAGCATACTAGTGGAGTGTGTTTCAGAAGTTCTGTATTTAGCAAGTTTTTCTTTTTCTTTTTTAAAATTTCAATTTATTTATTACATTGGCTTGGCTGTTTTTCAGCCTGGCTAATCATCAGCCAGCTATAGTGTAAGAAGCTATTTGGATGGTACTTGGGGTGTATTTTTTTTATAACCATGCTAAACATTAGTTGTTCCTAAGCAGTCTTGCTGTCAATTAATAAGCAGGTCTTTTAAATCGTTACTAATTTAGAAAAAAAAACCCAAACCTGACATCTTTGCCTTCACAAAAGACAGGACAGTGGTGATGTAGTGTAATGCTTAACACTGGATTTAATTTTTCAATGTGAAGTAAGGTTTTTGGGTTTGTTTTTGGTTTTTATTTGCAAAGTACTGCCAAATAAATCTCACCTAGGGGAATAGGAGCTACAATACAAGACAATTTGTTTTCAGACTGTGCTGTAACAACAGTCAGCAGCGAGCCAGACAAAACCACACAAGCTTAAGTAGAAGTGACTGAGCCAAAAAATAATTGCCATAATTATATACCAGGTAGTCAGATTAATGATGATAAAATATTTTAACTCCCACAGTGCTCTTTATTGGCCAAAGGCAGGAATTAATCTTTGCTTTGTCTATCACGTGTTTTTTGAGAGACCTTGGAGAAAAAAAAGTTTGGGGTGAGTTTTTTGGGTTTTTTCTTGGCCTTTGTTTTACTTTGGTTTTTTCCCCTTTATTTTTTTCAGGAGTTACTCTACAAAGCACTGACCCTGATTTTTGTTATGGTCAGGAAGAGCAAATGACATGTACTCAAAGTCAGCCATATATAGAAGGAGGGATACATTGTTTATCCAGTGTTAGTGAGGTAGAAAGACCTTTAATTTTGTATTAAGTGCAAAATTTTCCTTTCTGTCCCAGGATTTCTGAATAATTCTCTTTGGAAAGTTTTCTTGTGGAAGAACTAATTCCCATGTTTATTTTTGTTCCAGCTAAACTAATAACTACCCAGCAAGACTAAACTCTTCTTGTGCACTTTTCTGTATGTTGTTTGTGTCCTCGTACAGAACAATGACAGAGTCTTCATTAAGCAAAAAGTTACAGACTTTTAAATTTCCAGCATTTAACCTTATTTTAACAGGAAAAGCATAGGCCCTGTCATTAGTTTCATAGATGTGTTTTCCTTAATTACCTTTTGAAAAAGATTGGAAGGCACTATTAAATCACAGCAACACCAGTGTCAAATTTGCACTTTTAATAAGGAAAACTTCCTCTGTCGTGAAGGTAAGGATGCAGAAGCAGCCACCCATTGCCACTTCTGTAAGGAAAGACCTCAGGACCATAGAGGTGTTGTTACTAGACAAACATAATTGTAGCAATCCTCTATACAGTCACTAGAACTTAATATTAGACAACTGAACCTTATACCAAACTTTAAATACACATTATTGTCGTTATTTCTTTCCAGCTCTTCTCAACCATATGTACAGCTTAATTTGCAAGTGGAAATCAGTGATGTGTGGTGTCTCTTCCGGGTTTGTATTGGGACCAGTGATATTTAGTATCTTCATCAGTGACATAATGGGATTGAGTGCACTCTCACCAAGTTTGTGGATGACACCAAGCTGAGTGGTGCAGTTGGTATGCTTCAGGGAAGGGATGCCATCCCTCATCTAGTTGGACTACATGGCCTTTGAAGGTCTTTTGACAGGCTGGAGGTGCAGACCCATGCAAATTATGTGAAGACCAACAAGACCAAGTGCAAAGTTCTGCAAATGGGTCAGAGCAATTCTTAATATCAAAACAGATTGAGTCATGAATGGAGAGACACCCTTCAGGGAAGGACTTGGAGATACTGGTAGATGAGAAATTGTATATGAACCAGTAATGTGCAGTTGCAATCCAGAAAGTCAACCATATTCTTACCTGCACTAAAAGAAGTGTTGCCAGCAGGCAGAAGGAAGTGATTCTACCCCACTATTCTTATTCCTCTCTCATGAGAACCAACCTGCACTACTACATCCAGTTCTGTGGTTCCCAGTAAAAGAAAGACATGAATCGGTTACAGTGGATCCAGAGGAAAGCCATGAACATGGTCACCTCTCCTGTGAAGGCAGGCTCGGAGAGTTGGGTTTGTTCAGGCTGGAGAAGAGAAGGCTACAGGGAGACTTTATGGTGGTCTTTCAATATATACAGGGAGCTTATAAGAAAGATGGAGAAAGACTTTTTACCAGGGCCTGTTGTGGCAGGACAAGGGGCAGTGGTTTTAAACTGAAAGAGGGTAGATTTATTTCACACAAAAGGAAGAAGTTCTTTATGATGAGGGTGGTGAGGCCCTGGCACTAGTTGTCCAGAGAAGCCATGGCTTCCCTCTCCTTGGTAGTGTTCTAGGCCAGGTTGGATGGGGCTTTGGGCAATCTGATCTAGTGAAGGATGTCACTGCCTATGGCAGGGAGTTGGAATTATGTGATCTTCAATGGTCTTTTTCTACTCAATCTATTCTGTGAGTTTATGATAACTGTCACATCTAAGCACTGTTTCCTGCTTCTAAGTATTTCTGGCATTTACGTCCTTTGCTAGTTTATATATAGAGCACCAAATATGGTAAAATATTGATCCTCGATCATGTGTATCCATGATGGTATAAACATACATCAGTTTTCTCACAATAAGGGAAAGGTATAGCACATATTCTGCAAAGCTGACTTTGTTTTTGTTTCTGATTTATGTTGAAGAATGTGAATCCTTTATGATATAGACATAATTCATAAAGAAAATTTCATGGAGAACAGTGTTTTGTGAAAGTAAATGTTACTCAGTTTGGAAGTAAAACCAAAACGGAGAAAACCAAGGTTAACAGAAATTGTATTATGACTGTTGAAAGACATGCTCTAAGACGGCAGTTATCTCACCGCCATACTCCAAACTGTTTGCATGTATTTATAGAAGACACCAGTGAGTCATATGTAAACATTTTGATTATAAAGATTTTCTTCATTTTCCCACAGACTTGCTGCTTTCAAACAGCTGCATCCCATTCCTGGGCTCAACAGAGGGACTTGATTTTCGAACCCTGCTGCTAGATGAGGAGAGGGGCCGGCTGCTAATCGGGGCTAAAGACCACATCTTCCTGCTCAACTTGGTTGATTTAAACAAAAATGTAAAAAAGGTCAGTTTATCTTCTGCATGGGTCCTCTCGTAAGGTCAATTTTGTTCCTTTTTCTCCTTTTTTCCCCTCTCCCCTCCCTTCTTCACTGTTTAACTACCTACTTCATTGTGCAATGCTGTCCACCAGGATTGGATAATCTCACCTCCCATAGCTACACAGTTATCGTTGGTCAGCTGAATTTCTGATGGTGTGTGCTCTCCTGTGAAACTGATGGCCTGCATGGGGTCAGTTACCTTGAGGAGCCCTGCAGTGCATGAAAGTAATATCAAAATGTCAGCAAAAAGGTAAAAAACACAGCTTCCAATGTTTGCTACTTAATTTCTCTGGCCATTGTTATCCTGCTTTAATAAAGGCAATTGAAAAGAAGGTAACTGAAGGCAGAGCTTCCCTTGCTTCCTGGCATTACCAGGATACTAAACAGAACACAGACAATTTGAATGGTTGAATTATAGGGAAAAAAAATGTCCATTTAATATTAACATCTGTGTTAGTATCTAGAATTACTAGTGGCATGAGAAGCTTCCACTGGGATCTACTGTACTCCGTTGCTTATGCCCTGTGACAATGTGTTAACTCCAGATAACGAGATGGCAATTTAGTCTTCAGTATTTCTACCAGACACAGTGAATTGGAGCTTTTGGAAGCACAATCAATTGCTACATGACAAAACAGATGCTTGCACGAGGAACATGCATGAAAATGGCTTTCCTGCTTCTTCCAGATATGCTACTTTCTGAAGGAAATTTACATTCTCAGCTGTGTTTGATATTTTCTTTAAGCACCAGAAGGAGGTTTTAAATTACTGTGTCCTTCTGTCAGCTCTGAAGTGGTAACTGACCCTGAATTAATACAACAGCAGCACAGGAGCTTAACAGGTGTAACAGGAGACTCTTTTGCCCCACATGTTTGAGTGCAACCCTTGCTGTTTTATACAGAAGAAATATAGAACCAGTCTGAATATCTTATTTCTTATTTTGACTTCTGTAATGCTCCATATGCCACTTTCTTTAAACCTCAGATTCTTAGAGTTGCAGGAAGTTTCTTCCCTAGGATGCCTTATCACATACACTACCTTCCTGGCAGTTTACTCAAAACCCAGCACCTCCTCAGGATATTGCATTGATAACAGTGTTATTCGTATTGCAGATTTGAAGAGTACAGATTGGTTTCTGGCATAGGTTTTCTGTAGATGCCAAAATTTCTTTGTGTGAAAAGCAGATTTCTGTTTCTGTGGGATGCTGCTTACCTCCCGAGAGATGCTGAATGCTGTCACCTCCCATTATAATCAGTGGGGCTTAATTCTGTCAGAGCTGTCTGGCAATGGTACCACCCTGCCCAATATGCTCCTTTGTCCAAGCTGGTAACATGTTCTCTTTAGCCAAACCACCACTGATCACAATGGATGCTGGGTGTTCTAAGAAGAACAGAGCTGGGTGTTCTATGAAGACTGAGCCGGGAGAACCAGGCAGTGCCATTTAATGCAGACTTTGCAGAGCAAAGACTGGCTTTATATTGGAATGAAAATTTGCATTTGGTAAACTGGCCAAAGAATGAGCAGGAGTGGAATCAACTTTTTAAAAGGGCAGACAATGTCAGGACAAGGGGGAATGGATTAAAGCTAAAGGAGGGAGGGGTTAGATTAGATACTAGGGGGAAGTTCTTTACAGAGAGTGGTGAGGTGCTGGAACAGGCTGCCCAGAGAGGTGTTGGATACCCCATCCCTGGAGGTGTTCAAGGCCAGGTTGGATAGGGTCCTGGGTAACCTTAACTAGATCATGCCTGGAGGTTGGTAGCCCTGCCTGTGACAGGGGGTTGTAACTCTATGATCCTTAGGGTCCCTTCTAACCCAGGCCATTCTATGATTCTGTGGTAGCCAGAAAAAAGGGAATACAGTTCATAACCACATGCATATCTGGACTAAAGAATTGATTTTCTGCAGGTTTAAATACTTCCACTTCTCAGTTTGACCATTCAGATAATCTGTAACTTTTCAGACAAAACACTGAGGCAAAGTATATTTAAGTAGCTGAAACTGTGAAGCTCTGCAAAG
This sequence comes from Laterallus jamaicensis coturniculus, assembly GCA_022605575.1. Lineage (NCBI taxonomy): Eukaryota > Metazoa > Chordata > Aves > Gruiformes > Rallidae > Laterallus > Laterallus jamaicensis. The sequence goes on from JAKCOX010000003.1 coordinate 7,858,521, forward strand.
CATCCTGCTGTGCTGATTTCCAAAATATCCGTGAGCATTCAGCAAATTTATAAACTCCCCTTCTTGGGTATAAGTCCAGGTAACACAAGACAATATCATAGAAGTATTTCATTTTGGTTCCTCTGCTCTTACAGAAACACGTTTGGGGAGGGGAGAGATGAGATGAAAGAAGTTCCGCTGGTGGTTGTGTATAAATCTCAGTCACTGAGGAGGTTTCAATGCTAAAGGATACTCTCCAGTAGCAGTGAAGTGTCAAAAAGTAGCATTTGACGGCACTGTGTTTAGACTGACCGTGGTTTGCGTTGGCACCTGGCCAGACGGCTCGCTTCCAGGCTTTCCTGGTGCGAGGAAACCACACGTCAGGACTACAAGGGTCTGAAGTGTGTCCTTTGTACTCCTCCGGAGTGAGAGTAATCTGGAAAAAAAGAGATATTGGCTTATATGCAATCACAGCAATGAGAAGTAATTGATTAGAATATTGCTTCTGCCTATAAATGATGTGTTTATTAATGACTTTGAGGAAGGAGAGATAAAAGACAGCAAGTTGAGGGGTGTAGGAAAGGTGTAAGAGTGTTGAAACTAGAATGTAAAATTCCGCATATATTGTGGGTTTGGTTTGTTTTTTGTTTTTTTTTTTTCTTTAAAGCAAAGCTGAACATGAACTGTAGAATGCTCCACACTGGTAGAATCAGATTACTTTAAAGAGAAAAATCCTCTTAATTTCTGATATTTGTTATATTAGGAACTACTGATAGACCAAAAAGCCAAATTGATATCCCCAATTTACTCCCATAAAATCCTCATATAATTACTTGGCAAGATTATGTTATAGAGTCTGATGGTCAATATTCAGATATTTCTGGAATAAAACTAAAAGAAACATCCAAAGCATTGTATCCTTTTCTCTTCTTTAATGTATACATTATATAATTTAATAACTTCCCTTTTATAATCTAATTATTTAACTAAATTATTTTAACTTACATTATATTCAGTTATTGCTTTATTTCCTGGTGTATTTTTCCTGATGAAATGAATCAGTAGTTCTTCTGGAGTTCCAATTTCATAGATCATTGTACTATTATTCAATTTATTATGTAATTGGTCAAAAACTTCCTTAGTTTGCAGCTTAAAAAAAAAAAAATCCATCCAGTTTCCGATGCTTGCAAACCTCATTATAAAATAACAGCAGAGTACCATAGTATAATAGAGGAGTCCTCTGGAATGAAAGACAAATGGTTGTACTCTGCAAGTATCTAAAGCTTAGCAAAGGATAATCATCTCTCTGTAGCAGAGATATAACTTCTGTGAAGTTGTCCTGAATAGAAGCCTATAGCTCGTATTGCAGAAATAGCATTATCAAGTGCCATAGGCTTTTCTTGAAAGATCCTTAGATGCCTGACAAGTGTTGCAAGCTATTTATAAACAGGGGGATTTGTGGTTCCTTCCTATGAGTAAAATAAAGATATTCAGCAAAAGAAAGCAGAAAAGAGCAGCAACCTACTGCAAATGTGGACAGTAAATCTGAAGACAACTATGCCATAACCAGTAGGCGTGCAGTGTAAAACAAACAATCATGTTTAATAGCATGAGAGGCTGGAAAGCTGGAGAACAAGCTCTATAGGAATCCTAAGCTCTGGGATGCTGCTGGAAAGATTACATCGGTACATAGAATTTTCTTGTGAGTTTGCCTAAAGCCTTTTTTATTTTACTCCTTAAACTAAACAAATGCTAAATGCAAAATGTTGTCAGCTGGGTAAACACTTATGAAATAATTGCAAACAAATGGTGCGCCTCTCCAAGTCCTGTGCTTTCTAATAGTGCAAGCAGGGTTATATGTCAGCACTATTATCACTGTGTAATCCGCAGTGTGACCCGCCCATCTCTGCAGGAATAGGAATGCTATCAAGGGCTGACAACCTTTTGAAAAGCTGCCAACCTGCAGGAGCTGTCAGTGCTAGAAGACATGGCCACATGTGGGCCAAACAGATAAACATGTCAGGTCCCCAGTAGAAGCTTTGGAACAAGTTGTTTTCATCTGCCCCAGTGTGTATTGGCACAGAGTTGCAAATTATCATCTCTTGGACCATCCTTAGTTTGTAGTTGCTACTATTTTTTTGGCATTACCGGGTGCAGCTGTCTTGTGCCTTATCCTTTAATACCCTTTTGTACTGATTTTTATCTGTATTTCACAGTTAAAAATACGTATGCATGTGTATATATCTATCAGCTGGGTAAATGCTTATGAAACAGCTGCAAAGAAATTCTGCACCTTTCCCTAACTCCAGCACTTACCACCAGCCCAAGGGGGGCTAAATGTCAGCAGTACTATCACTGGGTGATATTTGCGATGTGACCCACCCGTTACTACAGGAAGTTGAACATATATAAAAAGGCATATTTATGTTAAGCAGCACCCTCGAGACATAAGAGCCAAATTTTACCTTCGTTGTGCTGGGAAACCTGTCAGTGTGTTGTCTCAATTGGGAATGAACCTGGTGGGAATTTAGCCAGCATCAAAGGGAGTCTTTGGTTCTCGCCATCAATCCAGAACTTCAGGAATAGACACAGAGTCTGAGATGTTTATTGCACCCTTGAAACACATCAACATTGATCTTGGTACTTCCTTGTGTTGGCTTTGAAGCCATCAACACATGAAGGACATGGACCTGTTGGAGCGTGTCCGGAAGAGTGCCACAAAAATCATGAAAGGGCTGGAGCACCTCTCTTAGGAAGATAGGTTGAGAGAGTTGAGCTTCTTCAGATTGGAGAAGAGACAGCTTGGGGGGGACTTCCTATGGGAATGCTGTGGAAAAACTCTTCACAAGGGCATGTAGCAGTAGGACGAGGGGTAGTGGTTTTAAACTATAAAAGGGGAGATTTAGGCTGGATAATAGGAAAAGAGTTCTTCACTATGAGGGCGGTAGATCACTGGAACAGGTTACCCAGAGGTATAGTGGTGGCCCGATCCCTGGAGATTGTAAAGGTTAAGCTTGATGGGGCTCTGAGCAACCTGATCTAGTGAAGTTGTCCCTTCTTACTGCAGGGGTGTTGGACTAGATGACCTCTAAAGGTCCCTTCCAACCTAACATAGTCTATGATTCTAACCAAATATGTGCTGCTTATTCTATACGTCAGAGAAACTTATCTTTTTGCCTGTTAGCAAAATCTGTAGACTGTCTGAGAGTGAAGATTTCTTGACATCATTGAAGGACAAAATCATATGGAAACCGCTAGAGATAACTAGTGTTCTGGAAGAGGGGACATGAGGACTGGGGAAGTCTTAAATAAACCCGGAGGAAGTGGAGAAGAATAATAATGAGACCACCTATGTTGCTTGTTTTGGGTCTCTGTGACTAGAAAAAGTTTGCCCAGAGAGATAGTGGAAGCCCCATCCCTGTAGGTGTTCAAGGCCAGGTCGGTTGGGGCCCTGGGCAACCTTGTCTAGATCATACTTGGAGGTTGGTGGCTCTGCCTGTGGAAAGGGGTTTAGAACTCTGTGATCCTTGGGGACCCTTCCAACCCAGATCATTCTATGATTGTATGATTTCACAAGGGCATTGTAGTGATAGAATGAGGGGTAATGGGTGTGAGTTGAGAGAGGGTAGATTTAGATTAGACATGAGGAAGGCATTCTTCCCTGCGAGGGTGGGGAGGCCCTGGCACAGGTTGCCCAAAGAAGCTATGGTTGCCCCTGGATCCCTGGCAGGGTTAAAGGCCAGGTTGGATGGGGCTTTGGGCAATCTGATTCTAGAGGAAGGTGTCCCTGCCAGTGGCAGGGGAGTTGGAACTTGATCGTCTTTGAGATCCCTTCCAACCCAAACCAATTCATGATTCTGTGATTTAGTGTTGGCATGATTTAAGTGGTCAGTAGTGGGCACTGAAGGAAGAGTGCATTAAGCAGCTGTTACACTGCTTCAGATTAGGGACTTCTGGAGACAGAGGTGATAAATTTGTCCTTGCTAGTCCTGGGATAACTCTTTTCCTTGAGTTATGTAACTCTTGTTTTGAACAGGCACCTGTGTAGACAAGGCAGAAGCTTTTAAACAGTGTTTACAGACAGAAAACAACAGAGAGCAGCAAGACGTGAAGAAAGCAGCATGTAACCAGAGTGACAGTAGCCCTAGGAGGAAGAGAGTGTCTCTGTTATTTCCTTTTGCATTGTTGCCATAAATTATGATTCCATAAACATCCGCTGTCATTTTTATATTTTACCCATATGTTTAGGTATAAAGAACCACCAGTATCCTGCTCTCTGAAAACATTTGCTCATATTGGGCTTTGTCTTTTCCAAAGGTAGGATTTGTCTTCAGCCTGCAGTGATAAACATGTCAGGAGCGATGCCATTTACCCTAAAAACCCTAGTGTATGGTTTCCTTTTAGGAGAAACAGACAGTAGTCAGAAGTCTGCTGTGGTTGCACTGTGGAAAATGAAGTGTGAAAGCACTGAGGCCTTTCAAGGTTTAATCCAGTGTAAATGAAATCAGCATCTGGTCTGTTTCCTTTCAGGTTTCATGTATGCTCATAATGTATATATGGAAATGTCATTTTCAGAAAAAAACCCCACCTTTAAGTAGTGAAAACACGGGCTACTGCTTAAGTTGTGTTGGAGAGTGGATTATAGTTTAAGTAGCAAACGGACATGTAGATATCTTGTTTTGTTTTGGACAGATGCAATAAAAAAAGCTCACTTGGTTCTAATAAGAAGTTTCACTCTGACACCTGCCAAATTTAAACTACCAAAGGTTTGTGAATGCATCATCCAAATACACAACTGTTGTTTCCCTCTAACTTCCAGTGTGTTTTACTCAGTGTGACAGCACTGTGAAAATAAAGAACACCCTACACTGGCATTGGCATTTTCCCCAGTGTTTTGAATCACTCTGAGTCAATACTCATATCCTCTCTTGCTCCTCCACCCCCATGCCATATCAAATTATATCTTTCAGAGATCCAATTTTCTGCTTCTCTGAAATAACCTGAATTGGAAGGTCCAGTCAAATGTCTCCCTAGAAGTATGTTTCAAGTAAGGGAATTAGAATGGCAGATGTAGGATACCTGTTGGAAGAATGAAGGTCTGTGGGAGATATAAAACAAATTTAAGAATAAATTCCTGCCTTTTAGGGATCTCTAAGTATTTCTGAGATGAAACTGGAAAAGAAAGCTTGGTGAAAAATCTAACTCTCAAGACAGTCTGGTTAGGTTTTAAATACAGGAAGAAATTCAGATAAGGATCTGAAGTATTAACTTCCATTGCTGATGAGCTTAAAATATTGAAGAAAATATAAGCAGAAATTACAGTGGGAGCCAGTTACAAGAACTGCTTAGGGTAACCTTCCTCTTAGGATTTGTATATGAGAACAATCTGTCCAGTTCCCCAAGTTGAGGACTTCCTGTACTACACACATGGATGGGACAGATGTGAGGTATTAGAGAGCAACTGGTATACATGTACACTATGCTAAAATTGGGTAATTTCCCCATTAATTAAACTACTCTTTGTTTTCAGCAAAGCGATGCTAAAAAAGCATGCATTTTTTTCCCAGTGTTTGTTGGGAAATTCAGTAGTTTTCTAGTGCTTGCAGTAATTTTCAGTGAAGTGACCGGGGGTCAGTATACAAAAGTGACAAATGTCCTAGTTCTCAGGAAGCAATCAATGAACACCCACTCTTCTGGTACTAGGCTGTGACATTTATGATATTGTTTTATGTGTTAGTGTGACAATCCTATTGTTGGATCACTATCATATCTTTCCTCAGTGTTTCTTAAGCTTTTTCTTTGCTTTTCATTTTTCAGGGGGAAAAAATAGTCACAGTATTGTCATTTTAGTGGTGGGAAAAATGAGAACTGAGTGCCACATATAGTAGGGTAATGGCAAAACTGGGATTAGACTGTCTCCTGGTTTACTTCAGTGGTTTTGGATCATGTTGCCCTCTTTACTGTACCTGCTTCTTTATGGTCACATTGGAACATGGTGCTAAGCCATCAATCCTTCATCTGTGTATTTATTTTTATAGGCAGAGGTAAGTTCTCATGACGATGGGTTTCTGAGAGGGAATATAGTGCATATGCCAGCGTGACCAGAGGTTTACAGCTCAGTTTGGCTTTGTTCTTTGGAAACTGCAGTTAGGACTGCCGTATGGGGAATTCACTCTTCCCAATGAGCTTAAGCTTCTGAGTTATGGTCTACATGATTCACAAAGCTTTAATGAGACATTTTGAGGCCTGGGAAGATGTAATTTTATTGCATGCCTTTTCTCAATATAATACACATAAAACAAGGGAGGAAAGCAGTCTTTCCCTCGCTACATCAAGTAGCTATTTAAAATTTTTTCCTCTAAGTGCTTCTACCACCTCTTACTCCTTTGAAATAGGAAGGAAGCAATCCTTTCCTTCACAGGACTCAAACTGAGTGAGAGAGTGTTATGAGGCATTCTGATCAGCTGATGTCCTTCACTTCAGATACAGACACATCCTGCTGGTGCAACATGTACCACTAATAAAGCACTCTGGGGTTTCTCGTACCAGAGACTGTACTGATAGCGAAGTGCCAAAGCACGTGTGCAGCGTCAAACACGTGAGAGGCTCCAGTGAAACCCCCAGGGCTGCTGAAAGCCGTCGACCTCAATGAGACACTCAAGTGCTTGCCGCTGGCATGAGCGTGCCTATCTTGGGGGTACGGAACTGGAAGGAGTCACATTGGTCAATTGTCTCACTCGTGTTATCACCAGCAACTACCTCACGTAGCAGTTATTCCGTTCCCAACCTGGCCCAAATCTGCTGTAAGGGTCCTCGTGGGATACTTAGTGAGACTTCTTTAACGTCATTGTTGCTATAGACCAGAACCTTGTTACTCTGATGTTTAAGATTTATTTGTGTTAAAATCTACGATCTGTATTTATTTATGACCAGTTTATACCCATTTCCTCTGACTGTTCATAATTCTGGTCCTCAGAGCCCTTTGATTCTTCCTGCAGAATATTTCCAGTTTTCAGTTGTATTAGTGATGCTTTTCAACCTTGTGTCATCTGCACACATTGCAGAGCGCTGGGGTTTTGCCAAGGCTACCAAGGGATGTGTCAGATAGGGTGAGCTCCAACACTATTTCTTAACGAACTTCATGAGTAACTTATACCGCAAGCTCTTTACTTATCAATTTTTAATTCTAATAATGCCTATTTTTACCCAGCTGAGCTAATCAAACTCCATGTGGATACTTAATAAGTAATTCACTGGAGCCTAATGAAGAGGTATTATGCAATTCATCTATGTTATTAAAGTACGATATTAGAGTGGAAAACTATCACTTTACCAAGTTACTTTCTTTATTGTAGCAAACTTTTTTTTTTTTAACTTAAGCTGTTCCTTTCCTAACTAAAAATTTGTTTTGAAACCTTATAAACAGATGGAATAAGACCAATAGGCGTATATTTGCTTAGATATCTTGTGTTCCTCCTCTTTTGTATTGTGACAATAATATATGTTCTACACTTTTGATAAAGTCCTGCATAGTGCCAGATATAGTAACTTCATTAGACATTATTCTAGGAATATTTGTACTTCAAATCAGTTGCTTTGGAATGAGAGTTCATTGTTTTATTTCTGAGGCATCACTTTTCCTAAGGATTTATAGTCTGCTAGCCTAGAAACAAAATTGGATAGAAAAAGATAGATATAGAAAGATGAGGAGAATACTAGCTTGTAAGCAGTATTGTTAATTCATGACAGACGTCAACTGAACTCTGTTATTTATATGTACATATAATGATATATATAGCATTTACATAACAATTTATGTATGTAAATAACATACATATTAATTAACTTTGCCCTCTTCATTAATTTCTTATAGTAAAAAAGGTATGTTTGGAAGAAGGAAAAATGTTACTTTTAGAAATGACTCTGCTCCTGATCTGAAAAGGACTTTTGTGGTTTTGAATGTTTGGTTTTAATCAGAAATCAATCTCCAGCTACCCTTTAAAGTGATACCTTACCTGTCCTACAAATATGAACTACGTAACTTTGTACTCCTGGGAGGTTTTCTTTCACTCTGCTAGCAAAGAACTTATTAACTTGCATTTATTAGGACTTTTAATTTCTTTCCTGCTGCTAAATTTAAGAAAATATTTATAGAATGATTTAAAAGTAATGGTCAGGGGTTTTTTTGTGGGGTTTTTTAATTTTTTTTTTTTAAATTGGGCTACAGAAGATAAAATCGGGAAATTATTACAGTAGTCGACCTCTGGAATTTTAATACGGCTATTTTGCAAGGAAAATAAACTGAAGATTAGGAGAATAAAATAATCTTGTTTAATTATATTGTTAATGTATTTCAGCTAGCTACATTCTTGCCTTCAATTCAGTAACACCACTTAGCTAATCGAAGGTTTCTGCAGACATTTCAGATAAAGGTGCAACGATAAAATATGTTATATATATACAGTTTGTGCTGTTATTACCATGGAATGATTATACTTTTACAAGCCAGTGTTGTTAGCACCATTTTTTTTAAAGTTTTACTTTTTGAGGAATTTAGAAAAAAGACTTCATTAAATAAGATGTTACCATTGTGAATTCAGCACATGGATGGAAAAAAAAAATTGATTTCAAAGATTCAAACTATTTACAAGCTCAAAGATTTTAACTATAAAAGAAACTACTGGAGCATTCAGTCTAACTTTTTACATATTGCAAAACTAAGTAACTTGTCTGAATAAGATATAATACAATGACTTAGTTTAACTCCCTACAGAAAAGCCAGTACAGATGCATGTAAATAAGCTTATGCCTGTAAAAATTCAGTGAGACCATTTCTCATGTGTAAAGTTACTCGTGTATCAGTGTTTGAGGGAACCAGACCTGTGGTACTGTTGCACAGCATGTTATCTAATAAAAAATAATGTTTATGCTTTCTTGCTCAGCACATTGGCTCTTTATTTATTATGCAATTTTCTTGACCTATTACAATTTAAAACTGACAGTTTCTGGGAACCACTCATTTCTCTTATGGAAAGCAAATAAATATCCCTTTAACTCCCCCCATACATAATTGCAAATTGATTTTAAAGTTGGATCACTTAGCTTCACTTTTCACTGTCTAATGTGGCCTTGTAAAATGCTAAGTACTGAGGCTGTTGAGTAGCCAGAAAGTAAAACAATTGATTTGTCTATGATTGACTGCGGTCGAGAAAAAGGAGTATGTATATCTCAGCCTGACTGGTACAGCTTGTATGGCAAATACTGTTTCCCATGAAGGAATCTGTACTAGAATTGTGCATGGAGTTTAGTCTGATGTCTTCAAGCAGATGTCCCTGAATATAACTGGGCCTCCCAAAGCAGGATTCCAGTTCTCCTTTGTAGTCAGCAAGGAGAACTTAGCATTCTCAAAAGCCTACATAGGGACATCTTGTCTACCTAAATGGATGCTTAAGCTTTGGAAAAAAATCTCCAAAACCCCTCAAAGACCTCTAGTCTTCCCTGTTACTGATGCAGAGATCTTGGCAGAGTTGGCATAGAGTTTATGTACAAGAGAACTGAAGTTCTCAGCTTAAATGTCCTTGACCAAATGTATTTGGAGATCCGGGATCTTAAATTAATCCAGCTGTTCCTTTTTATCATATCTTCTTCACCAGCACCACTTAAGCCTCAGGCTCAATGTCTCCTTAACCAGTGGCACTCAGTGCTACTGGAGAGACCCATCCCAGCCTGCCCAGGGAGACCAGATAGCTTCACTGGTGTTACTTTCAGATCTTCTTCAATGGCATTGCAAAGTTCCCAATACTTTCCTCTGTACTTGCTGGCATTGTATACTCTGTAATCCAGACACACTGGCATGGATGTTTTCAGATCGTGTTTTCATACCTGGATGCTGTCATGATGTCATCCTGAGAAAATGCTCCGGGAAAGTTAATTTGTGCTCTGGTGCTGAAATGTTGTTATGCTGCCTTATCTCTGACTTAAAGTAAATATTGCTATAAAGGGTTAAGGTTAAGTAACTTAAAATACATTGTCTTTCCTAAGAGTTTTTAATCAGAAAGGTAACTGTAAATTCACTTCAGAGGAAATTAATTACCTTGAGGAAAGCCAATGCATCCCTTTTCAGTGGGAAGAGGAGAGGAAGAAGTGAAATAAAAAGACTGTTTCCAGATTGAGAGGAACACTGACAGTAGATTTTGGATGGTGATAAAGCTGTTTGACACAGGGCACTTTTGTGGGACTAAACCTCTGTATATGCCAAGCCACATCCTACAAGGTGCCAACAGATGGGTGAGAGAAAGGGAATGATACAACAGTTAACTCCTCTTGCATGTTGTTGAGCTGTGCGTCCTTCCTTGATGACTAAGTCATATTATAACAATTCTTTATTCTTACATATTTCACTATCTAAGATTTTATGAAGTGTGATTTGAGACACAACACTACTCTAAAGCATTTCTGACTAATGCTTGAGTTCCTGGGACTTGGGACAATTTCCTAACCAATATTTGCTCAAAAGGAGTATGATTTGTTGTTGTTGTCATCATTACTAGTCATGAGAAATGGCTATAGCTTTGTCTCGTCAAAATAAAAAGGACCAAAAAAATACGTGTTTAGCACAGTAATTCTGGAAGACTTTATTTTTAGCTTCTATTTTGAATTTAATAGAATCAAACATATATCACTAATATTATATTTTGGCTGTTTATTTGAAATCAGTGAGCCAGAACCTGAGCTGGTGTTTGTTCATATTTCTTCACTAACACAATTGAGGTTACTGGCTCCATCTTGAACAAAATCTAGTTTACAGAATTCTGCATTACAGATGAAAGAAGAGAGAGAAACAGTAATAATATATACTACCAATTATCTAAGGTACAGGATTCTCCTCTAAATGTCTATGCAATTTTCTCAGTAAACTCAGTTAGTGTTGATAGGTGACATTTTTAAACCGTGTGCTATTGATTTTTGTCAAATGTACTTTTTGTTGTACAAATTTCCCTTAAGGTACCTTTAGTTTTTTGAACTAAACTTCTTTTAATTTGAAAATTGGCAGTAAGAACTAAGCATTTTCCTTATATAGGAGCTTTGCCAAATTTACTGGACCAAATTTATCAGAAGTGTCACTTGCCTTGTTTTGCACTCAGTTCAGCTTCAAGAAGATTTGGCTCATCGTATCTTTGAGAAAAACATACCATTCATAATGGTGACAAGGTGTGCTAGCCAAATCAAATAAGTGCTTTTTAAAAGTACATACAGCCAAAAAAGAAATTAACAAAGAACAGGGGTTTTAAAACCTCTTCTCTTTTTGTAATCGAACCCTGTAATCAAAGTTATGTTATGGTCTATATGCAAATTCCTTCAATATGCATGAATCTGGTTTAACTATTCAATCGAGGATGTAGTTGAACTACAGTCACAGGACAATTTATAATGCTCATAATCTTTGTCTTATTTTAACTGTGTTACAGATTTACTGGCCTGCAGGAAAAGAAAAGGTAGAGTTATGCAAATTAGCTGGGAAAGATGCCCATGTAAGTATGGTATATATTCTATTCTTGCTGAGAATATTGTATATCGGTGTATTTGTTTCTAAATGCATACAAGGTTAATAAGCTGTTGATACACTTTTTTTTTCCTGAACTAATGAGCTTTTTTTTTTTTAAGTTAAACTTTGTGGTTTTCGTTAGATGTTAATTCTTCAAGCAAAAAAAATCAATATTGCGAGCAGCAATCATGCCACACACCCATGTATATGATAAATGCAGCTGAGAGATGAATGGACTTACATCTGAAATGCATCCCAGGCGATACTCCCCTGAAATCTTTTCTTTCTCATCGAACTGCTGAATTTTTTCATGAGAATATCCTGAATTTAACTTCATTATAATTCATTAACGAAACAGTAGCAGAGCAGAGTACAAATTAACTTAATTTGCAGACAGCTGCAGTTAAGGTTAAAACAAAATCTCAGACTCATTAGCTTTTCCCTGGAACCACAGATCTTTAGGAAGTATATTTAAAGTGCATTGATATATGCAGTAAAACTTTCATATCTCTTTTGCATAGCACAGATTACATCATATGTCTAGAACCCACTATAAATGTAAACGTTTCCCAGCAATATAATGAAGTTTCTTCCTTTTCTCTCAACAAATCTTGTGGTTTCAATCCAGCTTGTCTGTTACCAAGGTGGACTTCAGCTCAAAACACTCTCTCAGCTCTCTGCCTGAGGAATTTCGACTTTTTATCCTAACTTATTGCTAACCTTATCTTTACAGCAGACAAAAACTAAACAACACCTCTTCTAAGCACTGGGAAAATTCTGATACTGGTGTATATGGAGGATTTGGGTTGATCTATCTCTACATTAAGACAAAAAGAAAGCGACCAGAGAGGGAAACAGTTATTTTTTTCATGCAGCTTGCCTCTTGGGTGTAGGGTCGTAACTTGAACATTTGAATACCTCTTGTGTATTTACTCCTAAGTACCTTGTGATATGTGCAGATCAAATTTTGGGGAATGTTGCAGCAAGCCCTTCCTAGCACCCCACTGTGCTGCTTACCAGCAAGGACCGAGTCCAGGTAGAGCCAGGACTGTCCCAAGCATCCCACAGGACTCAGAAATGTCCAAAGAAGCATGACCAGTGGGATGTGGATGGTGCAAAGAAACTTCATGTATACGCAAATCGTACTCTTAGAATTATGCTGAAACCCTTCAGTCTGCGAGGATTTCTGTAATGAAATCTTTGTTTTTCAAGCTCATGCAGAACCCTGAGATGGGAGCAAAGGCAGGAGAACTGGTAGTCAGACTAACCCAGTGGCTCTCTGACCTCTGCTCCATTGTTGACAGGGATTATTTGGTACAACACAGGCTGAGCAGATATCCTCCGAACTCTGCTGTTACCACATAACTTCTCACAGCTGTAACAATTATAGCAGAATTAGGCTTGTGAGCCTGATTGATGAACTGCCTAGAAGAGAGCCACTGCAAAATTGTAACTGACACAGCTTTGAAGTATTTAGTAAACAATCTCTGTGACAGTAGTTTTGAGTATAAATATATGAATACTGTGGCTATAACCTAGAACAATGTATAATTTGAAAGAGAAGAATAAACATGAAAATTAACCTTTCTCTCTTTTTTTCCCCCAATAGACAGAATGTGCCAATTTTATCAGGGTTCTTCAGCCCTACAACCGAACTCATGTTTACGTCTGTGGCACAGGAGCGTTTCACCCTCTCTGTGGATACATTGAACTTGGAACTCACAAAGAGGTAATTTAATTTCCTCACTGCTCTGACATGTCAAGGAATAACCCTTATGTTTAGAATTCATCATAGACTGGAAAATACTATGTGAGTGTGTAAAAAATGAACTGACAGCAGCTTGCATAAATAACAGGGTAAATGGTGGATTTTGCAGGTCAGTCAAGAACTCCCATTCTCACATTTGATATGTGCACATCACTTTTGAACAAAGCACTTTCCTCAGCAAGGTTTAATACACAGAGTTCTTCAGCATGACGCTTCCATATGGTTAACTAAGTGAAGAGAACATTTAACCCAGATGTCTGTCTTTCTAGTAAGTCATTTCCACACATACTTTCTGCTTATGTACGCACACACACATGCAGAGTTCAAGATGACACTCATAGTTCTATTTTTTAATGTGACTATACCCGTGGTCCACAGAGATGGTTTCCTGTTCCTTGTACACAACAGTAATACAGAGATTGTGAAGAGCGTCCGAGCCTGAGTCCATGAACAGCATCTCGGGACTTTGCAGATGGTTTGCAGTCCTGTCGCTAAGTAGATGTTGTGTATTTTCCATCACTAGTGGCGTATTCCTGAACTGAAGTCAGCAGCTGATTGGTCTTCATTTGCTGGTGACAAAGAAATCTCTATCCTAAGTGGTAAATGTTTGAGACCTAACCCCCACAATAGAAGCATTTTGGTGTCGTGTCAAGCAGCCACTTAGTACACTAGGCTCTTTTTAACTCCTATATGTATAACACCTTGGCTATATTTATAGCACTGGCTCTGTTCTCAGACAGTGTTGAGATGTGACCTGTCTGGCTGTTTGCCTACAGTATGGGCTTGCTGTGCCTGCTGTAGATATAGCTTTCTCTTTTCTTTGGGTCTCAGAGAAATCATAGAATATAGGAAATCAGGTCTAATCATATGTTATTAAATACAATAACCTGAAATAAGTACACATTGGAGTTATTCTGACATACAGAATCAAGGGCAGATGCTCATAGAAAGAAAAAAAATTTTTAAATTTTAAAATAAATGAAAAAAAATTTTAAAAGTTATTGATGCTTGTCCGGGAATTATATTCTATACAATCTGTGGGTTGGTTGTTCATCCCAGAGGAGCTGCCTATGTTACAGAAAACTGAAGCAACCTGAAATCTGCACGGCGGTGTTCCTCCCCTAATAAGCCGTTAATACACCTGGTATTGTTTGGTATATGCTGTATAACCAGACTTGCAATGAAATAATTTTGTAGGCTTCTTTACTTTGCTACTTTAGATATTCCAGTTGAAGAAACTGAAATTTTCCATCCCTTGTATCATGCTGATTCCTTAGCCTGAATGATCAAATACAGAGCTGAATTGAACAGAACAGCTCTCAGCAAGAGTAGAAGGCTCTGGCTTACCTCTGGGTGATTAGTGAGATGCCTTATTCACTCTACCATTGCACCTTTGACTGCTTCATTTGTGAAGGGTTTTTTTCATCAGGCATTATGAAATTATGGATTTGGTCTGATTGTTCAGTCCAGCAGCCAGTCTAGACAAGGGGTCTGTCTCAATTAGATGCAACCAATTACCTTAAGAGAGGAAATGGGAGAAGAAACCCGGTATTGTATTTCCTAATCCTCTTACTGTCTCCCTGTCCTGCCTCTCCCACATTCCTCCTGGTTGCTCAGTTGCAATGGTGAGCTGGACAATGTTCAAGCTCTACTTGTGCCTCCTCTGATGGTGCATCTCTTCTACAGCTTCCTATTTAAGTTGAATTAACAGCTTTGAATGGCATCAGGCATATTTTCCCTTTCCTTCTTGGACTGCAAGCACCCTGAAGCCACTGCCCTTGCACAGCCTCTGTAGATAAATGTGAGAAGAAGGACAGTGCTGAGAACAGACTCAATGATGTGAATTTGACAGGCAGCTGAAAATGGTTCCTTCTTGTAGGAACTGAAGCCAGGAGTTCTACACAGTAATTTAAAGCACTTTCATTGAAGGTCCATTCTTTCATTTTTTCTCTCTCTCCCTGCCTGGATGATGGATGTTTGGTAATTAGCAACCTCTACAGGAAGCTGTGGGATACTTGGGAGAGCCAGGGCCTTACATAGCCTTACGGAGGCTGTGAGACCAAGCAGTGCTGTGCTGACCTTGGAAAGCTGCTGGTGGATCTGCCCAGTGGTCTGCTGGCCAGTGCCAGCGCTGTGAAAACAGAGAGGAAAACAGTGTGGATCAGGTGACTCAAAACCACAGCAGACACTGCTTTTGAAGCAGTACAAATCCCCTACGGGATCACACAATTAAAGGGGATTAAAGTCCTAGTCTTGCTGTTGCTGAAGTCACTGCCAAAACTTGTCTTGGCCGCTGTAGAAGAGGCTTGGCCCGATCAGTGCTGCTAGCCACAGCTCCCCAAGGGATGCTCTTTTCTTTGCGAGCTTTGTCTGAAGTGAAAGCGGGAGGTTAATTCTGTGTGAATGCCTAGTAGTGTACATTAGTTTGTCTGAAATATTTGATGTTGATCTGTAAAGTCCTTGGTCCCTTGAGTACTGCTGAACGTGAAGACAGACTCTTTGCATGTGATATGGCAAGGGTCCTCTGAGCTGAACATCCTAGAAGAAAGAAGAATGGGACACTAACATATCACTGTCAGGAAAAAACACCACAACAAAACCCCACAAACTTAATTTTTAATTTAGTTTTTTCCTCTGTTTCCTCTCATCCAATTCAGCAGCCTGAGAACTGGGTTTTCCTGATACTCCACAGGCTTGGGAAGATAACAAGGGTTGTTGTTTGATGATTAAATTCTGCTTTGTATAAGCTAGGACTGCTGGCAGAAATGGAAATTATGGCCAGAGATTTAAATTGATTTTTCTTTTCTCTTAAGGAGCTTAATTATTCAATATCCTGGGCCTTTGTCTTCTGAGCCTAGAGAGTTTAGGAGGTCTCTCAATGAAATAGAAAGGTCTGGTCATTTATAATCTGACGTACATTAAGGATAAATTAAATTAATATGTTGTGAAGTCTGATCCTATGTGGTCATTTCTGGGCATACTTAACTGACACTTGTGCTCTTCAGTGTTCTTGAAAAGCAGAGGCATAGAAAGAAATAATCAAAATCACCCTTTTAAAGTAATAGTTTAAATCATAGAGGTGTTTTGATTTTTTTAAACTGGTTTCAAAAGCTATGTCTCTACAGTAGGCATTAAACCCACAAAAGTTTTATTCCTGAACACTAGTGGGATTTTAAATATCGCTGTAAGTAGGAGTTTATGCTGACTGCACTTCTGTAGACAATCTCCCTTCTCTAACAGCAGCAGAATTCTGAAAATCAAGTCACTGTACCTGCAAGGAATTCACTTTACTACTCTGAACAATCAATTTCCCTTCAGAAGGACTTGCTGTGGGTTTCAGTTTAAGCATGCTTTTAGGAACCTAATGAAAGGAACAAGTGAAAACATTCTTTTTGGCAATTCAAAACTATAACAAAAATTCAAAGCCGTGCTTACAACTGAGCTGTTCATTGCTTACTGAAAATATCAGGGAGTTTTTAAATAATTTATTTTCTTTATCTTCCTCTATGGCCTTGTTCTGTGAAACAGGAATTAATCACCCAGTATTTGGGAACTACAAGGAAGGATCTATTCTAATATCTTCCATATCGTTAGCCTTGCTAAGAAGGAGCCAAGAGAGAGCATTTGCGACTTTCATTTACAGGGGGCTGAACTGTGTCTGCTGCAAACATTATTCAGCAGTCCCTGGAGAAATTTAAGAGTCAGCCAGAATCCCTTCTGAGTGTCCCGTTGCAACACAGTCTATCAGCACTTTCCCAAATAGAAGCCAGTGCCTTTTAAGTACAATCCAGCTTTTAATTTGAGTAGAAAAGAACAATGCATCTTCCCCCCTCCCCCCAGAAGGATTTTAAATTTTGTAAAGATTTGTTTGTCACTGTAGAGTGAAAAGGATATCTAAAGCAATGAGTAAAAATCCAGATACAAAACAGAGACACAGACTGTAAACGTCAATGGTGAGATGATGGCTGCGTGCTCAACACACCTTCACTTGTTATGTTAGCGGAACAGTTTGCCAAAGTGAGTTTTCCCTGCAGCCACACCAGGATAATGAATATGTGTTTGTTCTCAGGAAATGGTATTCCGTCTGGATACTCAGAACTTGGAGTCTGGCAGGTTGAAATGCCCGTTCGATCCTCAGCAGCCATTTACTTCAGTGATGGCAGGTAAGGAAGTATAAGAGCCAGGCACTCCTCTCAGATGTGCGATGGCTTCATAATGCAAAGTCTGAGATCAGAGGCTCAGGGGATGCTGAGCTGGAGCTTCTCTGACAATAGTTGTGCTGCTGATGCTGCTTTGGGCTCTCAGAGCTGAGGGAGCCTACAGTCTGCAGACCCCAAGGAGCTGGAAATGCAGCACCACAGGGACATTTTAGCTCCTGTGAAGCCTCTGCTAGTTGAGCAGGAAGGTGGTTTCATCCTCACCCAGTCATTTCTCCTTTAAGACAACAAAAGAAACACAGGGACAAACAATGTTTGAAGCGCTTCGGGGCCTCTTTCTGCAGTTATCAATATACACTGCCCTTTGAAGTCTGCTGACATCCACTATTTCCATAAATACATTTTTGAGGTTTCTATTTACTCGAGTAGCCACTTCTGGAGCTGGAAGCCTAGGAACAAGATAGTGCAATCTGCCTGCTGCATGCATCACAGTGCTGTGTGGTCTGACATTTGGTGCCGAGGAATGTCAGCTTGACCTCTGGATTTCAAATCACTATAAGAGCTACTTTTGTCATGGTTTGGTTCATAGCTTTGGACAATTTTCATTTAACTTGTCCGTCAAGCATATGAATACAAGATAAGAGTGAAGCACCATGACGTTTTCATTTACAGCCAAAGAGCAGTGGTGACAGTGCTTTGAAGTATCAGTCACTCTGTTATAAAAAGAATATGACTAATGTTCAGTCTTTATTCTCAGATAATAAGATAGATGATTTGTGATTCTGACCCAACAGATGGGGCAGGACTTCCTTTATTAAAAACAATAGATTAAAGCCAGCACTTATTCTTCTCAGAGACCCCAAGTACTGTTTAATGACCGTGAAGTCTATTTTTAAGATGGGATTCTAGAAACTAACTTTTTTTCTCTTTTTTTTCCTTTAATGCAGTAGAACTCCATGATTTATTATAATGTTGGCTCATTTCAGTAGCACTCCAGTGCTTTGACTTCTCTATTAAATATTGTGAAATGAAGAAGCTGCCATGTTTTAGCTAACTAAAACATGAACTTTGGTACATAAGCATTTTCAGGCTAGATAAAATTAATGGTCAGGGTATTCTATTATCCCTTCTCTGACTCTGCCTGGTGTCAAGTGCTTCACAGCGATGTACAAGGAACATTGTAAATGGCCAGAGAACACAATCTTGGCTTATCTTTTGATGTTTACTTTATTCCCAAAAGCTAAAGGAGAGCAGTTTAGCTCATGGATAAGATACTGCCCTGGGACTCAGGGAGCTGAGTTCCTGTCTCTGCCACTGACAAGGGGAGTAACCTTTGGCATGTCACTTCTCTCTGCCTATCTGCCAAATGTTGATAAAGGCTACTTGCATCCTTCAGAAAGCATTTTGTGATCAGTAATATATATGAGCTAAATAATATTTAGTTCTATTTTCACTCACGTATGTAGGTTAACACAACTGAGTAATTTTCATACTTTGTAGAAATTGCATAATATCTCTGAACTCTCCACAGCATTTCACACTAAGTAAAACCCACAGATAAATTTGACAAGCCATTCTTTTTGACTAACAAATCACCTGCTTGTCATTCACCTTCTATTACAAATTACAGTTTGCCAGAATTACTCTGGACATAACTACAATTTGGGATTAGAGATACCAAAAGCTGAGACAAGCGCTGAAAGCGCCTTGTCAGCAGAGCCTAGGCAAGGATGGAGAATTGCTGTTAGCCCTTCACATATATTGATCACTGAGTGCCTGTCAGTTAGCAAGCACCAATTACCCTGCCCATTCCTCATTATGACAAATACCTTTCAAAATGCACTTTGGTTTCTTCACAAAGGCGACATGCTGTCTGAAAGATTTGCTTTCCAATATTGTCATGGAAATAGAACATAAGTAACAATAATAATGAGATAAAAAGAAAGCTGATTGATAGATTTTTTATTTTAAGCCAGGTGAAATGCTTGTGGATATAGTGGGCTATGGTTTTTGGTGGGTTTTTTGGTTTTTTCCTTTTTCTTTTGACCTTATTTTTAAGTGCATTTACAACTTTTGCAAATGAAAACAGAAACATCTCCGTTTAATGGTATTTATTCTGCATTCACTCTCAACAAAGGACTTCTCTCCAAAAGATCTTGTGAAATTTTTCCACACAGAGTATCAGAAAACCTGGAGAAGGAACTCCTGGAAGGGTATTTTTATGTATCATATAGTTTATTTATGAAAAGGAAACTTTTTTTTTTTTCAAACTCCAGGGATTTATTGCTGCAAGTTATTAAACACAACCCAAACTTCTCCAGCCAATAAAGTTACCCAGTTGTTTTGCAGGAAAATTAAAAAAAACACCAAACTAGTAAAATGCACTATGTGGTAAAAAAAATAAATAAAATAAATCACAGTGATACTGTTTCCTTGCTACATTTTAGAGAAGTACTGAGAGCTGAATAAAATCAGAAAATATTGTGCAGTTCTTAACGTTGTGCTGTTTTGCATTGCACAGAAAGTTGGCAGAAGCCTAAACAGTTACTGCCATTGCAACAAACACACTGTGCTGTATTCCAGCTGTAGTTGCCTTGAGAGACAAGTCCTGTCTACTTTATTCAAGCAAAAAGTCTAATTTATTCTAGTGGTATCACTCATTACATTAAAATGCTCATGATTTGGGTCCATAGCCATATTCCTACCATTAGCACGTTACATAGTTGAGAAGAATTCCCATAGTGCCTAAATTCCTCTCTGTGAATGAAGTGTTGGACGGAGATCCCTAAAGCAGGAAAGGGCCAAGCTGCAAAGTTCCTGTAGTGAAGCATCCATCATGTTTACTAGCTCAAGTCCAGGAGCAGCAAAACCATCCGGGCGTAGCAAGTCTAGGACACAAGGGCCAGCTTGACTGGATGAATGGCCGTGTCCTCACCACAGCTCCCATGTCCATGGTCAGTGCTCACAGGGCAGGATGCTCAGTTCAAATATGTCTTTATACATGTAAGAGCCCGACACTCATTAAAGCCTGTAGGAATCCACTTTTTTGAGAGCCTAAAAGATATGATAATTAGATTTGGATTCCTTCATTTCTTGGGCATATAGTTACCAATATTACCTCTATTTTGAATGTAAGTAACTTCACAGAATGCCAAATCCTATTAAAATATAAGCCAATAACATTTCAAAACATTAAATTAGTTCATAGGCCAATTAAACACAGGTGTTGTTCACCCAGCAAAACAGACAGTTTTCATTTTGTTTACCCTGCAGCTGTAGAAATCCTATTTCTTTTTCATTTGCAGATGAGTATCTTTATGCTGGAACAGCTTCTGATTTCCTTGGCAAAGACACTGCTCTAACACGTTCTCTGGGCCCTTCTCATGACCACCATTACATCAGAACTGACATTTCTGAACATTATTGGCTTACTGGTAAGATCCCAAACATATGCTGTTGTCATTTGCATTGTTCGTGACTGTCTGAAGTTAATAGTCCCTTTCTTATATAAATATATGTCCAGTAACTGTAAATATAGATATTCTACCATGGTATCTTTGGATTATATGAGCTTTTTTTTTTAAAAAAAAAAAGAAGCTCAGTGGAACAAAAATGCACTTGAGAAAAGTCGCAGAGGTGCAAATGCAAATTAAGGAAAGAGTAGGAGTGTAAGACCTAATCATTCTTACTGTCTTTGATCTATACATCTGTATATAGTCCCGTAATTGGAATAAAATCATGACTTAAATGATTCTATTTCCAGTCTTGTTGGAATTTTTTTTTAAATTGTTTTTTCCGATCACTTGTTAAAAGCTGTTCCTTAAAGCATGTTGAAATGACAGATTAGAAACTTCATGTTTTTACATAGGAGGTCTTTTTTTTTTTTTTTTATAAGGGGAAAAATACCCTTTGTGGCTGTGAGGATCATTTAAAAACCACTAAGGGCACCCTAAAATAGCTTCCCCAGCAAAACACTGCTTTTTCTTGCTTGTTAAAAAACATTCTGAGCTAGTAAACCCTCTAAAAAAATGGCTGCATTTACACCCAGCCAGTCTCAAACCACACACGGAGTGACATGGAAAACTTCGCTCACAAGCTCAATTAAAGCATCCCTCTTTTAGCCGTCAACCCTCTTTAAAGATGTGGCAGCACTGGCCCTGATTCAGGATGCCTGTGTAACTATTATGGCTGTACAGTAAAGCCGGGGCCTGCTGACCACAGGGTTAAGTTGTCTTCCCAGCAGAAAACTTCTGAAAGGGATAATTTAGCCTCTTAACTCTTTAAGACGTCACCAAGGGGAAATGTTCTTCTTTTTTTTTAATTATTTTTTTATACTGCTTTGCCCCATTCTTCTAAACTTTTGCATTATGTTTCTGTCTCAATGTAACTCTACAACGTCAGGATTTCCCCTGAGAGATAGGGAGGAAAGGAGAAGCCATTTGAAGTCATTTTATCTTTCCAAATAGGAACAGTCCTTGGGAAAGGTAGAAAAATCTCACATCTGGCTCTGCTCACCTATCACACTTTCATCTTCTGTGCTCAAAACCTTGTTTGTATCACCTCTCCTATCTTTCATCTCATTTCTACCCATCTCTTGTACAATGTAGAACCAGAAATGGGCTGTAAGCAATATTGGCCATGATGGATCCTTTCAGCTGGCAGCTCTCTAACTGTGCAGCTACATATCAAATTTTATCACTGGCAGCCTGCTGGTGCTCAGCATGGAAAGATGGTTGGGGTAGCTGCTTTCCTATGATGCTATAATACTATAAAAAGAAAGATTTACTGCATTTTGGTCCTGATGAGCATCTGGTGTTACCATTAGTATAGATCCACCTTGATGAGCATTACAGGGTTCAGTTCCCAGCCCAAAAGTACTTAAATATCCTGTTCCAAACATTTCTTTATGCTGTTAATGTTCCTTAGTGAGCAGTGTGAGGCAAGGGAACAGTACAAAAACACAGGATAAACTAAAGGTTTGAGAACTGTTCATGTGTTTTATTTTGGAGGCTGGGGTGGTGGTGTCTGCCTTCTTTTGCATTCATTCATTTTTTATTCTGTTTTCGCCTTAAATGCCTGTATTTATGAAAGTTTTCTAAGGAGAATAAGGTATTAATATGTCTGGGTTTGAAAAACAGCTTCAGTGTGCTAGACCACAACGTGAAAATTACCCCACGCTGTATAAACACTGAAGAGCCTATGTATTCTTCAGGTTTTCCTTGTTTCCAGCTATATAAAAAAAACCTAAGCTATGCTTTGTCTAAGACTTCACACACACAATCAATGCAGTGTTATACTGTACAAAGACGCCTAGATATAAACTAGGTGCTTTTAATATTTTGAGCCAGTCCTTTTAAGGTTGGAGAAAATTTTGAGTGCAGCCTTAAGTGATGGCATAATTTCTGCCATAAGCCATAGAGTAGTCTGTATAGTTCTAGTTTATTATGTAACATTACAAACTGCATACATTTGTGCTTTCAGCCAATACTGGCACAAAGAAAATATTTACTTGATTTCAGGTTTAAAACTCTCATTTCATCTAAATTCCCCCTTCCCTAAATCTACCACTAAGTGTGTGTTAGACCTCCAGGAAAGGTTGTACATACTTGAGTAATTGTACAATTAGAAATAAATTATTTCCAGGCATGACTCATGTTTTACTTAGGATAAGCATAAAGTATATAACTTGTTTTTTTCCAGAGGGCTGAGGAAGTTTTGCTGTAATGCACCTTAACATTTTTAAAGTTTAGTCTTATTCTGTTTCTGAAACAGGATTATCCTTTCCTGGGGGAAGTGAGAGAAAAACAAAGTGTAAGGGAAAAATGCGTAGGATACCTTCCAGTTCCTTGCAGGGCATCTCTATCTTGACTAATTAAGACATGTCTTAATCTCAATGACTGAATAGCAGCTCCACAAAGGAGAAAGGGAGGAAGGCGGCTAATCTTTCCATGACTCATGCTCACACAGGCTCCTACTCCTGCACACAGTGGCACCGAAGATGGAGGGGATGCTGCCTCTGCTCAAACTTCAGCCCTTCTTCCAGAGAGCAGAAGAATTAGACACTCCCACAGCCTGTGACCGGAGCTGCCTCACCCGTAGGGATGAGGCACGTTGGGCTAGTGGCCATGCTCCAGATGGCAAAGCCGCCCACTGGAACTGAGTCTGCTCCAGTCCAGCCCAGTAAGCAGATACCCAAGCCCTACAGACAGGCATGCACTGAACAGCTGCACATTCCTCCCTCGCTCATTGGAAGCTAAAGCGCATAGAATGAGTGCTTCCCTGAATTACATTCATCTCCTTAATTTTTTTCTTTTTCATTGCAATTTAGTCATCTTTGCCAGGGCAAAAACTCACAGGCAATGACTTCTTTATATCCTGCGAACTTTGGATGGGATTCAACTCGCTGAGCTCTAAAAAGGCAAAAGTTAGTATCCTGTCTGAGCTCAGTTGTTTTGCTTGTCTCTTTTTGTAATTTACAGAGAGAGGTGTCACTTCCAGAGGGTGATTCACTCCACCTATTGTAGGAATCTGTCTCAAAATAGGATTATTCATTGTCACTTTCTTCCTTGTGTCCCTCCCTGAGAGGGATGAGTATGAGTTAAGAGCTTGACTTCTAGATGGTTAGAGGTAAATGAGAGGAGCATCCTATGCATTTTATCATGCCACATACTTCTGCTAGCCCGATTACAAAGAGCTGCTGACTCCCACTGTTTAAAGCTGCCTTTTTTTTTTTCTTTTTTTGTGTGTGTGTTCTGGGATTTGTTACTCATTGTCTGTCCTCTTTTTCCAAGCCTAACAAATCTTACTTCTTTTTAGGTCTTACTTAAGCATGCATGGTGGCACTGTCTTAAAACTACTGCTGGCATTAGAAGGGTTTGATAGCCAGCAGGTAACCAACAGCAAACGTGAGCACTTCAGTGAACCCAGTAGTGAATGACTAGGTGTAAAAGCTCTTCCCACTGGGCCAAAGAGTGTGTTTATAAAAACATGAACAGCACCTGAATTTATGGTAGCATCTGTTATCGGAGCCTGTGATGCCTCTAGTTCCCTGTTTGATTACACACAATCTAGCCAGGAAATTAATATGTGGGAAAACCTACTGAATCAATTAGGAAGACACAATTGTATGTATGGGAAAACAAACATTGGTTTAAAATCATCATCATACAATTTGTTTCCCATACAAAGAATCCAAAAACCTAATTCACAGTTGGTTTAAACATGCTTTTCCATGTTGTGGGGAGGGATTAGAGAAGATGAGACAGAGATCTCGATACTTGCAGAACATAACGTGCTTTTCAGCTCATGATCTCTTTCATTAGATTGTTTTCAGTCCCTTTCTCTTCATATCTTTTACAGTGTATTTTTGTTTGGATTTAACTGTCAACTTCAGTGTTTTCAATTGTGATTTAAAATCATTAAATATTTGTGTTCCTTTGATATTTCAGAGATTCTTCTAAGTCTGTTCCAGGAATTGGTATTGAGACATTTGTTTTTGCACTTGGCTTGCCAAGTAAAGCAGTGAAATTTAATTTAAAAAACCCCTATATTCAGAGTTTTGTTCTGTGAATGTAGATTAAAAAAAAAAAATCTATGTGAAATTCAAAAGCATGTTACAGAAGTATTTCACAGGTTTTCCTATTAAATGGCTATTTAGCTGACCGCATATTTAAGAAACCATACAGGAAGCATATTTATGTATTTATTCACGCTTTGAGATCTAATCTTCAAAGTAGCCTTACAGGCCCTGAGGGGTAATTGAATATTTTCTTTAGGCTCATTGTGAAATCCTAACTTAAATTTATAGCACTTGATGCCTGCATCATTTCAGTTTTCTGCTGACAGCATTCTCTAGTGTCAGAAAGGTTTAAAATGGAAGCAGCACTGTGGCTATTCTGACCCATAAATTTACTCTTCTGTCATGAAGGTGCACATTCAGCACTTCAGCATATCCCATTTTGTCGCAAGCCTTTGACTTGAACTTTTGCATCAAGGACCCTCTTTTTGTCCTATGTGGACTGTAGAGTTCATGGTGAAAATTCCTCAGGGCTAACATAAAGTAACAAACATTATTAAAAGGACAAAGGCATGAAGATGAATTAAAAGCTGTCATAAATATTCCCTTCGTATTGCCAACTGTGCTGTTTGCTCTGCCATCCTACGCCATTCTCCTTACTGTTTCCTAATGTAGCCTACCTGCTTACAAGGAACAAAGACTGTGTATTTTATGGCTGAAAGAATGTATTTGGGAGTCAAGGGTCTCTTTGCACTGTATTTGTATAGCCATTTCTGTTTAAAGAAAAACATCATTGATCCAAGTGCCCTCAGAAGTGCTCATCTATTGTAGCACATTGGGGAATGTCTTAAAAATCATTTGCTCAAGTATCTGGTTCATATGTGCAAGACAGTATTTGTGCCTGTTCTGCTGCAGTCAGGAATTAATTTAATTTCAGATTTTAAGGCAAAATTTAAAGGAAAAAAAAATTGAAACCAAAACAAAAATAAAAAGGAATAACTGGTGAGCAGGACTGGAAATCATGGACGAGGGAGCTGAGGAAGAGAGTATAGGGCTTGTCTTTAATTCTTGTCCTAATAAAGATGCATATAAGATGCAGTCAGAGACACCCAAGCTTGCTTTGGAAGAGACCAGAAGTAATATAATGGCTCAGCATGGCAAGGCAAGGCATGCTGTGGCATTTTTTGCAAAAAGCAGATATAAATGACCCAAACTGTTACACTGATGCAGTGAATCTCTTTTCATGCACAGCAAAGAACTGTGTTCTTAAGACTGACCAGTCATTTGTGGAGTCTGGTGTGCTAACTTCAGAATCCTAGCATAGCACTGTATCGGAGTTGGTAGATAAAGTCAGTAAGATTGTTAGAGCACAGATTTGAAGGAAACTTTTAATTTGGGAAAACCATAATTTATGTTGAATTTTTTATGCCATGGATCAATAAAAGTTCTTTCCTTCCCTTGCAAACTGTCTTTGGTTGATGGCGTATTTCTGTACTCATAATTGCTGCAATGTGCAATTAAATTATTTAAATTCTACCATGTGATTTCAGAAATCTACTTATCTTGGTATTGGTAACGAGCAGTAAGGCAGATTTTTGTAGGCAATATTTTGTACAGAGAGCTACCCTGTTTTCAGAGAATGATAGCCAGTGCTGCATATTAATGCATGTGGTACTAAGATTAAGACCAAAAAAAAATAAAAATCCCACTATGAGTAAATACTTCAGAATGGATAGTGGGTTTTGCTCAGAGTCAGAAAGAAACTTACCACTGCATGTCTATATAGTGATATTTTTATTTCACTATGTAGATGCAACAAATGCAGACATTGAAGGAGAAGTTTACTGGCAAGGATTAAGACTTCAGCTTTTTAAAACCTTTTTTTTTTTTTTTTTGCGGGGGGAACTTCTAGGAGCAAAGTTCATTGGAACTTTTCCCATCCCGGACACCTACAATCCAGATGATGACAAAATCTACTTCTTTTTTCGAGAAATATCACAAGATAGCGGCACATCTGACAAGACAATCCTTTCCCGAGTTGGGAGAGTTTGTAAGGTGAGAACTTTATCTTTTAATTTTATTTAAAGAAAATAAAAAATCGCTTTGTTTCCATGAGAATTTGTCTTCCCCTTCATATCAGAAGGAAATAGTGTTGTTACCCAGTGACTACCCATCATTGATAACATTCTGTGTTTCTAGAAAACATAGATAACATCTATGTTTTCTGAACATAGACTACTAATGCTTCCTGAAATTTACTCATCTGAAAAGTAGACTTCATAATGACTGTGGACATCTTTTAAAAAAGCTAATATAAATCATAATTCTGTGTCTAAACTGTACTGTATTGACCTTCAGATATGTAACAATGACCTGCTTTGTTTCCTGAGCTTTCAGTGAGGACTGAGTTGTCGAAGTGTACACAGTAGCAAGGTATTTGGGGTTTTGTGAAAAGCCTGTCTCAGTACATCATTCCAGGGCATTGCTGAGAGCTGGGGTCCGTTGTTTGTTTCTGCAGATTCCTGTTAATCACTTGGGGTGAGGGAAGGATAAAAATTGTGTATGGTTTCAGAGCTACACCCATATCTGCCTGAAGATCTGCAGCCAGTACTTCAGGTGAGGCTGTACCAGCACAGTGTGGAGTGAGACATTTCCCCTCCTCAGACTTGCTGGTAATGCCATGTTTCATGTACCCCAGGATATGGTTGGTGCATTTCCCTGCAAGCAATGGAATAATAACCACTCAGGCACCAGTGGTCTGTAGGTTGAGACCTACAGTCCTCCAACAAGGAGTGCCTGTTAGGCTGGGATTTGGTGTCCTCTTTGCATAAATGAAGATTACCAACAGATCCATTCTTAGGTGGCTTTATGTATTTCAGATCTTGACCATTCATGGACCATGCAATGAGAAGGGACTGGCTTTTCCTTTTAACAATCCTTAGTGTTAAAATGGGGTATGCTGATGATACAAAGCTGGGAGGCATTGCTGACATGCAGGAACACTGCGCTGCCATCCAGCGAGACCTGGACAGGCTGGAAAGCTGGGCAGGGAGAAACCAGATGAAATTCAACAAAAGCAAGTGTAAAGTCTTGCACCTGGGGAGGAACAACCGCATGTATCAGTGCAGGCTGGAGGTTGACCTCCTGGAGAAGAGCTCTGTGAAGAAGGACCTGGGGGTCCTGGTTGACGACAGGTTGGCCATGAGTCAGCAGTGTGCCCTGGTGGCTAAGAGAGCCAATGGGTTCCTGGGGTGCATCAGGAGGAGTGTGGCCAGCAGGTCTAAGGAGGTGATCCTCCCCCTCTACTCTGCGTTGGTCAGGCCCCACCTGGAGTATTGTGTCCAGTTCTGGGCTCCCTGGTATAAAAAGGACAGGGATCTCCTGGAGAGAGTGCAGAGAAGGGCTACGAAGATGATGAAGGGCCTGGAACATCTATCCTATGAGGAAAGGCTGAGAGAGCTGGGGCTGTTCAGCTTGGAGAAAAGAAGACTGAGGGGGGACCTAATCAATGTTTATAAATATCTTAAGTATGGGGGGCAGGGGGAAATGGCCTGCCCCTTTTCTTTGGTCTGTGGAGACAGGACAAGGGGCAATGGCTGCAAATTGGAGCACAGGAAGTTCCGCACCAACATGCGGAGGAACTTTTTCACAGTAAGGGTGACGGAGCATTGAAATAGGCTGCCAAGGGAGGTGGTGGAGTCTCCTTCCCTGGAGACATTCAAGTCTCATCTGGACGCCTCTCTGTGCAGTATGAGCTAGGGAGCCTGCTTTGGCAGGGGGGTTGGACCCGATGATCTCTCGAGGTCCCTTCCAACCCCTACAATTCTGTGATTCTGTGATCTATCCGCCCCTTTGTGCCATAATACCGTAGGTCTAGAAACAGTCAGTATAAATGCTCCCATCCTGTCCTTAGGTATTAATCAAATCCATGTACCCAGGAATCACTGATATCAGGAAAAAGGGTCTTCAAAGTTGCCTGCATGTTAGTAAATATGAGCAAATGTTTATTTCATGTGGTAAACTAGATATCAGCAACAATATTGCAGCAATCACACATGTAGGTGTATTTCTGTGATATTTTGTTCAGAAGCTTTCGCCTGCACACATCCAGCTGAAGGACACGCAATCAAAAACAAAGAGTGGATGCAAATGTATGCATATGTAAATTTACAACTGCTTTGCAGTCCAGCAAACTCCTAACACCAATGGAGATTGCAGTGACCACAGCCATTTCACACTTCTGTCCTTGACCTAAAACATTAAGAAAACAAAAAACTCATCCATAAATCTGTTCTCAAGTAGGTTTTTAGCAAGACGAAAGAATGGATAATCTTTAGTTGGGTATTTCACAGCAATGTGATTAATGACAGAATGGAAATGCAAACATACATGATTTGCTGCTAGACACGGCATTTGCCGTTATGAGAAAGCACTTAATGCATTAGGAGAAATCGGTAGACAACATTTTCAAGCCAAGACATACAAGAGATTATAGTAAACTAAGATATATTAGCTAGAGATCTCCGACATCCTTCACCTAGAGAACAAAAGAGATAAGGTATCATAATAAAAGCAAATGCATTGTAAGGAAATCCTAGTGACCTTGCATAATCGTACTTCAAATGAGACTGAATTTGTAGAGTAACTGTGCTAACAGGAAAAAATGACTTGAAGTTTATATTTAATAGTCAAAGCAAAAGAATAGAAACTGATAAGCAAGGTGATAATTATTAATGTTGGCTTTTCACTGTCCTCTCTAGTGAGCATTTCCCGAGAGGAAGAATTAACTTGAAAATTCAGACTTCCTTTTTTTGTACATTTGTCTTGATCACCTGCAAATAAAAACCCCCACATTATCATGCAAATTATGACAATGAAAATAGAATTATTGTGGACATTTAATATAAATATAACTATGCATATAGACTCATCTGTTTATGGACTAAGATCTTCTGTGTCTGGCTCCGATATAAAACATCTGCTATGCGTAATTCTGTCTGATATGGGAACAATGTCTTTGGTTGCAGCAGTTGATAGCATAACAATTTCTGCTTGCACCATGACCTGTAGTGCATAAAGTCAAGCCTTTGCCTCCTTTCCCTAGCGAGCAGAGAATGACAGCAGATGGGAGGAGCCCAGCAACTTTTGAAGTAATTTCTTTGGTGACAACCCATTTTTCTTCTACTATAACTCAGTTGCTCTCTACCTCACTGTGCCTTAGGGCTCCTGTACGTTAATGCCAGAGACACATGCTGAAATTAGAATAGGCTTTGTTTTTAATAAGGAGATCAGTCAATGCAGCCTATTCTTTGGCTAATTGTCAATGGCTCAACAGTATGGTCTCTCACTGATCCTTCCCCTTAGGGAAAATCTTCTCTGGAAAGCATTCCTTTTTCCCAGCTACTTTCAGACCTGGAAGATTACAATACTCTTCCTGGCAGCTCTTCGCCAAGAGTCAAAACAGCTGTCACTTGTCCTGCTCATAAGGCCACACTTACCGTCTTGAAGCTTGTGTTGTAATAACGCAGCCACTGTGGCACTAAAGAGCCCTAATTTAGCTTTATGTCATCTGCATTCTGTGTATCACGGCGGGGGTATCAGTATGAATCGGGCGGAAGTGCTTTCAACAGTCACTTTCCGAACCAGTTGGGTAATTTATCATGGCAAATGGCATTTTCTATTTTTGCTTTGAGGGAAGAAGAAGTATCACTAGCCTAACCGTAATACTTGATACTACTTATGGTGTGTTCCTGCTTACATAAAGTGTAATCTGTTAGGTTATTTGTTTTCTTTTCAAGTAAGGTCATAAGTAAAAAATGCTCTTGAAGAGTAGCTGGCAACATGTTGTTTTGTTGGTTTTTTTTTAAAAATACATACAGATGCACATATATATATTAAACAGTCATATAAACCTTAACTTCTTAATAGCATGGACTCATGCATTTCTATTTCTAGAAACACAGGCCTAAGTTTAACAGCTTTTATAGCTACAGTGTCTTCAAGCCCACACTGCTGAACTAGTTTGCATCACTTAAGACATGATGCAGTCATTACACACTGAGACAGATTTTAAAAAAAAATTAAATAAAATTACCATATCTATGCACTGTGCTCTCTGCAGTCAAGTAACAACTACATTTTTGTATGTTGCTGAAGGAATTGCAATTCTATTTAAGGACAACCTTAAAACATATGCACAAATATAGCCCTGGAAAAACCTAGGTTTCCCTCTTATTTTCCCCACTTAGATAAAGTGAGAAAGGAAAATCCTAACTTACAGGAGTCCACAGAAAGGTTCTGAAGAGGGAGGAACATTGCTGGGGTTTTTGTTTGTTTGTTTTCTATATAGAAACACATATTTTCATACGTACAACCTCATTCCATTGGAATGGAGTGGATATCAGCCAAAAGCAGTAGTCTCTGCTCCAGTATGAAAATCCTGTTTATTATTACAGTGGTTTGCATTTTCTCTGTTACAAGCTTTTCTTTAATGGTTTTGGTGATGTATTGCAAAAGTTAAAGCGTGCGGTCTTAGAGACAGATTCCTGAGACCTCGATTGCCAAGAAATCAGACTTCAGCCCCCTGTTCAGTGTCCAGAAGCAGCTTTTGTTCTAGTGGGAACAAGACAGCTCTTTGTCTGTTTTTTTCTGTGTACATCTTTCTACCCTCATATATACCATGCTGTACCTGGGGATGGGAACATAGGAATTAGCCACAGCCCTCTTGCTTAAACTGTGCTTTCTGAACACACTGGAATGTAATCATTTTAAGAGCTCCTGAGTCAAAAGCCCAGGACACACCCTGCATTCCACCTTTGGGTAACGTGATTTATTTCCAAAGCCATGAACACGAGCAGATTTCAAGGCTATGACCTTGCCTCCCGTCTGGTGCTTTAAGCAATTTCTGTTCCTAGAATGGCAGGAGGGACTGCGACTCTGTGTCCAGGGTCTCCAGTGGGCTCTGCAATGGGGCTGCTTGTGTGTAAAAGTTAAGAGGTGTTTTTCTTCTCCTGGAAATAGTCTAGCCATGCCTTTACTGTGACTAGGGATAACTGGGTCATTAACATTCTTTGTATTTCTCTATACTGTGTAATGCATCACTGTGTAGATAATTGATCTATATCCATTTGAGTGGTCCGCATAGTGTAATGCTTTAGCATTCAGACTTACTAGCTTGTGTCCCGGAAGCAAAATAGCCATGTTAACATGTTCTCAGCAGGGCTAATTAGTCTGGGCTCAGAGCCACACTCGTGCAGCTATCCTGCTTCCAGTTCTGGAGGCAACTCATTCCAGACGAAATTTAATTTACTGTGTCTTACATGCTTGCATACTTTCTTTGTCACTATAATACTGCCTAGCCACAATGCTAACCATGGGTAATGTTTAGGGTTTTGGGGGGTGTGTTGTTATGGGATTTGTTTGTTGTTTATTTTTTTTTAATTGATAATGATAATGATTTAAAACACTTTGAAAATCTCTTCTGTTGACAAACTTTGGCCCTCATGTGCCCCTTGAGCATCTTTGCAGCAGTGGGTCTTTCAGCAGTCAACTCCTCTTGGACTTCTAAATTTGATATTTGTATGTAATTTGCCATTTGAAAGGTTTCAAATGATGGAGAAAAGCAGATGCGCATTGAGATGATTTCATTTTAAGGGCCGATATGTTGGAGACAGGCCAATTCCATATAGTATCTGCCTCTAACTGTGATGAATTAAGAGATATAACATCACACTTTGTCAGGTTTTTTGGTCCAGCTTTCCTATTGGCAAGGGTACAGGCATGAGTATAGAAGTTCTGTATATTTTTGTCTCTCATGGGTGTGTTTTCACAATGAAATTGGTGGGGGTTTTGAGAGGGGAAATCATGATTTGCAGATGAAGCAAAAATATTTTAGTTATGCTTATGTATAAAGAGGTGTGACTGAATTTTACCGAGCCTCAGGGAGAATGAAAAAGAAACTGTAGTGTCAAAATATAGCTCTAAAAACTGGATTATGGAACTGCAGCTGCAGAACCTCTGAAGCATACTCTGGAAAGCATCTTAGTTGCCAGAGAGTCTCATTGCAGAAGACACTGTCAGTAATCAACTAGCTTCGAAGTGGGATGACTGCAGAGTTAATTGAAGTGGAGTTCCTGTGGCTAATCCAAAGACCCTGATTTCAGACTGCTTTGATTCAAATGTTCAAATATCCATAAGAGTAAAAAAAAACAAAACAAACAAACTTTGTGATTTTGGAAATTTTCTCATTATAAAATTAGCTTCCTGTTTTTTTTCCTATCAGCACATTTAATACTAAAATGCACCACAGCTTTTCTGTTGTTGATGGACTAGATTGTTGAAAATGCAGATGTTTCAGGATGTTAAATTCTAAAGTGCTCTGTAAAATGTTGACATACCATTGTTTTTTGGTCTCATGCTTTTCCAGCTCTCAACCTCTGGTTGTCAATACTGTGGTCACACTGTTCCACACTAGTGACTTTAGGCACTGGTATGTATGCAAGTGAGGAACGTTCTTATCAAGCATTCACTTCAGTCCATAAAGGTAGTTGACTATTTGCTCTACACTGCGCTGTAGCGGCCTCAGCTTAAGTACTGGGTGCAGTTTTGGGTACCACAGTACAAGAGGGACATAAAAATACTGGAGAGTGTCCAGAGGAGGATAATGGGGATGGGTAAGGATCTGAAGGGGAAGTGTTATGAGGAGAGGCTGAAGTCCCTCAGTGACAGAACCCAAGGGAATGGCATGAAGCTGCGACAGGGGAGGTTTAGGTTGGATGTTAGGAAGAGAATCTTTACTGAGAGGTTGGTCAGGCACTGGAACAGGCTTCCCAGGGAAGTCGTCACAGCACTGAGCTTGACTGAGGTCCAGAAGCGTCTGGACGATGCCCTCAGTCCCATGCTCTGACTTGGCTGGCCCTTTGTGGAGCCAGGAGTTGACTCAATGAGCCTTAGGAGTCCCTTCCGACTCAGACTATTCTATATTCTATATTCTATATTCTAATTTTTAGAGGATGACTCCTTTCATCTTCAACCCAAATCACTCATCGGATGTATTTTCTACTGGCTGGAAAAGGAGCTTTGTCGTACTGAGTTCCTACAATGTGAAACTAAAGATAATCTTATTTAAGAATGTGAAATTCTGAGTGGCAAATTCATGCATATTTGTTTCGAAATAAACCAGCCTATCCCAGTGCTGCATCTCATACTGCAATTTGACATTAATTGCATCATCCATCTAGTCATTTGACTTCCCTGTAGCTTCATAGTCAAGAATGCAACATTTCATAACCTGAATGTGATATTCTTTGAGGGTTTTTTTTTTCTCTTTTCATATCCTTTTTATGCATTTATGTTAGATGTACCTGAAAGTTTAGATAAGAGACAGGTAAGAGCAAGTCAAACACACTGTAATAAACCATGAACAGATTATACTTAAAATTTAAGGTAGATTTTCCTCAGAATTCCTTAACATATTTTATTTAGCTCAGTCATCACCCTTTGTTTGCTTTAAATTTCCATTGAAGTTTCAGTAAACAGCCTAATGATGAGTACATGTACTTTGTGGCAGCCTTTAGGCAGTTTGGGGAATATTCTTAATACTAGTGGGAGGTAATCTTGTTATGAATGCTCAATGACCTTGTGGTAAAATAAGGCTTAATTTTATTATTTCATGTTTCCCAAACCCCATTCAAATTCATTGTTCTTATCTCACCATCTTTACCTGAGCTTTTTAGTTTCTGGCTGTTGGCTTTTTCATGGTGTGTTTAGTAACAGTTCAGAATTTTTCTTTGCTGTATAGCTAGATTTTTTACTTTGGAGCCCATCCAAAGTTAATTCACTGCAAACCTCTAGGTGTGATGTTTAAATACATTCCAAAATAAAAAAATCAACATTTTCTGTAGTGAACCAAACAGTTATGCATGCCTAATGTGATTTCATTGCCATTCTGAACGATATAACAACAAATCTCGTGAGGAGCAAGAACACAAAGCTAAAACTTTTCTCTCACTCAGTTCAGGCAGAGAGGGCTTTTCCACAGCAGATGTGACCTACAGTCTTGCAGGTTTTGCTATGGTTGTGATAAAGACCCTCTTTGCCATTGTCTTAATGCCCAGAAATCACATGAATGCTCAGAGTGGCATCCTTACTAGGTCTTATGTCAGCTTTCCAATTACACCAGGTTGTCTTACCATACATTTAGCTACTTGAGTTTCATTCCTTAGTTCAGTCCTTCTGGGCATTTGCTCATTTCAGCTGAGAAAGCCAAAAGCAGGTTCCACACTAGCCAAGGCACTCCTGCATGCTGATGACTATAGGTACATATGCCCTTCTTGCCTAATCCTGCTGTCCAGATAGGCAATAGGTTGAGACAAAAGTTTAGCTTTTCTGTTTGTTTTGGTTTTGAGATGTATATTTGACCCTGGTTGTGCAATCAACTTTGGACATGCAGAGTTCAATGAATGATTTGATCCACAACCTATAATCTTAGTTTGCAGAAGATCCTATTTAACCTCTCCGATTCCTTCTGCAACAAGCAGTGTGATTTACACTAAGGGAATTTAGCCAGCCAGTACAGAGTATTGACAGGTTATGAGATCAGTAAATATACTGCACTAATGATAAGGACCCTGACATGATCCTGTCTTAGGATGGGGAAATAAGAAGAGAGCCCAGGCAAGCTGTATATTCAGTCTGGGCTGTGATGGACAATGATTTCAGAAAGGTGTTCAGAAATTGCAAGTCCCAAGGAACAAAAAGGAGTCCATGGTTTTGCACATTTATACTCCAGACAATGAGTTTTCTGTTTCAAGTTGTGATGGTATCAAGCTCTCAAGAAATATGTGAAAAATGATAAACTAGATCAAGCATTAGGAGTATTATAGACTAGCGCTGTCTGCAGTGTCCAGAGGGGTTGATGCTGTCTTATATGAAGCAAGATGCAGTCCTGTAATGAGGTTTCTCCATGAAAAGTTCTGTAATCTCATAGAAACAGCAGAATTACTAAACGGACACCATTCTTGCTTTCAGGTGGGGAAATAACTTTCCCAAGTTTACTCAAGGTATCCATAGCAGAGCAGTCAAAGATCTGAAGTTGTGTGTGCCTCCTTTCTCTTGTTTATATTGCAAGGGTATTTTTATTCTCTCTCAAATCACACTTAATGTATTGCTTGATGGTTTTGGATCTGACCCATAGCCTGATGAAATCATGGGAGGAATCTTTCATCTGACATCAGTATGCTCTGGAGAAGAAATTTGGAATCTGAATTCTTGAAGGAGGAAATCTTACTTTCCTGTGTTAGCTCGGTAGCTAAAAGAAGTGGGTAGAGACAAAATATGCAAAGTAAAATGAAATAATAAAAAAACCCAACAAACCTACAAAATCAAAGACAAAAGTCTAAAGAAGGTTGTTGGTTGTTTCTCCACTTACAAAGTCTGCTAGAAGGGTTCTTTTTTTCCCCATAGTGTAAGACTTTGCTTCAGGGGATGCCATTTGTTTCTGATGGATTTGTAAGGTAGCTAGGCATCACACAAGAGAAAGGCTCCAGGGCCTTTTGCAGTTTCAGCAATTTTCCCCTCTGTCCTCCAGCATTTCCTTTTATTCAGGCCAGGAATTCACTTCGGATGGTCCTTCTGCGCATCTTGCCACTGGCTCTAATTAATAACCTGCTTCTAGAAACTCCACTCATTGTCTTTTCTTTTTTCTTTTTTTTTTTTGTTTTTTCTTCTTTTTTTTGGCTTAAGAGGCTGTTCAGGGTAATTGCTGTCTTTAAAGTTTTATGAATCACTGTGTTTGACATTTTTGATGTTGATTGATTTTCAGAAAACTGCACTTTTTGTTCTAATGTTCAATTTGTCACTGTTTCTTACAAATAAATAAAAGATTTAAAACCCCAAAGATGCAGATGTTCTTTGGCTTTGTTGCCATCCGTTTTCCTGCCTATTGGATTCCAAGACTAACATTTGTGCATTTCAATGAAGCTACATTTATACAATATATAAGATACAGTAGAAAAGAAAATACGGCCAAAAGTTTTAATATAAGTTGATTTTTAAATCACTTGTTTGTAGAGCAGTATTTTTCTGATGCTTATTATTTTCATGATAAACTTATCTTTAACTAGACAGTTAAAAAAAACCTATCGCTTTACTCAGTTATACATAATTTGTGGATTAGAAAAGTAAGGTTTCCAATGAAGTCTCCCAATAAAGGTGTATGATATGACCTTAATTTACTTCAGAAATATTACATCATGACATTTAAACACCATTCTTTCTGAATGTGAGAAAGCTGCACAGTTACCTGTGCTCACTGAAGTTTTACATCAGATTGTTGAATTCTTAATGTAGTTTGGTAGAAACCTGATTTCTCACTCCAACAAATTATTTTTTAGAACCAGCTAATTGTAAAGGGTTGAAAGTTTAGTATTTCTGTAGAATAAATGTCTGTCCAATTGATTCAAATAATATTGGATTGCTTTGCCATTTACCTAGATAATTTCTATGTTTAAAGCTTTGGGGGTTTTTTTGGTAACCTTTCCTCAACAGGTGACAGATTAAATTGACCACCTTCTAGCTGGCAATTATCTAAATCTCTAACTCAGTCAATTTTACAGGCATTTCTTTCTGTTAAAAAAGAAGGTATTTCAGGCGGAAGCATTGGTATCTGTTACAGCTTGTAAAATTACAAAGCAGTAAGTGCTAATTAAACCTTTATTTATATTCAAAAAGAAATATGCAGTCCTAATTGCCTTCATCTGTACTGTTACAAAGTTTATAGTAAACACTGCTAATCCGGTGTGTTTAGAGGTGATATTTTGGGAGATAAGATTTCAGATGCTGGTGGTTGCTCATCTGTTACAAGTAGATTAGCCGTATTTCTGGAATGAAAGGCTTGTTCATTCTGCCTTCCCCTTCTCTTGCCACTTAAATTGATCTTGTCTCCTAATCTCATCTGCCTGAAATGTTTAGCGTTCTTTGTCTTCAGTGTCAGTGTCTCTTGTCCAGTATCATTTCAGCACATACAGTTTACTGCACACTTCCAGCAGGGCTAATGCATATCCTTTGTTGGTGTAAATCAGTGCAGCGATCTTAAAATCCTCTAACTTTGTGTTGCATCCTTATTTCTGTTTGTCTGTGCACTGGCTGGACTTTGCTTTGGTGATTTTCTCTCTCCCATCCATTTTTTCTAATCCACTGACTACCCAGCCTGTACATCTTACTATATTAAAAGTCATGCTCTATACTCAGCTGACAGCATTCAAGCACATCAGTGATTCATTGCAGGTTGATAATATGAAATAGTCTTTTCCACAGAAGACACTGTCTTCCTTCTGTAGCAACCCAATCTCAAAAAGGTTTTGGACCAATATGCTGTTTGTCCAGCCTCTCAGAGGACAATAATCTTGAACAATGATATACAAGGAATCTACAACAGAGTAGGCAGATATCATGAGTTCATGAGCTAATAAGTTCATGCCAACATGGTCTGAAGGAAAGGACAATGATTACATGTTCTTGTTTGAGTTTGTGTGGCAGGGTTTTGGTAGCAGGCGGCTACACGGGTGGCTTCTGCCAGAAGATGCATTCCCCCATGTCCAATACAATACCAGCCAGCTCTAAGAGACACCTGCTGCTGGACAAGGCCAAGCAAATCAGCTAGTAGTAGTGCCTCTATGATAACTTATTTAAGAGGGGAAAAAACACTCTAGCAGTGACTTTTGCAGCCAGAGAAAGAAATAAGTTGTGACAAACTCTACAGACACCCAGGTCAGTGCAGAAGGAGGGGCAGGATGTGATCCAGGTGCCAGAGCAGAGATTCCCCTGGAGCCTCTGGAGCAGCCCATGGTGAGGCAGGCTGTGTCCCTGCAGCCCATGGAGGTCCATGGTGGAGCAGAGATTCCACCTGCAGCCCATGGAGGACCCCAAGCCAGAACAGCTGGATGCCTTTGAAGGATGCTGTGACCCAGTGGAAGTCCACGCAGGAGTAGGCTCCTGGCAGAACTGTGGCCCCATGGAGAGAGGAGCCCGTCTCTCCATGGGCTGGAGAAGGTTTGCTGAGGGGACATGTGATCCCGTGGGGAATCAGGCTGGAGAAGTATGGGCCTGAACAGACCCACAAACAATTATATTTTCTGCGGCTTTGGGGGGCATAACTGACCTCCAGCCAAGGTCAGCCCACCACAGCTCTCCACAACTTGAAGCCTCAAGAAATGCCAAAGACAGACCTAATATGCACCAAAACACAGTGTTACGAAGGAACATGTATGCTTTCTTTAAAAATTTAAGATTTCCAGAGCTTCATAAAACAACTTCGGCTTAAAAGCTCAGGAGCAAAGGGGTACCTATGCTATTAACAGCTTGTGAAACTCCTTGTTCTGACCTGAGCTAATTCTACCTGTAGACAGAACTGCCTCAGTGCTTGTCAATGTTAATTCCTGAACTTTTTCTGTCAGTGAAACCAGGACACATTTTGGGAAATCAAAGACTCTGCGTATTCAGAGTGACATAAAGAGTGGAAGGGTATTATATGGCTGCTAAGCAAAAAACCAAAACAAAACAACAAATAAAAACAATACCCCAGCACAAAAATAAGCACAAGTAAAACCATCCTCCTTATAAAATGTATGTTTTGTTTCATTCAGCTATGGCAGTAGGAAGAAGCATGTTGGAGGATATGCAAGCATATTATATGTGCAACTGTCTTAATCGGTGAAGGGTCTGTTCAGCCTCTCTGCATCATAAATTTGTTACTCTCTGGCTTCAGAAGGTTTAAGTAGATCAAGGAGTGTTGGCTGGTCATTGAATTCCCCTTGCACTTTTATAAATCATACAGTGTTACTGGCAACCTTCATATATATAAGGCACACCTAGTGAATGTCTGTTCTAATGTCTCTTAAATTCAAGTAACATGGCTAAAACATTGTGTCCTGGCTTGAGAGTGAGGAAATATGGATACATCTTAAATCCAGTGGAATCTTATACTTTAAAGCACATAGCACTTGCTAAGACTGCTTCCTTTGAGCACAGGATTTGGTTCACACTACTCTTTAGGAACTCTGTGGAACTACTGATGTATTTAAAATAAGCCTTTGTGAAAATTCTGTGTTGGATCATGACTTAAGGGCGGTAAAACACAAGTATGTATTTTCCCATCCCTTGCAGAAGCTGAATGTCTGCGATGACAGGAGCTAGACAAGGGTGGTTTTTCCATTCCAGCCCACTCACATTTTGCTTCCTCCCTTCATTCTGACCATAGCCAGGCAGTTAAGAGATATCTCCTCTTCTGCGAGCACTGCATCCACCAGAAATTAAAGTGGAGGCCCTGCAATGTGAGATTTGCTTAGCCACTCCGAATTGCCAGAGGAAGAAAAAGTCTAATGCTTCTTGCTTTTTAAGATTCTTTGTTGTATCTTTGTAATTGTTTGGGTTTAATTACACCACAAAGTTTATCTGCCATGCCTTTGAACAGAACACACACATGGAGCTTCTTTTTCCTATTGGCTTCAGGCTGCTAATTTTGACACCTTTGTAGTAAATTTGTTGGCTAGATGCAAAGCTCCGGGCTTGGCAGGACCTCAGGAAATCGAGAGTCGAGGTGGTGATTCTTGTAAGAACAAGAGATCCAGAGGCGATAGATTAACAGGAATCATTTCCAACTGAGCTAACCTCTTTAAAAGTAGCAAGTACATGAAAAGGGAAAATGGTTGGAGTGCATTACCAGAGAAGTGTTACTCCTTGTGAAGTGAATTTCAGCACTTAAAAAAAAATCTTTCTGAATGCCTGTAATATTTATGATACAGCCTTGAATGGCCAAATATGACCTATGGAAATACCATGTAATTTCCACCACCCAGTGTTTCCTACTGGCTGGTTCCATACATTCAGAGTTGCAAAAAAAGTGATTTCTCCTAATGAATCTGGAGGGGATGAATATTTACGACCAAATTTGTGGTGCTTATATTTACAGCACAGATCCCATAACTTCAGTTTATACACTGAAAGAAGTAGACGCCATCATAGGGTAATTCAGAGCCTATAGCTGTGAGACTTCTGTTGGTGATTACATTTCTCTCTGGTGTTTAAATTCTTTGACCCTATAGTTTTCAGTATGAAAATACCATTGAGCTATAGGTTTCAGTATGAAAAAAATTGTGGCCTAAATAGCATTGTGGAACCTAAATAGATCTGTTATTTGGGGCCAGTGGGGACAAGTAAAGGTCATATATTAGGTTTTTCATGTACTCATTGAAAACTTCTAGTTCCAGCTTCTGAAAAGTGAAAAAAAATTCTTCTATGATGCACTTTCCCCACACCGCTCTTCTGATCCAAGTCAGTAGGATGTATACATTTCAGAATGGTAGTTCAAATTTCAAGTGACCTTTATAGATTTTTTTTTTCCAGTTACTTAAGGAAATTTGGGCAAGTATGCTCATATCTTGGAAACCCGTAGTAAAAGAAATGGAAAAAACCAATCCCTTTTGTGGAGGATAGATTGATATTTCCATAAGGGTGTTTATTAAAAGAAGATGACTGGTTTTCCCTGAAATGCGTATCTCTTTGTACTGTGTACACAAAACAAACAGCACAGCATTTACATTGCAAGAACTACTGATGTATACAGTGGGGTTTGGTTTTGGGTTTGGTTTTTTAGTTGGTGGGGTTATTTTTGTTTGTTTGTTTGTTTTTTGGAGGTTTTTTTAAAAAATCTATCCATAATGTTCTATGTTATTATTTCGTTTGTAAAGAATACATGAAGAACAACTGATTGCAGAAATTAGCATCAGAGGGAACAAGAAATCACATGATATAAACATATGTCTTCACAGCATTCCAGCTGTAGAGCTGGTGAGAGAACTTTGCAAATAGATTGTGTATAATAAGGAAATTTGAGTTGCCCATTTTCTGAGTGGAGATGTGACCAATGCAGCTACTTATGAAAACGCTGTTCAACAGTGTTCAGGTGGGGGGAGGGAAAAAAAAAAAGCAGCTTTTACAGCATTGTGGTAGGATCAAACTGTGGAATCAGACTGGAGAAGCATAGTCATAATGTGCTGCCATCAAATATTGTTTGTAAAAGTCTTCTTAATTATTTATTATTCAAGTCTTTTAATTTTATTTTTATTAGAATGATATGGGAGGTCAAAGGAGCCTAATAAACAAGTGGACTACTTTCCTGAAAGCCAGACTTGTGTGTTCGATACCTGGTCCTGAAGGAGCAGACACACATTTTGATGAGCTACGTAAGTTTATTTATCTTTCATGGTCTATTCTGACATCAGTATTGCTTGGGGGTTTTTTTTAGCTTGTTTGGAGAAACACTGTGCCTTGTTCTGATTTTAATCCTCTTCCAAGCAGTGTTGGTAATATTTCAGACTTTTATCAGAAGTCCCTGATTATAAGTGGAATCAGTCTGATCAGAAATATATTTTCTTTTCCTTACACTCCAGAAGCTGGAAAGTGAAAATCTGATGCTGTACAAAAGCTAGACTATCTGCAAATGGGCAAACTTCAGAATATTATCACAAATCCACATAGCAGAAATTAAAATTCAGACAAAAATAAAGTTTTGTTATATATTTACAAATCTCCAACATATAAATGTTGAATGCAGAAATATTCAGTAGATGTTTAAAAAAAAAACCCAAACAAACACATTTTTCCCATTGCAGAAGATATATTCTTACTTTCTACAAGAGATGAGAGAAATCCACTTGTATATGGAGTCTTCACTACAACAAGGTATGCTTTAGGATCACGTTTGCTCTGATGATCTTACTCAGGCCAGGCTTTTGATTAAACCATTCTATTTCTAGATCCGGATTCCTGGGAACCATGAGAGATGCGTTGAATAAGGCTTGCAATACTGAGTCTGTAGTCCCTAATGACAGTATTTGCAGAACTGGAAAAAGAGAAATTATTTCCCTATACCTTTTTATGCCTAACTTTTGAGAATGATTGTACAAAATAATGAAAATTTAACCATCAAAACCATGCCAGTTTATTTCAAAGTCATCTAGTTGAATTTTAAAATCTCATT
Organism: Laterallus jamaicensis coturniculus; assembly: GCA_022605575.1. Lineage (NCBI taxonomy): Eukaryota > Metazoa > Chordata > Aves > Gruiformes > Rallidae > Laterallus > Laterallus jamaicensis. The sequence continues at coordinate 7,901,523 of JAKCOX010000003.1, forward strand.
CATATTTATTGAGCAACCAGTAGTTACTATTTAAGACAAATCATTGTCATGAAGCCTTGTTTCTCTAAGGAACAACTTGATAGCTACTGTTGGCCCCTATGGTCTAAGGCAATATTTCAGTGTTTCTATAGGCAGGAGTTGATGGAAGAATAGCCCATGTTTATCTCAAGGTGCTAGATTAATTAATTAATGAACCTTCCAGCTGCATTAGTGAGCTGCTTTATACAGAACTGTCAAAAAGGAAATAAATAGTTTTTTTCTTTTGCATCCAGGACTTTTGATTTAAGTTTAGATAATGACTAGTCAAATGATGAACAGTATGAGTAAAATGAAGACCTGACAAGATTCTCCTTAACTTAGAAGCAGCCACCACAGTGGCTACTGCCATAGAATATATAACCACATAAAATATTTAAAATTTAATGAAAAGTTGCACAATGAATGAAATACATATGAAGTAACTAAAGCAAATGCCTGATATTCTTTAGAAGACTAAACTGTTGGGTTTTTTGTTGGTTTGCTTGTTTTGGTTTGTTGGGTTTTTTTAAAGAAAAATACACACACAAAAAAAGATGCAGAAAAAGAAACTAATGCTTATTTCTCTCTCTTTTAATTTTCTGTCCAGTGCAACTTTGAATTCTCAGGCATTTCACATGTAATATCACTAATACACAGACTTTCAGATGTGAACACAATGTAAAGGGTCAAGATTAGGGTTAGGGTTAAGGTTCATTTGCAAAAAATTCTAATCAAAATAGTTAATAAATGGCAGCTGAAAGCTATGAGCCACTAGAAAAAATCTCAGTCTCTCAAGTGGTCCCAAGAGCTAAGTCAAGGTTTCAACTGAGCAAAGCTTTGAACTGAATAGCGATGATGGTAAATATCCACGGTTATCAGACCTGTATATATTGTCTGTTCGCATCATTCTTACGAACTCTGAGGTGTAGGATTAAACCAAACCCCATTAATTCTGTGGGATTAGTGAAGTCATTGAATGAGGCATGCACTGAAGACATGTTTTTAATGTGCATATCAATCCATCGTCTTTTTCAGCTCTGTCTTCAAGGGCTCTGCAGTTTGTGTGTACAGCATGGCAGATATCAGAGCTGTTTTCAATGGCCCTTATGCTCACAAGGAGAGCGTGGATCATCGGTGGGTACAATATGAAGGTCGCATCCCATATCCCAGACCTGGTACAGTAAGTGTCTCCTTAATTACATACTTCTATTTTTACTCAAAAGGAATCATAATTCACACCCCTCCCTGGACTGGTAATTTTTTTTCCCACTCAGGATGTTTCAAATTATCCTCTCAACCCTTTCCCCTCTGTTGGCAGCTCAGACTTCTACCTACCCTGTAGGTATATAAATATACATTTTTCCATGTCTCTGAGATAACATTGTGTCCAGACTGTCTATTTCCTGGTTGTCTCTCCTATTGTGGTCTCCTACTGTAGAGCTGTATTTCTATCTGTCGGGATCACCTCTAAGTCATCAACACTTCATAAAAAGCCAAAGGCATTTCTTTATGGAGTATTAAGTTATGATGAGGTATTTTATTTGAAGTCTTTTATTTCTGTTATCTTGGTGCCTGTTAAAATCCTTTTCCTTGAGATACGGTCATTGATTCTATTGTGTGTTTTTGTGCATGTGTTGTGTTTTGAAGTAAAATAAGGAGTTATTTGCTGGAGATTTTGTTATGAAATACAAGTGCTATGAAGAAAAGAGAAATTTAGTATGTGGAAATGCTTCTAAATCCCAATCTCTTAGACTTCAGATGTAACAACCTGGCCAAAACAAAGAGCGAATTTTTGAAAGACTTATTAAAGAATTCTTTCCTAACTTCTGATTTGGTATTGCATTTGGACAAGCACAGACCTATATTACAGCTGAGGAAGAAAACTGCATTAAAAAAAAAAGCATCTACTTAAAAAAAATCATCACAAATTTGAGCAACCCTCAATACAGAGAACATAAAAGAGCAATGCTTTAAGAGTAAGATAGGTATTATCCAGGACAGCTTTACATTATCTTGGTCAGTTATTCCGTGAGCTAGTACTAGACAGCTACATAAATGCAGCCAAGCACTGAGCTACTGAGGTTGGACTGCTGTTGGTACCTTGCATAGAAGCTATCTGTGTGTTTCTTCACTGTTGCTCTGACATCAGCACTCGTATAGCCTTTGCTACAAGCCACACAAGCTTACTTAGCTATTCTTTTCATACATTTCCTTGTGTCTCTGTGTTTTCTTCATCATCCTTCCCATGGATCCAGTTGAATGGTCCAAGTCATGCATTGTTTGCTATCCTTGGTGGTCCCAGGCTTCATTGGGTCAGGCCCTCAGCTCTGATTCCTTCCTCTTAACTGCAGGCAAGTTGCAGAGGACGGGTTTTCTGTAAAAGCTAAGGCAGCTCTTGAGACTGATTTGGCCTGCGTAGGATCTGTGCTGCTGGAGCAAATGCACTCCTAATTTAGACAAATCAGGCACTGTAGGCTTATGCATCTTTCTCTAATGCAGAATATTTAGTGTCCTCAGAAAAGATGATCACATTTAATTTTATTATTCGTTTAAGCACGTGCAACTCCATTACTGGTTAAGAAGTGCAAACACTTTTAGTTTTAAGTACAAAAATGGTGCCAGTGAGAACAATAGCTGGTCCCATGGCATCTGAAGAGATTAAAATAACTCTCTTGAGAAACTCAAGAGTACTCCATAAGGATGAACACTGCACAGATAGATAGGTCATAAGCTCATTGCATTTTTGAGTGTATTAGCCATCACATGGTGGAGCTGGGATACGCAAGGAAGGAAATATGTGTTGCTGAAGCATGTCAATGCTGATTTTTATCACCGATTTGAATATCCATGCTTGCAAGTATTTTAAAAGTTGGAAAGTTTAAAGATAAACGGATGTTTTCCATAAGGCGCCCCTTAACTCTCCAAATGCTTCCTTTAATCACCTGATAACAGCTGTGAGAAAAAGGTCTCATAAAGATTCTTAGGACCTTCAGACTCCTTGGATTTCTGTAGGAGTTTGTCTGACTAAGGACTGAGGAGGGAAGTGGATTTTACTGAAGAAAGCTCTCAAGAGAAAGATATCTGTAATATTTACTGCGTAGATAAGGTATGTGTCTTGCTGCTCAGTTACTTAACTTTTGTCTTACGCAGCTGGACTGCAAGATACTTCAGGCTCAGTAGTTTAGTTCAAAGGCTTCCAAATAAGTAGATTCTTGCTGTGTTTTTACCTTATAATGGGCTATACCAAACTTCTGGATATGAATAGATTTAGGCTGGGGTCTGAAAAAGCAGCATAGTGCTCAAAGGTTAGGAGAAGAAGCACCATGCTGCACCCCTGCAGAGCACTGCAGTGCAAATGCTGTAATGCTCTTCCTTAAAGATTTAGTCATTTCTTGTCAGCTAGGACGTGGCTTAGGAGTGCTCAGAACAGACACAGAAGGATGATCTATCCTAGAACATAGCCAAAGAGGGATAATCTATCCTAGAACATAGCCAAAGAGGGATAATCTATCCTTTTTTAAGTCATTAGAACATTTTTGAAACTTAAGCTGTACCTAAATGTTGCCCACAGCTGGCATAGCCAGCACTGTCTTGATTCTATATTTCTTATATTTTAAGTTACTAGCAAAGTCTAAAAATGGTTATGCGAGGAAATGAGTTTCCTTTGATGTTTGGCTTTGAGAGAGGCATTGACTTCCTTTCAGCATTTATACAGAAGCGGGAGACTGCTTACCCTAATTTAACTTTCTGCTCAGCTGCCTTTATCTCCTAAGTAAATAAAGCTGTTCACTACAGGGGCTGTGACCACTTTGATATTGAAATTTTGACAAAATGCTTCCTGTGGCAATTTGTGTCCGAGATAAACTCCCAACATCACCATGATATCATGCCTTTGCAATGCTGGGGCTGCGGCGTGGTCTGCCTGCCCTCTGCTGTCATGGAAAGACCCCTCATCAGGGTGGATGGGCATCTCCAGCATGCTCCACGCCACTGATGTTGTAAAATGTGCAGCTCTTTTAACTTCCCCCCACAATATTAAAGCACGAGTGGAATTAATGGAAATCAAAGCAGAGACAAAGCTACATAGCTTTTTCACTTTTGAAGCTGGGGAAAACAGAAAAAAAAAAAAAGAAAAAGAAAAACACAGCGGAAAAAACATGCAGTATGCAACCCTCACATGACAGGCAACTGAAAACCAAAGGAGCTTTTTTCTGTCTTCCTTTGCTGTTTAACATTGGACTTGTATATCTGTAGCTGTCACCAGATAACAAATCCAGTTGTCGTCCAGTCTCTTAGAGTTTCACCCAGGAAATTATCCATTGATAAAGAAATCATCAAGGACTTTCTTTAAAACATGTTCTGCATTCTGAAACAAAGTTCTCATAGTGCACTCCCAGTAATAACAGAACACATTTAAACAATATTTTCAGTGAATTAGGAGAAAAAAAACCACCAAAAAACATTTTAGCTTCTCTATTTAGCTGTAACCATTTCAGTATCAGAGCAACTCATAGAACCTGTTTGGAAATTCTGGTGTGATAGACAGGAGTTATCCTGATTTCATTGGTGGTAAGTAAATGTCATTGAGATCAGATTTTGAGAGGGATGTCACTGTTTAAAGATGCAGATTAGCACTTAGCCTGATCTACTGCAGAATCTAGGACTCTATCCAAGTAATTTTTATAGAGCAGGATATTTTCCTAACTGATTTGCCAAAGGTTCGAAACAAAGCTCTGTATCAGCAAAGTAAGATTCTTTCAGTCTAAGTCAGTTAGCTACCAGAAGAAACAGCCCAACACATTGCTTTTGTCCATTTGAAGAGTTTTCTCTCTCACCTCTTCCCATTCCAGATCTTAATATGGTCCTGGCCTCCTGAATCCTTTGTGTGTTTTTTTTTTTTTTAAAGCAAGTTCCCTTACAAGTCCCCAACAAGTCTTCAGATTCTCCTCTGATCTTTCTCATCTTTTTCTCTGTATATCTTCAGTGAAACCCCTTATTTTATTCCTTCTGCTAACTCAGTGCAGCAGCTGGCCGAGATGTGGTGTCCATCCCACTAGGAGTTGGCTGAGCCACAGAGAAATGCCATCTGCCAAACAGCCTCCCCCTGTCCCTCCCATATGGTTAGTCTTGCTGCTTTAATAAGTGTGTGCATAAAACACTGAGGGCTGCACAGGTTTCCCTTGTTATTTTTAGACTTATCTTCCTCTTTCACCTGATCTTTTATGGGATACAGACTGCATTCTTTGCTTCTCCAAATCCTCTTTCCTTTGATCTCCCCTCTGTAAATGGGGGCTGCTTAATTATGTGAAATTTATGGGTTTATTTTCCTGAGGAAGCCTCCTCCATCTCCTCTTACTTACCTACTTGTTCTCCCCAACATGAATCACCTCTCAGTTCATAGCAGTCTTTCAAAACTCTGCAAACGTGTCCACCTTTCCCACTGGCAGAGGTCAGCAGAGAATTGCTGAGTGCCACCTGCAGAGATCTCTCACCTAGTTGGTTTCAGCCCAGTTAGCTTCAGAGTAACGTTCTCTTATGTCAGTTTTTTTGATATCAACATCACAGATCATGTAAAATGGAAAAGTAATACAAAGTGATCAAGACAAACACTAGAACAGGGTAGAAGACATCTTGCACGTCCAATGGGATGCAATCTCTATCTTTAAAAAAAAAAAGACTTCAATTTATTTGTAGGGAATTTTTTATGTTTCGTTTGTGCTTTCTGTAGAGGGGATGAAGTCGGTTCCATTTAAAATCTGCGGTGTTTCTCTCCTGAAGAACCTGACTCATTCCCTCTCCCCTGCACACGTCTATGCTTGCTCTGAGTAGTTGCAATGTTAGCATAGATGTCTCCGTGCTCATTGTCCAGTCCTTCTGGCACCACCCACCCATCCTGTAGAGAAGCACAAAGGCTTTTTGTAGGCATGTCCAAATGCAAAATGTATTGTGCAGCTCTGATCAGACTACAGAAAAGAAACCACATGGTATTTAGGCCACTCAGGAATACAAGTTTCATCTTCAGAATAATTTATACTTGAATGTCCAATGGCATATAAGCGCCTATTCCCTGAGAGTCGCCTCTGCAGTTGTCAATTCACAGATCATTTACCTGTAAGTGCCCCATTTTTTCAAAGTATTTCTGTGTGTCTTGGAAGCTCATACCAGTCCTCACTGTTACATCTTGATGCCTTCAGGACTCAGATTTTTGCAGTTCTTTATAAATGCTACAGTTTAGTGTGTTGGGTGTGTGGGAGTCCCATTTAACACAGAAATGACTGGTTTATAGGTAGTTCTGTTCCTCTGCTTCTTGACGGATGGATAGTGATGAGGAACTTGGAAGACTTTACATTACAGTGTAGGAAAATGCCGACTACAACTCCATATGTCCATGCTAGTTAGATATTCATTCATGGAGAGCTTAGAAGAAAAGGCCCTTGCAACTAATTCATTCTGTCTGATGGAGGGTCTGGTGCTCCAGTTCCTATTGCTCTTAACATAAAATAGAGAGCTTTTCATAGGAAAACAAATTTTGTCCTTTCCTGGTTAACATCTCAGCAACATTCTTACTACTTTTGGCAAAGCTGAGAGGCTATTATTCCATGTAAAGTGAAACACCTTCAACAGGAAGCTCCCAGGATGGCTCTGGTTCGCTTGTCCAAAATAGAGGGGCACCTCCCCTGGGAGGAAAGCCCAGACAAAGACATCTACTTCCTCAATATGGGAGAGATTAAAGAAATATTTCCCTCATTGTTTCACACCAACTACCTCAGATGCTCCCAAGAGAGTGTGACTTGCTGGTGGTGGTGCTTAGTTCTCCTTGTGAAATGCATAAAAATCCCCAATCTGGATATTGCAAAACCTTCCAAGCAGATGGCTACTGAACTGAGTATTACCAAAATCTTGTTGTGTACCTCACCTAGGAATGTTTGAGTCTCATTGTTGACTGGGTCTAGGACTCAATGTGACGAGTCACTTTTGAAACCCTTTTGAAGCTCACAGGGAATGGCATTCTGTTTTAAAACTGTCAGTAGATGACAGCACTGCTGAACTAAGATACACCATTTAATGAAAAGGGTACTATTTTTATGTACCTTATAGCTAAGTTCCCAGATAATTGTCACAATTTTTTATAGATGTCAGATCAATCAGCTCTTACTGACTTCACTGGATGGTGTGAAGCACTATGTGTTTTTGGCAAATTGGAGGTTTATTAGGAGCCTAACTTCTGGCACCTGCTTTTGAAAATCTTGGCTGGGGTTTCCACATAATGTTAACAAAGTCCACACCGTATGTCTCAGTATTGTGTGAGATCTACACATCCAGCACTCTGCTAAGCTCAAATTTAATAAGACAAGCGGAAAAAGAAAAGAAAAGAAAAGAAAAGAAAAGAAAAGAAAAGAAAAGAAAAGAAAAGAAAAGAAAAGAAAAGAAAAGAAAAGAAAAGAAAAGAAAAGAAAAGAAAAGAAAAGAAAAGAAAAGAAAAGAAAAGAAAAGAAAAGAAAAGAAAAGAAAAGAAAAGAAAAGAAAAGAAAAGAAAAGGGAAGGGAAGGGAAGGGAAGGGAAGGGAAGGGAAGGGAAGGGAAGGGAAGGGAAGGGAAGGGAAGGGAAGGGAAGGGAAGGGAAGGGAAGGGAAGGGAAGGGAAGGGAAGGGAAGGGAAGGGAAGGGAAGGGAAGGGAAGGGAAGGGAAGGGAAGGGAAGGGAAGGGAAGGGAAGGGAAGGGAAGGGAAGGGAAGGGAAGGGAAGGGAAGGGAAGGGAAATGAAAAGAAAAGAAAAGAAAAAAGAAAAGAAAAGAAAAGAAAAGAAAAGAAAAGAAAAGAAAAGAAAAGAAAAGAAAAGAAAAGAAAAGAAAAGAAAAGAAAAGAAAAGAAAAGAAAAGAAAAGAAAAGAAAAGAAAAGAAAAGAGAAAAGAGGAAAGGAGAAGGGAAAAGAAAAGCATACATATGCGTAGCATTGCTAGGTTATTGTGTATTTGCTTTTACTTGAGAAAGATTAGCTTTAATGTACCACTTCATGATTGCCTTTGGATACAAATAAAATTTGAGGGAATAAAAGGCATCTTGGTAGATTATATGGCACCAAGACTTAAGGTGATTATTGTTAGATCAGGCTCACATACAAGTCACTGGATATGCTTTAAGTAACTATCGAATGGATTCTTTAAAAGTTTTGTGCCAGAGTTTATACAGCAGTTGATTATAGATGCCATTAGCACTTCCAACTATGTTTCTGTTTGGTTTTGTTTCCATTTCTTAATGTGTGTATTTCTATCAAGTTATCATGACAGCGAAGGCCTAAGCAACCTCAGAAGAATAAATTATATGGTGAATAAGTTTCTTTCAGGATTCTTACCTAGCAGTACTGATTTTACTAATTTGATGCAATTCACTTTTCTTTATGCCAGCTATCTAGAAGAACAGCACGAGCTAGTTGTTAAAACTTCTCTATCTTAGTGAAAAAGATAGGCACCTCCTCCGTGTAGTTCACACACAGCCAAGATAAGAATCTAGGTCAAGTGAGATGAATCCCACCCTATTGCAAAAGCAGATGCTGAGAGAGCATGGTGATGGTGTTTTAAGAACTTTTGTAGAATCAGATTCTCTTGTAGACCACATGAAATGACCCTGCCAACCTACTCCTGTAACATTAAATACGAGTGCATATCTCTTATTGTCTCCAGTGGGAGATGTCACATATCTAAGACAGCATCTGGTGCTGATGATGTGTATAAATATCCTCTGTGAACTGGGCAGAGAACACCGATATCATTATCACGAGACATGCAACAGGATATGAACTCACATTTTCAGAGGTGAAAGGCTGCTTCACGCATCCACTTGGCCACACAGCCTTTATCATCACACATCCTATTGATTGCTATGAAAGGAAGCACAAGCCTACAGGAATTGTTCCACAACGATGGGTGGACACAGCTTTAAACAGCTGCCCGTGGACTTCACCAAAGGGTGGCCTAAATTAATTTTTCATTTCCATGTTCCATCCATTGTGCCACAGTGAGTGATGCCTCTGGAAACAAGTCCCTTGGCCAAGCATAACAAGGTCACACCTGGCCAGCTGTTCTTGGTGGTCATGCTGTCTTAGGATGGGATCCAAAGCCCACTGAAATAATAGGAAAAGGCCCTGTTGACTCAAGTGGATCTTTAGATCAGACCTTTCATCCTTGTTTCTACTAAATTAACTGTGCAAACTGGCAAAGATTCCCCTATATCATGCATGATAGGGTTTGGGACCTTGGGATGGCTGTAGAAACCTTTTAGTTCCGTATCAGGAGACATTTTTTCCTAGTGGTTTTTAGTAAGTGATGTCACTGCTCTTATCTTCCTCTGTTGATGTATTTTTTTGCAAAAGTCTAGTGCATCTTTAAGACCTGTGGGGCTACACCCATTTTTCACATAGAAATGGACGTCTGGGGTTGAGCTGTGAATAGGTGAGCAATCACTGAATTTCCAGAGGATGTGGATGTAACTCAGGGTAGTAAGAGAGAGCATGAACCACAGAAAAAGCATGCAAAAGGGAAAATCAGCCTGTAGTGAGAGGCTAGAATACACAGAATATTTAAATAGAGGCTAGAATAAATAGATGCAAAATTAAAACGTATGAGTTTCTGTCTATTGATTCCAAACAAACAGCCCCTGCCAAGATGAACATGTTTTTGAAATCAGGAGGGGTTTTGAGGTCTGATTCTTGTATAAATGGTAAAGACTCTGACCTTGATTGTTATAAATTTACAGGAGAAATGTTCATTCCCAATGTGCTGCTTGTGTAGTGAATGTGCACATGGTTTGGTTTCTGTGTATTTCTTGCTGCTGAATTATTTCTTTTGTATTATGGCTCACTTTTTTTTTTTATCCCAAAGTCTAAAATCTACATTGTTTGTTTGTTTGTTTTGTCACACCTTTTCGGTAGTCACTTTTATTATATAATACAAAAACATGTACTTCTTTGTGAAATTATTTAACTGATACTGTTATCTTCCAAAACCAAGCTGACTACAGCCTACTGCAAGGGTGTAACCTTGCAGGGACTTTAATTTGTAAAAGCATAGCAAAAACCAGAATGTGGGAGATTATACTCAGCAAACCAGAGGGTGAGGGTCTTACAGAAACGAGCATAAAACCCCTATGGATAGCACACTGCTGTATATGTTTCAAATGGAACTTTTTTGTTTTTTCCCATCAGGACTTTCATCCTCTTCCTTTTTATTTACATTAAACTGTTTTTTCAAAGTGCAGTCATCACAGGACAACAATGCAAACCCATCTTTGTTTTCTTGTCAGTTCTTCCATGGCCATACATTAAATTGTATATTGAAAGAAAATGACGGAATATGAGATGGGATATTTCTTAATTCAAATGTGCACAGATTTACTCTGGAATTTCCAAAATCAATTAGGTGGCTCAGGAGCCTGTTTTCAGTAAACTATTTCAGAGCCGTTATGAAGATGAGGATGCGCAGGCTTAACTCTTATGAATTGAAACAATGCAAGCAACTGAGCGCTTACACAAAATCTATTAGCTCCCTAGGGAACCATAAAAATCAGTCCAAGCAAGGACTAGAAATGGATCATAGTGTCTTAAATCACTCAGGGTACATCGTTACCGTGTAAAACCAGGGGTTAGGCTCAAGTGCTGACCCACAGTCACTGGGCTGTTTAATGCTAGTACAGGCTTTGTCATACTTCAGGCATTCTCCAACTGGTATTGTGCTGGGCCAGGCTTTGGGTCTAGGGTAGACGAGAAACTGTACCCAGCAGGCATTTGAGATGTGGCCATAGATGTGGATGTAGAATGCCAGCTGGCTATGCTTCACTAGCCTGATTCATTTCTGAATATGCACATAGTCTCTGATACTTTTGAGAACATTATCCTCAGTCAGAAATTTTTGTTTAACTCGTTGCTACTGTCTTTGCATTTAGAGTGTTTATACAGCTGCCTGTTCACGCAGAACTGTTTATGATGCGAATAATTCTGCATTGTATTAGCTGCATTTACTGTATGAGTAGTTAATCCTTAGGGGTGGGGACATGACCTGTGTGTTCTGGGCATAGGCTACATTTCCTTTTTAGCAAGCACTTCCACAGAGTGTGCTGTGCGCATCCCTCAGCCCAGGAAGAGAACAGGCAGTGGAAATCCATGTGAGAAAAGGGTTCAGGCTGGTCCTAAGCCTGTGGGGATTCACTGCTATGTGGCTGATGAGCAGGGAGTTTGCCAGCAATGGAGGAGGGATGTGCTCACCCCTTGGCGTTGTGTGTGTTGTTCCTAATGCAAATGTTAGGATAATGCCAAACCTTTCATTTTGGAACTAATCCTAATCTCAAACCCTTAACTGGCACCATAGACTGAACACGTATCAAAACTGGAGATTTGGGAATGTGAACTAAAGTCTTTTCTGTCAAAACTTCACAGAAGATCTTGACTTTCTCCTGGCAGACTGCAAAGGCATTAGCTAATCACATTTTTCTTCACAGACTGTGTTATGGCTCCATCTGGCAGGAAACGCAGGAATTACTTTAGCTAAAAATAGTGTTAAACCCCCCCCAATCAACAGTTTATATGTAAAAGGATGTCGCCAACTGGAATAGTGTTTCCAGTTCGTTTTCTTATTATCCAGGATTTGTAGTGCCCCCTTAACATGTCCAGATGCCTTCTGATTCAAAAGAGAAGCTTTCTCAGATTCAGGTTAGAGATTAAGTGTATAACAAGAGATGCAGAAGTGATACAAAACAGTCATGGGAAGGAATGTAGATAGGTGATTGTGTGGCAGAGATGATGGGTCACAAACATAGTTGACCTTGCATATATGTTCCTGGGTTCACTCCGAAAGGCACAGAAGGGAAAAATTTGAAGGAGGTTTGAAGGAGTAGGTTTTTGGGTGGTCTGCAAGCAAGATATGTGAGAACCAATTTATTTGGAGTTAGCCTGAGAAATAGCTGAAATGATTAGTTTGTCAGTATGGGTCTAGTAGTAAATGGGTGACACTGGGGAAGTGTCTGAGAGACACTGTAGCAGTGGTCTGGACCAGACTGTACACTTCAAAGCCAGAGAAAAGGACGCTTCAGCAGTTGAGCTGGTCGCCTGGCAAGAGTTTCAGTTACATGTATGAGTAAGGAAAGTCACTTCTGAGAAATAATATGGTGCAGGGATCATCTGGTGAATCTGCCTTTATCAGAAAAAATACAAACGTAAGGTGTAGGAGGTGCAGGTCAGTTAAAAGTTATGGCCTCTAATTACAGGCCATGCACAGGGAAAAGATAGATATGGGTGTTTCAGTCTGAAAAAATGAATGTGGTTAAAGCATTTACTTGTGGCCTTCTGCCACAGTAACTTGGAGTATATCTCCTTAGAGAAATCAGGATCTCAGTCTGACATTAGGGCATGCTGGTGGGGGTCCCACACAATTCTGGATCACTGCACCAACAGGCCAGAAACTCAGCCTTCGTAAGAGGAGCAGAAAAACAAAAAGCACAGAAAGCTTTGATCTATGAAGACTCTTCATTTTAAATACTTGAGGATATGCCATGGTAGCCACCGGAGGGCACTCCAGACCTGCTGTTGAAAAGTCTGTTACACCGATGCTTGCAGTACTTGTTCGGCATGTAGCAAATTTAACTTCATGTTGGTTCCTGTGCCTTGAAATGGAGAGCTTAGACAGCATGACAGGTCTCCTTCACTCCAGGCTCTATTTCCTTCTCTTCGTAAAATATCCACTGTGATAAGGCGCCTGTGAGTGGGATGGTTAACAAGGAGGTGAAATCTGTTGCTGATGTACTGAGCCTGTCATGAGAATTTCTGCAATTTTACAGCATCGCTTTCAAAAAAAAAAAAAGACTAATAGTGACCAAGCACTTCTTTGGGATGAGAAAATCACTGAGCAACCCGATTTTTACTAGTTTTTCAAGTATTCTCACAGAAAACACAATATGGGCTTGAATGTGAACTGAATTTCAACTTATTCATGAGACCAAATTGCCAATGTTACATTGATGACATCTATTGCAGAATTATATGCAAGTAGTTTCTAAATATTTAAGAAAAAAATGGGCATTTTCCTATGCTGTAGAGTGTTTATGGCTGAATTTTCCTGTCTCCAATATACGATTTAAAAAAAAAAAGTTCAATGTGCATCACAGTACTGGATGTACTGCTTGAATGTTAATAATAATGTTAATAATAATGTATTCTCATTATTACTGATAGTGGTATGAATATTAAGGCATGTCTCATACTCTGGGAACACTGCTAGATGAAGAAACATTAAGGGTGTTGGTTATGGTTTTAATTAAAGGTCATTCAGTGATAAAACTCAAAAAATTGTATAGCTTTCAGCAGTTTGTTTTTTTCAGATATGTTAATGCAAGATATATGGATTAATTAACATCTAAACTAAGATCAAACAGACAACTTCTCTTTTCTGATGCTGTCTTCCTTAATATCTTAAAGAAGTTAAGAAAGTTCCTCTCCTCTCTAAGATTTAATTTAGGTTATCAAAATCTCTGACTCAGAAAGAAGAAAAGCCTACAGGACTTGTTCTTCAAAGCTTGCTTATATACCTATAGATAGGTGCAGGTGTGGTTATATAACACAAACTGAAGTTTTAGAATCCTGAGTAGCAGTACAAATGAGCAAGATTAAACAAATTAACTAGCTCCGGGTGGCTTTAAAAGATAAGGGAGAATAGGTGGAAGCAGAATAAAAGAAAAGGAAGATGAAGGGGAAGTGCTTTTGAGGAGAGGTAAAAATGAAGAGGATGGAGAAACGAGGGAGAAAAGAGCCCTTTGAAGGACCAGAGGAGCACACATTGCCAGTGTGCTCCTGCACTTTCAAAATAACACTGAACTTTTTCAGTTATAAATCAAACTACCAGACACTGGTAAATGCGCTTTACAAACAGATATAGCTGGACCAGGCAGTTTCCCTGTCTGATGAATAAAATCTGCAGATTACTTGTATTTCTTTCCTAATATTCCTTTCATTGTCTTGCTCCCTCTCTTTTTCAGTGTCCAAGCAAAACCTATGATCCACTCATAAAGTCGACCAGAGACTTTCCTGATGAAGTCATTAGCTTTATTAAACGCCATCCGCTGATGTACAAATCCGTTTACCCAGTGACGGGAGGACCAGTATTCACTCAGATCAATGTGGACTATCGGCTGACACAGATTGTGGTGGATCATGTCATGGCAGAGGATGGGCAATATGACGTTATTTTCCTAGGAACAGGTATGAAAGAGGACTTCCACTATCATTCTGCCCAAACCACATTCTTTTGAAACACTTTTAGTCAAACAGGTCCTGAATAAACCTGTTAATTGATATCTTTTTTCCTATGCATACAGCTTTGGGAAGTATTTTGATGCTTTTGATTCAGTGCCAGGACTTCATGTAAACGCTAAGATTAGATGAATTTGTCAGCTCAAGAGACTGCTGCTATTGGGATTTTAATGCCCCCTGGTTCCTAGGCGATAAAACAGCTACGGGTCAGAATACCTGAACTTTGCAGAAGAACTTTTTCACAGTAAGGGTGACAAAGCACTGGGACAGGCTGCCCAGGGGCGTTGTGGAGTCTCCTTCTCTGGAGATATTCAAGACACATCTGGATGCCTCCCTGTATGACGTGTCCTAGGGAACCTGCTTTGGCAGGGGGATTGGACCCGATGATCTCTCGAGGTCCCTTACAACCCTTAAAATTGTGTGATTCTTCAATTCTGTGATACCTGGAGTTTCTGACCCTCTGAGTACTATTCAATACCTCTCTTTACTTTGTAATCTGGCTTCAATTCCTGCTGGAAGCACATCAATAAACAATTAAAAGAAAAAAAACCTACAAAAACCCTAATAACTTCAAGGAGAACCTCCTGCTATCAGTAGTGACACAGTGCTTCAGCATTAAACCATATGTGGCACTGAACAGCTAAGAAAGATTTAAAATTGAGCCTACAGCAACAATTCCACTTTAAATACTTTTTAAAGACACCTTAGCAACTTAAATAGCTCCAAACAAGAGGACAAAGATTGTACAGAGAGAGGTTAAAGTATTCTGTCAGGGAAGAAACCTGCTTTGCGGTTTTTCTATGGATAATTATGTATCTACATTTTTATGATAGTTATTTGCCATAAGGAAAATGTCTAGCTTTACCATGATAATTAGATTTAGAATCTCTGGATGAATCACCCAGCAGCATGGTATGCTAAGAAATATTAACATAGGTATTCATAACATTTCTGAAGTAACAATCTACCATCTTGCTCCACTGGAATTTCTGGTTCTTAACCCACAATTTTACATTCTATCAATAGTAATAGGTCTTATAAAGCACTTACTGGCAAATCTGAGTGCTTTAATAACAAGGTCATTGCTATTATCCCCATCTCACAGCAGATGAGACTAAGGTATAGGGAGGAAAGAAGGCTTATTCAGGAGCAGTAGATGAACTACTGCCATAAGCTGCAGGGAAATTAACATTTTTGTTTGAATCCTACCCCAGTGCTGTTAGGTTGCAAAGCATTTTATCTGGCCTATAAGGAAATTTGTGTAAGTTGATAGGAATGAATGTTCTGAGGTGATTTGGAGAAAGGAGTGAATTGTTACAGTGTATCAACTTAAGTGTAGATGTCCCAGTCTTCAAGAGCTTCCCAGTGGCGTTATCACACACATGATTCCAGAGATAGCCTCTCTCACAGACCACTTACATGGTTCAGCTCAATCCGTCTCACAACTCTTTTCTTCCAAAAAGGAAGGTGCGAGAGTCCCTCTACAGTCCTGACAAGTCAAGGACAGTGGTTACAGATGGATAAACAGCTTCAACGAAAAGAACATTAAAGTGCCGTTTCCTCCCCTGCTGCCTGAGAAGCCTGGGAATAAGCTTTAGCCTCGATGATGGAAAATTCGCATTGCTTTCTGAATGAGATCTTTAATATAGTCGACAGTGAAGGAAAGGGAACCTGTTCCCAAGCTGCAAGATGCCTAGGATTTGAGGAGACTCACTAAAACTTAATTTTCCTGTGATAATAATGAGGAAAAGTAATTTAAAACTTCAGCTGTCTGAAAAGACGTGTTCACTAGCCAAAATGTATAAACCATCCTTTAAGTGTTTTAGAAGCTGCTTTCAGATGTTTGCTATGCTCTACTTGAAAATTTGTCATAAACTTACATTGACAGACCAGCAACTCAAATACTCCCAGGTTAACTCTCCTACCCGGCACCGATGCCAGTTCTTTCAGAGAAAACCATCCAGTCGAGGCCAGCATTTACCGTGCAGTCACTAGGTGGCACTCCATAATACGCAGATATTTATCTACCTGCACTGACTCCCTTAAAAGTTCAGTTTTCTTTTCTAGAAGCACTTGCTTTTGTTCTCTTTTATGCTCTAAACTCGCCTTATGGGAAAAAAAATATACGCAAAAAAAAATAATTTGAAATCTAGTATAGGGAGAATGAATACAGATATAACGAACTCCTCAAGAGATTTTGAGCAGCAGCAGATCAGAAGCTTATTATATGTTTGAATGTATGTAACCAACTTGTACATCTGCAGGCTTTGGCAATTAGGTAAAACAAACAAAACACAGCTCTAATACATAAGACAAATTAAAATGCTTTTGGCTTAGATTGGTAGCATGATCTTCAGTAGTTTGGAAAAAATATCTTTTTTTCCTTTACAATGTATTTTCATAATTTCAATACTCTGCATAGTTCTGAGGACTAAGATGTGCTGTGTCATTTCCACACTGCAAATACCAGTACCCAGCCCACTTCCCCCTACAATTGTCTCAGCTCAACCATATGATTAAACTGTAAATCTATTGTATAGAGCTAAGTGGATAGCAATAGATGCAGATAGGGATGGGTGTTGTTTGAAGGCCATTTCCTCTGTGCATTAGGTTTTATCTTCAAGGCCAAGTTTTAGATTTTATTTTTTTCTTTGTAACCTAGTTTGACATAATTTCTTGTATTTTTTTTAAAAAGGACTCTGAGATCAAGTTACTATGAAGTGAGAAATAGACTGACATGTATGTACTGAAACATAACTGTGGGTTTTACATAATGAACATTTGTTTCAGACGTAGGCACAGTCCTGAAAGTTGTGAGTATCACAAAGGAGAAGTGGACTAAGGAGGAAGTGGTCCTGGAAGAGCTGCAGATTTTCAAGGTAAGTTTTAACAGCCACAGCATCAATTAAATATTATTCAGGGGACTTCAAGGCCCAAACTGTCTTTGTCTGTCTGGTTGGCTGTTTACTGGAAATAGTTCAAGTTTCCAGAGGGACACTATGTAAATTTTTAAATGCCTTGGTTTTCTTTGACTAAGTCAATTGAAAAAGGTCCAAAACCAAACAGACCGTGATTTTTCAAACCCGTAGAAAGTCTCATTTATCCTGCCTTGTTCTACTTTAAAATCTTATTATAGGCCAACTATTTTTTTTTATTGGTGGTATTTTATTTTTAATGCAGATTTTTCTATTGTCTCAATTTTGGGACTATTGTTCATACGATTACCTTTTTTATTTTTAAAAACAAACAAATTAACAAGCAAACAAAATTCCACAGATGCAGATAAATTCTTTAAAATAACAACCTTTGGAACTGAACACATGAAGAAAACAAAGTTAGTTTTGGTTGTCAGGGTGTTTTAATTTATTGGCGACTTCTTTGCCGTTTTGGTTTGGTTATTCTGGCTGAGCGATAAAGAAAAGTAACCAGAACCCTTCCAACACCAGTGGCTTCCTCATAAGCAGGGTTTTTAAAAAGCCAAAACCTCCTTTCAGTTGCATGGGCACAATTTTTAATTAACTTGATTGCTGGTGAGGCAGCTGAGATCCACATACTGTTGCAGTAGGAAAATGGAGACCTGTGTCCACTTTACAGATTTTTCTTTCTATTCTTCACATTATCCCTTTGCTTTCTTCTCATGCTGCATAGGTCTTCTTCAGGTTTCACTTTATCTGCATCCCTGGCATTTTGATTACTTTCTCACACATCCTCTCTCTTATGTGCTGTATAAGGTCTTAGCAAGAACTGCTTCTAAATAAATGAATTTGGGGCTTAGAGGTAGTGTTTTCTAACCCTAAGGACAGGATCTTTAATAATTATTTCAAAGAGTATATTTCTCCATGTGCTTTTTGATATGTCATTTGTATGGCATAACTTGAATTTAAAGGATCTCCATGCTTTCTTCCCACTGCCTTGGACAGCAATTATATTTATTTTCACTCGAAAATACCAAGATTACTCAGTGGCCTGCCAAATAATCAGCAGTTTCAATATGTGTACCAATTTACTAGATTTTCAAAACATGACATCAAAGGCAAATGTACCAAAGAGATGGGATTTTTTTTCTGCTCAGCAGACTTTTCTTCACATTTTTACTGGAAATATTCATAATTATTTCATTTATGGTTTTGAATCCAGACAATTAAAAGCAGTGAAAGGCTGAAAAAACATCCCTTATTTCCTTGAACTGCATTAACATTAAAAACTTGTCTAAGATTAATCATTTTCTATTAGGCAACAGATAATACCCAGAGCTTTGTCCTGTTCTTACATCAGTCGCTGGCAAAAAATTCATACTGGTGCAAAGGATCTGCCTATGTATCCCTTCAATGCCAACTTAGCCTTTCAAATAGTGCTTAATAAGAACTTGAGTTGATGCGAAGGCTCATTGCCAGTCTCCAGGTTGGAGTAGATTACAATTTCTAAGAATTAAAGCCGGTTGCCTCATAAGTAGCAGGGAAAAATTATGGTAGGTATTTTTGGAAGCATGAATTTTGTTCTTAATATTTATATAAACCAAGCAAAAGGATCTGCAATTTTATTTATTTTTTGTATGTTAAGTTCTGTTCTCTGTGTCATGAAGAACAGGGAATATGTAAACTAACGCACCTTCCTAACTCATTTTTCAGCACCCTTCATTTATCTCGACCATGGAGATTTCTCAGAAGCAGGTAATTACAAGCTCATTTAATTACTTCAGGATATATGGTACACTGAACACTTAGTGTGCTATTTTCAGGTGGCACCTGTTGCTTTTTGGCCAAGCTTTCTGTGGATGGCTCTCAAAATGTATCCGGAAAGAAGGAGATATGTTTGAACTTGTTTGTCTGCCTAATTCACATTTGCTTACAAACAGTAATTTGTGTACCCAAGCTGGTAATTATTCATGGAAACAAATCTTTAGCCATACGGTGGAGGAATTTGTGAATGAAGTCAATGCACATTCATTTTCCGAACAGCAGAAATACTTGCTTCTTTGCAATCTAGTAATAAATAATTATTACTATTATTGTTGTTATTTTTATTAGTAGTCAAGAGACATCAGGGCCTCATTGTGTTAAAAGTTTTCTGCACACAGACTGAAAACCAGTCTACCTCCTCTAAAATTACGGTCTAAATCTGGGTGGTCCAATCCTGGCAGTCACAGGGGTTGGCCCCAGTTGGGAATCTCCCAATGGGAAATACTTTTATGGCTACTCTGAGCTCTGTGATGGCTACATGCTCACTCGGGAAGCAGCATGACACCACAGCCATCCCTCCCTGCCCCGCAGAAGTGGCCAGAGCGTCTCTGTCACAACATGCCTGCCTCACGCTGGAGGAGGTATTTTACCATTCAGGCATGCACAGCACAGCTGGGTCCCATCTACCCTGAAAAAAGGTGGCAGGCCAGCTGGAAGTATTGTAAGAGCCAGCTCTGGCTCAACAGCAAGCACTTGGACCACCCTTGTATCAACAGGCAATCTACTCACATGTTGGGGAGGGGAGCAATATTATCCCCATCCTACCTAAGGATCAGAAGCAGATTATGAAGTTTTATTCACACAGAGTCATCCCTAGTTCCCAGATTCTTAACGTCATGAATATCCAGACACTTGTTTTTTAAATGTGTTATTAAACTGTTCTTCCATGGTGTGCTTCTGATTTTTTTATTACAGCACAAACCTAAAGGTGTAAGGGTGTTGAGTGCTGGTGTCTATCCAGGACTGCAGTCCCCTTTCCTCTCTGCACTGTTGTCAGGGCTTGATGGGCACTGGCCAGTTCACACCAAGCCCTGAAAAATATTTCATGGTAAAGAAGGAATTTTCCTTTTAAAATTTTTTTTAATCTGGGACAAGGTTGAAAGCCTGCAAGCGTGGCATTGAAGGGGGGAACTTTTTAAACAGACTACTTGGAGAATACTCCTAATTCATTCGCTTTGCCTGATTTGCAGCAACAATTGTACATTGGTTCCAGGGATGGATTGGTTCAGCTCTCTCTGCACAGATGTCACACGTATGGGAAGGCTTGTGCAGACTGCTGCCTTGCCAGAGACCCATACTGTGCCTGGGATGGAAACTCCTGTTCCAGATATGCCCCCGCTTCTAAAAGGTAAGAAAGAAAATACAACATGTTGTAAAAGATCTTGCTGCTTGCAAGAATTTTAGAGGTTCCCAATCTGAACACGTTGCCTTTTTACTTACCGTGTCATTTACCTTAAGCTTTGGTCATATTCTGGCCGTGTTTCATATCTCTGCTGGAAGAACTGTGAAGACAACATCGCTTTGTTTAAGTGCATGTGGCAGTAGCTCAGCTACTACAGCTAACATCGTATATCCATCACTTCCCTTTTCATGCTGCATGTTTTACGCACGAGATGTTCACATGGAGGTCCTGGTTTGTGGCTGACTCTGCCTGAGATGGAAGAGTTTCCCTGAAGCTTCTGCCTTTTGCACAGAGCATCAGCATCAGTTACAAAGTGGAGTTTAACATAGTATTCCAGAGTGGTCAGTAATAAAATTAATCTAATTCTCTGATCAACAAAAGTATTTGTGGTCTAGCCATGAGAGGGAGACAGAGATTTAAGTACTGCGATTTGACCGCATTGGGAGCAGTTTGTCTACAGTAAAGAAGCTTCATTTGAACTTTCTGTACACACCAACTAGGACAGCAGCATGAATCTGCATGGAGGGAGAGCATGCTGCTGGCTCTAGCAGTACAGTACCTATGTTGCTGATGTGTCTCTTGGAGTTTTTGTCTGATTTTAGCTAAAGCTCTGAGCTCACTTGCTGAGCCAGAGTCCTTCACAGCCTCTTCATTCCCCTTGGACAAAGCCTTCCTGACCATAATTCTCACAGCGAGGGTTGGAGGTTGCAGTCTGAGCTCAGGCTCTGGAATAAGACTTTCTACCTTAGGGGCTGCAGGGCTGGGACCTGAGCAATTAGACAAACCATTGAAGTTAATGACTCATAGGTTATCGTGTCATGGTGTCAAGGAACTTTATGTGTTTTCCCTCAAAGCCAAAGCAAACTAAATTCAGAGAAGCATAAATGAAAGGAGAAAAGCAAGTGTTCAGGCTCACTGCAAAGTTAGTGACACGTGAGACTTGCTGAAGTCTGAGGTGGGCTGAGACATGGAGATTGATGGTCCATATTTTCTAACAGATGTGCAGTTTGGTGGGAAGGCCAAAAGTCTGTGGCTCCAAAACAAAGGATGGGTGACTGGCCTTGGGAATCCTCCAGTAGATCTGTTACTTGAATATTTTTCTTCTGTGAGGCAGCCTGTGCTTCCAACATGTCTACAGTTTTACCACAGTGGATAGCTCGGACTTGGGAACCTGCTCTCCTGCCGAGGCATTGCTCTGCAGGTGGGACATCCCACTCTGCTTATATTCAATGTGTCTGGGAGGGAGGAGCCAGTTCCTTCCTGGGTCTCCAGTTCTTTTACTAAAAAAATGAAATGCAGACTTTTTTGGTAGTTCTTGGAAGATAAATGCAATTATTCACAGTTGAAGAGGGATTTTTGTTTTGTTTTGTTTTACATGCTATTACACTGGAATTACACAGTGAGTTTAGGTAACACACACAGAGATTAGCAGACAACTTAGTTGTGGAAGGCAGCAGATCACCTCAACACGTTGTCTTCAGTGGTTTTTTTCTGCCCATAAAGATGAAAGATAATCAGATTTCTCAATTATTTGTTACCAAACTAAAACATGAACTTTTCTCTCTGCATTCTAGTGATTGGTTTAGTAGTCAGTATTGCCTTGGGCTGATCCTGAGCTCAACTTTGAATACCACCTATTAAGCCTCAGATCTTTTTCATGACCTACAATGTTAAAGATGATTTTAGGTATCTCCAAGACAGTCCACCCCAGCAGGATAGCCATGTCCCATGCTCCTAAAGCAAGTTTAGGTGCTCTTTCTGTCACTGTATTTCACACTCTTTATTCTAGGCAGATTTTTTTCTCTCACTTTTTCTCTTTCCTCTCCCAGTGGTTTTCCCAAATCACAGGCCCTTCTCTTGATGTCAATTATACAAATCTCTCTAGGCCACATGCTGCTTTGAGGCTGAGGCTGGTTTTAGTTAAGACCGTAATTGTCAGCAGTAGGGTGGGAGCAATGTGAGTCCACATCTGCTGAGCTCTTCTGTATTTTGTTGTTGAATTCCAGCAATTATGCCTGAAGTGTTACAAGTTTGCATGCTTTTCCCATAGGCGAGCCAGGAGGCAAGATGTCAAATATGGAGACCCTGTTGCACAATGCTGGGATGTGGAAGACAGTGAGTACTTTGCACCTTTCTTGTTCTTCTGTTGCTTTGACAACAGAGTTTGCTGTAAAGGTCTGTGTCTGACTGCAAAAAATTGCTGAGTTTCACAGAGTAACACTGTTAAAGCAGTTGCCTTTCCCACACTTCATATACATTATCCCTCCCGCAGTTGAATTTTCAGAGCCAGGGCGGAAAAGAGACAGCCAGTATGGGATGGCACCCTTACACCCCTTGTGTGCAACCCTCCCCAGTACTCACCTAGGGGAAGGTGATGTGCAAAAGCATCACGCATGTCCTTACAAGTAGATAACAGGACACATATAATGCTCCATCCAGAAACAGGGGAGATAATCCCATGAGGAAACCCGCAGGGGGGAATGGGGGACATACCATCTTCTCCCCTTCCACCACATACACTTGACATGAGTCCCAGGGCCTAGCTCCAGCTGCCAAACCAACCCCTTCCCCTCCCCACAGCTACTTAAATACTCCTGTTATTAACAAGAGCCTACCCCTTACCCCCCCATCGGCTCCCCTCTCCCTTTCCCACACCCTCTTTTCAGATGCCAAAGGGTCTGGCTCGCTCCTTTGGCAACTGCAACTCTTCTCTTACAGAGAGCACTGTCAGTATGAAATCCTGTGGTTACGCGGCAATCTCTGCGGCAGCATAAAATAAATGAAAAGCTTTCAAACCCAAGCTTGAGTTTGTCTGGGGCTCTTCTAGCTGCTTATTAAAGCGAGCAACCCAGTCAAAACAGTATCGATTGTATCGCGTTTGATTTGGGACGAGCCACCACTTTCCATTGATCTCTGGTTATTTCCATGCCGCTGCGGTGCTGGATGCCTGCCGCAGATCTCGGCGTGAGTCACTGCAGAAATCAGAGCTGCTTGCCACAGGATCAAAGCTTTCAGTCTGTTGCACAGTGCAGAGGGTCTGACTGTGTATGTGCGGCCACAGATGTAGTTACAAAGTAAGGGCAAAGTCTCATTTTCATTAAAGTCAACAACAAAACTCTTGTCCATTCCCGAAGGGCCAGGATTTCCCTGCTTACTGCTTACCATGGCTCTCCAAATAGTGGTACCTGACACTGTGCAAAGCTCAAGGTTATAGAAACCTTAGCAGAAAAGCTGACAATGTCACACTTTCCTGGAAGGATAAAGGGATACTGGAAGAGTTGGCTTTACTAGGCAAATGTAAAGTGATTTTGCACAGAAACTGGCATCAATCCTTCACCCTGACTTAAAGCCACCAATAGTAATTTTATCCAGCTGGGGATGACCCCTGTGTGCCATAAAACCATGAAGCTGACCTGTGCCACTCCAGGCTCTTGGCTTAGTTGTGCCATTTGTAATAATTAATAACAGTATAGCCCCAAAACCTGTTTAAATTCAGTGCTCCACAGTGTGAGATTCCCTCCCAGAGACTTCATTTGAAGTTGTTGGCTCTATTGAAATCTCTGTGGCTCAGTGAAATAAAAGAAAAGCGTTTAATGCAGAAAGCTGGAACTTCTACAGATCTCATATAGGTACTTAGTATATTGAGAAAAACCAAAATTGTGTTTATTTTCTTGTTGAGCTAACTTTGGATTTAGGAGACACCACTGCTTTCACTTTCCTTTCCGTTATTGGCAGGCCATAAGAAACAGCTTTAGTCCGATGGTGAGGCAGATAAAACATAGATAAGACACTGATTAAAAAGACTGGAAAGGGAAATAGAGATGCAGAGATTATAAATTATTTGCTCAGATTTTCAGAAGTCCAAGAAAGGAGCCCAGGTCTGCTAGTGGCTACTTCAGTGTTTGGTCTGAAGTGTCCTGCATGTCATTTCAAATTATACCGAAGGAAGATAAACTTCAGTTTACTTCATCCGTATGGCTCCTTTAAAGTGTTTGGGATGAACAAACCAGACGCTACAATCTACCTTTAGCAGCTTTAGCTCAAGTTTAGTAGTTGTAGTACTTAAAGGAAAAACACAGGTCAGATTTTAAATTTCTCCAAGGTGAAAGCCTCAACTTTAAAATGGAGCAAGCTCATGATACAGATTTTATTGACCTCCTTAAAAACCAGTTGCACTGAAGGAAGGTTAGCAGCCGCCTCTAAATCCTCGTAGTTATAGTTTAAGCTAAAAGTTAAGTTTCCTTTTGCTTTTTTTATAATTCACTCGCTCTTATAGCATCTGTTCTGAATCAGGCTATTTTCCCATTGCTTTAAAAAACAGGTCAGGGTTAATCTCCTGTACCATGTTTGCTTTCCAGGCATTAGTCATGAAACTGCTGATGAAAAGGTGATTTTTGGCATCGAATTTAATTCAACTTTTCTGGAATGTATTCCTAAGTCCCAGCAAGCCTCTATTAGGTGGTATATTCAGCGCTCTGGAGAAGAACATCGAGAAGAGGTAAGTTATAGTCATCAAGGCAAGTTTCCTCTATAGAGAATTCAGCTGAGCATTGAAAGGCAGGAGTTATTGGGATTAGTCGATGTTTTACTTTCCCTTGCCTCACCTTAGGTATCACATAGCATTCTGGTATCACCATTTGGGGCATGCAATGGGGAAAAGAGAAGACATTTGCACTGTGTCATAAGCAGATTTAGATATTTGCTTTGACTTGCATGTTCATTCTATTAAAAAATAAAAAAAAGAAGAAAAGATAAATTAGGCTTTAAGTAGTAGCAAAGAATCAAATTATTGGGGACAAAAAAAAGCCCCTTCTTGTCCACTAATTAACACAACTACTTCTCTAGGTAAAAGTATGTTAAAAATCCTTTGTTTTAATACAAACCCTGCGCCGTTTAGTGCCTGATTGCACTCCCTTAGCATGTTAAGCAGTGTAGCTAAGAACTGCACTTAGGACTTGCTGCTTCTCTCCATCTCTCCCCAGAGAAACAATGGTTTGTGCAGTAAAAAGCTTTTTATTTGTTTTTTTCTTGTTAGTGGACTGTGAGAAGTTTGTTGGTTTTTTTTAATCTCACTCTACACTGATGCAGAGATGTCAGGTTAAAGAATTGCACCTTGCATCTGGAGTAGAAAGCGGTGAGACTTGTGATGGCCCTTACCAGCTGCAGGAGTCAGGTTTGGGGTGCTTGATAGTGGAGAACCCCTGGAGAAGCCTCTAGGTCCCCACATAACCCCTCCACAATTTCCTTCTGATTCTTGTCTGAACTGGTGACAAAGCGGCCTCTGATGTGCCCCAAAGGTCAACATCCTGGGGCTGATATGGACTGCATTTGGGTGAGTTGAGAGCCTATCTCTTACATGAGTGATTTTGTGTCCAAGGCCAAGTCCTGCTGTGATGGCAACCATGGCAACGGGGAAGGAGAAGGGAAAAGGACTAACCTTTCAAAGGAGCTGTTCCCAGGTGTCATTGTTAAATGTTCATCAGAGACAAAAAATAGTTTAAATGATAGGAACTCACAAACACCCAGCCAGTCTTCGTCCCTCGATGATAATTCATCCTATGAGACTTTTTAAATGCAAAGGATGGGCTGATTCTTTCTAAAGGCTGGGGATGTGCAGACCAGGACAGGTGGGCATGAGAGTATCAGTTCATGTGAGTGAGATGTGACTCATAGCAGTAGTCCCTAAATTACAACCCCGGTTACATCTTGGCCTAGAAAGCCAGAGTAAGGGGATACAAGGCACTTCTGATTTTCCCCCAGAAAAGACAAAAAACCCCCGATTCAACCATGTAAAGATGTATATTGACTATAACATTGCAGTATTTTTAATACACTCCCCTTCTCTTGCTTATGCTTTGGATTGGCAAAGATTCTTTCTTCTGCTGAGAATAAAAACTTCACTTATTTATAGACACTGTGCTTCCCACAACATGCTCTAAACACCAGAAGAAAGAGATTACTGGTTTGAAATACCACCTCTAACCTCCATTACAGTCCATACTTGGAAAAAAAAAAAGTGATCTTCTGATCAGCAAGCCAAGCACACTCTCAGCCACAGGTAGTTGAAGAAAAAACCCAGCTAGAAGTATATCAGCCTTTAAAGACCTATGGGCATTCATTGTTTGTACTCTAAGTGATTTACCTTTAACTGTCCTGGATAGAAGACTCAGTGCTCTACTTCTCTAAGGCAGCAGTTTGTAAATGCACTTACACATTTGATCAGGGAAACAAGTAAAGTACTTGCTTAATTCTAACCATGTGTTTAAGAGTGATTTTAAAGTAAATTTAAGCAGATAGTTAACAGGTTTTTGGTTTATGGGGTGGCTTTTTTGTGGAGTTTTTGTTAGTTTTTTTCTTTTTTTTTTTCTGAACAGGAAGGCACATCAAGTTTTGAGGAGACTCGATCCTTTTTAAAAATAATACATTGGAATTATAGCATGTGCCTGGGCTTCTCAAAAAGAGCTACAAATTTTGCATAAAGCAGCCAGTTCCCTGTGAGGAATGTAGTATTTCTGTAGCAGAAGAAGTCACATTTTCGAGATTTGAAAGCCTCTTTTGAAAGGTTGCTTTCAAGTTTTATTTGTGTCATTTTAAGGGGAAAAAACCCAAACAAACAAACAAACAATGAAAACCAGTTAATTTTGTCATAAATAGCAGGCTCAGATAGGCCTCTGAAGGTCAGGAAGCCAAGCTCAACCTATCTTTCTTGCTTGATTGTAGAGAAAACTGTAGGTCAAACCAATTTTTGAACAGAGTTAGGGCAGACTAGCCTATATAGCATACCCTAAATTAAGGCTATTATTATTTTTTGCTAGTATTTGTCTTTATAAAATATTCATTGTGGCAGTGACCTGGCCCCTGCTACTCATTTTGGACCAAACACGAGTTACCCAGGAATGGTGATGTCCAGTGCCGCAGGAGTGCCTAATGTGCCAAGGATGTGCACGTTGAGAGAGAGTAAGGGTGTGTGTGTGTATGTGTGATGGCATTTGAAGCTCCAGCAAGCACACAGCATACATTTTTGCACATTAGCAGCCTTCCACAGCAATGTTTACTGGGCTTGCTCTGTGTAAATAGTCTGACATCTGTTTGTATGAGAAAAGTAAAGCTTTGCTAAAAGGCTACATTAACCTTTGAGGCAAATTTAGAAGAAAACTTGAAGGAGAGATCTGCAGACAGATTTTCTACATTATGAATGCTAACAGTAGGCAAATAGCTTTTTCCCACATATTGTCCCTAAAGCCATAGCAATGTTTCTGTGATCTATCTCGATAAAACAGAAGTTGGAGCACATGTTCTGCAACTCCTTGGGGTGGTTTTGTTCTTTTTTTTTTTTTCCTTTTTTACCAGTCTTTGAAGAAAACAGCCTATATAAATGCATATGAACACAGTGATGGTTACAGGATCAGGTCACTTAAAGAAAGTGCATTATTATTAGTTCTGCTTTACTCCTGTCAGAAAATTCTTGAGGTAACAGAATTTCTACCATTCTGACCCAGGTTAGTTACAGGGTCTGAAGAACTTGAACACCCTCTGATCAAACTCAGCTTTCGTATCTTGAATCATCATATTGGGAGATACTGTTTTTAGATGGGGGAAGGTGGGGAAAGACACTTTTTTTTTTGGTTATTTTTTAAGAGAAATATAGTAATCTGGAAGTATCACATTTAAAAATGCAGTTACCTGAAGTTAAATTCCTATTTTCAGATATATGGCTGCCTAAATAAATGACTGGGTTTGCAGAGATGCTGAACAGTCACTCTTCTTATTACACAGAGTAAGGGCATTTGCAAGTTAAAATGTTAATCCCTCATTAATTTGGGGATACAGAAATGGAGATTTTTCAGGTTTCCTAATTTGACTTATCAGTGGAAATTAATTCATTGGTATTAAACCCTAATTCAAGGCCTTCCTAGAAAATCCAAAGATTGGCAGAGTAATTGACTTTCTTTTCAAAGCACTTCAATTTGACAGAAATACCATATGTGACAGAAACAGCACAGTCATATTTAATGTGTAGTTTGATCTTTGCTCAGTTGATGCCTTACCGTAACTTTTCCCATTACAATTCTATTTTCTGCTTTCTTTCCCCTTCCTGTAGCAGATTTCTCAAATAACACCGTACATTATTTTTGCACACGTCTTAGTGGTGTAACTTATTGTGATGACGATACCATGCTTTGCAAATGACTCCGTGCACCTGGAAGTAAGGTTACGGACTTTTAGTTCCAGGGCTGGAACTGTAATGTCTCAGCAAGTTCTTAAACCTGGCTTTTCAAATAGATGGCTTTGCACTGTCCTGGACATGCACTACAGCTTCCTGAGGGAATAAAAGGGCAAAATCCAGACTGGATGGGAAGTGTTTGGCCCAGCAGGATGTCCCCGACATTTCACCTTTAGGGTGATGGTTCAGAATGTGACTTCCAGGCAGAGTGACCTGTGGGGAAGGACAGGATCTTCTGTGGCCCAGGAGCTGTCACCAGGTCATTTTGCTGCCAGTGGGAGTACATTTCCCTGGGATTTGAGGCTGTTTTAAGGTCAGGAGTCAAATATCTACTGCGTTTGTGTTTAGTTTTGCTCACGCAATTGATCCTGTTTATTCCTATGTGTGCAGGGATAGTTACTAAGATGAAGGAGAGCATTTTAGTTGCTGGAGTTCATAAAAAAAAAAAAGTAGGGATGTTGTCGGTTCAAAATGTCTTAAACTGCTTAAGTTTTCTGAAGCTTAAAACATATATCAACATGTTATGTATAAAATAGATGCCAGGACTGCAAAAAACAAATGTATGGCTCCTCACAGAGCCATTAGTTTTAGTGCCCCATGGCTCTGAAAACTATTAGCCCCTCTGCTTTAGGCTGCATTACACCCTGTCTTCTGCAGCTCTGGGTCTGCCAAGCTGCCACCTCCCCTTGCAGGAGACAGAACAAACCATAAGATCTGAAGTGACAAAATAGGGACAGATTGCTTTCAACTTTCTCTTTCTTGATCTATTCATACCTGGGGGTGAAAATAAATCAACTGAAAAGCAGAAGGACATTCCAGTTTCTTCTTCAGTGGTTCTTACCCTTTCCATATTCCTGCCCCACAGCACTGGGCTGTGTTCTTCTGACGGACCCAGCTTAACAACCACCTGCTGTTTTTCTTGCTGCAAGAGTTTCACCCGCTCATGGACAGAACATCTTGCCAGCCATGAGACTGCAACCTAGGTCCCCCACTGGAGCAAAGAGGTGTTTCTATTACACATTTTGGTCAGGCTGAAAAGCCACATTTCAGTTCATCCAAGACATAAGTTTTCGTATCTTCTTGTGGGGGGAGATTCTTGTGTCATAATGGTGATTTGCTTTGTTACAATCATCTGGTCAGCAGTATGGTGTGGAAAAATGTCACAGATTCAAAGCCAGCCCTAAAACTGAAGAGCTGGATATCAGCTGAGTAAGGAAGAGGACACATATCAAGGTCTCATTTTCTAGTAGTTACCTTCTCTTAGAGGAGCATAGTTCAGTGTTTGAATCCTTAGGTCAATGTGAAAGAGAATCAGAGTGGGGGAAAATAAGAAGAGGTTAATTCTGAAGCCTAGGGGCAGCTTACAGTTCTCATGCTTTCACTCTTATTTTTTATATGACTCATTGGTTTTGTGTTCCCTCCCCCCCCCCCCCCCCAATACCTTGAGATTCTTAAGTAAGACCGTTTTCGGGGGGGTAAGGAGGAGAGACAGGCAAGAAAAAAGAAGTAACTCTGAACTGAGCTGCAGCACATGACATTTCTGCTCTGATTTGGATATACTAGGAGTGGGACAGGGGTATAAGGGTGTAAAATTTAGCCTGAGA
The DNA here is from genome assembly GCA_022605575.1 of Laterallus jamaicensis coturniculus. Lineage (NCBI taxonomy): Eukaryota > Metazoa > Chordata > Aves > Gruiformes > Rallidae > Laterallus > Laterallus jamaicensis. The sequence goes on from JAKCOX010000003.1 coordinate 7,931,801, forward strand.
ATTCCAAGTTAGATTCACCTTGAAGAGAAGAGGAATTATGTGTCCCTGTAAGGACATTGTACCAGCAACAGGTTCTTTATTTTCCCCATGATTTCTTGGTAAATAACAAATAAGAAAAAATGTGTTAGAAAATGTGTAAGAAAAAAACAACAAACAAACAAAAAAAAACCCCAAGAGAAACAAAGTCACATGTGACAAAGCTGCCAAAAAAATCCGGAGTAACCTCCATTAGTCAAATTACAAGGAGGAAGAAGGAAACAATAGAAAAACAAAGGTGAATGTGAATTCTCAGCAAATGTTCCTAATGTTCCTTTCTCCTTCTCTCAATTTGTTCAGGGGTTGCAGCTAACCCCTGATTAGTCCAGCTCTACCTTGTACATTTTTTCACGTGTTGATTAATGAGGGAAGGCAGGCTTTGAAGCCACTTTCTTCTCTCAGACAGGTGCAGTGTTTTAACTGTGAAAGAGTTGACATGTGAATTATTTGTAAAGAGGGAGCTATCTAAACACATCATTAGCAAAGGACAAAAGGCATTGACCTAACGTGGTGCCACAGCACTTTCAAACCTTTGGTTGTTTTCCAATTTACTGATGGTTTAAAGCTTCTCCATCATTATTGGCAATGCCTTTTTTCCCTCCATAGTTAAATCCAGGTTACATGGAGATGTTTTCCCTCTGTCAAATATTGCCAGTTCCTATGGCATGTGCCACAACTCAGGAAATGTAATTTTAGGCAAAATACTGTGCTTATCATAAAGGATGAAAAGTACAATTTGTTAATAAAATACTGTAAAAAATCTGCTCCCCCTCCACTAAGAAAGTTAATGATAATCAAGTGCTTCCTTTTAGTGGTTTATAATTTGTACCTTATTAAACAAAACTGTATCTTTCACTTATAAATTTTATTGTATGCTCAAATAATTTTTATTGTATACTCAAATTTAAGCACATGTCTGCAAACCTTTATGAATTAAAGCCTTTGTGCTTCCAAATTGTTAAATCCTATTTACAAATATTTTAGGAGAGTTACTGATTATGACATATTGGGTGGGGAGAGAGGTTAGCACTGAATCCACAGTTGATGAAAACAGAATCATGACTTTTACCTAACTAGTCTTTTTATTCTCCTCAAAATTTAGTAAAATATATTTCACATCTATAGGTCAGGAACCAAAGAGCACATTAAGCATTCAAATGAAAGGTTAAAGATCTACTACCAAGTAATGAAATGCCAGGTGTTTATGAAACTCCAGAGCCCCGTGGGGGGGGTGAAAGTAGAGAGGAAAGGCAGGAAGAGTTCTGAACCTGTGGGTAAAACAACATAAACAGGATACCAAAAAAGAAATGAGGGGAGAAAACAGTAATGAAGTGTTGCTCAATACGCGTGAAACCGGAGCCATAATTTCATCCTGCCAGAGGATAAGAAAGGAATGAACAATGAAGGCACAGAGAAGGAAGAGCTGACAGTCACTGTAAATCAATATCCAAGGTTAACACAGGACATTCTATAAGAACGCTGCTTCATTAAAAATAGGAGCTTCAAGAGGCTGGGATTAAGGGACCCAACCAATTTAGACTCTGTTAGCTTTCTCTGCAGTATCCCAGGCTGGGGGAGGGGGGCAATTCCATCAGTTAACACATTTATGACTAGAAAGTGACGGCTGCTACACAAATGGTAAATAGTTGTGAGTAGCAGGGTGCTGGACTTGGGGGTCCAGTGATCTTTTCAAGTCTAGGTCTGCCATTATTCTTCCTTCCTTTCACTGAAAATAGGCGAAACACTAGTGAGGGCTCTTTGGACTGGTGCCCAGCCAGCCGAAACCGCCAGCTGGAGATCTTCCAAGTATAGGAGGTACACAGCTGTCAAGACGCTCTGGACTACAATACTGGCAGAGCCACCGATAGGCAGATGCTACTGCTGCAATTTCATCAAGCCCTGAGCCTAAAGAGATCCATCCTGTTTTCACGCAGACAGTGTGGGAATTTGGTCATTGCATAGTGCCTTATGAAACCCGAATGTCTGGAAATCAGCTACTTCTTCCCGTCCTTTCTCCCCACATTTCTTAAACTTGGGTCTTCATGTTGACATGAGGGCTAGGCAGAAGAAAGAAGGGCTTCCTAGTCATATTGCAACAGCCGGGCCTCCGAGCACTTCCACCTGGTCCCTGCTCCTGTTTCTCTCTGTGGAGTACAGCGCCACAAGGAAACACCTGCCCTAGACATATTTCTGCCTATAGCTACTTATTTGGGGATTAATTTATACATGTTATGCTCCTGTTTTTACTTGGAATGAAGTGTCACTAGCTGATAATATTGAGGACAATTGCCCTAAGTTCTGGAGGTGGAAAAATGGTCTTTTCTAGTCTGGCTCCTTGATATCTTCTGTGCACATGCTTGTGTTTTGACCATGATTTCTCTGGTTTAAACTAACTGTGGTAAATCAAAAGTAGCTTGTGCTTATGTACCACCTGTTCTCAGGACAATTGATTTTCCAGGAATTTCCTGAAATTAGTATGATTTCACACTGCTGGTGCCAAGTAAGCATACTAACAAACAGTTTACAAACAAGGAAACTGGAGCTCAGCGTTGTCCCAACACCACCAACTGCTGGCAGGAGCCAAAAAATACTTGGCCACAGAGCTAGGCAGCCAGACCTACGTTCTGACCAGGCTTCTGTAGCAGCTGATTTCTTGTCTCTGCTGCAGTCAGATCAATGTTAGGACACAAGTCTATATTAATCCATACAAATACCTATCTATCTACCTATCTCCTTACTACCCTCCCTCCCTCCCTCATCTGTTTGTTCCTAAAGACTGTTACAGTTGATACAGTAGCAAGCCAAAGTATATCTTTCTCTCTGCATATATATATGTGTGTGTGTGTGTGTTATATATATGTTTTTCTTGTTCTGGTGATCTCTAAATGATCTCTCATTAACCTTCCAAAGTCATTGTCATAGAAACTTAGAAAATGGCAAAGAAAGCCATGTGAAGTCATCTCATCCATATCTTTGCTCCAAGATACCCTATTATGATAAAGTTCTAGTGAGCTAGAATCATAACAGATGGAGAGTCGTATGCATGTATACATTTTTTTCCCATGGAGAAGAAGGGGGAATCATGTGCAGATTTTTTACATAAAGAAGCAGTGTGTAGCTTACCCACTGTGAATAAATCTAATTTAGTCATCTTTATGCCTCCCTGATCTTCATCCTCTGAAGTTTGCTGGAGGGTCAGATGTGCTCTCTGGGAAATTTTCCAGATTGTATGTTGGCTCTTTGTGCTCCCACTCCCTACCACTCAGCCCTGTGCTGAAGTTTTTCTACATTATAACAATGCCACCAGCAGTGCCGGGGCTGCGTGTAAGGCCCTGGCTTTGCTGCAGGCTGAGCAAGCTGCACTCCAGGTCCTTTGGTGCCGATGTGTGATGCAGCCTCTGTGCGGCAGCAGAACATAGCATGCCTGGGAGGTGACAGCTTTGGGCCAGAGTGGGATCATTTTCAAAGGAAATGCTAGTGTTGGACACTGGGAGTTAGGGGTCTGCTTTCTACTTCCACCTCTGCTGCTAATCTTTATATGGTCTTTGGCAAATCACTTACCCTCGGTGTTCCCCAGCTGCAAAAATACTTCAGTGCCCGGTGCCCTATCCTGGTTTTTGATTTGGTGGTTTGGAGTTTATTTTTGTGGGGATAAGTTGTTGTGCTTTTTTTTAGACTTAAGTTATATTGGAAATAATTTTCAGATCACCTACCTGGCAGTCTTACTACTCTAAGGCACACCTTATTTTTAACATGTGAGGATGTGCTGTAGATTTAAAATATTTCCATTCATAAATGAAACTACAGTTCCATACTGCCAAACTTCAGTCCTCACTTGCAATCTCATTCTTTGCTGCTTTTTCTTTTTCTTCTCTAGTGTTGTTCTTAACAGATCTTAACAATGAAAGAATTGTGCTGGATTGTATTTGTCCAGCCTCACTGGGTGCTTTTACTCACATTTAAATGAGTCAAAGCCAGGATCAACTTCCTTTTGTAAAACTCGATTGAAGAAGATCAGAATCACAACATTTTACTTTAAAAAACAGTTGTAGAATTTTTTTTTCAGTGTAATAGAGTATCAGCACTCCAGACCTATACAATCACTCTGCTATATTGGATACATTAAAGGTACCTCAAGAAGAGCAGTTTGAAAATGGATGGGATTTGGGGCACTAACTAGCTACTCTTCCTTGGAGAATGTAGTCTAACTTAGTGCATTTTTGAGCAATGAGTATTACTGTCTGTCCTTTCAGCTGTACAGCACATGTGTTTTAATCCTGAAATGTCACTGATACAGATGCTATAGTTAGGGGCAGAACTCAGACACGGAAAGGGTCTTTGGGTGCCTCTCTGTGCTGCATATTCCCCACCATGTGCTGGCATCCAAGAAATGGGATATGCAGTGTTCCAGCCAAGCCTTCTCTCCAGTTCAGTTTAACACTGAGGCTTGTTCTGATTTTGCCAGTGAAACTCATGTACATCGTTTTTGTCCAACCCCACAGCTGAAGGCTGACGAAAGGATCATCAAAACAGAGCATGGGCTGCTGATCCGCAGCTTGCAAAGAAAGGATGCGGGAGCCTATTTCTGCAAAGCCCAGGAGCACACCTTTGTCCACACCATTGTGAAGCTGAATTTAAATGTCATTGAGAATGGGCAAATGGAAAGCACTCAGAAAACTGAGGATGAGGAGGGCCGGATGAGGGATTTGCTGACGGAGTCCCGGCTGAGGTACAAGGACTACATCCAGCTTGTCAGCAGCCCCAGCTTCAGCCTGGATGAGTACTGTGAACAGATGTGGCATCGGGAGAAACGGCGACAGCGGAACAAAGGTGGTGCTAAATGGAAGCATGTGCAGGAGATGAAAAAAAAGCGAAACCGAAGGCACCATGAGCCAGCCAGGCCACCGTCTACGTAGTTTGTAAATGTTATTTAAAAAAGGACGTTTTACTTTTGAAAAAAATACTGTGTTCTGGTTTTGTGCATCTTGCCTATGAATTAGTACTGCTTCTTCTTGAAATCAGATAACTCACCATCACTATCAAACTTTATGAGACTGCACAATGGGATTCGATACCAAATGAGATGTTCCTTATTGGAGTAACACACATCAGGCAATAATTTAATACATTAAACAGAAAAGATGTACACTTTTAGCTAATTTCTGGGTAGCCTGAGGCTGTGAGCTGTGTTCTGTACTTCCTGCATAATTTTCACATAGGATTTAGTGTCTTTGTTCCCATATTAATATTTGTTGCCACATTCGAACCCAGAGGTGGCTACATTTCAGGGGAGGACACATGTATTTCTAGTTCTTTGCCATCTTTCCAAATAAGGAGCATGGTAGAAATGTATGGCAGATCTGTGAAAATACCTGTTCATTTACCCGTTGGGCTTGTATACAGGCATACGGGAAGGGTTTGCTAGCACAGAGAGGCTCAGCAAAAAATCAAATTAAGTATTGGCTTAGGAACAACTTTTAATTCTTCCCCATAAATAAAAAGAAAAGAAAGAAAGCATAATCATAGTTTGAGAGGGGAATTATCAAGCGTAACTCATTAGAGTTTGAGTAGCCACCAGTTTGCGGTCATTCTGCTGAAAAGCTGACTGTACTTGGAACTGCCACCAAGAGGCTTGAGAGTAAATTTCCTAAGTGGTCTGTGGGAGGTATGTGCACAAATCCTGTTAACAAATATTGGGATTCCTGCCTGCACCTCTCCTGTCTCTCCAAAGGTTTGACTCTGACTGTTTCTCTGACCCTTTGCTAGCTTTGTTTTATGCAGAGGAAAGGCTAAAATGAAAGACGATGAGGGAAAATATTTAGTGGCTGAGACCAGTGCTCTTGACACAGAACTGACATTCCTCAGATGTGTGTATTCTTTGGGATTTTTCTCCCAAAGGTCTTACGTATTTTTAAGTTGAAAATTTGCATTGTTGGAGTTAATACTTTTATTATAATTAAATAAAAAAAAAGATGTCCTTGTGTAAATAAAACTTGTAAGTTAGAAATTTGTTATATGCCATAATTTCTTTTGTAGTGTTCCTTGTCCCTTGGTTCTTATTTTGCTTTTACTAGTGTATTTTTTTCTGTGTAAGCAAGAAACACCACCCTCGTTTTTGTCTATTTTACTTCGGTGTGATTTCACAGAATCACAGAATGTTCACTGATTTTATTCCTGATACGCAGCAACGAACACAAGCTCTAAATCAGGCCTACTGTCTCTTCTCATGAGTCACAGACCCCCTTTCTCCCATCTAACCTCCCTCCGTTTTGCCTTTCATGCCTTTTTGAGTGTGAAATGACAAATTAGCCACTTCCTCTCATGGAAGAGAGCTTTGATGGATACCAAAATGACAGACTTTACTTGTTTCTCATGCATTCTAGAGATCTCAAGAGTGAGGTCTGTGGGAAGCCCATGTAATTAGTGTGCACCTTATTAAGGAACTGAAAACATTGGTTCTGAAAGTGGGAGATGTCCATGCTGGTGTTTGTGTGCTCATTCAGTCCTGGATCAATAATTGTGTAGCTCCAATTTGCATCCTTGTTCGTTTCCTCTCTGTTCAAAGTCAGATAGGGCAAAGTGTTTGTCAGATTTCAGAAAGGAATCTCAGCTTACCCGTATTTCTTGTAAAACCCAAAAGCTGAGTTTGCATGTGTTGTATAAAGGCCAGCGATACCATATGTCATTAATTTCGGATGCTTTTTTAATAGGAGATGTACGAGTTAATTAGGAGATGTTAGATAGCATGCGTACAATGCTTTGATAGTGTAAAGCACCGAGTGCTAATTATTATAAAACACATCTGTGGGGAGGAGGGAATTTCTCAGCACAGGACCTTTAATTAGCAGAAACTGATGGTGAAGATACTACACAGTACTTTGAGAACACACAGAGAACTTTTTGGCATTTTTGCTGCGAAGTAATACAGGCCAGGCATTTCACAAGAGGCTCGTCATTTTGGGTACCTTGATTTTAAGGCCAGTTAAGATTACTTAAGGGAGGGGGGGGGGGCGGGGTATTAAACTACTACATTTAAAGCACCCTAAAATGGGGTTACTCAATATTCTTGGCTAGAAGGTTATGCTGTCACCATGCAGAACCTGCCTAATTATTCCTTATGAGATTTTTATCAGTCCGCAAAGTCCCATTTCTCTGGCTTGGGCATTAAGTAAGTGAGTGGAACCCCACCAAGGCTGTGTAATGACAGGTGGTCTGTATTCACAAACACTCACAAAGGACCTTACCTTCTCCCTCATGGTAAAGACCTACTTCAGTTACTGCGTTTCAGACAACTCTCATCACATGTTTGCCTTCTTCATAAGCAAGCAGACCATTTCTTCCTTCCATAGTTTTTTCTCGTTCATGAAAACTAAATGATTTTATTTATGTTTAGGTGTGATTGGGGGTATGGATTCTACAAATGAACCCTCCCCACACTGACTTTAGTAGATGTCTGGGATGACTAAGGGTCTCAGTGCTGGGAGCATAAGATTTAAGTGGTTGAATTAAAATGTTATTACTCTTCAAAATGACTTTCACTTCTTTTGTTTCAAATGCTGTTGCAATGAGATTCTTCTCAAAGAAATTACCTCATCAGCTTGGGGTACAGTGGTAGCATAAAGCCCCAAGTGACATATAAGGCCTCTTCCATCATGGGAAATAAATTCAATATCCTCCAAAGCAGTGTGCTATATTGGGTTCATGCCACTCCAGGGACATGGTTTAATAATATTGCATAGATAAAAGTCTCTGTTTTCATACCCTGGTTAAGATGTATGCTATAGCTGGCAGGGCCAGCACAACTTCTCATGCACAGCTGGTATCACACACATAACACCTCGTACGTGCAGGGGAGGCCAGAGGACCTTGGAGACCAGGGAGTTAGAGGAATGGATCAGGGATCACTATAGAAGGTAAACCAGGGTTGTCTTAGGCAGGACTCAGCGATGTCAACCCAGGAGTAGGAGCAGGAAGAGTAGTGCCCTTTTCCACAGCCTGCAGTCCCAGAAAGGGGTTCAGAGGCTGAGCTAGCCCAAAAACTACAGCAGGAGAGAAACCCCCTCTTTTAAATAAAAACATTTTAAGAATCATCTTGTTTAATTTAAAGGCTCAACTCCAAGTCCGCTTAAATTTCAAACCAATGATTTGGGGGTCAGTTGGGCTGCTGTGAGCTGTAGTATGAGCCACAACAGGCTAATAGTTAAAATGAAACTGAACCTTGCCTCCTTCAAATGCTCAATAAAAATGAAGTTAAACGAAGTTTTAGTCCAAAGTGGGAAAAAGTTGCCTCCACCTTAATAACTGTAGGTTTTAAACAGATCCCATAGCACATATGATACAGCATAGATATTTATTTACATATGCCTACAACCGGGAGTCCAATTATTAAGATATTATCTTTCCCTTCAACAAAACCTTTCTATTGACCTTACTTCAGCAAAAGGCCAGTGTCGGACTGAACTGAAGCAGTTTCAAACAGATCCTTAGAATAACCAGCACAACGTGATCTGCAGTTATAAAAATGCTGAAAACTGACATAAGATTTAAAGCCCAACAGGGCTCTAAACTTTGTAGCGATCTTGCAGTCAGTTAAAATAAAGCAGAGAATGGGATTAGCAGAAAAAGGAATGAAGTATTAGCACTTATTGTGATAAACTAGTTCCGTTACTGGAAACCATTCCAACAACAGGTGTGACTGTGTGTTCAGGCCATAAGCAAATACTTTTCTCTCTAAGCAGTTAAAGTTTGCTTGAGGTATCGAAGAACCCAAATACTTTCCAGTTCATGCAATAGATTTCCTCTGATTCATGCGCTTTTGAGATCAGAAGATCAAATGCTATGAACCCTTTAACCATTATGGGTATTGATCTGCATTTAACATTTCTGATAATTAATAATTATCTGTTATTATTATACATTATTCATGTAATGAGGTTGTGTCTCTATAATGTCTCAATATTTAATAATGACTAACGGAAGCTGAGTTTTCTCATTTTATTTGTATATTGCATATACAAATGTCTTATTTTCTGTTTATAATAGAGGTTAATTTGCAAAAGGCAAGTGTGATTTCAAGAGTTAAAGTTCAGCTCAGCTTCCACTGACAGCAAAGATTAAAATCCTTCTGGAACTGAATTGTAGCCTAAGTAGACTATAATCTATTTGTAGTCTGGTAGTCAAACACCCAAAGCTGTGTGTTGTTCTGTAAAGTATATTGGATTGGTTCTTCTTGCACACAGTTGTAGAAGAGATATGGAGGTCTAAGGAATTACATCTGCATGAATGGAAAATTAAGGCCATGTGTGTCTCTAATATATTCCATTGCGTTTTTTAAACTTTAAATAGCCTCTGCTGTAATATTTTACCATTGTGTTACTAATATTGCCCTGAACTAGGCTTCTGTCTTAGTTGAAGTGTGACATTCCTTGCACATCCAGATTTTGAAGTCTGTAAAAGTTCATTACAGTGACAAAAAATAAGGTATTGGAAAAGAGTTTAATTATAAATTCTACAAGACAGATTTGTAAGATTTTAATTCTATCTATATCAAAGTAGTGGTTATCCTAAAATGTGTTAGAAACACCAGTATTTGCTTTCCTTTTTTGGTCAGGTGAGGATACATAACAAATGTAAATTTGAGATTATCACTTGCCAATATGTGGCTGAAACATCTGGTCTGACAGCTGGAGAAAGGCTGGGTTTTTACTTGCTTGTTTTTCTCTTCCACCAGTTAAGCCCATTGCCTCCTGACTTTGAGACTCTAAGGTCTGCCAGGTAACCCCACTTTTATATGGAAGAATACTTTGGGAACTGGTGTTTCCTTGACATATAACATCCCCATAAAGTTATAGTATCACAGTCTGCCTTCAGATGATGACTTTCTTAAACACTGCCTTTTGCTTTCAGTTGCACAAACAAACCAAAAATTGTGAGGTTGGAGACCAGATGGGGTTTTCATTTAGAAAGGAAATTTTTGGGACTGTTGCTTAGAGATCTCATTTGTCCTTTTGCTTATGTGGTTGCTGTCTATAATTCTCCAATTTAAAATCAAAGTCTTTTGTTCTTTAAAATATAAGATTTTCCATGTGATGTGAAAGCAGAAGAACATTTCCATTTTTTTTTTTTATTCATATGGACTTCTGGTTAATAGTTTGAAACAGTACAAGTCAAGCAAATCATCTGTCCAGCCATAGATGGTTGTAATATTTGTAAGGTGCCCTGACACATCGCACTTTTGGTGGTGTTTCATATTCTGTTCCCTTCCTCTTACAGTTTCTAAGTGGGGGTTTTTTTTGGGTTTTTTTTTTTGGGGGGTGGTGTAGGGGCAAAGTGGGGAGGAGTAGAGTGGGTTTTCTTCCAGTTTAGTGTGGGATATCTGGGGACATGGCTTTGATGTTTTGTTTTAGCTTTTGCTACTGATTTGTTGGGCGTTGTTTGCTTGTTTTGTGTGTGTATTTGGTTTGCTATTTGTCTTCTTGTGTTTCTCCTACTGAAAAAACCATGCACAAAGCCAGATGCTTTCTGGTGGTGCAGCAGATCTCAAAGCAGTAAGAGGAACAGAACATTTGGTCAGATATTTTGGTATAGAAACAATAGAGCACATTTGCAAGGCGCAAAGTCTTATGGGTTGAAAGACTACACTGAGTTCTATAAAGACCAGTGTTCCATCTGTTCTGGCCCAAGTTGAACTTGAGGGTATATTTACAGAGAATTGGTATTTAGTTTCTGAAGTATTATCAATATAAACAGAGCTGTTATCTATACTGTCAGGAAATATCAAAAGAAAAATACACAAACAGAATTTCACAGATTTACACTTTCTAAATTTCTATTCATATTTTTAAATTATTTTTTAAAAAATGAAGCCATTTTAATTTTAAAATTATTATGGAAAATGGTTTGGACTAAAAGGGCTTTTTTCTTTTAAAATCTGCACTTTCAAGTCTCTTTGCAAAAAACATCAGAAAAAATGAGAAAGTTTTAAGTGGAAGTAGAAAATACTTTATGTTTTCATGTGTTTTCAAGAAAGAACCAGAGTTTGTTCACATCCTTTTTTGAAGACTTTATGTGACTTCCTTCAAGGATGTTTTCTGTAGAAGTTAATTGTAATAATCACATTTTAAGACTGCCTGTGACCATATCCTGGCTATAAAAACTGAATGAAAAGCACACAAATCTATCAAAATACAAATGAAAGATGAAAATAGATTCTAAATTCTTTTTTTTTTCATTTTTGTTGATGCATGCATCTCCAGTCCCTCTCAGTGATTATCTCAGGATGGATATTTTCTGGGAAGAAAGGAAAAGATTACAAAGGCATATCATCTCCAAATTCCAAATTACAAAATGAAAAGTCACACTAAATTGTCAGGCTGCAAGGATTATGACTAATACCTCACATTTGATCAGTAAAGACTATATTTTTCTCCTAAGGTCAAATTTATCACCTCTTCAGAAGCTCAGCATAGGAATTGTATGCTATATACCTTCATTTTTAATGAGTGGTACTTAGGTTTACTTTGGGAGGCTGATTTTCAATCTGTAGTATAACTATTTATAGAGTAATATGACCAAAACATTTTGATAAGAGTATCTATTTGTAAATGGTGCAGCTCATTGATTTGATATAATAACTGAAGTATAGCTTAAATAAACTGTGTGTTTGCCATGCCTGCTGTTTTATTAAATATTTCAATCCTATTTCAAAAGGTAACTGAAACAAATGTATGTTTCATTTGTACTATAATAAACAGCAAATCCTAAGGTTTTGCTTCTTTTTACACCTATCTCAAACTACAGAGTAAAATACAAGAATTCAAAGAAACAAAGTCTGCAGCTTGTCATGGGAATGTCAAGAATGCTAATGCATGGTTCAGTAATCTAAGGCGTCATACTTCAGAAGTCATAATTGCTTGAGGACTGTCTGAGATTAACCCTTCCACTGATGACGTGACTAAGATCAACAGAGACAGTCTGCAGAAACAGCTTAGAGAAGCCATGGACCTTGCAGTGATTTAGATTAATACATGCAAAGCAATACACAATAGCAGATCTATGCTTATGAATTTAAATTCAATAACAGCTTTTCAATGCATGCATTTCTAGATGCTTACCAACTATTGTTGTCCTTAAAGAGTTCATTGACACTGTGTTTTACAGGTACTCTTAAACCGAATTGATCCCCCATCTGTCTTGGACTGCCTCGGGATCACCTTTGGCTCTAAGGGAGTGTCACTGTCTTCCACCCCTCAGAGTGTTCTCAAGATGGGGATAATTGGGGAAAAAGAAGCATTTTGTTTGCTTGTTTGTTTGTTTTCTTTTAATACGTCTGTCCACATTTATGAGGAGAGGGAAATTCTTGAAAAAAAATTTTAAAAATCTTTAAGCAGGAAAATAAATAGTCTGACTGGTCCACCTCCTCTTCTAGCCATCAGCACAGCTCCCTGTGTTTCAGGGGATTTAGTAAAGGTTAAAGAGGCTATTTTGTTAACAGACGGTCAGAATGTTATTTCCAAGGACATCCGCATTGGTGCACTCAAGGATGCCTGATTCCCAGTCCCATGCTGTGTCCATTAAACCACGATGCTTCTGACCCTTTGCTAGGAAAGGTCCCAGGGTACTGCCTGCCTGAAAGCTGATGCCAAGTCCCAACTGCAGCAATAGCATTCTGCTCACCTAAATTCCACCTGCAGCTGCAATTGGATATGGTATTCTTCATTTCCGAGCCTGAACTCTTGTTTCTCTGTTACTATGCACTGCTAAACAGCTGCTGTGTTCCCCCACTCCCTCCCCACAGGTGGCTGCATTTGATAATGTCTCATGTAGGATCAATCTTTGTTCCATTGAAGTAAGTGGGAATTCTGCCAGCATGTCCCAGCTCTGGTCCTGCATCCAGCTGGTAAAGCACTTTCAGCTTTCCCTGCAAGGGAAGTATTTTGCTCAGGCTGGCTTATTTTCCAGGTTCCTTAGCAGAGGTGGGTGTCAGAGAAAAGGAAGGGAAGAAGGCAGGCAAGAAAGAGAGGGAAGGGAAGGGAAGGGAAGGGAAGGGAAGGGAAGGGAAGGGAAGGGAAGGGAAGGGAAGGGAAGGGAAGGGAAGGGAAGGGAAGGGAAGGGAAGGGAAGGGAAGGGAAGGGAAGGGAAGGGAAGGGAAGGGAAGGGAAGGGAAGGGAAGGGAAGGGAAGGGAAGGGAAGGGAAGGGAAGGGAAGGGAAGGGAAGGGAAGGGAAGGGAAGGGAAGGGAAGGGAAGGGAAGGGAAAAAGAAAAGAGGGAAAAGAGGGAAAAGAGAGAATGCAGCTTCTATCTACCACTGCTTGCTCAGTAAGAACTTAACTGCAGCACTCTTGTGTGCACTCAGAGAAACAAAAGCTAATTAAGCTGAAATCTGTAATTTTCTCTGTAAGGATTTAGCAGGGTCAAACTTGAAGAAAATTAGTGAAAAGTCTTGGGAAGAAGCACAGAAGTTTTTCTGAAGTAACTCAGTAATATTTCCAGAATTGTCTTCCTGAGCTCTCTGCTCCACTCTTTTCAGTGTGTGGTGCCTCCTCAGGCCCTTAGGAACCAGAAAGGCTGTTGTTAGCTCAGGAAGTTTGAGCTTGAAGTAAGAGGTATGAGGTAAAATCCAGCCCTTCATGATTCAAATGGTGGGGAGTGTTCTGGGATGTGTTCACACAGAGTCCATATGTGCTGTGAAAACAAGTGACTGGGAGCTAACAGCCTGTTCATAATCATTTACATTGCTGCAAAGTAAATCATTGTATAGAGGATACTTAGGGGTTCATATATTTTGCACCACTGCGTCCATGTAGTCACTGTGTACAGTAGTAACCACATTGGTGCTGGCTAACAGGGTGTGCAGTTCTCAAGCACATTTCTGAAGGAATCCTCATCAAATACTGGACAAAAATGTACACCAGCTTGCACAGGACAATTTATGAAATGCTAGTACACATTATCTCCCTCCCTGCCTTTGCTTAAAATTCTTTACAACAATTTGTAACCACATATATAATGAAAAAAAGTTAGCAAGCTTTCTCAAGAGTTGCTGGATGAAACTTAAGTGTTGTTAAGGTAGGAAATGGCAAACCGTGAGTCTTTGGCCAAAGTTTGACTCTTTGCCTTGCAACAAAAGTGTTAATGGCTATCATTTTTTACATCTTCCAGTGCTGAAATTACATTACAGTTACGTCTTCAAGTGTTAGATACATTTCCACATGCAGCGAAAGAGAAAGCTGCTCCTTACAGGTAGGTGTGGTCCCTAACTTTCTCCCAGGAAAACTTGGCTGTTGTTTTTTCTCTCATAGAGAAAGCAACCACAAGTACTCAGTGTTTGGACTGTATCTGCTAACACATACTAGATTTTCTTCTCTGTGGTTAGATTATTATCAATGATTTCAAGTCGAGCACAGGTGTTGGCTAAAACTGTTTCTTTTTAGCTTTGGAAGTTGAGAGCTTGGGCACATAGGAGGCTTTTTGACAAAACTCACATGAGAGTCTCTGTAATTAAAGTTTATTATTTAAGGAAACACAGAATTTTGTTATAGAATCAAAGTAATAGGCATTTTGGGTAATGCTGTATTACAGGGAAGATTGTTCCCAGTATAAAATCATTGCTTCCCTTAAGGAAAAGCCCTTAGATGTCATCAGTTAAGGTAAACATTTCTCCATTCCCCAACGCAGAGCAGAACAGCTTTTAGAAGAGAGAATTTCTGGATAAACAATAAAAAATAAATGCAGGAAACACTGAAAATTCTCCTTTAATGGAGGAAAGACTATACATTCCGTGTTTCTTACTGTGAGACAACTCAATGCTCAGAGTGTGTTTTAATATGTGTCCTCCATCATATTTTTAAGGTAAGGAAGATAGGGTATGCATGGTATACTTAGGATATATCTAGAGTATACCAAGGTTATGCATGCCCTGTGCTGTATGAGAGCTAGGTCTGCTAAGACCAAACAGGAGGACATATCTATCATCATTCATATGAAAAAAGTACTGGTGCTCCCAGTTACATGGGAAACAGTGATCCGGCCTTGATAATCTAAAATTGCAGGTTCCGTGCCCATTCTTCTTCTGATTTTCCATGTACATATCTGCATGAGGAAGCTGAAGTATCAGAGACAAGGTGTGTGCATGGAAAACCTTTGGAGGCTGAAACAATTGCATGAGTAACCCAAACAGGCTGTGTGACTATGGCATACCTGAGGATTTGTGGATTTGTGTGAGTTGGTGGGGCACAGAGAGGAAGCCCAGTGTGGCATAGGAAAAGAAAGTTTGCCAGATGCTTTTCTAGGCAACAAGCAGAATTGCCATTGTTAATGAAACCACCAGCTTTTCCAATACATTTTTCATCTTTCTGTAGGGAGTCCAGTAATAAAATCCAGAACATAAAGCTCTGAGCTAAAGCTAAGGAGCTGTGTTGCAGAGTGGCAGCAAGGATCTAGCCCTAAATCACAAATTTAACATTTGTGGTACAGAGAAATAAGTGGAACCTAAACCTTAAGACATTGGCTAGCCACCCAGCCATGGACGTAACCTTTCTCTGTGGGTATCCGTCTGCCTTTTATTGCAAAGACAACTTCTGACTGTGTTTGATCTTCAGTTGAACACTTCAGTGTCATCTGCAAGATGCCTCTATGTAAAAAGGAAGAGGATTGCTTCAATTAGATTGAAAGCCAAGGTTCTAACAGAGAAAAAGTTAGGGGATTTTTTTTCAGTGTTCATAATGTTCACCTTTTTCTGCCTGGATGATGTTGTGGACAAGGCCAAAACCACGAGAATCTGTTTTCACAGCCTTAAGGCAGTTTCAGGAGAGATTCTGAGTCTCTGCTTCTGTCCACACAGAAGGTAATGGCAGTAGAGAATATGCTGCCAGGTCAGAAAATCATAATTATAATCATATTTTGGATAGAATGGACTATGAGTAAAGTATGTTGCACAAAACAAACATACGGCAGCTTTCATTTCAAATTACTTTCTTTTGTGAAAATAATATTGTAGAACATAAATACACAGCAATCAGCCCTTCTGAATTTGTATGTTGTATCCTTTGTCTCCCTTCTAGATGGCAAGTACTTTTATTTCCTGGTTGTTTTTTTTTCCTTCTTATTCCTTATTCATATTATCACATGGATATGCTTCAAAGTGCATTCCTGACTATAGGATTTAAAACATGGCAAAAGGGGTAATAATGTTTTATTTCACTTAATGTAATCAGGAATTCAAAATTCACTTGTTGCAAACTTCAGCTTACGTCCTCGGTCCTTTTAGATGTCACTAAAGCAGTATATAAAAGTTCTCTGTGATAAATGAAAACACTCTGGAATATAAGTGGTAGGAAGCACATGCTATTTTACGCACTGATGCAACTCCATTCTGTTCCTATTAAAATAATTTTTTTCATCAGGAGTGCTCTTGTCCTTTTTCTCCACACACGACACTAAATCTTCTGGGTTTTATTTTCTAGCTTTTGTTGTTTGCTTTATGTGTTCTGCTTTTGTTTAGACTGTAAGGAGACCATTTTTATTCATAACAGAATGAAGGATTACATTTATGGATAGAAGTTATTTGACAGAGGAAAACATAATACTAAGAAACTGCCAAAATTTCAGACATAATATGGGAAGCTTGTTTTATGCAATGTGCAACTAGTTGGCTAAATGAAACAACAGGAACTCAAAGACCTGGAAAGTCTATGTGGAAGACTGCTGTATGTCTGATACTATATTGCATGTTATCGTATACCATGGCTTTTCAAATATGAATAATTTTGTTTGTATAATACAGACTTGCATTTAATTACAAATCTGAACTTTGGTTGAGGCATATATATAAAAAATAATTACAATAGCAAGAAATGTTTAAGAAACATATTAACTGCAATACATGTGTGAAGAAAGTTTAGAAGATATAAGGAAATAGTCTAGAAGAAGAAATCAGTATTTTAGCAGCTACACTATTGTCTTTGGCAGTGATTTGATATGTGATACCTCTAGGTACCTGTAGAGAAATCCAAAAATATGGAATCTTGATAATAGTTTTTTGGGAACAATGGGAGATGTATGTATGCCTTTTAAAGACAGATCCTAAAACGTATTAGGACGAGGTAAATACTAAACTAGCTGAGTGACTAGGATTATGTTGTAGTGACTGTAATAAGCATCATTGTTGCAGAGGTGGCAGAATGAATAAAAAAACTCCTTTATGCTAAACCAAAAATAAGAGCAACTTTTCCTTTCGCTTGATAAAGAACTAATGGAAATGATAATGTGTTTTCTGGTTTATATTATTTTTGGCAAAATACATCTGTGAACGTGCTGAGTGTCTATTTGAAAAAAAAATTAAGATACACAGATGTTGCCTATTTGTCCCTATGTCTTTGTAGATATTGTTGCAGGAGCACAATATTTAAAAGGAAAAAATAAAAATCTTTCAAAGCATTTTCTGCAATGCTGTTTTATAGCCCATACACAAAGATCTTATTTTATTACAAAAGATATTCTATCAAAGGCTATTGGCAAAAGCTGTCATTATCTGGCTGTGTCGTTTGTAGCTTTACTTCCTATTGAAATATGGGATCCATCTGCTCACTGATCACAGGATAACAGCAATCATTCCCACTTGCTTATCATAAATGATATATCTGAAAGTAACAGAAATGTGATGGAGTGCAATCCCAACCCTTGGTCATTCACTTAAATCATTCATTGTTAACTTAATTTAGTTCAGGCTGATATGACTTCAGCATATTGACTAAATTCCAGCGTCAGTAAACTCAGTCTCATCCACTCAAAATTTCCAAGGCATACCTAAGAATCACATCCTCCTTTATTTGTTTTCCTAATAGCCTAATTAAATTTGTGCCACATTTCAGCGCTGTGTTGGTGCATTCAAATCTGACCCATGTGCTTTGGCTTACTGCTGTGCTGCAAAGACAGCTTTGCTAAATCTTGAAATGAGTTTGAAGAACCACAGCTATGAAATCTGGCCCACTAAAGACCAAACCCATGACACATCAACTTCATGGATGCTGGTCACAGATTCAATGTGTTTGTCACTAAAAAGCACAAGTTATTTATCTGCTCTGTCATTGGTATACATGATTTAACAAGCATCCAAAACTCAAACTCCAAGTGGGAAAATTTCCTAATTGTATGATTCATAGATTATTTGAAAGTTAGTCCTTTAAATAGATCTCATTCCACGACCATTAACACTCTATCCTTCTTCCTAATCACTTGTCCAATTTTGTAACTAACCTAAACTCCCAATTTTTTAAAAAAGGTGTTTTGGAACTCTGAAGAGTCTTTTGGATAAGCCTCCCACCAGCTTTAACTCCATTCACTGCTATCAATAGAAATTAAATATATATTCAATATTAAACTCTGACTAGGCAAAATACTTATTCAAAGTTTATTTGCTTGAATACCATCTCCTGATGAGCCTACCCATGAAGTGGCAGTGAACGTTTTCATTCATAAGTGGCACAGAATTCTATTGAGAGTGGCTAAGCACTCTTACCTGTGTTTCCCTATTAACTGTACACAACTGGAGTTGTCTCAAACTCCATACCAAAATTGCCTAAACTGTGTATTGAGGATAAAGGGCTAAATATATGTTCTTTTATTATTTAAAATTCCTTCCAAATTAATTTCTTGCAGCGATCAAGAGAGCTAGTAAGATATAATAGACTTGCAGTCCAATCTCCTGCTTTGGCAAAAAGAGCACTCTTCAACCTTAAGGCAGTATGTGCCAGCAAAGTACAAAATTATTTGTGCTACTGACAAATTGCTGCTTTGTACATTCATTTAACACATAATGCAGTCCATGGGCATGTCCATAAATTCATTTTGCCTGAAATTGGAAAAAAAGCCCTTGATTGCACAGTTGTTTCATGTGACTTGACCAAAGACACACTTTCACTGCATAATTTTAGAATCCCATTTTGCTGTCTGACCTGTGCTAAGTAAGACTCTATTAAGCGAGTTGTCATGTTGAAATTTTCTGACCTCTCCATGATTAGTTAGGAGATGATGTAAGCAGCCCTGTAGAAATGGGTTGTAAGTCATAGTCTGACATTATTCCTCACTAAGCAGCTTCTGCATCAGAAAATAATTATTTTAATTAAAATGAAGCAGCTTCTGGTCTATGCCAGCATTTGAAAAGGCTCAGGTAAGCTTGGGTTAAACTTAAACATAGAGTTCATGGTGTTATTTCACAAAGTGCAGTAGATACCTCTGATTTTTCTTTAAAAGCTTCAAATGGAACTGTGTAAACAGAAAAAAAATCCTAGATTTTCTGCCAAGTATTTTAAATGTTTTGCTAAGTCACTCTTTTCATTTTGCAACTCCTTCTATAGAAGACTTAAAAAGTATTGTGTGTCTCGTTACTTCAATGTTTTTAAACAAGTGTAAATATCAAACATGTCCTGTGGAAGAAAATGACAAAAAGCAAACTAAACCAAACTCTTATATGCAGAACAAAGTGAAAGTTGTTCTGAAATACCTTTTTCATGAAAATGTTGGGATTTTTCCTAAAAGCAATGATTTAGTATTGAACACGGAATATTTCCATTTGCTTTGGAGTGCAAGAATAAGTATTCAGTGAAATTATTTGATGATTTACATAATATGTTGCCACAAATAGTGAATTCCATATTTCCATATTTCCAGGGAGTCTGACTTCAAAGAAAAGATTTTCAGGCATTAAACAATTGCTAGCATGATCAGGAGGAATTGACAGAAATACTTTCCTTTTTCTTATTTCCAGCTAGGAAAACACTGCTAAGCATCGTTCCAATGCTTTGTGGAAACAGATGGCGTATGATAGCAAGAGACTATTTCGGACTAAAATATGCTAGTTTTTTTTCTTTTCATTCTTATCATTTTTGCCAACTGTCCTTCATTATAGTAATTTGTGTGCATATTTTCTATGGAGTCTTCTTTCAAAAACATAACCCAGACCTCTAACACTTTCGATGCTTCTGTGCTGAATCAGATCAAACCTGGGTCACTAAAGGAAAGATGCTTGTGTTTTCTGCGTGTGCATTTTGCCACTCTGTTCATATCATTTTAAAAATCTAGTTAAATCCACACAGACTGGTTTCATTTGTGCATTTAACCTCTGCGAAGGTAAGACCAATAAAAATCATATCCAACTGTCACTGTGTTAGATCAAAATCTCAGGCTAAACATATGGTACAAAAAGATTTAGGTATATAACCCTTGAATCTGAATTTGTGGCATAGAATTTCTGTTCCAATTTGGTAAAAGATGTGACTGTCAACAGTATAATTTTCTCAGCTTATAGAGTTGGAAGTCTGGCATCACGATATATCGGTATATATTATAAATAGAAAAAGACCAGGCTTTAGTATGCGCTCTTCTCAACTGCCCATCAGTACCACTGAATAATTTAGCAATTATACCTGTCTTTATCCAATACAGAACAATTTTACTAACTCCTACTATCCTTGCAGGAAAAACAGTGATTGACAGCAGGAGCCGTTTTGTTGTTTGTTTTCTACATGACAGTGTGGAACAGTAAAGTCCATTTCTCCTGTTTTTCTCTACTAGACAACTCAACTTCTGAAAACAAAGTAGTATTTCAGGATGAGTAGCTAATCTGTTATAGTATGGCAGTTCCTGTGAAAATAATCCTCTCCCTTGAGTTAAATATAAAAACAGTTTAAAAATTAAGCTTAAAATTACTTTTTTTTTTTTTAAGATCCCCATTTCTTCTGCTGTCTCTACCATCTGTGGCTATACTGATAATGTCTTTTCTTTGCTTGAGGTTCGCTGGGTTTTTTTTAATGAGCTTAGATACCTTAGAATTCTGCCTTGTATTATGCCCCTTAGGCAGAAAGAGAGGATGCACTAGAATAAGACTCTGCACTTAGAAAGGTAATATTTCAGAGGAAGAAATGGAAAATTCTGCTTTCCAAAAGGAGTCAGATTTAATGCTTGTTATATTGATGTGCCATTACAAACAGCGAAATCTTCATTTTATGATATGTGTATGGCTTTTCAGGCTGATTTTTATAACAAGGGAAAGCTTCTTATTTGGGGGTAATTAATCTCACTCAAAGTTTTTTTTATAGATCACAGGGCTTTTTTTTCCATATGGTATGTTATTAATATAGATTCCATCTTCCATGGTGAACTTATACTAAGTTGAGTAACTATTTAGATAACCCTCAAAGGCAATACTTTCCTGCAGGCATTTGACTATTGTGGTATGAATCATTAAAGCAATTTACTTTAGCAAAAAGTAAAAATAAAGCCCATTTCTGAAAAAGGAGAGGTTTTCATTCCCATGCTGTCTCAGAATTTATTTGCCTATTAACAATTCCATAATAACCTAACTGGTCATATTGCATTCCTTATTCATCCAATAACTTTTTTAGAAAGTTGGAATGCTAATTGCAAAAGTGATTATTTATAATATCAGAGTACTTTATTCAGGGGACCCATTAAAAGCATAAACAGTGGGGACAGAGAAAGGTTACAGCCATTTTAATGAAAAGAAACATGAAAGTTTTATACAAATATCACTCCTAAACTTGTCCAGATTTTAAATAAAGACTTCTAATGAAAATAATGTTTTTCTTCACAGGACCCAGTATGTTTTATACTAACCAAAATAGACTATTTTCATCCCAATATAGCTATTCCACTTTAGTTGTCAGTGTTGTTGTATTGTGTTTCTTGCGGTATTCCAAAATCAGATGTTTTCTTGAAGCCATGCTGTTTAGTGAATTAGTGTGAATTTCAGCTTGCAGTTTTTTAAAAGAAGGGCCCCTAAAACCACTACTCCAACTTCAAGTGACTTACTTGTTTTGTGGTGTTGGTTTTTAAAAAAATAGTCTTATTATACTGCTAAATCAAATTCATGACTGACTGGGGCCAGAATATTTTACATCAGCACTGTTACCAATCTTCTTTTAGATTAATATAGCACCTCTGAGGGCCAACAGGACAAGTGATATTGTACACTGTCTGCTGTTCTCTTGCACAAACTGAATCATCCAAAAGTATTTTAGTTGCTACAGCCATGATTCATATGCTAAATGGGGAACTACTTGGAAGCCATTTGCTTTCAAACTATAACAGTTTTAGTTTCACAGAGTATGGTTTGAAATGGAAAAAGAAAAGAAAGAAGAGGCTGTTTAACCTCCTTCCTTTGTATGTGGTTGTAGCAACGCACAATGACATTTAACAAGGGTGAAGCTGAGATTTAATCTGCCTCTGACAAACTTATTTTGCATATCTGCAGAGCTGGAAGAATAATTTGGAAATATGAAGCCTCATCTTCACAAGCCCTGGTCTTTATGAGGGACTTGAACCATGTTGACATTGTTGGAGTGACAGCACCACAAGGCACAAGCTATCCCTGAGGTACCATGCTGGACCTTCTCACCAACAAGAAGGGGCTGGTGAGGAATATGAAGCTCAAGGGCAGCCTTGGCTGCAATGACCACGAAATGGTGGAGTTCAAGATCCTCAGGGCAGCAAGTAGGAAGCACAGCAAAGGCACTACTTGGACTTCAGGAGAGCAGAATTTTGCCTCTTCGGGAGTCTGATTCATAAAGTACCATGGGACAAAGCCCTGGAGGGAAGGAGGATCCAAGAAATCTGGTTAGTATTCAATCATTGAATTGTTTAGGTTGTAAATGACCTTTAAAATCATCAAGTCCAACCATTAGCCTACCACTGACGAAGTCCACCACTAAATGATCTCCCTAAACCTCACATCTGCATGTCTTTCAAATACCTTCATAGATGGTGACTCCACTGCTTCCCTGGGCAGCCTGTTCCAGTGCTTGATAATTGCTTCAGTGAAGAAGTTTTTCAGCCACAGAATTTTGAAGGGCACAGTACCCAGTACTTCATTATGTGTAAAATAAACATTAAAGTTGAGGCCTTAAATATGACAATGAGCTAAAAGGAGTACCTGCCTAACAGATATGACTATAGTGCAAAACTCTTTACCCAAACCATTTTAAATGTCACCCCTGGAAGGGAACAGATAAGATTAGGATATGAAAGATATTGAGGAAGTTTTCACCCAGAGGAGGAGATCAGAAATTGTAAACACTGAAGTGGCAGTCAGCAAGCTGTGCTCATTTGCCTCCACTCAAAATATGGATACCTTCTTGGTAATCACTGAGATTTCACCTTTTTAATGGGAATACCCAGGATAGTATTTTGCTGGCATTTTAACTATAGACAATATCGCAGCAAGTGCATTTATCAACAGAAATTCTGAATTCTTTATACCTGTCACTTTAATAAAACAGTCTGTTTCAACTTTGCGAAAGTGTTTCAGGAGAAGTCCTTCAGGTGCTCCGACAGACAAACATTGACTTTGATATGTGGCTATATATAGCCCTGTAGGCATAACCCATTGACCAAGTCTGGGATTAAGACTGGATTTAGCCACACCTAGGCTCCTCTCTGAAAAGGAGTTTAGAAATCAAGGGGGGTCCTTTCTGAAGCTTGTGACTCAACAGGAGGGCCTCCCTCAGCCACACATCAGACTCATGCCCTTTATGAGACAAATAGTTGGATTGCTATGGATAAACTGCTGCAAAAATATGTGTGAACCATCCCATGCAGGAATAGCATGGGCCCAAAAATATAGGAAAGATGAGGACAAAATGGTAGAGCAGATAGAACAGTGAAGAAGGTAAAGGCAAAGAAAATTTTTGTGTGGTGTTGGGGGTTGGCTTATCATACATACAAAAAGAAATTAAAATGTTTCCTTCCCCAAAATTAATTTCAACAATGTCCTCTCCATGGCAGTGTCCAAGGCCAGGTTTAATGGGGCTTTCAGCAACCTGGTGTAGTGGAGGGTGTCCATGCCCAGAGCAGGGCGCTGGAACTAGATAATCTTTAAGGCCTTTCCAACCTAAACCTTTCTAAGATTCTAGGATTCTATAAATATTTCATATTCCATGCCCTATATGCAAACTTAGTTCAGAATAATGCTTGAAATTATTCTCTGAGATAAAATCCTGATGTAATTTCATTTCCAAAGTGTTGTTTTAATGCAGTTTTAAGTTTTAACTTTTATGAAGGGTTTTGGTGTTTGTTTGTTTGGTTTGGTTTGGTGGGGTATTTTTCCTAATGAAGAATAAAAAGTTATGTACATCATCATGAGAGGCAATTCTAATTCCTCATGTAGCCCTAGTCCTGAATATTTCCTACCCTGTTAGGAAGTAATTTTATTTTGAGGTGTTCAGTGACTTGGTTGCTTTTTAGAG
The DNA here is from genome assembly GCA_022605575.1 of Laterallus jamaicensis coturniculus. Classification (NCBI taxonomy): domain Eukaryota; kingdom Metazoa; phylum Chordata; class Aves; order Gruiformes; family Rallidae; genus Laterallus; species Laterallus jamaicensis. The sequence continues at coordinate 7,956,097 of JAKCOX010000003.1, forward strand.
TGAATTGCTATTTTCCTAATAGATATGAACACACTACCTAAGAACATGCTACATTTTTTCCTTGATTTAACTAGTGCTCTAAGTTTTGTGTCACTTGAGGTTCTAAACCATGGCATTTCTCACTTCTTTCTTTCACTTCTCAGTCTTTGGACAATATTCAGCTTGAGACACCGAGCAAGTCACTCTTATACTTTTCAGCGCCAGCTCTGTACTGTGTCAATAGAGAGAAGTGCAGACTGTATGGAGACAGTGCAGTATAGAAACTTCTGCATATGGACTTGAGGGTACAAGGATGTAGCCTGACAGTGATACCTGCATCACATCTCTGCAAGTGTTCTATGCTACACCCTTCAGGCTACATCTGTGAAAAAAACAAGACTATAACACTTAATGCCAGTGTGAATGTAGGTATGATTTGAATGAGGATCCACATCTGGAATGTAGATGCCCTCCTGCAGAGTTAGGTAGCCCAGACATCTGTATCTGGATACCTCCTGGAGCAAAAACATACCCTTACACAGAGAACAGTGCAACATCTTGACCTTAGAAACATTCATTATGGTTGGAAAGAGCTGTTTTAGACTCAATGTTCTTACCAGCTCAAATTTTTATTTGATGGGTAGGGCAGGGGATAGCTTGTATTTGATGTGGTGAAAAGGAAGCCATGGCAAAACTCTCTACTGAGCTCCTCCTGGGAGACCAGGAATGAATTACATGTGACAGATGTTAGTCACTTAATGAATAATTGGAAGGTCCTCAGATACAACAGTGATGAGAGCACTGTAAGAACCCATAGAGAATATAATCATGATGGCAACAAAAGATGGGGGAGTTTTCAGCTTCAGAGCAACATGCCAAAAACATGATCTAAAATGTTAAACTGGCTAAAATATCAACAGGTCAAACTGAGAGAGGCTGAGACATAATATCATCCTTCAAATTGCAGATTTGGGACTGAATTTGCACTTAAAATAACAATCTGATATTCTTCCCACTGAAGTCTGTGGCGAGCTGCCAAAAGTCCTCAATGGGAACAGACTTAGGTCAGAAGCTACTGTACAAGTAGAATTTGCTGAACTGGTACATTGGAAACAAAATTCACAGTTTGCATGCTAGAGAATGTGGGGAGATGGGGGAGATCCCACCATGAATGGCCAGGTGATAAAGGACAACATACACTCCAGGATGGAGAGTCAATGTCAGCAGGTCGTTGAAGAAGATAAGGTAATAAATGATGGGCTACAGAGAAATAGTGAGACCAGCACTAGCATCTGCTTGTAAGAGAAGGGATTTGGTCTCCAACCAGTCAAGTAACACAGCAGAGACGTTCTGGCTGCTGACAGTGACAATCTGGTGCTGGGGAAGCCCTATCAAGGATAGTTTGAGTGGGATAGTAAAACAAAAACGTTCTGCTTATTTCTTTAAGTGTAGGCCTGGATGAGAATAAAAAATATACTGATTTGGTAGGGAACTCTTTACTCTTGTGGACTGTAGGATTAATCACAGTCCCCATATAAAAATTTAGAACAAAACATCTGCCTACCCAAAAGAGTGGATAGAGTAAGGCAGGTTCGGGAAGCAACTGTAATACTGAAGCAAACACCAGTACGGAAACAGAAGAATTCATCCATTTTATGAAGATGACAAAGTGGTAATGTAAAATGGAGATCCTACACTGATATCAGATAATGATATAACCTGCACTTGGAGGAAATCAGCAACAACAGAAATAACCTCAGTGCCCTGACTGTGTAGCAAATGACAACTAACGTGATTTGATTGAACAGTTTCAATTAAAACGTCACATTCCCAGCAATCTGTGCTTCTCTGAATGAATACATTAGGAAATTGTCACAACGGATCTGCCTTAAAATATAGCACCACAAATGGAAATCACGCAGAACATTGCCATTGTTATTGCCCATGTTAGGCATTAACTTCTTGACTTTGATGTGTGCTTGATCTCTTCAGCTTATTAGCTTCCATTGCATAAAAGTGTCAAAGCATTCCTAACATCAGCTTTTCATGGAAATCTGACTGGTATGTGAGATCGCTGAAGCATGGATCACCCATCACTGGAGCGTGTAATGAGGTTGCCAGAGTTAGTGGAGATCCATGCTGACCCAACAGGTACATCAGTATGGCACAAGCTTATTAGCTCTAGCAGCGTGACTGTCTGTATTTGCTCCACTACAGGGGCCAGAGTCCTTCATTTGGGTCTCCTCTAACATCAGAAGCAGGCTAGTGCAGAACTTTGCCTACATAGGAACCACACATTCCTATTGCACTGCATTTTTATTAACAACCAAAATTATTAGTTGCTTGTAATTTTATGCTGCTAGTAATGGTAACCCTAAAGTTGAAAATTTAAAATTTAGCTTGTACAATTTTATTTTTTTTTGCCTTGTAGAAAACTCGGAGTTGTTCAGTGTGGGTTGTTTTGTTTCTTTAGCTTTTTTTTAGAAGAATATTTGTCAATATTTTTAGTAATGAACATTAAAAAAAGATCATGTTGTCAAAATACAAGTAAGTAATTCAAAAAGAATACTTAATTTCCAGCATATACCTTATATATACATTTGTCTCACTTGTTAAAATGTATGTTTGAAATCAAATGTCTTAATGACTTGGAAAAAAAAAGTTTTCCTTAGGAACCAATGCTATTATTTTTTAATGTTTTAATTTTAAATGTGTTCTTTTTTTCATTACCTTATACAGCAGAAATCAGCAAAATGTTTTAGTCCAAAAAGCATTTTTAAATTTTTTTATTTCCTTAGCTGAATTTAGATGTGATCAGCAATCGTAGAATCATTTTTAACAGTTTGCTCTATAGACATGACCTGAACTCTACAGGTTTCAAATTTATTTGTGACTGCTGTTTGGTTTCTATGAAGTGAGTTGTCCTCTTGTCATTTATCAAAGTTTCTATGGGCAAACAGGAAAAAGAAAAAAAGCAAAGGGAAAAACAAAAGGCTTTTTATTGCTTGTTTGGTTGGTTTGGGTTTACAATGTGGGTGAACCAACATAATCTGAAATATAGACTTCTTTTTCTATAGTTGTTAGAATATCAAATCTGTCTTTATACAAAGTCTGAAGTACAAAAACATGACAGAAATACATAGGGATGGCAGACTACAAGGTGAAGGATCTGAAGCTTAACCAATTGCTCCCTGATGTCAAACTGAGAATCAGCAGAAATAATCATTTCAGCATCAGACAGGAAAAGTCAAAGGTCAGGATTTAATGCTATCACAGAAGGATTCTTCAAATAAGCCAAGCAGGTGCTTACTAAAGCATGATTATTTGTTCTGTTTAGTGATTCAGAGTGAAGCATGATGTGAATGGGAATGGAAAGGTTCCATGGAAAAACTGAGAGCTGTTTTATCAGGAAAATTTTTCCCACAATTGTTTACATGAACAAGTCCATAGAAAGTAGGTGACTTCTCCACTTTCCTACTTTTCTTCTCAGTTCATAAAATTTGAATTAAAATGATTTACTTTTTTTTTCTTGAAAAAAGAATAAAAAAGAATGTGCTAGTTCACTGAAAACTGGATGTGCTTGTAAACCCAAATGCAAAATTCGAGCACTGGGCTGTCAGAGCAGAAGTGATATCTTAGTTATTGTTTCAATGCAGAGCAGCAAAACATGACTTCAGATGCCTCCTGTTGTCAAGTATGTTCAGTTTGCACCAGCAAATTTGTTGGCTGTATTGCTATCACCCCCCAGCCCCACCCTCCTCCCCCCAATGAGGTGAAGCCTGCTATTTGTGAAGCCTGCTTCTAATCAGTGGACACATTAGTGCCAAGTCAAGCAGAAGGTTGGATGAAGTCTCTGGATTTACAGTTTAGGATGCTGCTTCCTGTAGAACCTCAGAATCTCAGTTACCAATTTGGCAATCTGATCAAATAATCACCGTTTCTAAGTCCTCTGTGTATCTACACTCCTTTGTTAGCTAGAGCTTACTACATCTACTTAATTCAAGAAACTTCCATCACATGTTCCCCAACAGATCCTAGTATATTTGACTGTTGGAGTAAAGGGAGAAATCAATCAGAAGGATGGCAATGAACTCAATTCATGCAGAATAACTTTCCTGTGTCTTAAATCAGTCTTCATGCTGACTTCTCAATCAAAGAAAAAGATCAAAGAGATGTACCACTGCTTGAGGGTTAGAGTAATGAAAAGGCAGATCTAGCTCAGGTTAAAACTGAGCATCAGTCTGATATTGTTTCACTCTTACTCAGCAATGAAATTGTGCATATGACTGTGATGAAGTTATCCCTCATTTCACAGAGTGCTTAGGAGAGAAAGCAGGGATTTGGGTAACCTCAGGCTGCTTCTACAGGACAGGATAGCCTTTTGAGGCCAGAGTATGAAAGCTCTCTTCATACTGTTGGTTCCACACTGAGAGTTCCCTCGATTCCTTTTCCCAGGCTTACAACACAAAATTTGGAGCTCATCCTTGAGTATTTGAAAGTTTACATAAGATTTCTATTTTTTCTTTAATCTTTTTTCCTTTACGTTTGTTTTAAATGTGCCCCCTCCTCCCATTACATATTTAACACACTGTAGACCAAAGGATGAATTTGCAGGACACCTACTGCTTCTGTTGATACTAACTGGAGGTTTTAGGTGCTTTGCAAATAAAGTTCCTACTGGTGTCCAAAATTATCCATAAAATAACAATTTTCCCTTTGCTCTGAGTTAAGTAAGGATGTCTCCTGATTCCTTTTCATGGTTTGCTGTGTTGTGTATGGGAGACATACAAGTTGGGGCTGGTGGAATCCACTGCACAAAATGAGTCATCAGGTTAAGGGAGGAACTGCTTTAACGGAATAGATCATCTTATTCAGCATCTTGTCTTAATTCTGGATACTTCAGAGGAAGGCGTTAAACCCACTTAGTGTGTGTAATATTACCATAGGGGATAATTCTTCCTTACCCCATCTGGTGATCAATTTATACCCTGAGGCTTATGGATTGAATTCACATTGTAACTATTCAATACTATAATTTTCAAGACCCAGAAAAAGTATATTTTTTGCAAATGCTGCTACATATGACTACCAGATACAGCAAGTCTGTAGATTTAAGGAAACTTCCCATACCATTCTGCTTTAAAAAAAAAAAAAGAAAAATGAAAAAAAAGCTAATAAAAAGTAACAAAAACCAGACATGTAATCAATAAAACAAAAAAAAACCCAACCCAAACCAAATCAACAGAAATGCAGCCAAAAAAGATGGGGGGAAAAACCCCCAAAAAGCATTGAGAAAAAAAAAAGAAGCTGTATTTTACCAGTCTTTTCACTTATATTTGAACTAAATGAGAGATCCTTTAAAAAAAAATTTTGTCTGAGCACAAATGCCAGGATTAATTTCCAAGGATTTTGAGTTGAAACTCTTAATAATGTTCTTTTAACTACAAACCCACAAAGTTTACTTATACGTGCTTCCACCACTTAAAAGAAGAATAAAGGTTAAATGTTACTGAAGATGTTCTACTTATTGGGTGGAACCAGGACGTACAATGTTATTTTTTTCTCATGGTTCCAGGGCCAGGCATTCAGCAATCTGTTGTATTTAAGGGTGAAATCTGTTCAAAAGTCTTCCTTCCTTTGTTCTTTATGGCTCAGATTGTCAAAATAGTGGAAGGATGATTGTGATCTAGTTCCATTCAATTCCATTAGTCAGTAGTTCCCAGGTCCCAACATAAAAGGTTCATCATTAGTTTATCTAGAAGGGTGTATTCTCAAACCTCACATCAATTTTTACTGTTACAATTTACTGTAATACTGTTCCAAAGATTGGGCTCTAAAACAGTTTTTCAACCCGTGGAAATTCTGACATTTTGACATTTGTTTTCCTTCTAAATTGTAAGAACATATCTGGAACTTTATGACAAATCACAGAATCACAGAGTTGTAGGGGTTGGAAGGGATCTCGAGAGGTCATTGGGTCCAACCCCCCTGCCAAAGCAAGCTCCCTAGCTCATACTGCATAGAGAGGCGTCCAGATGGGTCTTGAATGTCTCCAGGGAAGGAGACTCCACCACCTCCCTGGGCAGCCTATTCCAGTGCTCCGTCACCCTCACTGTGAAAAAGTTCCTCCACATGTTGGTGTGGAACTTCCTGTGCTCCGATTAGCAGCCATTGCCCTTGTCCTGTCTCCACTGACCACAGAAAAGGGGCTGGCCAATTCCCCCTGCACCCCATAGTTAAGATATTTAGAAACATTGATTAGGTCCCCCCTCAGTCTTCTTTTCTCCAGGCTGAAAAGCCCCAGGTCTCTCAGCCTTTCCTCATAGGATAGATGTTCCAGGCCCTTAATCATCTTCGTAGCCCTTCTCTGGACTGTCTCCAGGAGATCCCTGTCTTTTTTTATACCTGTCTTTTTTATACATTTTTTATATTTTAAAATATTTTGGGAGCCTGACACAAGTGGATCCAGTTACAATCAAGTAGTGCAAAAAGTGAAGGGTTTGTATGTTTGCATACCAGCTTTTGCCCTGCATTCAATGCTGGTTAGAACTGGATAATGATGGAAAATTGAGCCCTTAATATGGTATTAAAATTCAGTACAGCAGCCTTCCTCTCACCTTCAATCTACCTGCTTGAGAGAAGGTTGGGCATCTTCATATTGCCATCCAATATTACTGTTCTCCTCTCCTGCGTAGGTCTTGCCCTCCCCTTATGTTCCTCCTGTGTAATAATGGTGGTACAGTAGTTGCATTTATCTGTAGAAAACTGTGATCTGAAAGAAATTGATACCCACACTACAAGATAGAAATTATTACCTAATTCCAATTTCTGGTGCTTAAAGTGCTTAAAGACCACTTTGTTCGGCTTATGGAGTGAATTATCACCCTGGGCAGAATCACCTCCCTTGTCCTGCTGGCCACTCTGTTCTTGATGCAGCTCAGGACATTGGTTGGCTTTCTGAGCTGCTAGCGCACACTGTCAGTTGAGCTTTTCATTGATCAGCACCCTCAAGTCCTTCTCCTCAGTGCTGCTCTCAATCTATTCTCCACCCAGGCTGTTGTTGTGCTTGGAATTGTGATGACCCACGTGCAGGACCTTGCACTTGGCGTTGTTGAACTTCATGCAGTTCACATGGGCCATCTCTCCAGCCTGTCAAGGTCCCTCTGGATGGCATCCCTTCCCTCCAGCATGTTGACCTCATCACACTGTTTGGTGTCATCAGCAAACTTGCTGAGGGTGCACTCAATCACAGAATCACAGAATCACAGAATCTTAGGGGTTGGAAGGGACCTCAAGAGATCATCGTGTCCAACCCCCCTGACAAAGCAGTCTCCCTATCTCATATTACATAGATAGGCGTCCAGACGAGACTTGAATATCTCCAGAGAAGGAGACTCCACCACCTCCCTGGGCAGCCTATTCCACTGCTCTGTCACCCTCACTGTGAAAAAGTTCTTCCACATGTTGGTGCGGAACTTCCTATGCTCGAGCTTACAGCCATTGCCCCTAGTCCTGTCCCCACAGACCACTGAAAAGGGGCTGGCCAATTCCCCCTGCCACCCATGTCTAAGATATTTGTAAACACTAATTAGGTCCCCCCTAAGTCTTCTTTTTTCCATAGGGGAGATGTTCCAGACCCCTAATCATCTTTGTCGCCCTTCTCTGGACTCTCTCCAGAAGGTCCCTGTCTTTTTTATACCAGGGAGCCCAGAACTGGACACAGTATTCCAGGTGGGGCCTGACCAACGCAGAGTAGAGGGGGAGGATCACTTCCTTCGACCTGCTGGACACACTCTTCCTGATGCATCCCAGGATCCCATTGGCTCTCTTAATCCCACTGTCCATGTCACTGACAAAGATACTGAAAAGTGCTGGTACCAGTACTGACCCTGAGGAACAATACTCATCACAGACCACCACGTGGACATTGATCCTTTGACCATAACTCTTTGACTGTGCACATTCAGCCAGTTTTTTATCCACCAAGTGGTCAGTCTGTCAAATCCATGTCTCTCCACTTTAGAGACAAGGATGTCATGCTGGATATTGTCAATGGCCTTGCACAAGTCCACGAAGATGATGTCCATCATCCTTTTCTTGTCCATCATTTCTGTTACTCCGCCATAAAAGATCACCAGATTTGTCAGGCACAATTTACCCTTAGTGAAGCCATGCTGGCTATCACCAATAACCTCCTTATTCTCTATGTGCCTGACCATAGTCTCCAGGAGGATCTGCTCCATGATCTTACCAGGCACAGAGGTGAGATTGACCGGCCTGTAGTTACTTGTCTTCCTTTTTTCCCTTTTTACAAATGGGGGTTCCATTTCCCCTTTTCCAGTCAGTGGGGACCAGACTCCCAGGACCTTTCAAATGTGATGGAGAGTGTCTTGGACACTTCCTCTGCCAGTTCCTTCAGGACACATGGATGCACCTCATCAGGTCCCATGGACTTGTGCACCCTTAGGTTCCTTAGGTGTTCTTGAACGTGATCTTCTCCTACAGTGGGCAGTTCCTCATACTCACAGTCCCTGCCTTCACCCTCTATGACTTGAGCAGTGTGTCTAGAGCTCCTGCCAATGAAGACTGAGGCAAAAATATCATTAAGTACTTCAGCCTTCTCTATATCCCCTGTAACAAGGTCACCTGTTCCATTACAGAGAGGGCCCACATGGGCTGATGATCACTGATATACCTTTTCTTCATCTTTTCTTGTTTCCCTTTCCATCCCTGGCCAGATTTATTTCTAACAGGGCTTTAGATTTTCTCACCTGATTCCTGGCTGCTTGGATGGTTTCCCTGTATGAGGCTGGTGGATCAGTGGAACAGGTTACCCACAGACGTGGTGGAGGCCCCATCCTTGGAGATATTCAAGGTCAGGCTTGATGGGGCTCTAAGCAACCTGATCTAGTGAAGATGTCCCTGCTTACTGCAGGGGGGTTGTATGAGATGACCTCTGTAAGATCCCTTCTAACTTTACACATTCTATGATTCTATGAAGCAAACTGCTTTTTTAATTAAGTAGATTAAGGGTTATGTTTTCAAGTGGTGTAAACTTTCCTGTTTTCATGGATTTGGGCTCTGACATTTTATTAGCTTTGCTTTTGTCTTTGATTCACAACTGGATCTACAGTAACTTTCATAAATTTTTTTGCTTGTTTTACCTGATTATTTCTCGATGCTGAAACATATCTCATTCAGAGAGAGCTGCATCTACTTAAAGCATTACAGTCCACAGAGAAGTTTGGAAAACTGGATGCCTACAACAGTTTTTTATAATTTTTATTAAAGTAAATATCTCATATAAATGTTATTTATCCAGAAAAGGTTGGGCTTTTTTTTGTGGGTTTTTTTTGTTTGCTTGTTTGTATCTTTGTTTAAATTACTCTATGACAGAATACAGACATATAAAGGTATATGAAAGGCATAATATTGTTAAAAATATTCAGGTTGCACATTTGAACACTCTCAGCCTCAAACTTGGTAGGTTAATAAGAACTGAAAGCACCAAGACAGCAAAGGGAGTAGATCTGATTTCTCTTTAGTTCTCTAATTTAAAGCTCTCACCTTCCAAGTTTAGAATCATGGGGTATCAATAGACTCTTAACTGAATTTATTTAAAATGCATATTTAAATGTCTAAGTCTGAGACTCAAACCAGGAACTTTCTTTTAACTGATACAGCAGATACAGCAATAAACTATTCTCAGCTGGAAGTAAGTCTTTGAAGATCTTTCAAAACCATTAATCCACATCCACTAATTCACTAAAGTGAAGAACATAATTCAGTAACTTTCAAACTGACTCAGCAGTCCCCAGGAACTTGTGAACAGTTTGACTTTTATCCTTCATGAAGGGGGAAAAAATAGTTAAAATATGAAGACATTTAGCTACACCATCTGATTTCAAAGCTGGCCACAATACCTAAGGTCTCCACATTTCCTTCATGGATTGTATTTAATTTAATAGAGCTGACATGTTTAGAATATCAAATGTGCCCTGCACAAAATTTAATATCTAATTTCAGAAAGTGACTGAAAGCCAGAGCAAAGATGACACCAGTTGACAATCATTCCAGCTTCTTGGCTTTGGCACAACATTTTTTATTGTTGAAATACTAAATATCACTCTAGAAAACCTTATGCTCCCACTTTGGTCTGTGTAGGAAATTAGTCTTGTCCTCCAATACATGTGCTTATGCAGTGTTTTGCAGTTAAAGTGTGCGACTAATGAAATGTAAAAGAGTATGTCAGACATAAATCAAATGTGTGCTCTCTGGATCATGTGAAATTTTGCCCAGACTTGAAGAATCAGGAATGCCTCTTGGCAAGCAATCTGCATTTTAAAGATAAGGCCAACTGCGAATGGCATAACTGGGTGCTGTGGTGAGTATCGTTTTAACTTCATGTGGGAATATTGCAGTGTGTAACACATCACCTGAAACTTATTCCCTTTCAGGAAAATGCTTGGCAATTTTAGTAGGCTTGTTCTAAATTGATGTTAGAATGTAAAGATAAACTGAGTCAGTGGAACAGGGAGACATTCTGCCAATGTTTTTCAATTTTGGCACCTCAGTACTGGGAAAGGACATGGGAGATTGTGGCCAAACCTATTGTTTTGCTTTCAGCAAAACTTGTGTTAGCCCTGTGTTGACTGCTCGTAAAAATTTTGTCTCCTTTAACATTCACTTTCTCAGTAGCTTGTCCTATAAGGGCAAAGTTCTCCCATTTGTGTAATTCCTTTTCATTGCAGAGTGAACATGTACGCCTTTTACATGTTGATTAAAACCTCGTTGCCGGGCTGAGGGCAAATTTCTCATCTTTTCATACTTTCCTCATTCCTAGTGATGTCATGGGGGTTGTACTGGGATGAAGTGAATGGATTACAGCATATGGAATAGAAGTCTTAAAAATAAATTTTCTCATGATACTAGAAGAACAATAATCCTGAAAAAAACCTAACCCAAAATGAAAACCTCTGCAATTAGTTGAACTGCTTTATTTTTTGGAATAGCTTCTTTTTCAGTGGAGTTTGAATTGCCTTTTCAACAACTCAGATATACAATTCAAAATACTTCTAGTTTCAAAGCACACTGGATATCAGCAACATTGTTGCTTTATGAAACAGCTAAGCAAGGCTAGTCAAGTCTTGCTTATATTACTGAAAGTTACTATCCAGATTTAGGGTTGATTAGTCAAGATTCAAGTGTCTCTATTTTAATAAGAATGTCCATGACAATAATAGTATAAATTTACATTTTTTTGATCATAGTTTGACAATCCAAGACTGCAATGATCAGTCACAGAAAAGGTATTCATTGATTTTTTTCCAGCAAAATTATTAACTAGATGACCTTGAAAAATTAAGAGGAACATGACATTTTTTATCAACTTTTTTTTTTTAATTCAATTATCAGAATGTATGGTTTATCTTGGTAAGTAACCTTTAAAATACAATCTGCCTTAAAAAAATTAATAAAGTCAAAACTGAAATAATAGAATCATAGAATGTATAAGGTTGGAAGGGACCTTTAGAGGTTGGAAGGGATCTCAAAAGATCATCTAGTCCAATCCCCTTTCCAGAGCAGGATGACTTAGACTAAATCACACAGGAATGCATCCAGGCAGGTTTTGATTGTCTCCAGAGAAGGAGACATTTTAATCACATTTTTCTTCCTTTTTAATTGTTATTAATTGCTCCTCCTCCTGTTATTGATGTTAACAAGAATTCATTGACCTTAAACACCAGGAAAGAACTCCTGAAACTCAGCTTCAGCACAATGAACTGGCATTTTAATTGATTTTCTTTCCTGGGATATTTCAGTTTGTCAAATAATTTGATTTTACTTAGTTAGTCATTTATTTATTAATTACTTATTTAATCTGAATGACTATGTAGTGCTTGGCCCTTTCATTTCAAAAGTAAAAAATAAGAAAAAAGAAGAAAAGACAAAAATGTTGCAGAGGTTGTTCAGGCTTCCTACTAGATTACTCACAAGTAAATATACAAAATAAGTTGCTTTATACTTTAAGTTTCTATGGAAAAGATATTATAATTGCCTGAGATATTTATATTTATGTAATTCTTTAATGAATACATGGGGAGTGCTGGGAGAAGACAATAGGAAAGGTGAGAGAGAACTGCATAGAAAGACTGAGACGTAGTTCTTACTTTTTCATAAGCCTCACAAATCACATAATATCCTTTAAACAATTGTTACACCTTGGACTCCTGTTGAGCCCACCTAACCATTGATATTGCAAGCATAACACCCCTTATCCCTTTATTAACCTCTCCATTTTATGATCTGTTAGTCATAGATGCACATCTGCTTCACAGGCCATAACACCAACACCTGCCTAAACATCTTAAAACAAGGCATCTAAGTACATAAGCAGGACATGTGCTACCTGGCAATGTGGAGAATATCCTGGTGGTACAGGGAGCGGAGCAGCAATAGCCTCAGCTACTCATATGGTGCACACTTGTGGTCAGCTGGCATGGGGCTTGGCTGAATAGTGAGAAACTCTTAGGTTCAAACAGTTGCAAATTATTTAAAGGGAATAAGGGTGTGAATTTGTTATGTGATCATGTAATGGAAGAACCTCTCACAATACATATGCACAAGCCATGGGGTCAGCGTTGTGAACACTAAGCCTGAATCTCTTTTCTTTCATGAAGTAGTACTGTACCGTAGCTTTCCGCTCAGTAAAAATAAACTGTAAAAGTTCAAATGAGTTCTCTTATTTAAAGCTCAGGGGAGATAGCTTTGGTGTCCTGAATATTCTAGCAATCAACAAGTCCTGCAAAGGAATAACTCCTAGCTTTGTAGATCTCTGTCCCACATCAGTGTCCTCGGATACTTCAGAAAATCCAGCCATTGCCCATGTGCTTGAATGAATTATTCTTGCTAGGAGACAGTTATAGGAAATATCTCCTTAACTGCCATGCATTGGAAAGAACATCTTTGCTGCCTTTCATTAATTGCGTTTACTTAAGCATAAGTGTCCCCTGAAACAGCATTATGGTTTGAATGTAATTAATGTTATAAACATGAGATAGGCTTCTCTCCATGTTCCCTTTTTTTTTTTAGACGCTATTGATCGAAGGATAGAGAGCAGGAGCAGACAAGCTGCACTGCTGAACAAGCTCCACCAGTGGGGGTTGTGTTTCACAAAATTGCATGCCCTGTGCTCCAACCAATTTATAATGGTGTCACTGGTGAGACAAGCCTGTGTTAATGCTTTAAACAGGAGAAAGCTGGTCTTCGATCTTACCGCATCTATATACCCCTGAGAAGTGAGTGGCTGACAGCAGGGATTGGTGCTTCCTTCTTGCAGTGCAGCCTGCACACGGGATAACAGACTGGAGAGGGAGAAGTGACCTCTTATCACCCTTCAACTGGAACAGGACAGAGTCTGGCACCAGCCTGGCATCTAACTGCTTGTTTGCTCCATGCAAATGTTCTAGGAATTTTGTTCATAAGTTGCTGTGTGTTTCCCACTTTTGGTGTGGTTCCTTCCTTACCTGCCTTACGCTGTGCAGGAAGCCCAACATTAATTTCAGGATCAGGCAGAAATTTTGAAGTTGTTATTGCCTTGTGGGTGAAAACAAGATGATTTTTAATTGAATCATGGTTTGCTTGATGTAATTTGTTCATTTAGAAGATATAAACTTGTGATGAAGGGCAAACCTAGGTTTTTGGACAGTGGGTTCTTGAATGGTTCTCAGTGGAAATCTGCTGCCCTGTAACTAATGAAACAGTTCATTTAGCTTCTGTCTTTTTGGGAATCCCTTACCTGTCCATAATTGCTAAAACACACCAAATGAAATCCAGTTCTTTCCTAAAGCTATTAAAAGCATTCCCACGGACTCCACCAGAACCAGGATTCCACCCGCTCCCTCACATTCCTACTTTGGCCTCCAAGCTTTGTAGCTGAAAAATTTCATAATGGAATCACTCATCTTGGCCCACAGGGCATGGCTGTTGACCCCACTTTTACACAGCTGGTGTGGAACACAAGGACATTTCAGGAAATTTCATCTGCCAAGAGGTGCTTTCCGCCACACTATCTATCACCTTAACAACTGCTGGGGAACGAGTACATAATGTGCTTGACATTAGCACCTGTTTTTATAACACTCCAGTTAAATACCAGAGGCCAAGACTACTGGGTCTTATTCAAAATACTGCTTACCTTCAAACCAGATTGTTTCCCAGAAAATGCTGGAGAAGAAAATTATTTCCCAAAAGAGATTCAGCCTCTTTAATCTACCGGGGTGATTGCTTGTGAAAAATCACTGATTGAACCTCTAAGTTGAAATTGTTCATGTTTAAATGTCACTGATTGGAATACCTGACACTGTAAACTTAAATGCAGAAGAGATTGACAAAATATCCTAATCAGGAAAAGAGAGCATTAAATTAACTTAATATTCTAATGTACCTAATGAATTATACAAAGGGTGATTAATTCACTTCTAAACCAAATCAGTAACAACAGGCAGGGGATTTTTTAGTTCTTTCTTAAAGGTTTGTGTGTCATTGCCTTTGACAAAATCCCTAACCAGTTCTTCATATTAAGATGGGAAACATGGGGGAAAAAAAAAAAGCGGAAAAACAAACAAACAAAGAAAAAAGCCCCAAACCAACCAACAACAACAAAAAAACCCACCCTACCCCATTTGCACCAAACAGTCATGGTAGTATCATCATCTCAGAAAAGTGTAGCAAGAATGGATGTACAGCAGATTCTGGATATATAAGCGGAAAGAGGAGTCACATGGTTCTAAGTTGGTTCTATTCTTGATGTGGCACAAGCTCCATCACTTAACTTAGTAATCCCCCTGCAAAACTCACGGTGTTCAATCCAAGCACATATTTTGCTCATCATACCTTATATTTAATGTTCTATTAACTTGAACACAATCCTGGGAAAATTATTCCAGTGACAAACTTAGTATTTGTACTGTCACCTAGGATCTGGTCATTGTATGATGGGTATTCATGTGTTTGCCTTATAAACAAAATGTATTTTTTTATTTTAAAGAACTAATTACATTGATAATTATTGATCATAACATCATATATGATTTCCAATTATTACATTAGTTAGGCCTAGTATTCCTAATGCTGCTTCAGTGCCAAATTGTACTGAAACAAATCATTCAATAAATGTCCTCTAAGCAAGTTATATACATTTTTGTTACTGAGATTGATTATCTGCTACCTTTTTCCTTTTATTAGATAACAAAAATACAGAAAAATCAGCTTACTGTCCATATTAAAAAAAAAAAGAAATTACACTATCTTTTACATAATTAATATTTGTGCATGATAGGCATAAAAAGAGAATGCAGAAATTTAATTTATAACTTATTAAACGATGTGACATAAGTAATGGGACACTCAGGTTTTTTATCAGTAATCAGAATGCTACGAGCCCCTGTAGAAAAATGTCTCCGAATTCACAGTCATCATAGATACCTAACAATATAGACTTTTACTGTTATACATTATTAGATTTTCCTTTCTAATTTTTCAAGTTAAATGTAATACTAAGAAGCTACCATGCCTGAACAGCTGAAAAGAAACATATAATTTCAGTCTGCACCCCTCTACAGATGGAAAAAGCTGATAAAACCTAACCCTCATTGTCTGACCAGGTTTACCCTAGTCTTGTGATTAAAATATCACACAGTCAAACACAATTAAATTGTCAGAGATCAGCAGCAAGGTTAAGATTTGTTGCCTCTTCATTACTTCACATAATTCTTAGGATGTTTATTGGTTCAAATACAGGTGTTTTTGGGTATCAATCACCTTGTAAATAAACCTCCAGGCCAGCTTTCACTCTTTTGCTGATAAAGTGAACACATCTGCCTGCAGCCACTGGTTAGCAAAGACACATACTTCAGGAAAAAAAGAGCTTCTATTGTCTGTGATGGAACATTAAAATTGTGTTTATGCTTTTGCAATGGTTTATGGGCAGAGGAGAGAGGTTCGCCAAATTATTTCCCACTGAGAACACTTTGTAAGGAAGACAATGACATCTCCTATATGTCTGGGTGTTTCCTAAACTACAGAGTTCTGCACTTTGTGTCTATGGAAGCTATAATCCACCCCAGAAACCTTAACAGTACCTTAGATACAGAAAAATATTGGGTAGAATATTTACCAAATTGGGTATCTGAGGCAGGGAAACTCAGTTTCTAATTTCTGGTTATAGACCTAGACTACCTAAAAATCAGGGAGCAGAGACCAAAGCCCAGGTCTCCACTTTACTCAATGACAGTCTTAATCATTGGGTTTTAAAATGGACAACCCCTCTTGCTTTTTGGACCAGGAATCTTTTTCTAAGAAGTAGAGCAAAGTTATCATTTTCACCTGAATCAGCTCACATACTGTTCTCGCCTGTGGGAGTGAGAGGTGTGGATTTCAGATTATTCCTTTTACGAGATAAGCTTTAAACACAGCTTTTCTGATTCCTCGCTGAAGGGAGGTAGGGGGATAATGTATAGAAGAGATTATATTGTTTTTTTAGAAACTGACATCCAGTCCCAGGAGACAAATCCAAACTTTCAACTCTACCTGAACATTATCATCAACTTTATTATGAACACAGTGTGTGATCCTCTTAAGAAGGAACAGGAATCCAGTGCTGTTTTTCTAAATATCTCCTACCACCTCTTCTGGTTGGTGATCTCATGTGGCTTCTTCCTTGAGAGGCATTTTACATGAAATTCAAATATTAAACCCAAGGTTTAACCACAGACTTCACTGTGGGCAAACACTTTTGAGTTAAGCATTGCTCCAGAAAATATAGTCATCCAAAATTAAGCATTAGACCAGTGCATGTAGTGATCCCTAAATTCCTTTGCAGATTCAGATTTTAACTCACTTTAATCTCTGAAAACTAGGAATCTAGAGCTCTTCCCAACATCAGTGGAGATGAATAAGGTGACCTCATCCCAAGATAGCTGTACAAAGGAAAAATCTATTTCTGATGACTTGAAAAGCATAGGTGATGAGATTAGACCAAATTGCGTAAGTTTCAAATAGGTGGAACCAGTAAAATGAACCTAGCCTTCATGACTGACTTTGCCGTCTGTAAAATTGCAACTGTTGTCTGCCTCACCAGGTGGATGTAAGGCTAAATAAACTGAAGAATGGTCAAAAATGGAGGCTGTGAATGATTTGTGAACACAGAAGTCAGCAGAAATTTTGCTACTGACTTCAGTTGTGCTAGGATTGAACTTAAATTTGGAGGAAGCTCTTACTGGGTTTTATGTCCTAGCATTCATAGATCAGGGAAAAAAAAAAAAAAAAAGAAAAAACCAACAACAACCAAACAAAAACAAAATAGTGTTTGATGGCTTTTAGAAAACCAGGTTTCTTATTATGAACAGCTTACAAAAGACAATAATAGAACTCTGAATAGTAATGAAGGCTTAAATAATCTCTTGACCATATCGCCTGTATTGTGTTTTATAACATTTCTAAGTATGATCACTTTTACAGATGCTGGTTGCTGTGGTTCTTCCATGGGGACTTCATCTATTTAGAGATGTATGGATGTATACAGCATCTTAGGATGGATTTTAATTGTCCAGTGGAATCATTAAAATAATAAAATCATACAAAATTATCAAAGAAACAAAATGTTCCTTTTACCTCAAAACATTTGCCAAAAGAACTTGTGGGGTAATAATACTTGGCTTGCAGGAAGAGGAAAGGAAAATAAATGTTTATATTTTTCCAAATACAGAGGAACTGTATTTTCCCTACAAAACTCAGCAGAACTTGTAGAATTTAAAAGGCAAACCCATCTCCTTCTGGAGATCCATACAAAAATAATTCCCAACAATAAGCTACAGTTTGCCAGCTCTGACCTCCAAGCTTTTGGACGTCATGTGTTTTCAAGCCCTCACAATCCACAAGAGAAAGCCTGGCAAAGAGAGAAGTGTTGCTAGGGGAGTTCTACATAAAAAAAAAACCCACCCCCACATGCCAGGTTTGTGGGTGGGAGGGTAACCCCTAAATCACACACTGGAGCAAGCCCAATTTTCAGCTACTTATGGGTCAGCAGAACAGAATAACACTGGCAGCTTTAGAGAGGAATCTTTGATACTTGAACAGATGTGAAGTGGAAACAATGCTAATTTAAGGACTGGAAAGCTTTTATCTTCAACCTCCTGTTCACTGTTGCAGTAAATCCAAATTGAAGGATGATCTTAATGTAAAAAAAATACATAGTTATTGGAGGATGATGTTTGCTATCACCATGATAGAAACCCCTCAATATGACTCAGCAAAGTATTAAACCCAGCTGAGCTCTTGAAGCTGGACCCGTTTGCCTGGAGTACCTATAATTTCTTTCTTCGGCAGTAAATGATACGAAATCTTTCTGCAAGTGCTTATGCCTGGTAGTATGAAAGCCTCTATTCCCTCCCCTTCTTTTGCAGAACATTCCCCTTTCTCAGACATTAAATGAATGCAATTCAACACCAGGGAACATTCTTAGAGTTGTGCATAAGCCTTAGATACATCTTCATACTGCTTTGGTTCAATAAATACAGGAATATATTCCGATGTCTTGTAAACTGGAACATTTTTTTTTAACGTGCTGAGGTTAACCTAGCTGAATTTTTATGCAAACATCTGTCAGTGACATGAGAAAAACAGGAGTCTTTGACTATCTGGTAGCCATCCATTATGCATACATGTTGGTAATAATAAAAAATGATCTGTGTGTTTGGCCCAAGAATAAAAGTGTGTATGGAGACTGTGGGCTTAAACTTCAGTGTTATATATCCTGAAAAGAAAAAAAACCACACCAACAATTCAAAGATTAATGAGGCATCTCTAACTTTTCTTCCCCTTCCAATGTTGCTGTGGGAGAGAGTAATTTCTCTTAAAGGAAACCCCCAAAATTTTACATGGTATTTTGTTTCAGTGTCATAGTCCCAGAAATTAACCTACAATGTAGTAGATATCTTCTTCATGTAACCCTATAATGATTTTGGGTTTAAAACCACCTAAAATAGCAGTGTCTATTCTTTTCCACCAATCAAAAAATGGAGTCACAGTAGGTAGATCAGGGTACAATAACTGTACAATAGTGCAAAGAGGAATAAGATCCTTTCTTTACTTAGTGGAAAACTGATTTAGAAGCTGTCTGGTTCACATCAAAAAGTTGTCCACAAAACAGATTCACTCTACTTTCTAAATTACACAAAACTAAAGGGCTTTGGATTTTTTTTTTGTTTTTTCTTTTTTAACAATGTCTAAACTGCTCTCATAGAATGTTTTATAATGGTGATCAAATTTGATGCCCAGAAAAAGCTGTGGGAATTGAAACCCATGAAATCTTGTTTCAACTGCTTTTATATTTGCTGTCAGAGATGGATATCATTCTTAAAAGGAGAAGGGCGTTACTTTGGCTCCTAGTGTCTTGCTGGTCCCTCCCTTGTGTGCTTGCCTCAGGAGAAGCAGGAATAATTGTATAGTTTAGCCCTCAAACAGTGATCAGTAAAACTATTTATTGGTCTTCACTCTGTACCCAGGAACAGTACAGTCTGGGAGCCTGTTAAACCAGGAGTTTCCCAAAGTGGAAAAAGAAAGGAAATGATCTGCCCCAAGCCCCTTATTGCTGTGCTTTTTAATAATTAAATAGATTGTTGGAGCTTTCAGTCGCTTTTCCCCACCACTTTTCTAGGACTCCAGAGGAGGGAAGTAAAGGTAATATTTCAACAGTTCCAAGGGAAGAATCAGGTGTTTAGTTGGGGACAGGTGGATCTGCTATAGAAAGCTCAGCTCAGGTGTTCATCAGCTACTAGCAACCAGCACTTGGAAAAATATCTAAAAGCAAGAGATGCAAGAGTTCCTTGCATTATTTAGGGCCTGTGACACATGCGTAGGCCACTGAAATCATGAGGGCTATTAGCAGAGCATGGTAGTATTTCTTGTGAGGAGGAATCTGACTCATATGGCTCAATTTTTGACGGCTTACAATAAAAAGAAATGATCCAAACCCTCTGATCATTCTATTTCAAAGCCCAATATACCATAAAGAGTGTTAGTAAAGTTTTTTTGGGTTTTTTTTTAATGTTCAAATAAATATTTTAGTGTGTTTATTTTTGCTTAGTGTAATGTTCCTTTTCTATGCTTATAGTGTAATGTTCCTCTTCCTTAGCCGCTACATGAAACTTCTTTTAGAAGTTTAGTTTTCTTTTTTGAATTGATGTTGGTCATCTTTTGCAATTCTCAGTCAAAAGCTGTAAAACAGTTTTAAAAGTAATTTTCCAAAACTGTACTGTAGAAATAGAGTGTAAATGGCTGCCATTGCATGACTTCAGAGTCTATTACATGTATTCTGCTGCCGGAAACTCCAAAGGAAAGTTATGTTGAACAAATGTAACAGTTAAGCAATCTATGAGGATATGTTTTTTTCCAGAAAACTCACTGTCTTCTAACATGGGAATGTTTACATTTTAAGAAAAGCAGCGATCTAATTAATCTGTGGTCAGTGTCAACAAAACTCAGAGCCATAGTCACTGTGTGAACTGGCACAAAGGAAGCAGTCAGATAATCCTGAAACAAGCTGCTTAGCCCAGATGGGTGGTCTTGCAGGTTGTCACTTGGTTTGCCCTTTCTGTTTACATCACTTAGTTATTTTTTTCCATTAGAGAAGGCCTTCAGATGCGGGGCTGATTGGTGTGTTTTCTTAGTTTCATACCCATTCATCATGTTCTAAATATTGATTCTGCAGCTAGAGTCCTGTGTCACTGAAATGAGGGTTACTCAAATCAGTGGAGGATATTTTTGTTGTTAGGCTTAGAGGATCATCCCAATCCTGTTTGCCTACAGCAAACATTTTCCTTGTTAAGGCCATCACTATGTGAGATAAATTTTGTTGTGAAGGATCTAATTTTTAGTATACTTGCAGTATCAGAATGAACATGCTATGTTCAGAGTTGAGTGAGAAACACCTTTTTTGTGCCTCAATCTGAAATCTCTTTCATCTGTTTCATCCTACTGCAGATTTTATGGAGGCTTTGGGGGAAAAGGGACTAAAGCTTATACAGTAGATAGACAGTAAGCTAGGACAGGCAAATCAGAAACTTGGAACTTTCCACATGCCTGCTTCAAGTAGCATGGTTTGTAAAAGCAACATTCATCAAATGGTTTGCAGTTTAATTGCCTGTATGCCAGGTTGCCTCCATTCCACAGTGCCTGTTGTGGAGTAAGATCTTTCTTTCCCTCCCGCTTACACACTTTCAGTCACCTAGTATTAAATTTAGAAGAAGCTGCTTCCAGCTTGGACTTTTAAATGTTTCCACTAGGAGAGAGTAAATATGCTGTTTGTGTAGCATGAGAATTTGGTGTACGGGCAATCACTGTTTTACGAGAGGCAACACAAGCTGAAGTTCTGAATGGGTCTTGGATATGCTTACAAATTAAACACTGATGCATAGGTCTAGGAAAAGAAGCAAATCTCCACTGTACTGTAAGATAAATAGGGCAAGGAAAATATGACAAATCTGTGTTTCACTCTTCTGATTTTTTTTTAAGTGGATGTTTACAGGTGAACTATATTTCACTTAGAACTAAAAGACCAGTACAGATAAATGTACATA
Organism: Laterallus jamaicensis coturniculus; assembly: GCA_022605575.1. Classification (NCBI taxonomy): domain Eukaryota; kingdom Metazoa; phylum Chordata; class Aves; order Gruiformes; family Rallidae; genus Laterallus; species Laterallus jamaicensis. The sequence continues at coordinate 7,977,714 of JAKCOX010000003.1, forward strand.
CGTATATATATATATGTATGTATATATACACATATAAAATATGTGAATTACATTACACAGAGAAATGGTCCCATTCTAGAGGGATGAAATTACAAAGATGTGGTTTTACTTGTAAAAGAAATATTTACACCAAAAAAACTGAGATATTTGCTTGTGTTGAATGCAGTATTAATAATAACAAAACCCTACTCTGTAGCCACTTTAAGGTTCATCTTTTATGATTTTCAACAAAAAGTTTCAGCTATCGATTGAGATACTGACTCACTGTGAGTACCAGGGCAAGGAGGAGGCTAGTTAGGATTGCTTGACTTGCCTACTGAATATATACCACTTATCAGAATGAGAAAGGGAGTGAGCAGAAAATTTCAATTCCATTTTCACAGTTAAAATTGTGTAAAAAGCCAATTCTTTTTATAAAAAAAAAAAAGGCTTTCAAACTTTTCTGCCAGCTTTTAAAGATTTTTTTTCTCAAAACTAGTGTCAAAATTTCTCATTAAATGAAAAATAATTTCATGTTAAAAGCTCCCTTTTGAAAATACTATGTATGTTTTGGAAACATCTGTCTTTGTATGTATAAAGAAGAGCGATTTCATACTTTCAAAGACTTTTTTTTTAATGAGTTTTCTGAAAGGAAAAACCATATATATATGAGGGAAGCAATACCAAGTAGGGGGCTACAACCAAGGTTACAAAAAAGCAGAAGAAAAGGATGTAGACAAGCGTTTTGTAATATTTAAAATGTTGGACTGAAGCCTTAGTTTGGGTATTTTGTCTGAATCAATCCACTTGTCACTAACTCATTTCCGTATGGGGAACAAATGAATACATTTGCTTTTGAGTACTGGTATGGTCAATATGTGATCATTCTTGTTGATAAATGGACTCTTTTAAACTTAAGTGAAAAAGTCATAAGTAAGAGCTGAGTGTTTGAGAATTCAAATAAATAATTTGTCAGAAAACTGTAACCATCTGTCAGTTCCTTGCACTGTTAGTCTTTTTCTTCATTTTTTCCCAGGCCACTAGAGAAGATGCCCAAACTGCCAAAACCAAATAAAGAACAACCTTTTTGGACTTTTAATCAAAACAAGTGAGAAGATGATCGGTCACATAAAGAAAAAAAAAAAGGTCATAAAGAGATAATTTAGATTGTCAAAATGAATCCCAGACCTACTCTGTGAAATAAAGACCAGAAGTATATTCCGGAGTTATTCTATGTCAATATCCATTTTAGATGGCAAGAAACTTTTTCTTCAGCTCTATTCCACAAACAGTTTTGAAAGAACTAAGGCCAACATAGAAATGACAAGTGTCTGACATGAAACAGCTATTCAAAAACACTGGCATCTCATTAGAAATGACCTGGCTTTCCAAGGTATAGAGTTGCATGAGAAAGCACTCAAACCCTGGCTCCTTTGGAACTTAGTGGCCATTCCTGCTTGGAAATTACATGTATTCCTGACAGGTTGAGGCTGTTTCTCTACTTCGCTACTCACAGAAATGATAAAGACAATCCATAAAGCAAACAGTGTAGACCAGCTTACATTTAACAGCACTAACTTGAATACCAGGAGCAGCATTATTATGAGAAACAGGGTACAGTAGCTTCCACTGGCTTGTTGCAGCAAGTGGACTTGTGCTACCCTGGATAGAAACTGTCTCATTTACTGCAAGCATCTATATTTCCTCCTCAAACACTTCTGGGATCATGGTGATGTCAGAGAAGAGAAATATGCACTTTTAGAGACTAATTCATCTGACTTATTTTAGACATCTATTTTAAGAAGAACTCAGGGGTACCTATGCTTAAGGAATGCCCTAGTTATCTAGAGAAAGGCTTTCTTAAGCCTTACTCTATGTATGCTGTGTGGAGAGTCACCCAACAGGGAATCAGCTTTCTTGTCAGTAAGCCATTAACGCATCTAAGGAAAAGCCTATTAATTGTAGCGAGTCCCTGTTGCAATGAGAAGTTTATTATTAAGGTTGTAGGTAGTTTATTATTTTTCTGCTTTTTCTTTTCTTCCCCACCCCTCCCAAGTCAGATTCACAAAATACCCATGTGCTGGACATCTCCCCAGCAATGAATGATAGCTAGCCAGTTGCCAGACAAGACAACAGTCTTTGTGTGGTCTCCTCTGCTTAGCATACATTCAGACTCCCTAAAGACATGAAGCTGCTGTTTGCAATACTGGAGACCTTTAATACTCTAAAATCTTTATCACCCTCTCTGTAACCATAAAATGTTTTCAGCACTTGGAAATCTTTTTAGCAATGAAATAAAGACTTTTAAACTAATTTTTTAAGGTATAGAAAATCATCTTCTGTGGTTTCTTTGAGTCTTTCATTTTGATTCTAATTAATAAGGAGAGAAAATTGCATCTTCCTCCTGTTCCTCCTCCATTTCCTTCTGAGTGAAAAGTGGGATACTTGCATACTTCTCAGTTTTAGGAGCAGTTATCTTTAGCTGCTAATCATTATCATGAGAAATGAGGTAAAATCATGAGAACTGGCAAGGCAGTTTTCTCCCTATACAAGGTAATTGTATCATGAAATCACACAAAACTTTATGATTTTCTTAAATTTCTGCTTTGCTCTAAACAACTTGAGTATGCTAATGTAAGTTATGTATAGAAATTCCTCATGATCCATCTGTTAGAATATCTTCAGCACATTCTTAATGTTCACTAGGAAGCCATAAATAGAAAGAATAGTGCAGACCCAGTTATTTAGCTCAGAACATTTTTAGTAAAATATTTATTCAAATTGTCTCCTCTAGGTTGTTGAAATGATATAGGTGTTTGAAGGTACAGAAGTAATGCATTGGGAAGCCTCTGCCAGTTAGACCATTAAGATTTTCAAACGCATGGTCTAGGATAACATATGGCTCAAGGAAGTGTCTAACAGCATGCAAAATGGAGGTATTTTTAAAGTTGGCATCTCGACTGTCCACAATTTTATTTTAAAGTATTTCAATATGAAGGCAAGAGGCTTGCTTACTTCTCCCTGAACTTCAGAGCATCACATCTGAGAAAATCACCCCACATCTATTTAATTTACATTCTAGATCTGACATCATTGTATATGGACACCTCTCTGATCCTATAAATAATGACTTCACTTTCAAATGTGCCATTTCCAAATATTGACACAACCATTATTTTTCATGATCTGCTATTGTGATGAAATATGTGATGTGATTGTGATGAAATATGAAATATGTGAGCCCTGGCCTCGGTCCTATGGATAGGAAAATATTTTACATTTCTAGGCCCACTAAAAAAATAAATATAGCAAAAGAGCTAAATAGTTTGTAGAAAGCTGTGTGGAATGGGTCCTAGTTCTTACACCAGGCAATATGTAAACAGCTTAAAATTCAACAAAATATGAAATACAGAACATTATATAGTATAGTATCTATGTAGCAGACTATGTAATTCCATTGAAAAAGTCCATTTTACTGCAGAGGGTATATTTCAGAAGCACTGATGTATTTTTAAGAAAAAAACCCAAAAAAACCTAGCAAATAGATAGATGGGTTGGACTGAGATATGAATTCTTGACTCTGCTTCAAGCTTCATGTGCAATATCAGGAAAAATAGGAAAATAACATTACTGCTCTTACTGCACCCTAACTTGCCCATGAGTGTTGCTGCATGAACACCCCAATATTGCTCTCAGCAGGTGGAGTACTGGCTGTCTCCTGGCCTGGTAATCAGCCAGGGAAGGAAGTCAATGCAGTGTTATGGCCATGGTTAATGTCCGCAGTGGTGCAGTGTTCAGCTATAGCTTTTCAGCATTTAAATAAAATGTACCTTTCTTTTTTCCTTTTTTTTTTTTTTTTGGGTGGGGGGGTGGGGATGGGGTTGTTTTGTATTGTTTGGGGTTTTTTGTTAGTTTTTGATTTTTCCTTTCTATTTATATTTTGTTTAGACTGCTGGAAAGATTCAGAGTACATGTCTGCAATGTTTTGTGAAGTGCTTTTTGGTACCTTTCTTTCTTACATATTGCTGCTAAAATTTTCTGTGTTACTGAAAGATAGGGTAAAAGCAGTTCAGAGACAGAGTCAAAGTGAATATAGTAGATTTTCTTCATATTCTGGCTACTGGAAAGTAGTATGATAGACTTCTGCTGAACCACTGGAAAAACTGCAAACCACACTTACATAAACAGGCATATGCTAGAAATTCTAAGGTACATATCTGTTTTAATGTCTAAAAAGTATGTTTGTTATTTTGAGCAGCCAGGTTCTTCTGCATTCATTTCAGTTTCCTTTAAGTACCTCAGGAATTTCAGCCTGACAATCAGAGATGAGCAAACTAAAAGGCAAAAACTTGAACTGGGTTTAATTGCTTTCCCCCAGATGATATCTGAGGTGTTCCTTGGCCCACATTTCACTACCTTCAACCTCCTATGAAGATTTTCTGACCTGGAGAAATCATTAACTGTCAAACTGTACTGCTCAACATCTCTACAAATCTTGTGCTGCAATATAGGCTAACAGGCAACGTCCCTGGCAAGTCACGCATAGTTCAACTCAGCATCAGACAGAAACTGCATCTTCTCCAGCTTCCTCAGAGAAGATGAAACAATACAGTGTTTTGTTTTGGGTTTTTTTTAAAGAGAAGGAAGGAAGGAAGGGAGGGAATGAGGAAGGGAGGGAATGAGGGAGGGAGGGAGGGACCAGTGTCAGGGAAGAAAAGAGCAAAAGAGCACTTGTGAGAAAATGTTTTCCCTGAACTTCCCTGTCCTACCTGGGGAGCTACCTCATGCTGAACTTGGTAACAGAGTGGGAATCCTTCCCAGCAGTGCTACTAAATGCCTGAAGAAGTCAGTTTTGACATGCATGGGCCACAAACTGTCTTTTCTAGCAGAACACATACCTGCCTCTGCTGTTGCAGAAATTCTTCCCTCTCAGACTTGACTAATGCAATTCTACATTCCCAGGAATGAAGGAATGAAGTTTCATAAACCAAGAAAGCCACAATTTGTTTGACACACAACAGCAGGCCCTACTTAGCAACACACTCTTCCAAACACATCACTATGATTTTCTTTGCTAACCATTCTGAATAGGGGGATATTTAAGGGGTCCCTCATGCTGTTTTGATGTCCACATGTAAAACAATAATTGGGTTTTCACAGGCAATAAATTGGTTATAAGATACATAAAGTTTTTTCATCCTTTTCCAAAGTACAGACTGTAATATCTTGAGTAAGAGGGGCAAGAAGAGACTACAGAAGTGTCCCGAGGGATGCAGAAAAACTCCTTGATAATGGAAGGAACATGTTGCAGCAAGAGGTGCTGCTGTACTGCAGATCATTCTGCCTAGCTGCAGGACACTGCTTCAGAGTTTGTGTTCTTTAGCTCTGTGGAATAATTTCTGATCCCTGTCTACCCCCAGCACAAGATATCTCATCAGAACACTATTAGCAAGGTGAGGGCTAGGAAGTGGAGCTGGTCAGCTGGGAGCTGGTGGACATGACTCACTGCTGAGGGGATCTGGTCCAGGCATGAGCAGCCAGGGAGAGAAGATATGTGTGTGCAGCTCACCCCCTGAGAGAGCACAGCTACATGCCTCATCACTTTTGGAACAAAACAGTGAAATTCCCATATTTAATTTATGGCATGTCTGTTCCACAGGCCACACTGGAGAGCCGGATTAGCCCAAGGTAGCTGTAAAAGAGCCAATTCATGCACAAGGCAGCATGACCACAGCAGGATACAATTGAGAGGTATGAGCTTTGCTTCTCAGAGGTGCATAACAGCCTGAACTGCACTCCAGCCTTGCTTGCTTAAAAGCTGGATTGGGTATCTCTACATTATTCTTCAGAAAGAGCATAAAAGAGCATCCTTTTTTTTCCCCTCTATTTTTTTTTTTAATTTTTCTCTGTATTCTGAGCTTTTACTCAAGCTCACTGACTGAAAAAAACAAAGCCAAATAAATGAATCAAACCGTGTTCTCTAGATTGCGAAGACAGGAAATAAGAGAGAGAGATTTATAGGTTTTAATTTTTAAATCTTGGGAAGTGCTCAAAACCTATGCTGATGGGACCATATAAGTAGCTAGATAGAGACAGTAAATATCAGGAGAAACAATGATAAATCTTGCTCATGTTTTTATTGGGACAAATCCTGAGTTTATATAGCTGAATTACATGCCAAAAAAATTCAAAGTTGAGTGTCCAGAAATAAGTACCTATATCCATGTGGGAATCAGTGAGAACTGTGAATGCTCAATACCTCTGAAATTGCTTTCACATAGATACAATTTATAGGACTACCTTCAGACATCAAGCTTTGAAAAGTTTGGCCAGTATTCCTACCTATTTATTGTTTCCTGGGCCAAAAAGAGTGATGAAAGTAGCTGGCTTTTTATTATTATTTCCATATGCAATATATTTATAAGACTATTTATGTGAGGAATGTTACAGAAATTCCATGCTTTGTTTCCTTTGTGAAAGATACCTTCCTCATAAGAAACACATTATGCTTGGTCAAATATTTCTCTCTATGGGAGGATTAGATCCACAGAACTGTGGGGTTCTCATTTATCAGAAGCACTTAATTTATCACCTGGCTTTTATTAAAAAAAAAAGAGAGAGATCTATTCTGTTTGGACAGCCACTGTACACTGGATTTAGGAGATTAAGGTTTACTCGAGAAAAGTGTTATTGTGAGATATGATATGAATAGCATTACATCATTTCTGGCAATACAGTATCAGTGAGTGAAAGGAAAAAAATACCCTCAACATGCAGACAGCTTTCTGATAATGGGAAAGGGTACTATAGTCTTTTCAAAATTTATTGCATTTCAAGACTGTGTATGTCATATACCAGTCTAAAATTGAGAATAGACAAAACAGCAATAAATTCTTCAGAAGGCATTATTTGAAAATATATTGATGTTTCTAAGTGTGGGAGAAAGAGGAATTTAGAGTAGATTAATGATGAGCTAGTGGGCTTGGATATATTTACTTGCTTACTAGAAAACTAAAGATTTCCAACTGTTACTTTAAATCTTTGTACGGATACACTACTTAAGATTTTTCATTTTTATTTTTTTAAATACCAATTATATGTGTATTTTGACCAATTCTATGACCTTTTTCTAACTTGGATAACATCATGGAGGACATATTTACTCCAAAACGTGTTCAATATAATTACTACATTCTCCCTCAAATCAGTAAAAAGTTATATATAAGTGTGGTTATTGTATGTTATAAAATAACTTGTATGGAATAAATAAATATGAACTAAGTATAACAAAGTATAGTTACACAAGATTCTATTCTAGTTAAAAGAAATTTGGTTTATTGATTTTTGCTTTTTCTATATAATATTCCCTAATTTTAAAATAATGTACAATCATTGTGGAAAATCTGGTTTATCAATACTAAACTCCTGCCCACTTGTCCCTCCACAAGTTAGGTGGTTTAGATGAACTGGATTTAAGGTGTATGAGATAGTGTCATAAACAGTACTGTTACTGGGTGGTCTTATGAGTAGAAATGGTGAATGCATATAAGAAAAAAAAGTACATGTATTTTCCTGAGCTTTCAGACTGGACATATGCAAGTAGTGCTGCATCCCTAAAAGAGCTGAGAGGTATCATTAGCTCTAATTTCAGTGCTAAGAGATGGGGTGGGAACATCAAGAGATATTCTACACCCCAAAGTTATAACACAGCAGGTTTAGATATGAGACTTAGTAATTGCAAACTCAATGGCAGACTGGGTTTGCCAATTTCTTAGTTTCAATTTCTTAATTACTAGATCATGTCACACATATTCTCTACCACAACACTGAAATTTAGTTCCCAAGTTTCTATTGTCATACCAGTTTGCATTATCTTCATAGATTTCATTAGCTCTAGCTTTACAAGCCTTTAGTGTATCCCCTAAATGAGTCTTTCAGTGCTAAGTAATACATCATTTTCCTTCCTGGAGCTTAACAACAATCATGCCACATGTCTGTGAAGTATTTTTTACAAGAAAATATGTGTAGCTATACCTCCATCCCTGCAGTTCAGTTGAGCTCTTTAGTTGTAACTGATTAATTATATCACTTCTGTATCAAGTTATTCTCTATCAAAACAATGTGAAAGGTTTTTATATGTCCTATGGTCTATTTATCATTGCATTCACCCTGTATTTGAACAATCTTTGACAACTTCCTTACATTCCAGGGATTAGTTTATATATTGCTTTGTCTTATGTTAATATTTGTATTCTTTTCCGTTATGTCAATTAACTGCTGGGACATCTATCTAGACACAGTGTACTCAAGTATAATAAAGAAAAGAAAAATACTTCAAGATGCTAACAAATTATAACCATGCCTAGATATAAACCAGATGTATGAGTGATAAACACAGAGATACAGAATTGTCACCACCCTTCAAAATCACAATTTAAAATGTCTCTACCTTTGACCTGTGGTAATAAGCTTTACTAGGGCATAACAGAGATGGAAATCTAGCCTTGTGCTTTCTTAAAGAGATTTTGAGAAATTTTTCACTTTTTAAAAAACGTTTTTTCTCCCTTTGTTGCTTCTTTAGTAGCAGTGCCTCTCACACTATCCCTAATACTAACAAAAGCAGAGAAAAAGAAGTGGCTGGTGGAGCAGTGGTTGCTTGTTAGCAGTGCTCAGTGCAAACATGTGCTTCAGGTTATGAAATGGAGAAATGCTCTCACTACCACACAGCCTTTCCTTCACTCACTATTTCACAGCTGTGTTTAGCACTGGAGAATATATGTGCTGATATAAACGAAGAGCACACACAGGCCAAATACATTTCAGCCATGCTATTTAGTAACAGAATAGTTGCTGAAGAGACCTCCATCTTTAGAAGACAGACTAATTTCTAAGGATAATTTTGTCACCTTTTGTTTGATAGCTGTGGAAGTATGTTGACTTTAATAATCCAAATATAACATGTATTGTTTAGTAAAAAAAGGATTTTTTTTTCAATCTCTATGAAACTTCTTATGAAACAGGAGATGAAGCTGTAAAATGAAAGCAGGTTCTTTAAATGAAGATTGGTTGGTGTTTTGTTTTGTTTCCTTTTCCATGGAAGATGTATTTCACTATAGCGGTTGTCAACCTGTACCCTGTGTGTCCCTGCTGTTCCTAGGAAAAAATCATAAGGGTTTAGAAAATGCGACAAAGAGAGCAAAAGCAACTAAAGCTTTACTTCATCATACTTCTACTGTAGTCACTGGGGTCTGAGTCAAAAAAGATGTCAAAGTTTTAGTTCCAGCAAGAACAATAACCATGAGTCTCGAGGTCTCTGTTGAGCAGGCTGGAGATTCAATACCTTCCTTCTGACCTTTCAGGCTGTGAGACTTGGCTGTGCTTCACATGACCTTGGACCAAATTTAAGGCATAGCAGTTCATACTTCTACAAGTAAATAATGAAATTGACTCATCTCATACAGGTTTCCTCAAAAGCGAGAAAACAATAAAAGCTGCCTTTTTGTTTTCCTTTTTTTTTTTTTTCCTTTTTTTCCCCTAATCAGAGTTTAGTAATGAGATAGTCTGGTTGTACTTTTGCATACATCTGTGAAGGATCTACATTAATATAAAGTATGGGAAATAACAAAAATATAAACCATGGGAAATAACAAAAATATAAAGCAAACAAAAAAAAGTACTGCGAGCTGAGGACATGTCATTCATCCAGTCAATGATACACATAAATACAGTACAAGACAATTCTATGAGAGTAAAAAAATCTGAGCACAATTTTACTTGAAAAAAATTTTTCCTGGATCAACTGTTTGGTGGGCCTGCTCGAAAGAGTGATACCAAATCCCAAATTCTCCTTTGAATGATAGAGAAAATTAGTTAAATCAAATCTTTGTCTAAAAATTATTGGTTTATGTGCAACACAAATTTAAGAAAAAAACCAAAAAAACCAACACTAGATAATTTGCATTTGTTAAGTGCTAGCAAATGCGAGTGTTTTTATCCAGTCACATTTAAGAAGGTAAACCCTTTAGGACATGAGGTAACTAAATATCAGACGTGATTCCCATCTCTGAGTACTTGTGTCATATATATAGGTACAACTGTGTTTAGGACTTAAATCCACAAGAGACAGAGAGATTTCAGATGCGTGACTCACTTTAACATTGCTTGTTTAAATATATCATTACTCAGCAGGCTGGCCATTGTACCCTGTTTTATTTACTAGCAGAGACATCACCATAGTGTCTGGTGCCTGTATGTCTGGATGGAGTGGCAAACTTAAACTGGAGCTCCTGAACTGAATCTAGATGCTGTCAGCATCAAGAGGCTGCCAACACAGGCATTGCATATCAAAGACAGGATTAGCTGCAATTTAAAAGAATCAACAAAATGCTACAACTTTTAATCCTTTAAAGGATGGCTGTACAATTTCATCCAGTGCAGGCTGCACATATCTATTGTTCAGAGGATATTATGTAAACTGCCAAAGTCCTTGTAACACCAGGGATCGTTAAATGTGTAAACAGAAATAATTCTATATTTAAACATTATAGTTCTTCTGGTTGTTAAACTATCATTAGAACAGGATGGAAGCCGGTTTACAAGCTCTGCTGTTGTATTTCTACACTGTGGGTGGTAGAAGCCAAGCCATTTTAAGACAATAAAATTTCTTTGTCAAATATATTGTAGATGACTGTTTATACATAGCAAGATTTGCCTCTCACCTTCTGAACCTCCAGGATAGAGCATGGATGAAATGGATATGTTGCTTTTAGTTGTTGCAGCAGTCTGGAAAATCAGGACTCGAATCTCCTGATGTGGCTGTGGGTATTCGTCAGTTTTTTCCCTCAGTTGGAGAATTAGCCCTACTTTCTTCCTGGCTACAAAAGACATGCCGAAAGATGTCTCCTTTAATACTATGGAGTGAGAAATTGCAAAGCTAGAGCCCTCCATGGACATATAGGTGTTCTGTTGTCTAAGAATAGTGGTTACTGAGAAGAAAAAAGAAAAAAAAAAGCAAAGTTGTATAAAAAAAGACAGAAGCCTACTGAAAATACTGTTAATGTGATGAAAGTATTTAGCATGTCTCTGTGGTCCCCAAATAAACCTTAAAATATACTGTCAAAATCTAATCCTAATAGTAAGATACTACGTTTAAAATCAAACAAAATTTCTGCTGTCATGTATCAATGCATAGACAGTAGTCCGAGCCGCCTTAAAGAACTGGGGTCCCAACTCACAGGAGGGTTCGATCATCTCTTTGTCATTTAAAACAGTTGCTTTTTAATAGGAATCAAGCAAATACCCTTGTGGATTCAGACCCAACTGCCTTCAGTTAGTTGCAGCTGCTGAATCTCAAATGCACAGAGGTGTGCCACCTTGCTGTGCAGTTCTTGCGAGAACCTTCCTATGCAGACCTTCCATTTAGTTTTTGTTTGCTATACCACCACCACCACCCAGTTTTCTGTTCCTCCCGTCATCTCAGTTTCTTTTGGGACTTGGGTAGAGCACAGTGGGGAAAATGTTTTTTTCTTATTTACATTGGCTACTGACTCAACAGAGTAAAGACCCATTTGGGAAGAGAAACAGCAGGAGAAATCCAGCTCAGAAGTGCCCACAGCTACACAGTGCTTCATTCCTGTATCATGTAGTCTAACAGGATATAGGAAATAGGAGTAGAGAAATTGCAATTAAGTTTTGAAAGGGTAGACCAGGATGTTTATTTTAAAACATGTTATCAACATGCCACTTTACTTTGTAAGAGCCTGGCACTTAGTGTCTTTATCCAGCACTGAGACAAGGAATTGACGCCCCCCTGACTGAATCCTCAGAAAATGTGCTGACGCTCAAGAGCTATTCTGAATGGGAGCATTCTGCTGTGCTGGGTGGAGCACCCTGCAGGAAGGACTATGGGATTTCTGATGTCAGAAGAACGGCTAAGAGGTCACTGACATGGGAAAAAGCAGTCCTGGACACCTGCCTCTGCTCATAGATTTATCTCTGTTCTTTTCCTGCCTCCCCTACTCCCTGATAGCTGTAAATGTAAAATACCACTGATAATTAATTACAAAGCATTCAGGGAGACTGCAGTATTTATGGGTCTAGTTGCTGGATCCAGTGGACAAACGTGGAAATTCTTTTTGGAATTGCTTGTTCATGAAAAAGAAGGAATAAAGTTTTATGTTAGGGAATGTTTGGGAAAACAGGTCACTGTTTGAAATAACATTTGAAATAATAGTGTTTGAAATTTACAGCGTTTCAATTCACTTCAGCACTTTTTTGTTTTTGATAACTTTAAGTACACAACTGACAGAACTCCTATTTAGCCTAGCAAAGTCAACACTTGGGAGGTTTCTGTCTAGTTTTAAAAGGCAAATATCCATACCACTACTATATCTATATCATAAATGCTATCATTTAAAGAAAAAAAAAGAGACCGCTAAGTTTTTACAAAAGTACATCCTAATTCATATCCTGGAAGACACACATCATAACTGAGTCAAGACACACTGTTATTCATACAAATAATCACTATCTGATTTTGGCAGTCTTTTGATAATATCACATTTTTTCTGAAAAAGCAACACAATTCTCACATGAGGTATGAAATCAGGCCAGGGCACTTCATATTTCTGAAGTGAAATATGAATTCAAGTATCTGTGAATTGATGTATGCAATGAAATTAAGCCTTTTATCTGTTTTCATCTTTGTCATGATGTGTTTTCAGTTGCCTCAAATTTATGACCTCATCATTTGTCAAGAATTCATTATTGTTACTTGTATTTATTGAATTAATTATGTCATAAAGTTCAGCACATGCAAGATCAGATTGCTCTCATTGTAGAACTACATTGTTAAAATTTTTAAATGCAGTTGAAAAAACTAAATCACATTAATCACTGAAAGATCGTCTTTATCATCCCCATCTTAGCTGAATAAAATAATTTATAACTACATCTACTTAGCCTTCAACTAATGTGCAGCAGCAACTTTTAGCTGCTGAAAACATTACCAGCACATTTTCAGTTACTCGGTAAGGAGATGTCTATGAAGATAAGGCATCTTATCCTCAACACTTCTACTCATTTGAAAATTTTTTTGGTTTGTGGGTTTTTAAAAATTTGAGTGGTTGTGAGTTGTTCTAGGTTGGGAGGAGGGGTCTTCTGAATGCTTTTATAAAATGAGAAGTAGAAATCTGTTTGTCAAATGCTGACCTACTATCTTGTCTGATCAATCTTGGCATAATTTATCTACAGTCCAGTGTATAAACTGCTCAATTAGCTGGTAGAAAACATGTATTTTTAGTGTGCTAATAATTTGTTCTAAATTCAACACATCCCAGATGCTATAATGGTATAATGCTATAGCATCCCAGATGCTATAATGCTATAATGGACCCAAATCAGTCAAGGATACATATACTTAAGTTTTTAGTGCTTATCTCCAGAACACAAATTTCTGAACATTTCAAGCATGTTCATAAATAGAGCTCCAGAGTCTTCAATCCTGATCCCAGATGTGCCAGGCAGCTGCTTTAGCAACCTGGGCAAATCGCTTTATTCTTCTTTCAAACAGAGTTTGCTGACAGTAGTCAGACTGCTTTAGACCAATGCTTTAAAAAGCTTACAGAAACAAGTCAAGGTTTCTTACATGGAAGCGTAGCAATGTCATAAGTTAAATACAGGTTGTTATGCCTCTGCTTCCCCTGCAAGACTCTGTCTGTTTAGTCTATTTAGCTTATATGCCCTTGAGGAGGAGTTGTCCGTATATAGTGTTTAGAACAATGATACTTAATCCAACTGTATTACCATGCATAGTTTTAACTTTAGGAATGGCCTCAGAGAGGCCATTTACAAATCCATTTGCAGAATGCTAAGCATGAGCACAAATGTTTATGGGACCTGAGCCCCCAAATGTATGAAAAGGCAATGTTAAATGAGCAAAATTCGGGATGATTGTACCGAGCTTAGCTGGGAGTCGGTTCTGTGTTAAAGCAAGGATAAAAAGGTTTTTAATAATGAAACAAAAAAACCCAAGTGTGTTTTGAATTGCTTTTGATATGAGTGTTTCTTAAGTCACAGGTTCGTGGTTCTACAGAATCATATGGAGGCTTTTGAATGTGTTTGCTTTTCATGATATTCAAGCACATAAACAAAGGGCTGTTGAACACCACTTAAAAAGGCAGAGTAGGATAAATCCCATTAAGATCCAAACATAAGATTTTGCAATTAACACACTTCTGCAGGCTAAGACATCTTTGAGAATGGAGTTTGCACCACTTTTTTTTTAACCTTTCGTATACCGTCATTGATTTGCCATAAAAACTAAGCTTGATGTTATCCTCCATTTACTTATGAACTCAAAAAGTTTTGCTGCTAAAACAAGGTGATTCTGAAACACAGTCTTTATGGGAAAGTTGTTCTGTCTCTGACTTCTGACACTTGGCTATACACAGACGTATAACAGGAATCATCCATTTTAGGAAAGTGTTCTTTATAATTTTGGGAAGATAAGCTTCCATTTAAGTCAGAATTATGATCTGGTGCATTTTCTCATTTCCCTGAATAAAATCCCGTGATAAGGTGTTATCAGGAGAGGTGTTGCTGAGTTTTCTGTGAGCTGGGCAGAAGGCACTGCAGGCCGGGAGTGATTAGACTGGGAAGTGAGAAGTGTGGCACTGCTGGTAACATGGCGCTTGCTTGTAGAGATTGCTCAGTGTGTGTCAGAGGTGAAAACAAATGCTGTGCTGAGAAATATAAACCAGATTTCCTTTTGTTGGCCTGAGGATAGGAAGTGGAGAGCAGAAGAGAGAGGGGGAATACTGTAAATTGAGGTAGAGTGAATTTTCCACAATAACAGCACTATATGAGCTAGTACAAGCTCCCTGAGGGTGAAATTCACTCTTCTGTACTGGGATAACACATGACTGGGGTAGAATTTAAAATGTCTTTTGAAGACTTTAGGGCAGCTACAGGTCTGTTCATATAATCCACTGGCTAGTAGCACTTCCATTCCTCTCTGTGCCTGATTTAAAGTGCTGAATCCCAACGGGTTAGATGACCACCAGTCAATGTAGCAATTTAGGCACATTTAGACCTAGAAACAATATGCTCAGTATCTTGAGCCAAATACTGAATCTTTATTTGTTGAGATATTACAAATACTAAACTTAGCAACTATATTATCATTTTCAAAGGCTGAAAAAGCAGAAATAGAAAACCTCGTTGTACAAAAGCAGAACATGACAGAGAAGTGAAAGTAACTTTTATCAATCATTCATTAATGATTAAAATCCACACTGGAACCAGTTGTGTGAGCTCAGTGTGACAGACAGAAAAATTTGGTCAAATATTTATTTTTGTGCCTGTTGCTTCATTGTGGCGAGACATTAGAGACATATTTTCTCTTTTAAAGAAAAAATAATTTTAAAAGATAATGAATTTACATATTCTATCCCAACATAGCTATATTAAACCAAACTGTATGGTAAGGACAGCTTCTGTGGACAGCTTGCCAGCTCTCTTTTACTTTGGCCTGATCAGGCCTCACCAGGAGTATTGTATCTAGTTCTGGGCTCCCCAGTACAAAAAATACAGGGATCTCTTGAAAAGAGTCCAACGGAGGGCCACCAAGATTATTAAGGGCCTGGAACATCTTCCCTATGAGGAAAGGGTGAATGAACTGGGGTGGTTTAGTCTTGAGAAAAGAAGACTGAGAGGATCTGATCAATGTTTATAAACATCTTAAATGTGGGACACAGGGGGAAATGGCCTGCCTCTTTTCAGTGGTTTGTGGGGACAGAACAAGGGGCAATGACCTCAAATTGGAGCACAGGAAGTTCCCTACCAGTATGCAGAACAACTTCATGGTGAGGGTGGCAGGTTGCCCAGGGGGAAATGTGGTGTTTCCTTCTCTGGAGATATTCAAGACCCATCTGGACGCCTCCCTGTGTGACCTGTTCTAGGGAGCATGATTTGGCAGGGATGTTGGACTTGAGAAACTCTCAAGGTCCCTTATAACTCCTACTGTTCTGTGATTCTGTGAAATAAAGCAATCTTATTTAGTGTTTATAATACATCCATGGCCTTGATTCTGAAACAAAAATGACAATTCTTAAGCAAGCTATAGAGCTCAAAGAGGAGATACAAGCCTGAATAAGAGGAACAAAAATCTACATTCTCCATTTAATTTGCAATATAAGAAGATGCTGTATGATCTAAATTATAACATTACTCTTAAAATTAACTCTAAAAATATGCCAGATGGTTTTCCTTCTACTACTTCCCTAACAGTTACAATTCATGACCTGTTCTCCCTGTGAAAGGCTAATGGATGTTTTAAATTCCTTTAACACCAAACCCACAATTTGAGGAATAAATGCTGGTGGGTGGAATGATTCTCAATGTTTCCTTCCTCCTCCAAAGGTGCTAACATACCTTCACCTAGATGGTCACATAATGTCTTTATTTCTCAGTTTTCCTGATTTATCTCTTCCTCTTCAGTTGTTCAGCCTGCCATTCTCTTGGCATTTCACTTGAATTCATTATGTAATTGAAGGGAAGGTCTCCTGCTTTATAGCTGCTGTCTACCCTCCCCTTTTTTTTTCAAAGACAGCTCAATTCCAGAATGCAGGTGTGTGTTTTTTGCCTTATCTTCATTTTCACAGTAAGATTAATGAGAGAGCCACTTCATGAAGTTTTCCAGGTAGGAAAGAAGTTGCTAAAAGGGAATGACAAATACTTTAAATTTATTGCCTTATTATTTAATGTCACAATAGAATTCAAGCGTGTCAGTTGACAGCAAGACATTATTGCTTTAGAAGATGTGTGTATGCTTCAGTGATGTGAATGTATGTACCTTTTGTCATAGTGAATCACCTCTGGTTTAAACTGAACTGTACAAGGCCTTTCTATTGTGATACAATCTAAAGTGTTGCTAAAGAATAGTGTCAAATGATTCATACTACTGCTTTAATTCTCATCCCACCAAGACTTTTTTCTGCATATATACTCTATTGTTCCAATCTACATTTTAGTGATCCTTGGAAAAAAAATCATCTGTATAAACAGCACCAAATCAAGATGGTTCTCTCCTGAAGAGGCTAAAGATGTTATAGAACCATGCACTTTTCCCTTTCTTTTCTTCCAGGTCCTATTTTAGGTTCATTTGCTTTTCCTCCTCTCTTCTCTTTCTTTTTCTTTCCTTTTTCTTTTTTTTTTTTTAAATACAATGATACCTGAGGGAACGGCATGAAGCTGTGACAGGGGAGGTTTAGGTTGGCTGTTAGGAAGAGATTTTTTACTGAGGGGGGGGTTGGGCACTGGAACAGGGTCCCCAGGGAGGGGGTCATAACACCGAGCTTGACTGAGGTCAAGAAGCATCTGGACAATGCTCTCAGCCACTCTGACTTGGATGGTCCTGTGTGAAGCCAGGAGTTGGACTTGATGATTCTTATGGGTCCATGCCAATTCTATAAATGCCATAATTCTATGAATTGTCAGGTATAGCTATCCAGCTTGTGCATCCAGACAACTAAACCTATAAACCTACAAAGCACCCTTATGGCAAAAGACAAGTATAGATGCATCCACCAAAAGCAGATCCATCTTAATGGAGGTGGGTATGCCATTTCCTACAGGATTGATTAAAAATGTCTTGCCAAAAAGGAAGACAGAACTATCATTACCTTTTGACCGTGTCTGATTCTGAGAGAAATGATGTTGATGCAGGATGGATCTATTCTATGCACAGTTACTTTTTTGGACAGTTTGGGAAATCCATTTGCAAGGTCAAATTCTTGCAGAGAATTTTCAGTTCCACTGTAGTGCACTTTAGCAAGTTAAATTGTTCTGAGGAAATAAAGAAATCTTTTTCTTAAAAGATTTAATTATATTTCCTCAACAGTATGAAGCTGAGACTGGAAGTTTAGGTTGGATGTTAGGAAGAGTTTTTTTACTGAGAGGGTGCTTGGACACAGGAACAGGCTCCCCAGGGAAGTGGTCACAGCACCAAGCTGGGCTGAGTTCAAGAAGTGTCTGGATGACATGCTCAGTCCCATCCTCTGACTTTGCTGGCCCTGTGTGGAGGCAGGAGTTGGACTTGATGATCATTATGGGTCCCTTCCAACTCAGAAGTTTCTAGGATTCTATGATTCTAGAACACCTCGCACTGTTGAAAGCATAAACTGTGTCCACTTTCTCAATAATCTGGCAATCACTTTAGTGACACCATTAAACTTCTTACTGCTGACATTCAGCTAACGATTCTGAGTATTCCCAACATCATGTAGTGTCAATAACTTCTACAGTGCCATGGGGACTTTTCTGTGAGGGAATTCTGAAATGTTTGCATATGTGCCAATTTTTCAGAAATATAGTATCACCACCACCTAAGTTCTGAAGTATAGTTTTTTATTTTTTAAATTTTTAACTTAAAAATGTTAAGTGGGCTGCTACTGTAGAATGCTGTAGAATTTGTATTACACTTGAATCAGCGTAAATGACGTTAAACTTTGGTTAACATCTTGTTCAAAGGTGTCTACTCAATTTGTCTCATTTTTATACGTACTTCAATTCATAATTTATCCACAACACTTGAAATGCTAGTCCCATGTACTTAAAGGCTGTTCTGAATAGGAGGCATGAGTTCCCAATTGGCGTCCCCAGTGACTCCGGACTACTAAAACCATTTAAAGAAACCTAATTTATCATGCGTTTATTTAATATTTTCTGAAAAATGTGTGTGTGTGTTAAATTTGATATCAAATTTCACGGACTTTTATGAAGAAACTTTCAAATTTGTTGTGATTCTATTTTTGCATTAAAAACATCCAAATTATGCATTTGTAATACTCAGGATATTTTCATTTTATTTCCTCTAAACACCTCCTTTTATATAGTAATTGGAACATTTGAAATTTTAGTAGTAATAGTAAAATCTGGTTTAGGGATTAAAATATCAATTAGAGATGCATATGTAATAATTGGAAACAGCTTCTCAGGTGATGAATGAATCCTCTTTCTTCTTTACATGCCTTAAGAATTTGTTGGCAAACTTATCTCTGACTAATGTAAATACCCATTTTTCTAATGGGTATTTTATGACCTAGGCAAACCATCATGGTAATTAGCTTACAATTTAAGGCTGAAAGAAGTATATTGTTTCTATGAGGAGCCCAAGAACCAAAATAACTGGATTAAAAATAAGATGGTTTTCAAACACTAACTTATGCTAAATACTGCACTGCAAGGATGATAGAGGACTCATTCTGCCTGCTCAGAGAGAATTAAAGCTGAGAACCTTACCCTCTGTGATGTTGATTATTTGGAGCTGGGGAATCCAGTTGAAAGGATAGCTGCAATTTAATGCGATTAGCCTGCTGTATAAAGTCATTGAATAATTGTGGACCTTGCAAGACACTGCCCTTATGGTGTTGATATGCACTGGCCTCTGGGAGCGCTGATTGAAGAAGTATGATGAGAGTAAAATAGATTCGGAAAAAATTAAGGACAACTGGGGCAAATAGATGTGGATTTTTTCATTTTAACACAAAGGAGACCTAGCTTAGGTGAAATGGAATCTGGCTGTAATATGTTGAAAAGCTACTTATCACAACTCCCTCTGGTATAGGCAACAAATACACGGAACAAGCTTGAGGCTTAACCGGACTACTCAAGTTCATGTGACAGATTCATTATTTTCTGCATTAGAGAGAGAAAAGTTCAAGATCAAAAGCTCTGTTCTGATTAGCTGGTAAATGTGTAGTATTGTACTACAGAGCATGCATTCATGTATAACTGCTTTGCTGTATTTGGAAATCAATTTGTTTCATTCCTGTCAAGGAAATACTATGGTATCATTTCACAAGAATGAAAGGCCTCGGTTTAATTGCTGGTCATATGATTCTGAACAGTTGTTCATCACCCATACCTCCCACAAAGCGTTTGTCGACTCCACTGATGCAATTCTCTTTTATTCGTAGATTATACCAGTTTTGATTCACAGATACTAGCTCCATGTATACCATTTATGTAAGGCCAGAACAATCCAAAGTCATCGGAACAGATGATTAATTTGAGAACGTATATATAAAGCACTGATATTGCAACATACGCACAGCTCCACTTGAGTGAGTGGAAGCTGTGATTTTGAAATTAATTTTTAGTTACAATTTATAATCCAAACTTTACAGCTATTTATGTAGCACTATAAAATCAGTATTAAGTCTCTCTCTAATTCAAGGGGTTTAACTTGCCTAAGTGCTTTTAAGGATCTGTGTCCAAGTCATTACTGTTGTTTATTTATCGTAACACATTATGAATTACCACAGTGAATTAATGATGATGATTCTAGATTAATGTCATCATACAAACTGCTCAGTTTTTAAGAACAAAATTGCATCCTTGTGAAAATCAGAAACTGTTTACTGCTACTTTTTCCTTTTTAAATCATTGCATCTGAGATAATCCATTCTACTAAAAACAAAAATCAGATTTTTGCCTGATATCTTAATGAGGTGTCAGTGTTATTCCATTCAAACTTGCAAATCATTTGAATTCAGGATTAAAGAATCACGATGTATGAGTATGATAAACTGTCATGGTAAATTTTAATGTGTAAATAGATCCTTGCAAGCCACTTGTGATAACAGTTGCTTAATTCAAATAGTTATCAAGAGTTTAATTTTGCTATTTCACCTCAGAATAAAACTCAAGATTTTATTCTTATTTGCATTTAAACATGGTACCACTGCCATTAGGACTGCAGTAACGGTTATAGATCATTATGTAATTTATTATGTTAAATATTCTAATATGAAAATATTCCTCTGAAGGAGGAGACTTTATATGAAAGGTTTGTAGGAAGCTCGTTTGAGTTGATGCTTATAATCTAGAATGAAGAGAGTAAAAATGAGAAATGGAGACAATTTTCTTGTAGCAAGAAATTGCAGATGACTGTATACCAAGATATTTTTGTATGTTTTATTCTTCACAGGCATGCACTCATTCATCCAGAGAAAAGAAAAGAAGAAAAAAGAAAAGAGGAAGGAAGGAAGGAAGGTAGGAAGGAAGGGAGGAAGGGAGGAAGGGAGGAAGGGAGGGAGGGAGGGAGGGAAAGCAAGAAAGAGCTATGTCAAAACTTAACCCTGTGAGGAATACTCTAAATTACTGATGACCACATGCTGGGAGACTACAGAAGGAAGGGTTCTTCAATGGTCTCCATATTTTCTATGAACTTGTATTTTTTATGAACATAGGATGAGCCTTTAGTCATTGTTTAGAACTCTTGTTTTTAACCTTTCTAATGTTTTAAATTGATAGTCCTATTTTGGGGGAGTATCTTTCTAACTATCATCTTTTTCAGTTTTTATTTGATTCTAAATGTCAGGATCACATTCTTTTAAAATGAAAAAAAAAAAGATCCACATGGAATGAAATTCCACATACTCAGAAATTCTTATTGTACCCAAATTCCTGAGAACTACCCAGACCCATTCAAATTCTTGAAACTGTCTGTAAACACATGGTTTATGAATAGATTCAAAATAAAATTTGGAACATAGGGAAAATATTGTGATTCATATTGAGCTTGCTCATAATTTATTCCATGGGAAATGTATTTCTCCAGAAGATACTCCTGAGAATTTATTTAGAAATATAAAAAAATTGTATTCATATATTGTGATTTCATTCTTTGTCTATTTTGAAAAATGTTTTGGACATTTTGCCACCAATGTAGATCAGACATTTTACTTTTGCATCGGTTGTTTTTCATTATATCAGTTTTATGGTTGAAGCTATTGATCTTGAGATTCTGAAGCTGTCTCTGCATCAGCATATTACATGTGAAGAGATCATTCTCTAGTCCAGAGCTCAGACTGCATTAAAAGATTTCCATTCATACTACTAAAATATCTCATTATTTTAAGGCACTTGACCGTAAATTACCAACTAGGAATAATGCATTATGTTATTCTCTTTTCAACTATGCCCAGGAAATATTTGGGACAGTGCTAATTGGTCTATGTCAAAAGTCTGTTGAAAATTTAACATGGTGAAACTTCTCAGTAGTTGGCAATATTTTTTACTACCATTTATTTTTTCAATATATTTTTAGCCTTGGAATTAGTGGGCTGCATTTCATTGCTCTGAAAAAGGTAGTTAGGAAAAAACAAATTCTTAAATACTCTATGACAGTCTACATACCTGAATTACCTAAGCAAAAGGAACTTGAGCTTCCCTTTGAAAAAAGCTCATGGGTCCACATATAAAAAGTTTTGTAAACTTGTGGATTTAGCTAATTATCTGGTAATTTTCCAAACCTTAAGTTCCTTCCTTTTTTCTGAACTATATTCTAAGTACATACAGTACTTTTGTTCCACTTAGAATCAATTGTTTAGCTATAGATCTGTAGGAAATCTTGCATGTTTTGAAAACTTTGGCTTTGTTTTCCCTCCAAAGTCTTGGAGTACCATGTTAATTTTTTAATTTTTCTCTTTGAATACAAAACTTCAAAGCTAAGCTTGGCCACATCTGAAGGTTTTCTTCTGTGTTTGCCTCAGATCCATGATTCTCAAATTATTTTACTGCAGATTAGAAATGAGATCCGGGTTTTTTTGAAAATATATCCTATCACAGAATGAGACGTTGCTTAGATTTCATACTGATTTACATATTTTCTGCTTAATGAAAACAAAGGGACACAAGTTTTGCATGATATGTGCTTATGGTTCAAAATCATGGTTTTGGAGACACCTCATCAAAGCCCAGATATGAATGTCTAAAAGGAACTGAAAAAATAAACTTTGCATTTCCTTCACAAAATATGAATTTTATCAATAAAATTTTAAGTTGTGTTTTTAATTCTCTCATTATTTGTGACATAAAGACATCCGTAAAAGATCTGGTGCTAAATTCTTCCCTGTTTGAAGCCAAGGGCAGAACTCCTCAGCAAGACTGAGCTTTACTCTACATCTTAGCCGACTTCAAAAAGCTACTTTATTCCTATAAAATAAGTTCTGATAATTTTTTGTAATATTCTGCTTCTTTTCACTTTTGTTGCAAGGCAAAATGTAAGGGAAACTCTGTTTGCATACTATTGTATATAGGAGAACATTAACTGTGAAGGTTTTTTGAGGTAGACAGTATCTTTCAAGAAAAGTTAATATCTTAGTATGTTTATAAAAGGGTTATTCAGGCTGACTGAGTATATTAATTTTTTTTTTTAAAGGAGCTTATTATATGCAACCAACAAGGATGACAGACTTGCATTAGGTTCACTTTTGCATTTCTTTCAGAAAACACAAATTAATATGCAAAACAGTTTTTTAGAACTAAATGTAACTACGCTTTTCTATAAAAGGGAAAAGAAGGATAAACCGAGTGTTCCCTATGAACTCTTCTAAAACAATTACAATTTATTTTCTAACTCCAGTCACATTTCTTAATTCTGATTTTACAAAGCTTTGCTGTTCATTATTTTATTATTTCTTTTTTTACATTTTGCAGTAAACTGGAATTGACAATAACTTAAATTCAGAACAAATAAAAATAAATTCTCTCATGTCAACATATATTAAATCTAAATATATAGTAAATATAAATAGCACTTAATAAGAAATTGTGTTTCATTTTCACCCTATTTTCATGGTTGGAAGATATCTTGGTAACAATAGAAGTAATGCTGCATGTACTCTCACATGCCTGCATTTGCACAGTGACTTTAGATATCCTTGGAGAGGAACCTGAGGAACCAAGACTCATAAAGCCTCAGAAACCTCCTCAAATAGAATGTAGAGTGTAAACTGAAGTCCCACTCGGTCAGCAAACAACATTCAAAATTATTAGTAATCTTCTAGCATTTTTTAGAACCTTTAATAGAGAGAAATTAATTCCAGGGTAAATTTAAAAGATTAGTGTACTTATTGAATCCCTAATGAAATGATTCATTAAAAAGTAAGTAGTGATGTCAAAGACCTTTGCATTCTCCCTGGGGTTTAATGAATTTCTTCCATAAAGATCTATTCTTCCAAGAGATCTCTGATAAAGTAGTACCACAATCAGATGCAGAGAATAATGATTCCTCTGTCTGCTATTAAGAATGCAGCATGAAGACGGTGATAAGGGTTTTTTAAATGTTCTTTTAGAGTTGTAATAAATGTGTTATCTTCATTGTCCAAAAACATATTTTAACATACATATTTTAAACACTGATTGTAATTTTTGCTGATCAGAATAACGACACTGATATGACTCAGTTACTTTACGAAGGTTTGCATCATCTGCCTCTGCTGTTTAGGCTATAGGGACAATTGCTAATGCAATGACACCAATGGTATTTCCTTTCCTTTTATTCCTTTATACCACCTAGCTGCTGGATATATTTGGTCTGGAAGTCATGCATTAAATTTGGCCTCTCAAGCTTGATAGGTCGGGAAGATTACTAATCGAAAGGGAGCTGTTGTGCATTATAAATCAGAAGAATCTTGAGAAAGAGGAGAAATGTTTCAAACTTGGAGCAGATATGAATTATGGCAATATTGTCTACATAAAATCAAGTCCTTTTGAGTGCATTTTCTTCTCATTTCAGTGTGAAAGCAACACTAACCACATCTAGTCTGAAATGGATGTTGTTGTGTTTTAGTTTTATTGCTATTTTTAACCTACCGATAAGGAAAAAACAGAATTTAGGTAGGATCAGGAAATGAGAAAAGTATATTCAAAGTAAAAGTAATAGTCTATATCCATACCAAAACTCCAATGTATGACTGAAACGTATATAGGTTTTTTTCAGCATAACTGTAATCTAGCTGTAATTTGTTGGAAACTGCTGAAGTATTGCTGTAAAAATGCATCTTGCAACATGGCCTGAACCAAACCGTAAATCTACTGTACAAATTTATTTATGTGTTGAATCCTATACTGCTAAATGACATTTTTTTTTGCCTCAATTTGCTAGATGTCTCAAATGTACTAGATATGTTGATTTCATGCCTCTCAGTTGTATTATTAGGATCCTTCTTCTCAACCAGATTATGTACAAGGTAAGAAAATACAGAATCAGGCTCTGTTCCTCTCTCTTTCCACAAGAAAATTGTCCTCTGTGCTCATGCTTGTGAGATTTTATCACATTATTTAGAAACAAGAAATGTATTTGCCCGGTTTACTACAATATCCACTACTGTAGGTAACATGGTATGTAGAAAGAACATGGAGGTACTCTCCGGGTAGGCTCCATTCTAGTGATGAGAAAAAGTTACAAGGTAGACCAAAAAAGAATTTAACCAAGAATCCTACAAAGTTTCCCCTGCTAAAACATGTGATGCTCAACAGAAGATGTTGCATTCACGGCACCCATGTAATTTTGGACAAATATTCCCCTAAACCATTATGGCAGGTTATGCAATCATATATCATTAATATTTTGGTGCTTTGTTTTCTTTTTCTTCCCCCCCCCCCCCAGTCATTTCTCCATCCATCATGTGAAAGGGAAATAAAAGATACAAAAGAGTGTGATCAAGGGTAAAGAGAGAATCAGACTCCTGCATGAAGTGTCTGATGTTATCTTAAAAACATACATGTAAATAAACAAACATGAATCACAATTAACATTCATATACAAAGATAAAGAGGTACTGATCATTATTTTCATTATGAATAAGAACTCACTGACCTTACAGGATAAAAAAGAGCCACTGTGACTATTCATTCCGTCTTGCTTTTCGGTATTCATCAACTGTTTCTGCTGTTCTGATTTTTAAATTCTTTTAAAAATAAAAGGATTTCAGATACCCTCAAAACTCACTCTTTCTTTTTGTTCCATGTATTTGCCCTGTTGCCAACATCACTCTCTTAATTAACCTTTATCAACCTTTTTTAGATATCTTTTCTATACTTAAGCACTGAATACGAGAACTGCTCATGGAAAATTTAGGGGAGAGATGATTGAAATAAATCTTGCAATTGTTTTCAGTAATGGATTTCACACTGGAGTATTCAACAGAACTTGTGGAGATTTAAAGTATATTTTTATTATCCCTTGTTTAAGTAGCATTATTTAGATAAGGTGCAATGTCTCAGCTGAGCAGCTGTTGTTTACACCTGAAGCTATTCTAAAAATCTAAGGTCTCATCAAGTTTTTTGTTGGTTCCTGAGTGTGCTCCCCCTCCCTCTGCCCCCCATCATTTTCTTCTTTTTTTTTTCCTGTGACAAATGAGGCCTTATAAATTAACTCAGCTGGTACACATTTGACCCCAATTTTTGAATGTATTCCCTGGGTCAAGTACTTTGGTGTATGAGAATAGTCATTCTTCCCACCCTGAGGCAATCAGAGTACTGATGCATTTAACTTGCCATCAACACGTTTTTCATCAAAAATATTTTTCTGCAAGTTTCATCTAAACAAACAAATCTAATGCTAAAAAAAATTAAAGGCAATTAAAGTTCATTTTCTAGCCTCTACTTACCCATTTTGAACAGTTTTACTAAATAATAGATTAAAACTAAAAATCTGTTACATTAGAATACCAGTATGTTAGTGCTTCAACTTATTTAAGTGAAAAGTTATTTTGGTCTCAAAAATCCAACAAATCTTACCATCTGATTTTTACCTAAATGTAAGAATAAAATTGTTATATCTCTGTGTGATTGTCTCTCCCCTGCTTTGTCTTATCAGTTCTTTCCATTGCCAGGAGTTTTGCTTCTACAATCTAAGTGCCAACATGTGGTTACATTCTGTAACATGAACTCATAGCTAAATCTATGAAATTCATTCTTTAGTCTCCACCTTTGGGACATCAGTAGGTGGTAATCTTAGCAACCTGGATGTGATATCACCATCCTGGCATTTTCATTGACACAGCTCTGCTACAGAGACCCCTTGCCCCCAAGTATAATTCCTGAAAAATTAGCTCTCATTACAAAACATTAAATCTCTTGTCACTCAATCCTTTAGCTTGATGGAAGTGTTGGATATGCAGTGGGGGTAAAAAGTTCCCCTAAGGATTAAACTTGGCACTTCCCTGCTTGGTGATACGGGCTCTGGATGGGTGGTCCCTCTGGATCTCCTTTCAATAACAGGTTCACGGTCAAGTAGACAGCAGCTATAGAGAGGATTAGAAAGCTTTAATTCAGCAACACCAAAATTTTATGAGTCTTGAATTGCCAACTATATTATTCTTATGCTTTGCTATATTGGCAGGGGAAAAGGATTGCCATTGATGAGAGAGTAATTTCTTATTTATTGTTATTAAATATCTTAGGAAATCTTCTCTCCTGGGTGGTTTGCCTTTTCCTAACAGCTTTTAGTGAATGTTCCAGTTCCTTTTTCCTTCTTGTTGTCATTTAAATTTGGTGAAATCTAAACAATGTGTTTCATATTTCTTTTTTGCCAGGAGAGATTTTCAGGGCAAAGTTGAAAGAAAGCAGTGCTTTTGGTTAACATCTCCCATGAAAGTAATATATCTAGAGTAATCATCCAGGGAAAAGCAAGCCAAAGAAATTTGTTCAGTTGTAGACTGGCTGAAGAGCTCAATGATGTGATAAATAGGTTACCTTATCTGAATACTGAATAATGTCAATCCGTATATGGCAGCTTTGATATTCATGAAAATTGTTATCACATTTAGGTAAGGAAAGTTCCTCTAGGAATGTAAATGCTAAAAATATTTCCATTCCTTAAAAAAAATTTCTGTTTAGGATTGAATACAAAGAAACAATCATGTGTATGGATTATGTCTATACAAATTCCGTTTGAAAATAAAAATCTAGAAAAAGAATTTTTTTAATTGTCTATATTAAAAAAACCCCAAAAGCTAAACAGTTGAATATCAGCAATGCTTAATATAGAAGCTAGAAGAGAGATGAGACAACACATGCAATGCTTTGTTCACAATATCATTAGGAGATGATAATTTTGGATAGCACTTTTTAAACATTACTTCAGAAAACTTAGTCAAATTAATTGCTATCTTCAAATTTGAAATAAAGCACACATTTTGGTAAGCAAATGAATGACTGTTAAAAATGACACTTTATTTTTGCATTTGAATGGTAAATTTTGATGTCAATTTAACAAATTTGCCCTACCATTTTGAAATCTGTTTTACAGGCTTAATTTATTTAAACTATGTGTTAAGTGTGCAATAAATCACCATGGAAAATGGAAAGCAAGAAGAATCTCAGTTTAAGTCAAGTAATCAGTGTATTCGATAACTAAACGACCCTGTCATATCTAGATTAATTTTGACTATAGTATTAGTCTTTGGATATCTCACAAGATTTAGGAAGAAAAAAAAAAGGTTTATTTTCTTCAAAGGGTATAAAATAACCTGCTGTGCTACATTCAATATAGTTTGCTTATACTGGTTTCTTGAGTTGAAGGGTAGTCTTCATCTTTTCCTTATTTGTGGTTTAAATTAGAAGGTCATACAGCCCATGGTTAAAAAAAAAAAAAAAGAAAAGAAAAGTCAACACTCACCTCCCCTGTAATTCTGGCTTCTGTTGCCTATTGACCAGCCTAGTTTGAAACAGTGCTTGGAAGAGATTCATTCCCTTGAGGTATCATGATCATTTTTCATGAACAACCACTGTTCATTCTCTCTGGAGAGGCTTTGATTCACTTTCAGCCTATCTGCTGCATATGTAAGATATCTTTTCAAAGTGTATATCAGTGAAATTCTTCTCCTGGCTTTTCACCTACTAATTGCAAGCAGGGAAATAGTTCTGCTTTTTCAAACAAAGCCACAATTTTTAAATCTTCCCTCAGTTTAAGTATGGTTGTAGAGATGTATAAATATATAAATTGTGATCATGATAATGAGAAGCTTTCATCTTCGCTTGAAATAGCATCTGTCTGCTGTAACAACTTTAAAATCTTGATTGATAAAGGATTTAGACCTGGTTTTAATTATTGTCTTATATACTTGGCAAAGGTTAATATTTTGCGCAGGGAAAAAGATTAGGCTATAATTCCTGGATTTAAGGCAGGGACTGCAGAATTTCGCTTAACTATGCATTTCAATGCTAGAGAAAACATAAATTTTTGAAATGAAGAAATTTACTGTTTGTTTGAGAAATAGGGAAAGTTCTTTCATGGCTTGTTCAGTTTGTAAACAGAGAGCTTATTAGCTCAATGTAATTGGGAAGAAAAATAATTCCACATGCATTTGTATAGAAAATCAAGTTTTTAAAATAAAAGGGAAGTCTCAGACTAGTAAACATAATATAAGTTTTCTGTTCAGGATTTGAAATTCATTAATGACTCATTGGTCCTAAAGTTAACGGAATTACCCTAGCTTTCATTTGGCCATATTTTAAATTTATCAGACACAACCATACACCAAATCAAGTAAGTTTGCAAACTTTGTTTCTTCAACTGCTGCCAATTATATGAAACAAACAACTATATTATCTCTGTCATATTAATTCTTGTAATGCCATCTTTTAGGACACCACAGGCATCATAAGGTATATACCTGTTGTTTTGGTTTGGGTTGGGTTGGGTTTTTTTGGTTTGTTTTGTTTTTCATTTTCAGCATTCCTTCAGGGTTGTTGTTTTTTTCCTACAAGTTGTTTTTTAGGGGTTTTTTGGTTTGTGGTTGGGGTTTTTTTTGCCATCTAGATCTATAGTCAAACACCAATACATGACCTGGATGTACATTGTATGATGTTAGTATTTTAAAGAAATAACAAACTCTAGTTTCTAAACAAAAAAAAGAAATTTTCATCTCATTTGTAACTGTAAAGTTACAGACTGAGTTAATTTTTCTACACAAAGTGTACAGATTTTAAGTCCATGGGAATCATGTCCTGTGTTTTAAAATATTTCTTAAATTCTGATGGTTAAGAGGGTTGATAAAGTGGCTGACATTGAATTCACAGGTTTCTGGTTTTATATTTAATACTCCAAGTCATCATCCAGACTGGATGACTATCATATCCCATTTCCTAATCCTCAAAGGTAAGTAAATGTGAGCTAAATGAAAGTACAAATTAGTATTATCATACTGGTCTCAGCAGAGAGCAAGGAACATTTTTTCATAAAAACTGAAGTTATCTTTTCTTCTGTAGAGATGATCTTCCCTGGTTTGAAGAGAGTAATTTTAAGAGTTCAGTATGATTAAATTGTAATCATGATGACATTACTTTTATAGCAAAATTAATCACTACAATGTGGAGTAGATGGAAGACTTACTTTCTACACCATCTATTGTGTGTAATATGATGTCTTTACCCCAAATCTTCAAACTGACTAGTGCAAGCTAGTGATATTATTCAGACACTATAGAACATTTTCAGATGATTACAGTAGGAATATTTGGGATCTTATGGTTAAATAGATGAGTATAATGTTAGT
Organism: Laterallus jamaicensis coturniculus; assembly: GCA_022605575.1. Classification (NCBI taxonomy): domain Eukaryota; kingdom Metazoa; phylum Chordata; class Aves; order Gruiformes; family Rallidae; genus Laterallus; species Laterallus jamaicensis. The sequence goes on from JAKCOX010000003.1 coordinate 8,008,042, forward strand.
TTATTATGAATATCAAAAAAAGTATTTAATTCAGCAAGTATCTAAGGTTTTCAGAGACACTTCCGAATCTTCAGAACATATGGAGCAGGCTTACAAACTCTGGAAATTATCTGGTCTTTGTGGTGTTGAACATTGGGTTGATAGACTTTGGTTTACAGACTTGCTATACTATTTTTGTGTCTAAGTCTTCTGGAGAGACAAACTCACATAATTCAGTGATTTCACTTCTTTAGCTTATGATTTTCATTAATCCATCTTGTGGGATATTATACAGAATACACCCATAAAGTAATTTTTTGTTTACTTAAAATATGGTATGCAGTTTTTATGCTTTCACAGAAGATATCTTTGGCTGGCTGACAGTTTATTTGAAAACTGTTTTAACTACTGTATTAATAAACAGTGCTACTTACAGATCATGGCAATATGTTTTGCATTTTCATTCCCTGTTTTTGTATTATTCAGACATGTAATGAAAACAGTATATGGGGCTAGTTTTTAAGCATTTATTTTTAACTACTGTTTATGTCTTCAAATTCATTCCTTGTGTAAGATGTGCCTAGGAAAGCAATGAATATGGATGAGACTGACCCATGTTCCTATATTTTCACATATTTTCTGCAAAAGACAGTTGTCTCTGCTAGTCTCTCTGGGAGAACTGTATCATATGCTAACCTTGAAAAAGGATTAAGGAGATGATATAATAGTTTTTCTAACTCTAGTTCAATGTTTCTTTATGATGTGATTATGAACTGAGCAGCCAAAAGATGAATAAAAAAAGATGAGCTTTCAAACCCAAGGAATAGCCTTTGTTCATATATTTCTTTCATTCAATAAAGAAAGAGGAATGAAGTCACTTCATATATGCATGACAATTCAAGCTTCTCCTAAATACTGAAGGAGTTTGTAGGATTCCATAATCCTTACTTGTTGTAGATGTGGCCTTTGCTTAAAGATACATTTTTCCAAATACTGGAATGCCAACCTGCTATGACAAGGAAAGTCTCCCTCTCATGCAGAAATGTCCATTTTTCTGCAGTTAAATGAAGAATTTTCTACCCACGAGCTATTAAAACATGACTTTTTTTCCTCCATACAAAGTGCTTATTGAAGACTGGGAGATAACGGCCTAATTAGAACAAAAACAAAACACAGGAAATTAGGAACACAATTTGTTTGACTTTCACTGTGACTTTTGGACTTTTGAAGATTCCTCTCAATATTCCCTCTTAAACGTTGAAACATTTTCCATGAAGCTTCATTCATTACTCCAGGTTCCCCTAAGGTTAGGTGCTGCCATCCTAAATGTGTTCAGCTAATGCAAAGAAAAATGAGCTTTGCAATTGTGTGGTCTTCTGTAATCTCTGCTGTGAGGCCAATAAACCTGAAATAAGCATTTGCAAAAATGTACTGTAAAAGACTCCCCAAAGCCATTGGTGCCAACTAAAAAGACATTTTTTAGTCTTTCACAGATAAAGAAAGCACTTAAGAAATGAAAGGTTTAGCTTGCTGGCAAATATTTTAACATTGGACTGAGGAATAGAAAGACATTTGACACTTAAACTTCCATAATTGAGCTATTTCAGGGATAAAGCATTTTTTTTAATTACACAATATGAAAATCATGTGGAAATAACTCTGCAGGAAACTAACAATAAACAAAACACACACATACTATCAGTATTTCCTCAATACATTGTGGCAGTAAAGCCACCCCAGAATTATCATTGGTTTGCAAAACTCCTAAAAAGTAATGTTTAGTTGTAATAAAGTCTGCTTGTATGATGATGTCTTGCAATGTGGTCTAATTACAGCTAACATAAACAAAACGATGGTTAATCCGCACAAAATGTCCAACAGTTTATAGACTTTGGCTTCAGTTTTACATTCTGAATGTGTAGGAGCTTTCAACAAAGTCCAAAGCTGCTCTAATTCCCTACAATTATTTTCTACCCCAGTGTATATACAGTGACCTACATTCTGCAGTAAAATAGCTTCTGCTGAAGGACTCCATATTTGGAGCATGTTCTGCCTTTTATGAGCGCAAGCGAAAATTTTTATGTGTATCATGAAGAGAAAGCAGAGTAGAGAGCTCCTGTGCTGTGTTCGTTCTCTCTCATTTTCCTGGGTAGAGCAGGACAAATCAATACTTCTTTGGAGTTGATACTGTCCATGGAGACATGAGTTTTGTGAGCCCATATAGTGCTAATACACATGCTAACTCTCCCTTAATCACCACTAGAAGGGTTCACAAGAGGAAGACTGCATTTGAAATAGTCTTCCTGTTGTGACTCCTGTGATTTACATTTTATGATTTTTGTAGTTTATATTTTTGATTTTTTTTTTAAATTTGATTTTAGTCTAACAGCTCCTTCTGCTCAAACATGCAATGGAAAACTGGTAAGAAGCAAGAATTTAGCCTTTTGAATGCTATGCCTCATCTCTGGATTTCATTGCATAAAAGGTAGGATTTTGTAGTGTAATATAATGGTTTAAATAAGTAAAATTTGACGTTAAAACCAGCGTTCTTCTATTCAATAAATGACACTGAAAACAACAAATAAAGGTTTACGTCTGAAAACTTGCCATCCCCTAGTTTTTTTGATCATAACAGTCACCAGTAGCTTACTTATATTAATAGAAAGAATTTGGGAAAACCAAGCAAAAATAACTAACAAATGTAGCTTCCCCCCCGCCCCCATTTCTACTTACAAAGTAGTTAGAATTCATTCAAGCCATATATAGTTACAGGGATAGTGTGTAAGATTATCCATCCTATTGCTATGTTGGTAGAAAAGAATATGTTCAGAAGATAATGAGCATAATAATTTTGATGATAGGCAGCTGGCAATATTTGCCACCAATACAAGGATGACTATCAGAAAGAAAACAAATGCAAGCATAGGGAAAAACTGAAAGGGGAAATAAAGCAGAGGAGAGTAGCTGAATTAATTTTGTAATGTATGTCAGTTCGGTACATACTGTCTTTGCGACACATCTTTTAAGAAATTTCTTCTCTGAGTGTTGAGAAACCAACTTAGCTAACTGATTCTTTGATTTCTTTGAGATTCATTTCTAGTTTTTTCTGAGGTCTATTCTTATTTATTATAAGATCAACAGCTACAAACATATATATATATATAAAATAATTGTTCTTGTACATTTCTTTTTTCTTTCATAATGTTGGATTTTTGGCTTCAATTAATAAATACTGCAAAAGAAATTATAAATTAAAAGAAAAAGAAATAGAAAAAGGAAAAAAAGGTGCAAGCGAACAAACATTGAAACTAAGTGACATAAAAGACGAAAGAGACCATCTAATTTCCTGAATGATAACAGATGGTTATTAGGTGTTTGCAGTAGGAATTTTTCTGTACAAGGGGGTTATGAAAACATCAATGCCAAAAAAATGAGTTTGAAAATTCTTATGAGTTTTACATATTTTTAGTGACCAATAGTCAATGGAGTAAAATACATGATCCAAAAATTGCATAATTACAGTGTAAAATGGCAGATTGGAACCACTGAAGCAGAATAATCACTGACTATTTTAAAAAAGTGATGTCAAATGTCAAAGAGGTAATTTAAAATATAACAAAATTATATTTTATGATGAATGCTGGATTAATTGAAAAATATTGAATAATGAAATAGTAATAATTTCTGATTTGAATGCAGTGCTTTTTTTGTCTTTTCATACTAATTTAAAGAAATTGTCTACAATGAGAATAAACCCCCTGAGGAACTGAATGTAAGCTGAGGCTTCTTAGTATACCTACAGATCATATCTGAGTAGGAAAATAGGTCATAATCTTATAATTATACATGAACACAGCATCTTTCTGCATGCAACTTATTTTAGCAATATAAAATTTATATTTGAGAGAACCTCAAGACACTCTTACGGTCAGTAATGGAGTCAATATCCAAAGTTTCTTAATATTTTCTATTCTGTGTTCTCATTAGTGTTCATAGCTTATAGAAGGGATGAACTAAGATAGTGTACCATTATGGAAAATAATAATATTTTTTTTTTAATATTTTCATGCAAAAGTCTTTTAAATGCAGGAGGTGATTCTTTCCACCGCATGTATCTTCTTCAGCTTTATGACCTCTCTGCAGCTTTGAACAGAAAACAGTGCTTAGTTGATTTAAAGAGTGTGACACGGAGCTGGAAATAATGCAATTACTGTAAATATAACTCAAAAAACCATGACAAGTGGTGTAGCTTAATGATTCTGTGGTTTCAGTAGAAGATGCTGTCTGGCAAAAAGCTTTCTGTATTCAAGACTCTTCTGGATGCCTATCTGTGCAGTATGAGCTAGGGAGCCTGCTTTGGCAGGGGGGTTGGACCTGATAATCTCTTGAGATCCCTTCCAACCCCTACAACTCTGTGATTCTGTGATTGTCAGAAAAAACCTGTTGCCACATAGTTTGTGGAAATGCCTTTCACTGTTATCAGTCTGCCTTTTTATTTGTTGGGGTTTCGGTTTGGGTTTTTTGCTTTGTTTTGTTGGGGGTCCGGGGGGTTTTGTTTGTTTGTTTTTTAAAGATTATGCAATTTTTATTGATAGGCTGATTTCCCAAAGGCAGATATCATTATAAAATGAAAAAAAAACCAAAAACCTAGCAGAAACAATGGGAATACTCTCCCTGTATCTTACTTTGGCTTCAACTGCTGGTTACATTTGATGCACAGAATTCATAAAAGTTTGTAGTCTGACATAACGGACACTGAAGTGCTTGGTTTAAGGGCAACTTAGCCACAGTGAGAACACTACCTCTCTTAGCTGGCAAAGGAGACACCATAATCAAGAAGGTTATTTTCCCAGGTTGGTACTTCCATAATTCTGGATGCTCTAACCTCTTTGGTTTCCTCAGCGGAAGAAAACCTGACGACTACTGCTCTAGGAAAACTGTGGTGAGAAAGTCAAAAACAGTGCTCTTTGTAGATCCTAGGCAGCTAGAGAAGAATAGAAGTGCTATAATAAATTACTTGTGAAAGAACAAGACTGATGATCCATAACGCTCAGTTTGTGATGTAGAGAGATTTTAAATGGCAGAGATGGGATTTAGAGTTTGCAAATCTGCCCTTAACTGTTAACAAAGTTGGATTTATGTTAAACTAAGACAGCCCCTGTCTCTACCTCACCACTGCCCAACATTGTACTTACTCCCAGTCACTTCACAGGGAAACAGCAGCACTTCTATATGCTGACTTTACCACCATCAGAATGTCAGTCATTAATATTTTGAAGAATTATAGTAGCAGATGACTAAATTCTGAGGAACTGAATTGACTAAATTCTGAGGATCTGAATCCTGTTTTTTTGATGATGTTATTTTCTGAGTTAACACAGCTTTCTTTATTGATGATTCATGTAAGAAGTTTGTTATTGTAGATTCTTTTCTGAATAACCATAAATGTTGTATTCACTCTATTTTTACAACATTTTGAGAGCTATAGCCTATGTTGTTCAGAGTGAACCACATTTTGAACTCTGGATTTGCAACTTCTTTTTTGGGGGGAAAAGAAGAAAAGTAAGATCAATCTTGTAACAAACAGAATTTCTAGACCATTAAGGAGGGAAGTATAATTTAGATCTGCATTAAAACTATCTCCTTGCAAATTTGACTTCTAACAACATGAAAAACAAAGTTATTTAATATATCTCTTTTCATTTTATTGTATAAATACTGTTTGGTGTGTGATCTCTTGGAAAAGCTTGCAGTAGAAAGTAGGAAAGACAGTTAACTTATTATGTGTTGCCCTCTGGGTTAAGGGAACCTCCTGGATGAAGAAATAATTTGTTTAACTTCAAAGATCAACCAAAATGATCATAAAAATCTTCCTGAGCCCTTCAGGAAAGTCCTGCATGTGTGGTAAAGTTGGAGGGCAAAAGGCAGGTTAAGGCATAAGCCGTCAAATGAGGAGCTTGAAGACAAAGAGAAGGGACAAGATGGTCTTGAGCAGAGTTGTGCATGCAGATGAGGAAAATTGCATAGTCAAGCTTCACAGTGAGGGGAAAGGAGGAACTTCCTTATGAGCCTGGGTGAAGAATGGGACTTGATGGAGTATGCCCAACTGACAAATCAGTGAACGTCGCTGAAAAGAGAGAATGAGAAGTTGCATCCTGCTAGAGGGCTGGAGCACCTGCCTTACAAGGAGAGGCTGAGGGAGCTGGGCTTGTTCAGCCTGGAGAAGAGAAGGCTGCGGGGGGACCTCATTGCAGCCTTCCAGTACCTGAAGGGAGCATACAAACAGGAGGGGAATCAACTTTTTAAAAGGGCAGATAATGGAAGGACAAGGGGGAATGGTTTAAAGCTGAAGGAGGGAAGATTTAGATTGAATATTAGGGGGAAGTTTTTTACGGAAAGAGTGGTGAGGTCCTGGAATAGGCTGCCCAGAGAGGTGGTGGATGCCCCATCCCTGGAAGTGTTGAAGGCCAGGTTGGATGGGGCCCTGGGCAACCTTGTGTAGATCCAGGCCTGAGGTTGGTGGCCCTGCCTGTGGCAGGGGGGTTGGAGCTTTATGATCCTTTGGGTCCCTTCCAACCCTTGACATTCTATGATTCTATGATTCTATGAAGTCAAAGATTATCTTTGTCTCATGCTTCTTTTTTGATTTTTTCTAAGCTACCATTCTCCTATGTAATGGTTTTTGTACTGGATCTGCAAGAAAAGAAAGAGCTACCTCTCAGACTGGAGTCCCATCACACCACAAAATATTTAATAATACTTTTGCAGGTCCTTTTTCTTTAGATTTGGTAACACATATTGACCTTAATAAAAAGCTCATGATGATTATATTTTATATATTCACTCATCCCCCATCTTCATTCCAACACCTCAATAAACAATTGTATTCAGATAAAAGAACAATTTTAATGTCATTGTATTTCACAAAAAGTGCTACAAAATATTTTAAAAAATTTATATAAAATATAGAAGTACTATATACTTTATAAAGCGTAGATTTCACTCAATGACTTGAATAGGATTCAGATGAGGAAATTTTAATATTTTAATTAATTAATTTTGATTATTTAAATGAAGCAAAACCTTGCAAATTTAGGACTCCAAGTCTCCAAATCTACATATAGTCACTCTGGATGCTGTTGTTTGCTACTGTGAACAGGTTGAGTCAGTCGAATTTTGCCCAGTGTGTGTGCAGATTGGTATCTTATCGAGTGTACAGTCTTTCCCACATAAGGGGCAAATAAAACCCTTCCTTGATATACCTCATAATTAGATGCATGAACTCCTTTGTACTGCAGACATTATCAAGGCTTTTTTCCTACCATCATTCCTTCTACAGGAGTAAAATGAAACCGTAGAGTTCAGATGTAGCACTGTTTGTCTCCTCATTATTACAAAGGTGTGTAGGCATAAAGAGGATAACTTTTACTAACACAAAAGGCCTACTAGCATGCATTATCCTATAGGTTTCATTGTGCTACTCATACAGGAGGGGTTATGCATGATCAAAGCAAAAGATCATTAACTTGCCTCTGAGTTAGTTATGTTCTTTGAAACGAGATGCTATCCTTCAAACAAATTTTTGTGGCAACAAGAAAAGTAATTTTTAAAAGTGCATAGTACTGGGTTGAAAGAATAGTTTTCTTTCTCAATTTACCATCAAAATCCTTTTAGTGTCTGCAAACACAAGAAAGATAACACAGTTAAAACTTGTATGGTTGGATGACTGGAACAGAAAATCTCAGTTAAATTCAAGTCACTGAACACAAACTCTGAGAATAAATCTACCTACAAATGACAGTTTAAAGGAATCCAATTTTTCTAAACCTCAGATGGTGTCAGTAATATTTTAACAAACTTCGAGTGTATGGTGACATGCAATGTAACCATAGATTAAGCCATCAGACTTTAGGATTGAAAGATTTATTATGCTGCTTTTTTTTTTTTTTTAAATTGACCAGATCCAGGAAAAGTGCACACTTGCCATGAATGCTGAGCTATTTATAATAATCCTAACCTAAAATTGATTGTATTCCCTATGTAATTTTGCGGAGCTTTTTTCCCTCATTAAAAGTACATTCTTGAATAACCTGAATTAGCACATGGGCAATTTCTAAATACAGGCTGATGTCATTTCATCCCTGGAAGGTGAACTAGTAGGTTAAATCCATAAACTGATATGTGTAGGCACCAATGCAGCAGGTACTAAACAAATCTCTGTGTACCCCTTGGCATGTAACCAGGTTTTAGTAATGAAGGCTGTATCACCAAGTCTTTCCAATTTCACAGAATCACAGAATCGTAGGGGTTGGAAGGGACCTCGAGAGATCATTGGGTCCAACCCCCCTGCCAAAGCAGGCTCCCTAGCTCATATTGCACAGATAAGTGTCCAGACGAGTCTTGAATATTTCCAGAGGAGACTCTACCATCTCCCTGGGCAGCCTGTCCCAGGGCTTTGTCACCCTTACTGTGTAAAAGTTCTGCCACATGTTGGTGCAGAACTACCTGTGCTCCAGTTTGCATCCATTGCTCCTTGTCCTGTCTCCACAGACCATTGAAAAGGGGCTGGCCAATTCCCCCTGCATCCCATGTTTTCCAATTTTGTAATTGGCATAACTTTAACAGACTCAGCCTAGAGCAGAATCTGATTTTTGTATTTTAAATCAGTTGTAAATTTTTTCCACATGTGTCTTCAAAGCATCTGTAACTTTCAAGTACATTTTTTTTCCCTTGCTGAATTTGACAACAAATGAGATATGAAAAGGCTTTGTTTGAAGAGCACATCTCTAAAGTTTTAGCACAGTGCCTCAATTTCCATTCCTCTGTTGTGTAATTTACTTTCTGTTCCTATTCCTACTGAGAACTGCACCTCTGGAAAGAGAATATCAGATATGCATATGCCGCACTAAATTAAACTCGTCAGTGGTATTGTAGAAAAATACCACATAAAAACTAAAGCACACTTTAACACATATAAGTGCTTTACTGCATGTAATAACTAACCATTTATAAAAGCATTAATGATGATTCTAACACATAGGAAAAGAGAAAAATCAAGTGTCCAAGCTTGAAACATGTATCTTAACTTATTCCAGTTAAACAAGAGATTGTAAAGCATATATTCATTTACCCAGTTAATGTGACTGGTGTTGGAAATAGAGTTAGCTGACTAGGATCAAATCTATTCAAAACCAGTAAACAAAGCATGAAACATTCCTAAAATGAGGGGTCTTTGACACCAATGTAATGTTCATCAGGTTAGTAGATAAACTATTTTGAAGAAAATATTCCTCTGAGTTTGGAGAAAATGAATTTGGGAAAAATAATAAAAATCATTGTGATTCATTGTGTCAGAAGGCAGAGACTGAGCATTTGAGAAGAGGATAGGGAAATAGATTTTCTCTATTACTTGTAATGACCTTTAGAAATCTACTGGGAACAATTTTGTTTTCTTAAACTAACCACTCTAAACTGCCTAACTGCAATCCTGACCTATTATCATAGTAACAGATAATGTCATAACACGGATCTATCACAATTTAGTTTCTAAATATATTACATATCTTTTTTCTCTCTTTTTCTCTCAGTGTCATCCTGCAGTCTGAAGCTGCTTTTGACGACAGTTCTGGAAAATGAAAAAGTCGTGGAATGTGTGGGAACCAAGAGCCTGGGACACTACTAAACTGTCATAACTTGAAAACTGTGTCATCCATGAAATAACACATACCCCAGTTTATATTGTACTGTTTAGATTAGAACATAAACTGTAGCACATGGAAACTTTTCCATATGCGCTGTGTGCCAATGCCTAGGATTAAAGCTGGAGGCTCAATGCTCTAAGTTTGGAACTAGGAACCTCAAGATCCTAATCAGACATCACCTATCTCTCCTCTACATTTTATAGGAGACCTTTTTTTTTTTTTAATATACTGAGAATCCCCTGTTGCCTGATGCTTAAAGTCAGTATAATCCAGAAACTGTATAGACAACAGTGCTTAAATGTTCCTTTTAGTTTAATAATTTCTGTCTTGTTTGACTAAGTAAATTGGAAGTTGAAGACTGGGATTCTGAATAGGAAGTCAGAGTCTGTATATACAGTAATGTGGATATAATGGGCTTATTATAAGCAGGGAAGTCTACTAGTAATTTGAACAGAAGTTAGGTATCAAAAGATGTGGTTTGTATTCTTATCACTAGCCACTGTTTTATTTGTGCTTCTGGATAATCCACAAAGGCCAAAATTTTCACACATGTTGAGTTATAAAATATAGATTAGACCAATCCACCACTTTGGAGAAACTCTGTGCGGTCACATGGATCAAAAGCACAGAAAATTTTAAAAGTAGTTTGGAAGGTTGACATTTCAGGTCAGGATTGTGCATCATGCATTTTTAAATGCTTAAAAGGCAACCTGATTTTAACTACTTGAAATTTCATTGTCAGGCCTCAGGGTGAAGTTTTCAACAGATAATTATGGAAGAAATTGCCCAGCTATTTCTTATTCTGAGATTGAGAATTAGAATCATATGGAGATCAGAAATTACCTTCAGGAAAGGATTTTGAGTCATTAAAAGGAGTATCACTGGGAATCAGAATCATCCCATAGAAATGTTGATACTGTTTGAGAAGAATAATAAGAAGGGATTATCGTCCTTATGTTTTCTGTTTCAAAGTTCCCTATTATCAGATTTCATCAGGAAGGAATGTTTAATCACTGATCATGTAATTTCTTAACCTTTAGTTTTGGAACTAAATTATTCTTCTTTTTTTTTCTTTTTTTTTTTTTTCTTTCTGTAAGAGATGTTCTCCAGTTCTTTAATCATTTTCCTGGACTTCCCCAAAACTTTTCCAATTTTTCATCATTTTTCTTTGAATGCATAATTATCTACAATAATGTTGAAGGGATGGTTTCAGTGCCAGTACAGATGTAATATAACCTCTTCACTCATACTTGGCATTTTCTTACTAAAGCTTTCAAGGACATTTGTATTCCACAATGAAATCTCATGTTCAAGTAATTATCCATGCTGACCTCTAAGTCACTCAATATTTCTCTCATTCCTTAGAATTCCCAATCCTGAAAAATGACTTGCATTCCTTGTTCATAATTCTGTTCTTTCCACTTGGCAGTGTTGAAACACCCATCATTTTCCCACAGTATGTTTACCAAGAAATTGAGATCATTCTGTGTATGTGACAGTCTTTTAGCTACTACTAACTCTCTTGATCTTTATGTCATTAGCAGATTTTATAATAATGTAATTATATTGTCTTTCCTCAAGTGATTGATTAAAAAGGTTAGTCAATAACTAAAATCTAAGGGCTGACATTAGAAACATTACTTATGAAAATATTTTTTATTTTTTAAAACATATTTAGCTTGTTTTAACCTTTTAAATGTGCAACATTGCCCATCAATTACCATAATGTAGGTCTAAATGTACCTACAGTGAAAAATCTGAAGCTGATCATCCAAGCCTCAGATGTACTCTGACATAAAGTACAATAGTTTGAAAAACACATTTTAATAAATGACAATCAATAGATATATAAAGCAAAGATTTCTTTGCTTCCCTTATAAATCTTTTATATTTTGTATCTTTTGCTATACCTTTATGACTATCAGCTCCTCCTCTTTTCTGACATAATTATTAGTTAATTAATTGATGCTTTCAGTTTCCTTTTATGTCTGTTTTAGCTAGCACAGCCTTCTTCCTCAGCAGAATTTTTTTGCACTGAAAGAATTCCCAATTATCAGTCACATTTAATTACTTTCTCCCAATAGAATTTCCTCCTAATTGTTATCAACTGAAGCTAGCCTATAAAATTTAAATGAAATGTAAATATGGTAGAGGTTGGGACTTTACTCTGCACTCCCAGATATAATTGACTCTGTATTTCTTGTACTGTACCAGTTGTTAATTTTTGTTCTGACATCAATGCTTCTTTACATATGGAGATAAAAAGCCTGTGATTCCTATATATAAAATGTCACATTTTGTTTCAGATTATGTTTTATATTTTTATATGTCCTGAAAGTTTCCATGAATCTGACTGCCAACATGTGTCAGTAAGAACTGAAATCCCTTGCAATAATGCATGTTTCTCCACCCACATATGATACATTGGTCTTTAAAGGGTTGATCATCCTGTTGTCTAGTGTGATTTGCTAATCTGTAGCTCCAGATCTAGTGCTCCATTTATTACCACAGTAAATCTGAATTGCTAAAGTTTATTTGTTTCACAACGTTGGTAACTTAGAAATAGTTAAAGTTATTTTTAACATATTATACCATCCTCCTCCTTTTTTTCCCCACTGACTTCTTCCTAAATAGGTTATAATCATCAATGGAAAGACTCTGGTAATGTGAATCTTATAGCACAATTTCATTTAGGAATTATATAAATACTACAACCCAAATTCAGCAATTCCTAAGTAGGTCAAACTCATCTCACACATTTTCATTTGTTTCCTACCTAGACTTCTCACCATAACATGTAGGGAATTAGTTTCTTCTTTGTATCCAGTTGTGGCTTAGTGATACAGGATCCTGACATGGTTTAGTGCTAAATGTAAATGTATATTTTTTCACCCTTTCACTTCCCTCTTATGTTTATCCCTCCTGGCTACTTCAACTGAACTATTCATGGAAGATTGATTCCAGGAAGCTCTAACAAGGGCACATCCTTCTTTTGCTGTGCAAGAAGGTTATAACTTCTTCTGACCCCTGACTGCTTTTCTCATGACATGGGATGAATCTCTGGGAAATGCTTTAATGTTCTTCTCCTTCAACGCCCCTTAGAGATCTCCAGAGTCTTTTGCAACTAGTCATATATAGTGATATCAGTCATATCCATGATCATGCTCTTAGGACCACTTTGAACTACAAGATCTTTTCCTGACTACCTACAAAGCAAACTGGAGTAATTCCAGTTGTGTAATTGCACCTTCTGTCTTGGCTCCAAGGGGAAAGCAAAACATCCTTTTGTTGACTTGCTCATCACAGTACACTTATTATGTTCTTTGTGGGACAAAATACCAATGATGGGTGTTTTCTTTCCTTGGATCATTGCAGACCTTCCTGTGTCCTTTAAAAACTGCTTCATTTCTAGTTGTAAACCCCATATTCCAACAGTAGTGAAGGTCTGTAAAGATCTACCTTCAAGGTACAATGTAGTGCATTGTTTGAATTGTATGTTTAAATGAGGCCTAGGGACACAGGTTTAATAATTAAAACATAATTATTAATTATCAATGCTTATTCTGAGTTATAAGTGAGATGTGTTCTCTGATAAAAATAAAAGGTGAGAGGAAATCTACACATAAGTATATATAAGTGCAATTCAGATAAATACAGGTTACAGTAAAGATTGACACATAATACAAGACTAAACTTATTTCTACATTTTTAATATTTTTATTCCCTAATTTAATAATACTAGTGTTACTAAACTGTAGATTTTACACTGTTGTTAAATATTACATGTAGGTTTTAAAAATAAGTTGTCATTGTTAGTGTATATTTTATCATGATCACAGTCATTTTCTTCTAGAATCATTCTCCATTTCTAGGGACTGAGTCAAAACTATGAGAAGTACATATTTCCATGAGACCATAAAGAAAAAAAAAAGACAAAAAAAGAAATTAAATATTTTCACACATGAATAATTCTCTGTAGACTTCAAAACTCCCTTTCACCATCCAGATCCTCTGAGGTCTAACATTTCATATCCCTTTATTTTATATAGCTAAAACAGTGCATTGCACTAGAGAATACTCTGTGATTTATCATTGCTGGTTTAATCAGGGAACTGCTCTTTTAGATATGCTGTTTGCCTGAAATGCTGTCCCTGCTGGACTATTTAGTTAGATTGGAAAAACAGTGGCAGATTCTGTGACCCTATTCAGGTTAAAAACCTGATAAGTTACTCTTTTTTTTCTTTTATGTCCTTTATAAATAAGTTTCTGTGTCCACTTCTTAGATTACTCTCCTCCTTACTATCTTTTCCTAGAAGAAGGCTTAATTAGATGATGACCTAAAGAGTTGAATAGACACCTAAACACTCAAGTATTAGATGTTATTCTAGACATATCAAATTTTAGTGTGATTTTCAGAATGTTGCCTAAATGTGGATTTGCCATGTACAGTCTTGCCTGAAGTAATATGCAGGTACTGAGACTTAAGAGTATAGGTTTTGAAACATTTTTTTTTCTCCTGTAGGTAAGGAAGCATTTTGCCTTTTTTACACCCTAAATCTTCGGTAGAAAATGGAACTGAGAGTGTGGCTCCACACTCAAAGCATTTTTATAAATGTCATATTTTTCTCGGTATGACAACTGCACTGTGTGCTCCATGGTGATACCAGAGGAAGACCAGTACAAGGACATTTATGAGAAGATACTTCGTCAGTCTAAACTCAGGTGTATCTTTGTGGATGGTCATAGTCCCTTTATGCATGGTACTCCTGACAGGTTTGAAAATCTCAAGCCTCCTAAATATGAATGGGAATTCAATTTTTCCATCTTGGTGTAAGCATTGTCCTTCCTAGTCAACATCTGATTATATAAAGACAACAGAACATAAACTTTGTTGGTTTATAGGTTTTGTATCAGAAATACTGGGGCCAGCAGGACTAGGGAAATCTTCCCTTGTACTTGGCACTTGTTCATTTTTGTTCCAGTCACTACAGGAAAAACATTGAGGTGCTGGTACATGTCCAGAGAAGAGCAATAAAGCTGGTAAAGGGTCTAAAGAACAACTGAAGTTGCTGTTTAGCTTGGAGGAAAGGAGGCTGCAGGAAGACCTATCACTCTTTACCAAAACAGGAGGTTGTATCAGGAGAATATTAGATAGGCTATTAGGAAAGATTTCTTCCCTGAAAGTGTTATCAAGCATTGGAATGGGCTGTCCAGAGAAGTGGGGGAATCATCATCCCTGGAGGGATTTAAAAAGCACATAGATGTGGTACTTAAGGACATGGATTAGCGGTGGATTTGGCAGTGCTACATTAATGGTTGGACTTCATGATTTTAAATATCTTTCCCAACCTAAATTATTCTATGATTCCATGATTTTTATGTTGGTTTACCTTCTGTCGAAATTTGATCTGCTGGTACATACTTACTAAAGTCTAATAGTCCTGATTTTGATTTTCTTAAAATCAATACAAAGTGGGTAAACTGCTCCAATAATCTTATTTCTTTTGAATTCAAAAATTCATTACAGACACATTTTTTTTACTTTCACCTCTGTAAGTGCTTCAAAATTTCAGTTAAATGTCTAAGTAAGCTCTGGCCCTAAAATGTTTCTTTAAGTGGACAAGATTAATGATTTATAAGTTAAACGGTGTAAAGGAAAGCTTTGAAAATTTCCCTTACCACTTGTGAGCTTCATCTTAGTTCTGAACATTGGCTCAGTAACAAGAAAGTTTATGTGATCCTTCAGGTAATGAGGCTTTTAAGTCAAATCATTAACTACTGAAGTCTGGGAAACAACTTACAAAGCCAAATAAACCCAACTGAATTCCAAATGCACACTCATATACTCACTTTCACTGGGACTGACTTTGGTGTTAAAATTTAAATGAGTCCTAGTTTCCTGCACTCAGCTTTTAAGAGTTCTTTCAAATTGGTGCAAGTCCCCTATGTAGATATTTTTTATAAGGTTTAACTCTTAATTAAGTTGGTTTAGATTGAAGATTAAATTAGGAAAATAAATTGCTTAAAGGAATCACAAACTCTTTTAAATACATTTTCATATGGAATTTCCCTACGAAGTTTTGAAATCTAGTTTTTAATTCTCCATCTCCTTCTGAATCAACAACACCCAAATGTGGTGTCACTTTGTGGCACCTAGACCTAATCACACATGTATCTGATTTATGATTGTGATGAAAAACACTTGAATTTACTGTTATTTTTGGTTTAGACGTTCAAGGAAATACAGAAAATACGTATCAAGTGAGAAGTAAAAAATATGTGCCAGATCTTTTAGCTGCATTGCATAGAAAGCAAGCACTAATATCAGACAGTGTGGCTTTTCCCAAAACTTCAGTAGCACATCTGCCACCCAAATTATAAAAGTGTGTGTTGTGATATTATTTTGGATAGTAACACTTTTCTCTGTAGAGCATTACTGTTTGGAAATCAGTTTCAATGATGTTAATACAAAGATCTTAATAATAATAATAATAGCAACAACAATAATGATAATAATAAAATTAATGGAGTGGGTGGGTGTGTTTGTTTGTTTGGTGGGTTTTATTAAAGGAACTTTATCACTTAGAAATGCCTATGTCTCCTGTGTCATCTCCTGCATTAATGTTCAGTGAAATAGTCTGAGATGATCTTGAATATAAATTATGCTTATCAGCAAATGAAGCTTTTACAAAGAAATGGCAAAGGTGCACAAAGGGATGTAAATAAGGATTTGGCTTTCTGTTCTAACAGAATCATAGAATCCTCGAATCACAGACTGGTTTGGTTGTAAAGGACCTCAAAGATCACCTTGTTCCAATCCCTGTGCCATGGACAGGGGCACCCTCCACTAGACCAGGTTGCCCAAATCCCCAACCTGTGCTAGGGCTTCACCACCTTAACAGGGACAAATTTCTTACTAATATGTAATCTAAACCTTCCCTCTTCAGTTTAAAGCCATTATGGCTTGTCCTATCACTACATACTCTTCTAAGTAGTCCTTCTCCAGCTTTCCTATAGCCACCTTTAGGTACTAGAAGGCTGTAATAAGGTCTCCCTGGACTTTTCTCCAAGCTGAACAAGCCCAACTCTCTCGGCCTGTCTTCATAGGAGAGGTACTCCCACCCTCTGAATATCTTTTGACCTCCTCTGGATTTGTTTCAACAGCGTATAGAATCATAGAGTCATTTCTGTAGAAAGGAACCATTAAAAGTCACCTGGTCCAATCCCCCTGCAGTTAGGGGAATTGGTTGAAATTGATAAAAAATAAAATAAATTTATCAAATGACAACTTTACATATGGGTCAAAAGACATCTTCTGAATTATTTGGAATGGCACTGCACTGAAATTCTGCATGGAAATTGAAGCTGGAAAACAGTTTGTAGGACTAAGTTCAGATAGAGAACGCTTTGTTATACAAGAAAAAAGTCATTGATCTAAACAGAATTGAATCATATCTGAAACCTGTGACAGAACAGAAGTTATCAGCAGAATATTTTGTGAGATTCTTATATGATTTAATATTAAGCACATGAGGAAACTTGTATTTTTCTAAACATAGCGTTTATGAGGGGATGAGGGCTTAAGTATCTTCACTGTACTATTAACTGCAGAATGAACCTTAGACACCAGAGTGAAAATAATTAAGAAACATCCTTTCTTCTCTGGGCTTTGTGTTTTCAGTTCAATATCTGTTCCCACTGACACTGCACTGAGGAATATTGTGTGACTACAGTGAGCTGTGAATCTGGTGCACCGATCGTAATAGCTTTAAAAGCATATTCTTTGCATTAACCTTGATAATCACCCCTGGATAGTTTGGGGTTTTTTTCAAACTTTGCCTCTTACACATTATCTAGCGGTTCCAACAGCACTAGAAATACAGCAGCTGTCAAACTGATCTGTGAACATAATGGTAATGTAATCAGGGACTAATAATTTTGGATTGCTACAAGTGTTCACTGGAACAGAAGTTTTCATTAAAAAAAGAAAAAGAAAGAAAAGATTATTTGGTTTATGTGATAAAAGTAGGTACTAAGTTCCTTCCTATCCCACATACAGTTCTGCTCCTTGTCAGAAAGAGTACTTTCCACAAGCCCCCTCACCTGGCATTGTTAGCATCTCACTCCCTTTCCTGGAGGCTGTGTGGGAGCTGCTGTCCTGTTTTTGCAGAGAAGCTCAGTATGGCTGTTGAATCTGACCTCTATAAACAAGACTGATAAGTTTCCTATGCCTTAGAGTTGTACTTACACACAAACAAAAAAGTAAGAAATCTACCAAGAAGAATGATCTAACATGGCCATAATAATGTTTTTCACTTCTCCTTACTTGTACCATTAGTTCAGATGCTGAAGGGTACTGGATAACTCAGGCCCCAGGGAAGTGTTCATGAGTTTCAGCCTCCTCTTTAAAACATCAAATTAAAAAGTTATTTTGTTACCTCATGCTCCCATTTCTCCCAATTTGTATTTCATTCTCCCTGTCATTTTCTTCTCCCTCCTCTTTCTGCTTGATACAGCATAGCTAACTAGGAATTATACTTGAACATTGGACATTAGGAGCCTGAACATCCAGTGCATAGATCTCTGCATATCAGTAAGAACAATTCACTTCTGCATGTGAACAAAATTTTTGCACAACAGCTATACTACAATAAACGTATTTTAAAATAGATTTGTCATGTTGATAAAAGCATTCAAAAATAATAGAACTGTATTTCAGCCAGAAATACTTATGGCTTTATAGACTTAAAACAATAATGTGATATCAAATTATGTGCTTCTATTGTAACTCAGTTCAGTTTTGCAATTCTTGCTAATGTTATGTAGTTATGTGTTGTTAATTTTAGTGTGCTTCCAGCTGTAATCAGTCGCACATAAAAAAACAACTGCTACAAAGCTGGCATGCTTCTGCTGTTAATATTTTGAATCCTAACACACTCCACATGGGCTACTCCCATGCCATTGTCAAATATTTATGCACAACAGAGATGTGTGATTAATTATTTTTCCAGGGCATTCATAAAACTTGAAAAGAAATCCTTCTTGAATGAAGTAGTATGAGTTTTTCATTGCTAGCACCAAAACAAACAACCCCTACCCTGGATTCCATACTTAGTCAAATCAATTTATTTATTTATTTGTTTGTTTGTTTGTTTATTTATTAGAAAATTGAGACAAAAAAGAAAAAAAATTCAAGTATATTTCACAAAAGAAAGTTAGTGGACTTACACAGCCATCACAAAAAACCAATGGTTTCCATGTTGCACAATAACATGTATTTATAGTATTTCCTTATGATTATGGAAGAACATAGCTTCATAATCCTGTTCTGCTTCAGGAATTTCAAATCTAAGTATGAGAATTCTCTCAATCATCATGTTTTATATCCAAGATAGAGCTATAATAGGTGTTTTCTGTTAAAATTATTTTGTTTTGTTTAAACTACTTGGATATTCTCTAGATCATAAGCTTGATAACACAACTCTAGGACAAGTATACTAAATAGTGTGCAACAGATGAATTATCTCACAGTCCTGTTTTATGCTTCAGTGAAGATCTAAATGTCCTGTATGAAGTTGAAAACCTCTTAAATGGGCAAACAGAGAAAACCAGCTTAGAAATATTATCCAAGGTAGAGTCTTGAGAGCTGAGTTCAAAGGATTGCTCTTACATAGATATTGGATGTATATTGGGTATTTTTGTAATCTATCTTAGCACTTTAGCATCAATTTCTCCCATTGGGAAGATATTCAGATTATGCATGAAAGTCTGCTGATTCTGGAGTACTTCTGAAATATAAAAGACTGGGTTTCCTCTCTCTATTCCAAGTCAGGACAAGTTGAATCTGAGTTTTTGTATCCAGTATAGATCCCTTAACTCAGCTATACATATATCCTCTTTCTTTCTCCTCATATGGTTACAAAGTTGTACAGCAGTGTCAAGGAGAACAGCCAGCACACAGACTCCATTCTTGCCTATGAATGCTACAAAACCCTTGAAACCAATACAGAATGGGTTTTTCTTTCAAGGCTAGAGACACAACCCTGAAAGTTTATACTCTGCTCATCCACATTCTCACTGCTGAAATCCATGTGGATTTAATCTTATCTGTCCATGGAGATGAAGGGGGTGATACAGTTTATTTCTTTTTTTATAGGTCCTCATAAAAGTACTGTGTCAAATGTTTTAAAAACTTGGGATTGAATCCTTCTGTAGCTTATACTGGTGAAGATTTGGAATCACTTTGCTGGCATTTCAATGACAGAACTTGGCCTATAAATTTCAGTAAGTGCTTGGAAAAGTGTGTTGCTTAAGAAAGAAAAATAGAGTCTAGTCAACTAATCACCCACTGTTGCCGCTTCTAAAAAAACATTGTGTTAGGCTATGTTATACTAATAATTTAAGTGATATGCAGGAACATTCTTAGGCAGTTGAATGTGTCTTTACTATCAAGCAGTAAGACTATTTCCTGAGATTATTTTGGAAGGTGTCAACTTGGAGAATTGTTGACTTAGAGAATTTCCAGGCATATTTGGGAGCTGGAACTTCTTGGGTATAGTCTCAATTGTTCATATACAGCCCATCTATGTAGAGGTGAAGGTATACATGAACACAGATGCAGGCTGTTCTGGGTCACCTGGACTGTGTGCTGAAAAAAAGGATTGCAGAATGTGTTTAATTTAATAGCTAAATTAACATCCTAAAGTCACATTTAGGAATTATTTAAAATTTTCTGTTTATTGTAAAAAAAAAATAAAATTAAAAAACCCTACAACAGCCCAAAATCTAAAGTTTGGTGCATTGAATGTATTTTTGAAGAAAAAAAGATTTGAGGTTAAATAATTATGTAGCATGCAACAGTTTTTTGGTGGCCACAAAAAAAAAAAGAACAAGGCATCCATCCTCTTGTAACACAGTTAACACTGCTGCACATCTCAGTGCACTTGAATACATCTTTAAAGGGGGATCCATCCTCCACACACACCAAAAGCGATTCCATGCCTCCCTCCCCCCTCAAAAGCAAATTAAAAAACCTCTAACCAACCAAGAAAAGCCCCATATCAGTTACAGCACAAAAATATTAGAATGATGATAACTTTCACTATTACAATATTGCTTTTGTTTTTATGTTAAGAGTTTTAACAAGATATACAATTCTTCTAAGCATTACTAAAATAAGTAAAACTGTAAGATCATAAAGGAGCATGAAACATCAGTGCTGAGAGATTTTTGTTGTTTTTCTTTATAAGTCCTTTATCATCCTCCAATTTTCAAAGCTGCACTGGGATGAGAAACATGAACTGAACTGTTTCCTTCATAGACTGTACTTTATTTCCACTTGTCTTTTCATATAGCATTTAATTTTCCCCATCAAGCAAAAAAATTTCAGGTGATAGACAGAAGACATAGACATTAATATAGATCATTCCAAAGACAATCGATGGAGGGTTTTCTTAGCTAGTCTTAATGAAAGCCACAGCATTTAAAAACAAAGATCTATGTTTATACAATAATTTATGTTTCTAATAATGCCACTTATATGAATAACATGTTTCTTATAAACTGGATAATAAACTATATGCTAAGACCATAGCAAGCCAATGGCATATTAGTTCCTGAATTCTTAATTAAATGTGGCTCTAGGGGGCTAGGCACTAGAGTTCTGATTTTACATCCATTCATTGTTGAGCAAGGATGGGGGAGGAAAGTCAGTCTAAATCATAAAGTGAAAGTGTAAAGCAATACAATGTAACCTGAAAGCTCACTGAATCTTTCATTTCTATGTCTTTGCATCATAGGAAGGAGAATAAAAAGAAGCTATTATTTAGAAATGAATGACTGTTGCATTGAAAAAATAAAAAAAACCCCAAAACCATAAACAAAACCCCTCTGAATCCTTACAGATGAAAGACGCTATATAAAGGTATGAGTGTTAGTAGCAGTTATTAGTTACATTGACACTGCTTAGTTATGAGTTATAGAAAAAACGAGGAGAGAATTAGAATATTTGTGAACTAGGGATTGTAAAAAAAAAACCAAACCAAAACAAATCAAAACCTGACTATTATTGTTTTCCAAATCCAAACAAGTTTACAACATGTTGCAGATGTATTCCTTAAAAAAAAAAAAAAAAAAGTCTTTCTGGAAAATAATCACTTTGGAATCAATTTCTTACTCCATAGGTCTGTGAATGTATGAAAGGGAAAAAGATGGAAAGATTGATCATTTAGAAATGGAATACAGGCTTTTTTGAGGTTTTCCATGGAAAAAAAAATGGTACTCTGTCCCATCTTTCAGCTTTGAAATAGTTCTAATTCTAGTCCTGAGCTGCATTTTCACAAAGTTACAGTGACATAAATCATTCACCTACAGCCTTTTTTTTTTTTTTTCAAATTGTCTACTAAAAGCACATTATTGTCAACTAATATGCTTATTGTTATCTGTGGAAGGAAAATAGTCTGAAAAAAATTTTTTTAGAAAGAGCTGTAATGAAATTTTATTTTAAAAATTAAGGGAAAAGAAGTACTATTTTAAAATATTGGATGAGGAATTTCTATTTTAAGATTTTCAGGTTTTAATTTCACAACCAATGAGGCAGTTAAGGTCTTGAAAATAGTTCAGTTTATTTAATTGAACAGAAGGTGACAGCTAAGTTTGTTGCAAGTGTATAATCTGCAATGATATGTTCTTTTATGGCAAAAGGTAATATGGATACATGCAAGTAAGTCTGTTTTAAAATAAAGCCAAATTTGTTGTAATGTCTGAAGATAGTAATTTTGTAGCTGAAGATCTAGTCTAAGGCTAGAGAAATGTGACATTAGTGCATACTGCTTCTAGAAATTTCTTTTGTGACCTCCTAATGTCACTTCATTGTAGTTAATAAGAGCTCAAAACCTGTACAGTGGAGCAGTTAAAAGTTTTTTTTTCCTTAAAAAATGCAAAATATTATGTTTTTGCATTATTTTTAAGGTTCTTATTATAAAAGAGTTGGTTTAATTAGTTTTTAAATCGGTTGTTGACTATCTAAGAATGTTTCCAAGCCACTGTAGGCAGTGCTTCA
The DNA here is from genome assembly GCA_022605575.1 of Laterallus jamaicensis coturniculus. Taxonomy (NCBI): domain Eukaryota; kingdom Metazoa; phylum Chordata; class Aves; order Gruiformes; family Rallidae; genus Laterallus; species Laterallus jamaicensis. The sequence continues at coordinate 8,030,782 of JAKCOX010000003.1, forward strand.
TCATCTATCTAAATAGTTTTCTTACCATATAAATTCTTTAAAACCTTGTTTCTTGAAACCTCAAGGTTTTACATCAACAAACAATGTAGTAATAAAATAATTTTTTATCCAGTTAAAATATCCACTCCTTTCTGGCAAATAACCATTTTTACTGTTCTGCAAGTCAATATCTACTAAACTACTGTGCCCCATGGAGATATAATTCAGTTCAGTTTTATTTCTTTCTCTAGATTCCTGCTGGTTACCCAGCATTTAACTTCTGTTTCATTACCCAAGCAATACTATGAAATCTGTGTAGAGATAATAAAGTCAATTGGTCTGAAAATGATTCTGGGTTTGCTTAATGCTGCAGGTAAGACCAAGACATTTTATTGCAAAATTGTCAAACTGACATATTAGAAGACTAGGAGAGCGCAAAAAGGCAAAATATGTTGTAAAGATGTAAATTTAAACATTATCCAGTTTACTTCCTTCAGGTTCTCCTTCTTCATCCAAAATATTGCAACTTGGTTCATTCATGACTTTTAAAGAAATTTTTCAAAGGTTAAATATCTTCTTTGTAACTGGGCCAATCATGTCTTTTTCTGTTTGAGCAGCATACCTTCCACCATCAAATAGGTTACAGTTTGCAACACTGAACATGTGGTTTTAGATTGAATTCATGAACCAATAATTGTCATCCTATGTTACTGAAAATTCCTTCACTAGAGATATCCATAGCTTTTCCATTATTCACTTTTGTGGGTGACACTTCATTACTGGAAGACTGTTCCCTTTTTTTCCTTTGCATCCTAATTGAGATTCTTGGCACACCATGTTGAATTTTATGGTTAAGGGTAGAGCAAATTATTCACAGCTGTCCGTTGGTTAGGTGTGCTCTGTGTTTAAAAAATAGTCATCTTAGTGTTGCTTCAACCCAAAATCAAGTGTTCCCAAGGCCTGAGCTTAAACATGCCAATTTTCATACCCAATTTTCTTCTTCCTTTACTATTTTGAAAGTGTGGCTGACACTTTACAGTGTTCTCCAAACACTGATGCCTGGAGCCAGAATGGGTCTGAATTAGTAGTCAACATATAGTGCCCCAATGGGAACATCAGTTTAATTTTCCCTTATTGTAGACTTTCTGCAGCAATTTCAACTTTAATTTCTAATCAAGATAATTTCCATAGCAAAGGATTTGAATTAATGGCATTTAGCATTTGGACTGGTGGGGTTGTAATGGTTAGTTGTAAATCCTTGGACTTTACATCTTGAAATTTGTCTGAGCTCCAATGACAGCACATATTCAGATGGAGGATTTTTTTTTTTTCCCTTGTCTTGGCAAATTCCAAACTGTTTCTGGGCAGAGATATGATAATGCAACATCCACCCACCATCTATAAATCAACATTAGGCACCTGTCTCGGTACTGAAAAGTCCATTTGAAGTTACATATCCAGGATTTATCTATTTTACTGTTAAGTGTTACTGAAGATAATCCAGGTTGTCTTTCCTCCTGCATTCAGTAGAGCTGCCAGTTCCCTGTTTCTCTGCCCCAAAAAAAATTGTATCATTTGGCAAGAAACCCTAACATGTAGGATGCCAGCTGAGTATTGACAGTCTGTACTGTGGCTAGAGCCATTAAGAAATAAAATTTGCTTAGAGGCTGGCTATGTCATATCTATGCATACTGGAGAATCTGAACTGATAGCAATCTAGATTGAGATTTATAGCTAATATCTGTTGCCTTGACACAGTTCAGGAAGTGCAAAGGGAATGCACAAGGCCAGAATATGACCTTCTCAGTCAATGAAATATGAATATTCCATGTTCACTGCTTCTTGATATCTCCTGGTCAAGCTTGCTCAGATTATAAATTAAAGGATGGGCAGAGTGGGATTTTTTGTTTTACTTCACACTGTCCACTCTACCAGCATGATCTGTGATGTAAAAGTCAACTTGTGCTCTCTCTGGTTTTCACATCATCTGAGGTTATTAAGATTCTTCGACCGAAATTTAGCTGCTTGAGATACATAAGCCTGAAAACAAATCTACATTATACATTCCTATCAGGGTATCTCTGAAAAGTTTAAGTTCTAGGGGGGTTTCTAAACAATTGAGAATGGTGAAATGTCTGTTCTTTTGAACACTCTGACTCTCTGAAGCGCACTCTCTAAAGAATAGACTTCCAAGTCTGCAAAGTAATGCACACAGTTATTTGGTGAATTATGGTAAATGTGTTTGCCAGAGCAAATATTTGTTGACAGCATGAATTTTTGTGTTCAGCTTATAAGAAAAATGGATTTCAATACCAGAGGAAAAGAGTCCTTTTGTATACAAAGTAAGATGAAAGACGAATATCACTATAGAACCAGGCCTATTAATTTTCTCAAGGGAATCTTTTATCATGGCTTTTCAGTAGTTGTATTTGAAGGAAATAAATCACTTGAAAAACTTCGCAAGATGGGACAGTTGCTCTGCTCTTGTCTCTATATATGACTAGTTTGCATCAATTACGAGTCATGCTTCAGTGGATTTCTTAGACATTGAACTCTTCTTTAGGTAGTTGCCACAATTTAGAAAGCCATCCTTTTATTTGGCGAAGTACATTTCAAATATGCTATGGTCTTCAGGGTCATTATTGATGACGTTGACATCCTGCTTTTCTTTCTCAGCCGACTCCTGACCTTTTAATGCCTGACAAGCTCTTTTTCTTTCACGGATATGAGCATCTTGCTTTAGACCATAAAGTGTAAAATATTCTAAGCAGATGGACAGAGCAGCACAATGGTGTATTGAAGTTCAGTATTATTTTAGATTTCTTGAGATTTGGTCTTATTAATGTGCATTGGAAAATATTTTCCCATTTAATATTAATTTATTCACCACACAGTAAAATGAAACAAAAATAGTCTGACTATTCCAAATAATTTATAGGTAATTTTACTTACAGCAATTTATGAAAGAGAAGAAAATAGTATATTTGTATACAAATTAAAAGTTAGTGTTGGAGAAAACTAATTGGACAAAAAAAGATTTTAATGATAAGCATTCACAAAAATATTTTTTTATTTGTAATAGCTTTAAGGATTTAGAGAATATTGGTTAATAATAATAAATATATTAATGAGATATTGAAGAGATTGTGTTTAATTTATATGAAAAAAAGGTCACTATAGCTCTCATAAAATAAATTGTTCATAAAAATAGAACAGTTTATGGTGTATATATGGCAAATGTGACATTGTTTCTCAGTCAGAAAGGAAATTCAGTCTCAACACACCATATTCACACTTAGTGCTTTGACAGAGGTCAAAGAAGTCTCATAAGCATTGTAGCTCAGTATGTTATGATTCTTTTCCTTGTAAATGCAAGTCAGACCAGTGTAGGAAAATGAATAAACATGAAAAAAAAGAAAAAAAAAACCATAACAGCTTTGAAATATTTTGTCTCATCCCCATGTGAATCAGGACCACTCAGAATATATTCCTTTTCAGGCTGCAGTGTTACTGAAAGCAGCTGTCTGCAAAATGTGATAATAAATGGTGCTATTAGCAGTACTACTGTGGTAGCCCAGCCATTTTGTTGAAGTATTTTAACCTCAGATAGGTTTAAAGATGTTCAAAGACATAGTTAAAGAAACCAAAATATGTTATTTTTTTTTAAAGTACTTTGTATATTGACTTAACGATTCACTTATAGGTAACCAGGTTAAAAGGAAAAGCTTCACTATACACTTTCTATCTTGTTTAAAGAAATTTTTGAGTCATAGAAATGGATAAGAAGCAGGTACATCAGGGAACTTTAATCATCACTCCTCAGATTAACAAGACAAAAAATAAAAATAATTATATTCCCTCTTTATTTTTTTTGTAAAATATAGGTAAGTTGGTGTTTCTGCCTGCAATTGAATCTGAGGCTCAGTATTACAAATTCAGTGAAACTTTGAGAAGAAGTATTGAGATTCTTTCAGAATTTAGCTGAAATTAACATGGAGGTTAACGGTTACATTCCATTAAACCTAACAATTTATATAATATTTTATATTTTTTTTAAATTATCTAAGTTTTCAGTGCAGTCACCAAGAAAGAAAATAAATATTCATTACTGCCCTTATGAAAATTTTGGAACTATTGAAATGAAAGTGCTTCTTTAAAGAGTATGTTGGCCCAGCCCACATCTGATTCACAGCGTTTTACAGCTGCCATAAATATGGTGGTACAAAACATACAAAGTTCAAAGAACAGCTGCATATTTGTGATCTGATCCAGAAATGTGATAAAGGCAGTCAACAATCAAAGCAAATGAAGGATGGTTAGTGTATTGTGCAGGACTCTCACATTCTTGAAGCATCAGTCTCAAAATAAATTACTGTGATAAAGCTTCTATAATAGGGAACCTCCATAACAGTTACATCTCTGTAAACAGCAGTGTGAACGGCAGAGCATAAAGCTAACAAATGTTCTACATTAAACCTTCGGGATCAATAACATTTTTAAGATGTTATGAAACAAAGCATTCAGTGTTGAAAATAACAGCCTCAGCTTTATGCAGATAAAAGAAGAAGGAAAAAAAAGCAACAAACCAGACTCCATGTCTTTATGCAGAAATATAGTTGCAGAGCCAAAGCTCCCATTGTTCCTTAATGGTTATGTTGCAGTGTAATGAGAAGAGACTCAATAGAATCTGAAATTAATAGCAGGTGAACTTAGGAGGAATAAAAGATATACATAGGTCCCGTAATTACCCTTTTCTAATTTATGTTGTGAAGTGTGGAATGTGGTCTTCCTGCTTAGTGCTGTTAGTGGAAAAGGGAGATACTTCTATGACAAAGTTGCATGGATGAATGGAAAACTGATGTGCAGGTGATACATGCCCTCATTGTCTACCAGCTGCAAAGATCTGATACTGTCAGATTAGTGAAGTACTGCTGTTGCAATCCTCAGAAGAAAAACCTTTTCCAGCTGTTGGAATGAGCTGCTGGAATAAGATTAATTAGAAGCAGAGATCAGCGTCAGCTTCTGGAGATGAAGAGAGCTGAGCTGTTCTTCTTTTCCTTGTCTATATGAATTAGAACTCTATGTGAAAATGCATACAAGATTAACTTTGTATATGGTACAGAGACAAAACTATAAACCAAGTGTGTAATTATTTTGGGTGGAATTTGGTTCTGGATTTAGACACCTAACTATAGAAGTGCTGTGTTTCTCATGTATGTCTCCATATATGGACAAGACATCTGAGCTCCTTTTAAAGTCAGTGTAGACTTCTTGATGTACTTAGAGTCTAAAGAACAGTGAGACTGCACAAATCCAAAGTGTGTTCACTGAAAAGATTAAGTCACTATAACATCAGACAGTACTATTGTCTTTGGATTAAATCTACCTTGATCATTTTATTCTGTCTCTCTCTTTTCTTTTTAATAGTGGTGATGAGAATTTACAAAAGGAAAAGAAAAAAAATCCTGCATTATTTTTAAAATTTTAGCTGTGATTAGGAAATATCTGGAAAAATTACTGCAATGATTTGAAAACGTATGAATAAACCAACACAAAAATCTCCCTTTCTTCTTTCCATCCATAACTCATTTCATTTCTTCTTTTTCTAAAAATAAAAACATGCTATCCAGACCTCAACTTTTAGTAGTCTGGTAATCTCACTGCAAAATTTTAACATCTAAATCTATATTGAAAAGGTCTTTGATTAAAACATCAGGATACAAACATCTAAAAAATAGCGATATTAACTAATTCACTCATTGAATGAAAAGAGACACTGCTGTTTAATCTTGTCCAGAAAGCAGGAAACAGGGCCAAATTTGGAAACTGAGAAAGAGAATAGCATGGTATTATCCTAGCCGAACCCAGTATTAAAATTTAAAACCTGTGTAAATTCACATATGGTTTTCAAGATGGAGACTAAGAAGCTAAAAAAATTAGTAGCTAAAATGTGAATTTATTCTAATCCTCAGATACACCACTAAAAAAGACGTGAAAACAAAATTTTTATTTTACTCTGTCCAGGCCACTGATTCACTCTTGACAATGCCTCATTATCCTCATCTGCAAAATGGAGTTAATTAAGCCTTCTCTGCTCATGGAATCCTATTTAAATTAGAATGAGCAACCATTTGATATGCTTAATATTGGTGTTTTTAAAGACTGAAAAAATATTGTAACATTCAATTTTTTTCTCATGTTTCTCAAGTGTGGCACAGATGCCTTAAAATCAAAAATGGAAAAACGGGAAAAGACAAATTCATGAACTTCATTTCTCTCCCTTTTTATCTAGATGATGCCACTAACTTTTGATCAGAGTAGGCACTTACTGTTTCTTATTATAAAGGAATATAGCTTTCTTGACAGAGAAGAATGAGATTCAGAAAATTGCAGTCTCTCACAAGTCTGTGTTAATTTTCTTAATTAAATTCTGTCTCACTTTAAAAGGTTACAATGCCTCTTTATTTACAGAACAGCTTATTCATTCAGTTCTTTTTTCCCCCTTGAGCATGTCAGAAGCTGTTAATGTCGATACAGTTTGACATTTTGCCCAGACTGCATCAAACCACAAACCTGAGAATAGAATGTGGCCATTAACAATTTAATAACCTGTTGCAATACTTAATTTTTTTCTACATCAGCAGTGTCACACTTGATAACGGTGTGAATTTTACCTTTACTGAATGAGATGAGACTATTTACATGCCATGGTTCCTAAAGTGCCTCAGAACCATAAGTAGTCAGAAGTTTCACTTTTAAGTGCTGGCTATTTGAAAATGTCAGAAATCATAAGTATACTTCAGGTGAGAATTGACTAAAAGGCAGAAGTTTTGTCTGAGGACTAGACATGAAATTCTTGATTCAGTATAGTAGGTAAGCACATGCTTAATCTGAAAAATATCACAACCATTGGCATCGGTAGAAATGCTTTCACACATAAGCTAGATATATGATAAAATACTTTAATGACTTAAACTTCTGTTCATGTCACAGTCTTTGTAAAAGTCAATAAAGCCTATAAAACCATTTAATTGATTTCAATAAACTTTAGCTCTTACGTTGTAATGAAAAATACCAAAACTTTATATGGAACATGGATTTTAGAACAGTTTTCATAATCAGTGTGCAGAAGTAGATTTTGGGTAAAATGAGAAATATCTCAGGCAAGCAATGGTTAAGATAAAATATATATTATATCTAATGGTGGATTTGCCTAAAAGATAGAAGATCACATTAACATTTTCAAAAAGTTTATCACTCCAGCAGTGTTAAGATGGAGCAGAAATATCCAATATTTTATGTGTTTAATACAGTCATAAAATCATAGAATTACCTGGGTTGGAAGAGACCCTTAAGATCATTGAGTCCAACCACTGCCTAATTCTGACTAGTCCACCTCTAGATCATGTCCTTAAGCACTTCATCTACATAGCTTTTAAATACCTCCAGGGATGGTGACTCTATTACTTCCCTGGGTAGCCTAGTCCAATGCTTCACAACCACTCCAATAAAGAAATTTTTCCTAATATCTAACCTAAGTCATCCAAGAGACCAACCCTGACATCTCTGCAACCTCCTTGCAGGTAGCTGTAGAGAGCAATAAGGTCTCCTCTCAGCCTCCTTTTCTCAAGACTAAAAAGCCCAGCTCCCTCAGCCATTCCTCACAGGACTTGTGCTCCAGACCCTTCACCGGCTTCGTTGCCCTCCTCTGGACGTGCTCCAGCATCTCAACACCCTTCATGTAGTGAAGGGCCCAAAACTGAACACAGTACAGGTGCAGCTTCACTAGAGCTCACTACAGTGTAAGAATCACTTCCCTACTCCTGCTGGTTACACTATTACTGATAAGGGCCAGGATGCTGTTGGCCTTTTTGGCCACCTGGGCACACTGCCAGCTCAAGTTCAGCTGACTGTCAACTAACACCCCCAGGACCTTCTCCTCCACAGAGCAGTCCAGCCACTGTGACCCAAGCCTGTAGCGCTGCTTCGGGTTATTGTGACCAAAGTGCAGGACCCAGCTCTTGGCCTTGTTGAACCCCAGAAAGCTGGCCTCTGCAGAGCCATCCTGCCTTCCAGCAGATAGATACTACCACACAATTTGGTGTCATCTACAAACTTACTGAGGGTTCACTCAATTCCCTCTTCTAGTTCATTAATGAAGATGTTAAACAGGACTGGGCCCAGCACCCAGCCCTGGGGAGCACTGCTTGTGACCTGCCGCCAGCTGGATTTAACTCCATTTACCACAACTCTCAGTCATGCTGTAGCTGGCAATTATGTAGCTTTCTCCTGTCTCCTTGGCTAAGAGTGTGTTTCTTTCCTGATGATATGGGAAATTTCTTGTAGCATACTGAACCAAAACCTAGTACAATGCTCACAATTCATTCTATGAAAACTGAAACTGTTGTAGTCTGAAGAAGTATCTCTTTTTTCAAATGTATGTCCATACACTAACATCTGATTTTCGTTATAGATCTATACTTTTACAATAACTTCATTGGTTTTCATGGAATTCTTGCCAGTTTATATTGTTCTGAGTGCATGATTTGGGACTGCTTCACAAAAGTTTTGTCAGGATAGCCCAAGCTTCTGTAACTAAATGTTTCTTTATTTTGACCTGTAGAGCTATTTAAGCTGGTTGGTAGTTTATTTCCTTGTGTCTTTTTTACCATCTGTATAAAAAATGTAAGAAGATTTATTCTGGCTTATGCTCAGTAAGCATTGTTCTTCTACAAAAAAAGTTTTACAGCATCACAGAATGACAGGCATTGGAAGGGACCTCATCTAGTCCAATCCCCCCACCAGAGCTGTATCACCTAGAACTGGTTGCACAGGATAGCATTCAGGCAGGAGTTGGATCTCTTCAAAGAATGAGAGCGCACAGCCTCTCTGGGAAGCCTGTCCCAGTGCTCCGTCACCCTCACAGTGAAGCAGTTTTTCCTCATGTTCAGACAGAACTTTGTTGCCATTTGTGCCCATTGTTCCTAGTCCTGTCACTGGGCACCGTTGAGAAGAGACTCTGGCCCCTTCCTCTAGTCAACTACTCTTTAGATATTTATAAGCATTAATGAACCCCCATCTCAGTCTTCTCTAGACTAAGTTGACCCATCTCATAGGAGAGATGCTTAAGTCCCTCATCATCTCTGTAGCCCTATGTTGGACTCTCTCCAGTTGTTTCCTGTCTTTCTTGAACAGGGGAGCCCAGACCTGGACCCGTTACTCCAGCTGCGGCCTCAGCAGGGCAGAATAGATTGGAGGATAACCTCTGCAGAGCTGCTTCCCAGCAGGTCAGCCCCTAACCTCTACTGGTGCCTGGGGTTATTCCTCCCTAGGTGCAGGACTCTACACTTGCCCTTACTGAATTTCATTTCTACCCAACTCTCTAGTCTGTAAAGATCCTGCTGAATGGCAACAAAGTCTTCTGTTGTGATGCAGCAGGGCATGTCTGTTTCAAAATTTCCTTAGGTTTTACAGACTTGAACTTTTGTGGGCTTGCATCATTGCAAATATTGTACTGTCTGCTTGAAGTCAAGCTGCAAATATCTGACATCAATCTTCCTAGAGGTAGTAGCAAAATAGTTAGCAGATGATGGAAGAAACTCTCCCAAGAGATAAAAAACATAATTTCTTCAAAAATGCATGTATTGACCTACAAAATATACTCCACTTGTGCAAAAAAATACTGCAACAAACTGCACAACTTATTATTAGGACACACTTCGGAAATGAGACGTTGCGGTGCAATTGTGTATGCATGCATCTCTGTATATCTAAAACAATCAGTCCTAGATAAAATTCTAAAATCAGTATCTCTCCCCATATGATTAAAATTAGGTAGTAGATTAAATAGCAACAGATTATAATTAATTAGAATTACTTTTTTCATTTACTTCTTCTAGGACCATTTTCTCATCCCATGAAAAACCTATCAAACTTTCCCCAAAAATGCCTTCAAGTAGAGAATAATTCATATAATTTGAGAAAATTATGAACCTTCAATTTAAAGTTGTTTGGTTGGGGGTTTTTTGGCGAGTGGGGGGTGGGTTATTTGTGCTGTTTGTTTTTATTTCTTTGGTCTGCTGTGTTTTGCTTTTAGATTCAATATGATTTACCTATAATCCCTGCTGAAAGAAGCCTAATTCAGCATGCAGGTGCTGTAAATATTTGGATGATGTGCCTGAAAAGGCATTCAGCGATATACAGTGCAGTTCTGGTTTTCTAGCACCAAATTACATTTGTTGTTTACTATGAACTCTTTCCATAACTCTTCACAAATTTTAAACTTCTTTTACAATTCCATTTTGTCTAAGAGACAGTAGATCACATTCAGGGGTGTAGCACAACTGATGGCTTCTGCAGGACCAACGAAATATAATGCCTGCTTTAGATATTTTTCTCTGACAGTGCATTCCATCAAGACTTAACAAATTCGTTTCTCATTTGACAACTCAGTTTTGTGTAGCAGCCAGCAGCCTTGCCCTGAAATAGGCTGAGTGCTCTCAGACTATTATTTTGATTTGTACAACTCTGCCTTTATAGCTCTTTGATAAGATTATAGAGATGCTGTAGTCTGATGTCAAGGGGAATTTCTACTGTGGTTAAGAAACAGCAACACCTAAAGAACATTAGGAGAAATAGACAATATGATGCATCTCTTCTTGTATATACAGTGACATCTAGAGTTACCATTAGTATTCCCTAATCTGCAACTAAGTTAAAGGCTATCATCTGCTGCAGCTTTAATAGATTGCATTAGAATTACGGCAAATGACCCTTGCAGCTCCTTTAAACTTGATCGATCACAATGTAATTGTCAAGGCGGACTAGCAATTAATTTTCATTAGTCAGGGAAGTCATTAATGCTTGCTGTTAGAGAAAATGACTATTAGATTGAAATGGAAGGGATTCAATCATTTTTTACAATTAAAAATGTTGGCCTAATTTGCTTGTTCCTAATTTGCTTGTTCCATATGGGAAGACACAGAAGAATATCTTTGCAGCTCCATTACCATGTGCTATTCCTGCTGTGATGCACTGGTTCCATAAAAGAGTTGAATATGCCCCTTTTCATTCTGAAAGGGAAGGCATTTATTGTAGAAATTCCATTGGGAATATTATTTTTAAAGAACACTCCATCTTTTTTTTTTAATTTTTTTTTTCTATTGCCTTTAAAGAGATGCTGGAATTTAATGCTATGGTGAAAGGCGTGCTTCCTCAAGTCAAAGTACTATTTGTTTTTCTTTTGACATACAGGGCTTTTTTACTGAATAAGACAGAGGAGTTGAAAGATCCCAGGACCAGCTGCCTTGATAAATACTAAATTGCCTGGCAATGACAGTTAGCTGTGATATAGCTGCTTGACATCATGGGTGATACTACAATGCTCTTAATTCACACAGCACATTTCATCTGAGAACTTCAAAAGGTTCCTAGTCAAATACAGAAGTCAAATTGGAACAGAAAACTCCAAGATGGAGTTTTTGTAAATGCTTAGTCTTCCCATTTAATTAATTGGTATTGTTTTCCCATACCCTCAGTGTTAGGACACACTTTACTGAGACAATTTTTGTTATCCAAAAAGCATATTCTGTTTCAATGCATCATCTTAATATCTATTTTTTAATTTATTTTGAGAAGAAAAGCAAAGGTTTCTAGGCCTAACGTATTCCTTCTGGGACCAAATGTCACCTACGTTTTAGTTACCTAATGAACATCTCTTTTTCTTAGCATGTATGGCCTTTCTTTGTAAAGAAAAAGCTAGAAAGCAGTGGTATTTGAATGTTTTCATAAAATCTCCTATCTCAGTTTAAGTCAATAAATTAGGTGAACATGATGTACCTCTAAAGGCTTTCAAAACCAGTTTATGCTGTTCCTTGACTAAAGGAATTTAGGCATTGCAATGAGTAACACACTTAAAATTTATGTGCTTATAAAAAAAGATATATATTCATATTGCTTGTTATACTAAGAAGGGTTTAGAAAGTTTGAAGCCAAGCATGAAAGTATAATGATCTCAAAAGTAGCTAAGACACTATACATAGGAATAAGGCTAAGTTTTTAGGCTTCGGAAGTTCAGTAAGATTCTGGAAAGCTACTAATTAAAATTCCATTGATTTCAGGCCTGGACAAGTTGATTTGGGTAGCCTTTTCTACTACATTTTGGGAGGGGTTGGGTTTGGTGGTTGGTGGTGGTTTGCTTGGTTGGGATTTTTTTTTTTGGTAAGGGATGTTAAAGGGAATTAGTTACTTAGCTTCTAAGAACCTTATTTTCTTCTTTAGAAATATGGAACAGGTTTCAGATCATTTAGTTTGACATGTACATTGGCTTCTATATAGTCAATGAATGCAGAGATACCCAGGAAGTGGAATTCACCTGATCTATTTTGATGTTAATACTGTGAGGAGGTAACTGGTATCCTATTGTCTTCTTTTAATTTGTCCACCAATTTGAAGGGAAACTGGATGACTGGCTCAAGCCTAACTGTCTATACTGTAAGTGTTTAAGTGTATATGAACAGCCTCTCTACTGCTGTTTATAATCTGACCTTTTCTGAGTCAGGAGTCTGAAACACAATTTCAAAAGCTACAACACACTTAGATGCCTAAAAGTCCTTGAAGTGTTTTACTTAATTCAAGATTCAAAGTCACTTTTCAAAATGTCACCCTTTGTTATAAAGTATTTACTTTGTCACTTGGAAGATTTCCAATAGCACTTTCATCACATAGGATATATTGTTCTGTAGTTTGATGAATTGCCTCTTTTATAAGACAAAAAATATGTTCAAGATGTGTATGGGATAGTCTAATCCCATTTTCAGGTATATGCAACCTAGATGTTCCACCTTTAGAAGAATATTTTTCGAAGTTGAGATTTAAATCAAAATGCTTTCCATTCTTCAGTGATGGTGAATATTCAGCACTTTCTTTAGACAATCGAGTTCAGCAGTTCTGAAATTTGAATTTAATTGAATTTAGAAAGCTGAAGCTTCTTAAGTCATTAAATACTGAATTCATAAATTGTGTGAGTAGACATTTAACTTATTTGAAACAATGCTTTATTGGCAGTTGTCAAGTAGAAACTGGTAACAGCCTAATGATTAGGAAGCAGAAAATTATTAAAAGGAGTAGGACTGTGCTCTTTGGAATTTATGGGTTGTTCAGATGGACACAGTTTTTTCACCTGGTTATATCATTCATTTAAATAAATTTTCTGTTACAGGACTGATCATTGTAAGTCAGACTTTCTCCTGACTTTTATCTGTCACTTGGAACTAAATTCTCAAATCATTATCCACAGTTTGAGTTTCAACCTTTGTGTGTTTTTTGAATGAAAGTCATGGGATGAAATCTGGCATTTTCATGCAATGTATTATATGGTATGCATTAATGGTAAAGGAGTACATTGTGGGAGCTGGTGTAGGTAAGCTTTTTGACTGGATAAATCCTTTTCATTTTTTTTTCTTCTTTTTTTTTTTTTCCCTGAGATGAAACACATTATATGCTGCCATAAATCGTATTTCATAGTATAAAAAAAATGGAATAAGAGCAAAACCTTTGCCTTCTCACCTCACTTTTTGTACTTTTACTGTTCTTATTTTGTTTTTATTTAAAACCTGTGTTCTTGTACAACTGAATAGTTGTTACACAACTACCTTCGAAATAACAGACGTTTGCCATTGTTGTTATTCTGATTAAAGCATCATTTTATCTATTCTCTTTAAACATTGATGATATTTGAAATTAAAATCTGAAAGCTATAGGTGCCTGGAAACTTTTTACAAAAAAATATCTTAAAGAGACAGACTACTAATAACTCTCTTGTATTTTGTAAAAATATAAAAATCCTAGACATAGAACTAGGAATAAGACTTTGATGCTCCTCAGCAGCAGATTGCCACAGAGTTGTCACAGGTTAGACACAGAGTAGAGGAATCAAGCTGAAGATCAGCCATATGATATTCCACAGGCTAACCTTACCAACATCAATGAACTCCTAATTCTGTGTTCCTTTTGTGTGAGACAAGTGTATAGAGGTACAAAACTGGCTACAAATAAAGCCCAGTTCTTCAGAAATTGACAAAATCTCCTAAGCCTAAGCCCTGGCATCTGTAGAACCAGAGATTCTTTTTCCTCATTCATGCTGCTCAAAATCCTTAAGTTTCAAAGTTGTGCTCAGATGCTTCTACTTTAAGAAAAGAAGCTAAAAGAAACCATGGACGCAATGAATCTACATTGTTATTGCCAGTGAGGGGCCTAATGTAATTTTTATGTTGTGTAGCTTACTAATTTGCATGATATTAATCGGTTTTAAATATGTTCACCTTGTAGGATCATAACATCATAGAGTGGTTTGCTAAGAAGAGACTTTCAAGGCTTCTCAGCCATGGGAAGGGGCATCTTTTTTAGAGCTGGTTGTTCAAAGCCCTGTACAACCAGAGGGGCATCCACATCCTGTTTGGGCAACTTATTCCAGTGTCTCATCACCTTCCCTATGAAAAATTAGCCATATAGCCAATCTGAATGTATCTTTCAGTTTAAAACTGTTGCTCCTTGTCCTGTTACTGTAGGACAAGTACCACTTTAATTCTGTCCTACAAAAGGATCTGCATTTACACAATAGTATGAAAAGTTAGAAAGTGATATAGGGATTTTTCAATGATTCGGTCTAGTAAGTAAAAGACATAAAAAGAAATTTCATTAAAAGAATTAGCTTCTCATTGTATTTTGGTGTGCCTTTATGTTATGTCCATGAGGTATGATTCGTATAAATATGAAGTTTTTAAAGATTTGATAGGGTTTTTGATGGCAATGTACATCTTGGCAGTTGTCATCTATAAAATACATTTAGGTCACTTTTGAATTAATATTGGGGGTAAAGACAATGATAAAACTTGAAATTAGATCAGAACAAGTTATTTTTGGAGCATTAATTCTTCTAGCCTTGTCACAAGAAAGCATTTTATTTTCTCATTGAGATACTAGGAATAGAAATGAGGTATCACCATTTTAATTACTTCAGTTTGAAAATATTTAATTATGCCTCGTATTACTCTATGGCTTGAATATTTAGTTGTCATTGATAATCACAGAAAGTTAAATGTTATTATTCAAAATAGAGCATTAATATTTTCTGTAATTATTTTTATAGAATTTTAGTTTAGCAATAATTCCTTTCGTTGTTCAGATCTTCTAAATAAAGGATACAGTTTTCAACTGATTGAAAAAGAAGTCTGTATTTTCACAGATCTGTTCTACTGATATAATCTTCAAACGGTCTCTATTGCTAGTGTGCTATACTACTTTTGAATTTGGTGGTGTTAGTATTTTCTGACTGTGTACACAAACTTTATTAAGAGAATACTGAGTAAAATGAAGTAGTTAAAAGCTTTATAGGACATATGTACAACTTCGATTTTATTCCCTTTTGGTCTATTCATTGTTGCAATCTTTAATTGTATGAAAATGTACTATTTCTCTAAAATAATTCTGAGGAATATTCCTTAATTAAAAGCTATAGTATAACTCTTTCTTCTTCATTATCGTCACTTCTCACTACAAAAACATACAACTTTTTTCAGGGATTCATGTATGATTCTTATTTCTGACAATTTTGAATGCTTCACAAATTATTAATTTTCCTTAAGAATCCTTGAGCAAAAGGAATTATATTTTCCATATGTTTTAGATCAGAAGGGCAAGGATGGAGAGATTAAAGGTCAAAAAAATTTGCTAACATAAAGTGAACAATTTGAGACACACATGGCCTAATTTTTTCCAAATATATTGCAGCAAGGAATTAAAAAAATAAATCTCTTCAATTTACATTACAGTTTTGAAGCTTAGCAATTTTGCAAATCCTACTCACTGGTCTTGAAATGGTCTTTCAGCAAATGAAGACTATGGTGCTAGAGAGCACCAGCTTTAAGCCTGAGTTGAAACATTTACTTACATCTCTATATCACTATGCGTTTCTCTTTGCTTATATGAGTGTGTTCATACTTCACCATAATTAACTTGTAGTTTTACGTGGCTGGGTTCTGGTGGAGGAGGCGGGGCTGCAGGGGCAGCTTCTGCAAGAAGCAAACAGAAGCTATCTGCAGGCCCCACAGAGCAAACATCAGCCTGCTCAAGGCTGAACCTGCTGCTGACCAAGGTGAAGTCCATCAGCAATGGTCACAGCACCTCTGGGAATCCCATTAAGGAGAAAAAAATGCAAGCAGACACTTTTTGCCCCCAGAGAAGGGAGTGAGAAGATGTAAGAAACTGTGCAGACACCAAGGCTAGGGAAGGAGGCAGGGGGGAGGCACCCCAGGTGCCTGAAAAAAAGATGCCCCAAAAGCCTATTGAGAAATCAGGGACTAAAGTGAGGTCTGATAAGAAGGGAGTGGTGGGGGGAGGTGCTTTAAGATCTGGTAGCACTTCTCATTATCTGACTTTGGTTTCACAGATTCGCAGAATTTTAGATGTTGGAAGGGACCTTCAAAGATTATTCAGTCCAACCCCTGTGCCAGAGTAGGTTCCCTAGAACAGGTCACACATGTAGGCATCCAGACTGGTCTTGAATATCTCCAGAGAAGGAAGGAGCCTCCACAACCCCCTGGGCAGCCTGTTCTAGTGCTCTGTCATCCTCACTGTGAAAAAGTTCTTCCACATATTGGTGCGGAACTTCCTGTGCTCCAACTTGAGGCCATCGCCCCTTGTTCTGTCCCCAGAGACCACTGAAAAGAGGCCATTTCCCTTTGTTTCCCACACTTCAAATATTTATAAACATTGATCAGATCCCCTCTCAGTCTTCTTTTCTCAAGGCTGAACAGCTCCTGTTCACTCAGCCTTTCCTCATAGGGGGGATGCTCCAGGTCCTTAATCATTTTGGTGTCCCTCCGCTGGACTCTTTCCAGGAGATCCATGTCATCTTTGTACTGGGGAGCCCAGAACTGTAATAAATTAGAGACTTTTCTTTCCTTTATTCTGTGTTGAGTCTGTTTTGCCCATGATGCTAATTGCGGAATGATCTCTCCCTGTCCTTTTCTCAACTCCTATATATATTGATAGATATATAGATATATATCAACTCTCAGTATATATTTTCTCCCTTATCCAGCTGAGAAGAGGAGTGATAGAATGACTTTGGTGGGCATCTGGTCTCCATCCAGGGTAAAACCACCACACCAACCACATTCCAATCATAGAATCATAGAATGGCATGGGCTGGAAGGGACCCCAAGGATCATAAAGCTCCAACCCCCCTGCCACAGGCAGGGACGCCAACCTCAGGCCTGGATCTACACAAGGGTGCCCAGGGCCCCATCCAACCTGGCCTTCAACACTTCCAGGGATGGGGCATCCACTACTTCTCTGGGCAGCCTGTTCCAGCACCTCACCACTCTTTCTGTAAAAAACTTCCCCCTAATATCTAATCTAAACCATCCTTCCGTTAGTTTTAATCCATTCCCCCTTGTCCTGCCATTGTCTATCCTTTTAAAAAGTTGAATCCCCTCCTGCTTATAAGCTCCCTTCAGGTACTGGAAGGCTGCAATGAGGTCCCCCCACAGCCTTCTCTTCTCCAGGCTGAACAAGCCCAGCTCCCTCAGCCTCTCTTTGTAGGCCAGGTGCTCCAGCCCTCTAATCATCTTCGCATCCCTCCTCTGAACCCTCTCCAACAGTTCCACATCTTTCTTGTATTGGGGGTCCAAGATCTGGACACAGTAGTCCAGATGTGTCCAGAGTAAATGTATTTTCAAGAGTAAATGTATTAAAAACTATCTACATTGATGAGGTGTGTTTTTTAAATTCTTTTAGATATATAGATATAGATAAAAACTCTTTTAGATATATAGAAAGTTTTTCCTTTCTAAATTCTGTTCCTTATTCTTGTAGAAGAAAAGATGGTTATAAAACAGACTAATTTAGGTAATCTAGTTCAAGCCCCTACTCAAAGCAAGGCTAACATCCCAATTAATCAGGTCGCTACAGCCCTCTTCCAGTTGGATTTGGAGTATCTCCAAAGGTGGAGATTACACAGATCTTTTGGGCAACCTGCCCCATATAAAGTCTTCACAACTGAATCAAATCAGTAGCTTTGTGAAGAATAAAAAACTTTGTTTTTTATACAAAATTATTTCAATTGCAGATTAAATGTCTTCAAGTATTTACAGTAATGAAAAATCAGTAAAAAATAGCTTATGTCCTTTTTTTGGTTTTTGTTTTGGGGTTTTCTTTGTGTTTTGGTTTTTGTTGTTTGGGTTTTTTTTGGTGGGGTAGGGAAAAGGATCCCTTCCATAGTATTTAAAAAAAAAAAAAAGGAAATTCCAGCTCTCTTTGTTTTAAGCTTCTAGCATAGCCTTGAATAAAAGTGTAGTGAATTTTTTTAAACCCCAAGATAGTGAACTAAGGTTTTTAAAGGATTAAGTTTGAGTAGAGGCTGGCGCTATGAAGGAATGTTGCCCAGATGCTTTAGTTCATATTCACTCTGCTTGCAGACCCATTTTTTGGTGCATCAGATTTGAAAGGTTAACCAAATAGGACTGAATATATATATATTTTTATTTTAATCTTTTTATAGTATTGATTCATTTATGAAAAGTAATTAAAAACCTTTCCTGATTACACATTTCTGAAAGTCAACTCATTTAGAAAACATGTTTTTATTTCAAAATGTATTTTAATATTTATATATTTATAAATTATTTTTATATTTATGCATATTTTCCAAGCAGATATCTGCAAATTTACACTGGCAGCTTGTTTTCCATATCTGTTCATCTCCCATAGTTCAACTTGTTAGACAATGACGTGACTTATCCTCAAGCTCTCTACAGCTTGTCCTTATATGAGAGACACTTGTGCATTAATGACCTTTAGTAGGTAGTTATACTTAGAGATACTTTCTATACACTCTTTTCTTTCAAATAAGGCATTGGAAAATTATTCTTACTACTTGCTGAATACTTAGTGCTATAGAAGTTAAAAGAGCTGTGCAAAAGATCTTTGCTTAAGGATTAGTCACATCTGTGACCCAGGGGATAAGGGATCCCCACCTGTCAATAAGGCTTGTAACTACTTATACCAGCTGAGCCAGAGTGTTTAAGTAACTTGCCGTGAAAGTGACTTTTACATGGTTGGGGGTTGAAATGAGGATTTCTGTGGCCATCAAAGTTATATTTTACAATGACGATTGCATAGAGATCAGTAATTTTCTTACTCTTCCCATCTGTTAAATCGTATTTTATGTAAAAATAAAGTAGAAGCTGCTGTAATACAATTTTTCAGCATGAACTACTGCTGTCATTGCCACTGCAGTACTGCAGGATGATGAATAGATTCATGTAGCTATGACTGGGATGGAACACAGCCTTATGGTCCACAAACCATTTTTTCTATTAAGGTGTCATCTATTCTAGAACTGAATCATCAGTTCACTGCATAAAGCAGCAACTCCTTGTGTCGTTTCCCCTCAACTTCCTCTTCCTTTTGAACTATATGCCATGCTCAAATCCCTTCTGTTTTCAAGGATACTTTCTTTCCTCTCTCCCCATTTTCATTCATTTTCCCCTCTTCTTTATTAAGTCAGAGTACCTTTTCACCCTCTCATTAGGACATAGTTTCCATCTACAAGAAGAACTCTGGAAACTCTTCTCCAGGGACCTCCTCAACTCAAGACTTCATACTGCCCATATGCCCCATGCCTCCTCTGTCTGCTCCCTTGCAAAGACATGCAGGAGATGCTGATAAGAGGCCTGGATGCAAATAGGGTGATGGGGAGAGAAGGAGTGCTGCAGGGGGTGCCCATTCCACAGTTTGGGGGAAGACAACACCTGCCTTGTAGCCCATAGCTTTGACCTATCTCTTTGAGGACTAAGCTTTTGAGATTGTCATCGTCTGAGGAATGTTTAGGGAGCAATGACAATGAGTGCTAAGGACTTTCATCAAACTATTACGCATTAGAGTTCAAAATCATAGAGGTAGCTGCTGGTAGTGCTAACTTTTCAAAATTATATTCCCCAATATTATTCTTTCTTTGTGTGTGTGTGCACGTCTGATTTTCTCCAAAACTGAAAGACAGTATTAAAGAAATGTTAAATAGAATGTCAAGCGTTATTTCTTGGTGCTTACAGAATAGACCTTTTTATTCATTTTGTTAAACCATGGGACACTCTGGCCTCACTGGTTAGCACAGCAGTAACCTTTAAAGACTTTTTAGACTGCTGTTGAGTAACTTCTTTCTCCTCAATCAAATAAAAAGCACACATTAATGCTCTCAAAGGAGGTTATTCATGATTGCAGTGGTGTAAATGAGGGCAGAATTTGGCCCATAAACAATAAAAGAGGAGTAGAGCATGTAATTCTTCACGCCATTGTGAAGAAAACTCTGTCCAGGAACAATAAATTATCTGAAATTCTTTCAGATATATGAATGACTCCATAGTCAGAAAAAGCTTGCAAGGTTTAAAGCATAAAAATGACAACCATAAATAAAGGTAGAAACCCCTGATCCCCACTGAAATGAAATAACTTAACATTCCTGCGGCACTGGTGTCTTTGGAAAATACATTGCCTGGCTGACTAGGGGAAAGAGAGGGAGGAAAGTAAACCCATCATCCTACTTGGGGCTTTGTCTTCCAAAAGTAAAGTTTAATGCTCTGGCTTTAAAGGACAGTTTTCTCTAGGAAGACCCATCCTGTAATAATGTGAGTTTATAGGACTTTCAAATATATATAAATCAACAAAGAAATAAATACCTACTTTAATAACTAGCTTTACCAAAAATGCTTAACAAGATGGATAAAGTACAGAGGATAAACCTGTCATTTGATCTATACAGTGCAAAATAGCAATACAGGATAATAAACAAAAATACCTGCTGTACGCTGGATATTTTCAGTATCTTTAACACTGTTAGTTGTATTTCTGTTAACTTTGCCCAATTTCACTGACATTGTAATAAACACTGTAGGTAACCTGATAAAATAGCTTTCTAAAATATGTGTCTTGGAAATGACAAATCTGTCATCCCTGTTTTGATTTGGCATATTACATCAGCTCTGGCATCACTGCAGCAGCAATTTAGAGGATGGAATCAAAATCATAGAATCAAATGATAAAATTGTATAACGGTTTGGGTTAGGAGGGATCTTAAGACCATTCAGGTCAACCCCTCTGCCATGGGCAGGGACATCCACCACTAGTCCAAAGCCCCATGCAGCCTGACCTTGAACACTGCCAGGAAGGGGGAAGACACAGCTTCTCTGTGCCGAACACAGTTCCATGATCTCTATATACATCAACTTACTGAAGCTGTGTAGAGTTTAAATGCATTATGATGCTATAGATATAACACTTTTTGCTATTTCATTATACCAGAATGATATTTTATCCTTAATTCATTACATTTGAGTTCGAAGTAACCACACTGATTATGTTTTTTCAGTAATTCCTCACTGTTAGAGTAACGTGTCACATAAGTTTTAAAAACAA
Organism: Laterallus jamaicensis coturniculus; assembly: GCA_022605575.1. NCBI lineage: Eukaryota > Metazoa > Chordata > Aves > Gruiformes > Rallidae > Laterallus > Laterallus jamaicensis. The sequence goes on from JAKCOX010000003.1 coordinate 8,052,235, forward strand.
GCCAAAGTCACCAAAAAAAGTTAAAAGTATAACAGAGTGAGGTAAATTTGTAGATTGACAATATTCAGAGATAGGCTTCTAGTGAAATCTAGCCTATCTAATTTTTTTTGGTAGATAGTAAGCTAAGAGTCTGTAGTCAAATGCTCTCTGCAATCAATAGGAGGGATTTTGTGTTCAGCACCTCTCAAAAATGGGCAGCTTGCTTGTTTTAAAACTTTGAACCATAGATGTTCATCTGCAGTGTCAGCATAACTTTTGACTCCTTACACAACCACTGAATATGGTCCACTGAGTTTATGATAGCCTGTGATGATAGCTTCTTTGATGAAGGTCAGATGTTAAGGAACTAATAAAATGACACATCAGGTTTGTATTAGTCTAGTCCCTCTTTCAGCATAAATCTTTTTTCAACTGTTTGGCAAGTACTTTGTCTCAATATAGAAATTATACAAAATATTGTTCTTTACCAAAATACCCTGACCTTGTCTTTTTATATAGATTATTCCTATCATAAAATATACATACATGCATATACATATTACAATAAACATTAGAAAGGTAAGTGGTAATGTTGTTCTAAAATAATGTGTTTAAAAATCAATAGAACTGCATTTGTGTTCAGAGTTTGATCTCAAACAATAGGCTGACCATACCAAGAATAGACTCCTTGGGGGTTTCGCTTTCCCTTTCCTAAGGGATCAATGTGTAAATATGATTCATGAATGGAAAGCAGCAGGAAATACTATTTGCTCTTGTCCACCACCTAAAAACCTCACTGCGTGTTTCTCCTTTTACTCTTCTTTATTCTGTTCTATTCTGGAAAGCTGTTGTCTTTGCTGGGAGATCAATATTTTGAAAAGTAGAAAATTAATTTAAATGTCAAATAAACATACTGATTAAAAGATACTAGGCTAGGACTAACAGCTCCATACAGTGTATTTTTTTATATTAATTATTTATTATTCACTCTTCATGGGAGGCAATATCATTATACTGACAGTTGATCTGTGATCTTTTCTAGACAAATATAAGGTAGAGAAGCAGTATATAATGCATCAGCTATAAGTAGTGTGCTTTTAATTTTGTGGTGGTAGTTCAGGAGGTCTTCTAAACATGGAGCATCCCTGAAGTTTTTATCACTGTTTAAGACATTATTATTATTTATTATTTTAATATTTAATTAATTATTTTATATTTATTATTATTTGTTATTATTAATTTTCTCTACAGTGAGGTCTTGGGAATTCAAAGTATCAATGGGTTCTATTCTCAGATACACTATTGACGTGCTGTTATTTTGAGTGAGCAGTTTTGCCTGTCACTCTCTATACTGAGTACACATAATTCAGATATAATTTTGGTACCCTACCCTAATGAGAGAAATGTTCAATTGTTGAACATGATATGCTTTGAATATTGAAATTTCTGGAAAAATCTGCTTTGTTAGTGCCAAGCCGTTACTGATGACACTATTGTTAATTGTTAATATTACTATTCTCCTAAAACTGAATGCTAGATAGCAAGATGATACAGTGGAAGTATTGGAATATTAAAGTTATTTTTATTTATATTTATTCTTTCTTTGAATTTTTAATAGCACTTTAAAAGAACTTATATGTTCACCAAAATGTTAGCTTATCATAATGAATTTCTAATTAGAATTGGTCCAGCTCTTATGATTCATTTGCATTTTGAACACCTTTGAACGTGTCTTATTGATAAAAGCATTAAAAAGTCAACATTCAATCTTTATTTACACTGCCCTATTTCTCTGGTTTTAGGTCTCAGCTGTAAACATTGGCCTATGAAATGGTGGCTGCTCAGTGAGATAGAGAACACTCAAAGTTTCCTAAAAGGGACACTGAAATGGGGATGTTTTATGCCTGAGGGCAACTTTTAAGACAGCCATTCATTTCAGATGTGAAGTCATTAAAAGGTATGAACAGGGCACATAGTTGTGATCACTAGATGTTTTATCTTAGATAAAGACGTGAGTCACTTTGACTTGGGATCTAACAGCAGCTGAACATTGTTTTCTCTGTTATAGGCACCCAGTGACAGTTGGTTAAACCCCTTATATAAATAATCTAATGAGAGAGATCTTGTTCCAGCTCTTTGCATACACAAGAGAAAGAGGTATAAGAGAGTGGAAGTTATTTCCTTCAGGTTACAAGACATCTCAGTGGTACAGCTGGAGTTCAACCCCACACCTCCAGAGTGCTTGTGCTAAGCGCATGCACACAGCTCCCACATTACCAGGCACAGATGCTGGAACAGGACTGCTTGAAGGGCAGGGGTCTTGGAGAGTGGATGAAAGTGCACGTCAACCTGATACACAGTTTGTGCTCAAGTCATGTATAGCTTGGTCATCTTCACATCCTGTAAACACCATGCTGAATTTTACCTCAAGACTCCAAGGAAATGATATTGTCCGCCAACATAAACTGTACTGAACAATCATGTTGTTAATTACTTGTACCTCCATGTTGTGTGTAGGAAAGTTCTTCTGCAAATATTAAGCAGTGGTTTCCAGTTTTCCACAATATTTTTGCAATTTTTATGGGAGAACAACTATCTGCAAACCAGTGTTTCATAGAAATGGTCAATAATATATATATATGTCTCTCTATATAAAAAAGGATCCAGTGTAAGGTCTGTTCAGTTCTTAAAATGCTCAATATTTTTTCTCCTCTTCTGCGTAGAGTCAGAAAATGAGATATAGCCCATGTACAGCCACTCAACCACAGGGAAGCATAAAATCAAGTAACTTTTTTGTCCCTTTTCCCCAGGTATATGAATTCTGTTTGGATTTCTCTCGTGCATTTGAACAGACAGATGTTAGTAAAGTCTCTGAAAAGCATCATGGCTTTATAAAACTGTGGATAAAATTATACAGGTCATGAGCTTGAACTTTAGAACAACTTGGAATTTTGCATTTGTAATTTTGAAACGTCTTCATTGGTTTCACAGTGTAAGTACAGACTAGATACAACAAACAGTTTCTAATTTCAATATTATAGGAACAATAATTTTGAAAAATGGTTGCTAGTACTAAAAGAAATGCCACTGCTAATGTATTGTTTGAAGAAAATGATAAAAAATTGAAAGATACATTTCAAGGATGTGCCACAAAATAAATTTATGGATAAAAGCTACTGCTGTAAAATTATGTGTGACAGGGGAAAAAAAGGTATTTAAAATAATATGATCTTTTATTTTGCCTTGGCTGCAGAAAATTTAAGTATTTAAAAAATGGATAAACTAAATAGAGGCTGAAGAAAGAAAATACTGTCTTCAACTTCTAGACTACTGAAAGGGTATTCAGAACACAGATAGGAAATCATTAGGGAACTGTGTTTAAGGTAGACTGAAAATTTCTACCTGATCCCATATGAATCTTTTGATGACACAGTGTTTTTCTTAACTTCCTACAGAAACCTATAACAGAGGTAGGGACTTTGTTTCGGTTACCAGGATGCCATGCTAGTGCCTTACCAGGACAAGTACACACTATATTCACATAAGTTGACAGAAAATTGATTTCTTTTCTATGAACACTCTGGTTTAGAACAAAGGCTAAGTGTTTTCAGATGGATAAAATTCACAACAGTTCATAATCCTAGTAATCATGGAATTAGACCTTCAAATAATACTTCTTGTGCACATGCAGGGAATGAACCTGGCTCCATGTGAATTTCTTGTGGAGATTGACTGATAATATGATATCTCTGCTCTCAGATCCTACAATTAGACAGGCTTTCCTCTTGAAACACTGAGTTTGGAAGCTTAGGACCTAATCTGCAAAACCTTTTTTAAAATAGATCTAATTTAAAAGGATAGCTTTCAGGAAGGAAATAGAAAGGAGGTGTCTTTGGGAAGATGTCTGAAGCTTTGGCTTCAGGGCCAAGAATTAATTTATTTTTTAAAATGCATCATTGTTTTTGAAGACCTTATATCAAACAAAGTCTTCCACACTCTGTTGCCTAAGTTTATGGCTCAAGAGAAACCATCTCCAGGCTGTAACACAGTCCATATGGCTGGCTGTTTGATGTGTGCTTAGTACTCCATTAGGGATTCTCGATTTGTACTTCTCAATCTGATTTCGATAAGACACAGGTTTCCTTTAGTGGCCTGACCTGGTGCAAACACATAATAGATTAATTCTATAATAAATTATGCTGGCAGTAAAGCTTTCTGGACCATTTTGCCTTTTAAGTAACAATATTTTTTTTATGTACCCTTATAAAGCTGAACCAATGTTTCATTTGTAAGTCACTTCATGTATATAGAGAACTACTTGAAGCCTGGGAACATAATTTTGCACTGTGTGCATTACTTCTGAGTGTATTCTATTTATTGTGTTTCTGGAGCTACTGACAAGCTCTGAGAATAAGACCTTTCTGCAACAACAGTATGCCTAGAAATATGCTGAGCTTCTATTCAGGAAGCTCCAGCTGGCTTCTGTCTTAATGGTGGCATAGCTACTTATTTCTATATGCAAAAATATATTTCCATAAAGTCCATCATTACCTTCTACTTTTATGTATTACTTTTACATGATACTGTTATTTTAAACCACTGAGGGTTTTTTTAGATTTATTGTCTACTTAGTGCTGCAGATAGTTCTGTTATTTCTAAATACTGCTGGTAGAGAAGTAGTAAACTATGTCATTTTAGGCATTGCTGTTAGTTACATTTAAGGACCCCAGTGTGCTAGATGTCCCACAGACCCAAAGCCAAGATATTATAGATGAAACAAAGCAAAAGATGACAGATATGAGTGGAAAAATAAGGATGTAAAAAAAACTGAGACGAAACCCTTTATCAAGGTTGACAGTCCACTGAAGTCTAATATTATTTAAAAATCATTTGTATTTTTAAGGGACAGTATTATGGAAAGCCGTGCACAAGCCTTCTAGATATTTCTAGACAGTGCTCATAGGCAACATGATAAAACCATTACACAACAACTCTCAAAAACACTGGCCATGAAAACAAACATCTTACTGAACTACACAGTTGTCTTTGTAGCAAGAAAATATTCTAAAATGTCATCTGAGTTTATGCTGCTCATCATCTGTCAACAAAGACTCACCTGATCACATTAGAGAGATTCATCTATACCTTGCATAGAAAGATTGAAGCAGAGGAGGAAACATCAGGTAAATGAAAGAGGGAAGGGAACATTGTGGATCCTATGGAAGGACATGAAAATTCACATGTAGAAGAAGTGGAAATGGAATCTAAAGATTTGACCTACGGGCAGAGTATTACAGGTACAGATGGCATTAAACTTCAGGCACCCAGTGAGCAAGGAAGAAATAGTGAATAAGGATAAAAAGAGAAAGATGCATAAACAGGAAAAATGAGAAAAAAAGAAAAATAAGTATTAAGGTAAGTATTAGAGAAAAAGATAAGGATATTGTACACTGTAGGAAAGGAATGAAATCTACCAGAGCAGATCAAATATGTGGCAGAATTAATGGGAAAAGACTGACACCACATACCAAACATTTTAGATTATTTATTATGAACATGAGAGGCTGAAAATTTCCTGAAATGAATATAAACTTTTGATTGTTAGAGAAATATAAAATTACATGAATCCAGTTCCATAACTTCCCAAGTTAAAAAAAAAATAAAGAGAAGCAAAATGTTGCTATATTAAATACAATTAGCATTTTAATTTAACTGCAATACTAAGATCAACCTAACCTCTTTATAATCAACTGAAATTGTTTTTTCCCCAGATGGAAGTGCTTTTTGCATATTGCCCAATGGCTTTCAGAAAAGTTTTACTTTTCTTATTAGGTAACATGTTTCTTTCTTACTTGATCTTAAAGCCTCGATCATCATTAAAAAATGAAAGGACACCAGATATCAGTAATAGGGAAAGACTTTTTGTAAATCACTTAATAAATTCACGCAGGTAAAGGAATGCTGGGAACATTCATTGCCAAGTCGTGATCTTACAAAGTGTCATTTTGTGCATGAGTAATCCCAATGAACTTGTGGCATTCATTCCAGCAGAAAGATTTGTGGAGAGGTAGCGAACATACTTGCATGACTTATTTTTAATTTTTTTAGATCCCACCATCTAAAAAAAAGCCCAAACCCTGAGAGCATTGCTATACATGTATCTCTCTAACATAGATTATTACTACCAGCATTCATTAGGTTCCATTGCTTTACTTTTCAAAGTAACTAACTATATTAACTCTTCCCAACTTTCATACATTTAGGCATACTTAGATAATTAATTACAAATTTAAACAGAGTTGTACAATGATTCAGAAGACATATAGGCAGCGGGATACCTGTGGAAAATTGCTTTTCAACCCATCATCCTTCATCTCATCTTTGTTCATAACCAATTTCTTCGAGATGACTTTGCATTGTGCTTGGAAAGAATAGACATTTGAACAGAATAGTAAAAACCAGAAGTTCTTTCACTACTGTTATTTTTTGAGTGTTAGATATTGAGATGGACAAAGCTGATAAGCACTTTCAAAAATCCAATTTAATTTTCTTGAAAGCATAAAATCAAGGAAACAGAAACAAACTTTTAAATAATGATCCCTTTAAATATATGGGAAAATTAAACTTTATTCTAGCTGAGGATTCCAACCACTGGAAGCAGTTCAAAATTATCATTACAATGAATTTCTTGACTTACTGTATGACATGGGGAGCTCGTGAAATAGTTTTTATCTCCTACATGAAAGCTTAATATTTCTATATTTTTAGGAGATCACAGTGTGATTCAATCCTGCCTAAGATGAACACCTAATGAAGTCATAAAATACTCTCTTAGTCATTGAAACTCTTCTCGGGAAATGGAGCAACTGCCCCCATTGATCCTGTTGGGAACTTATGGTAGCTAAAGTAGCTGCCTCAAAGCTTCTCAGAATGGACCAGGTGTATCAGAGAGGACATAAAATTGTTGCTGTAATTCCAGACCAGTATCATCTAGAGGAAGGTTAAAAATCATGTATTGCATACTTGTGTTACTAGGTTTGCTTTCATCTTTTCACTTGTATGCAGAGAGAATGAATTTCAACAGAAAACACATAGCTGCACATTCAGTTCAAAGAGGGTCCTAAACTCAAAGCCCTTTTCAGTTTATGTTGTCAAACTTGAAGAATTCCTTCTTTCAATTTGTGTTCACAAATACATTTTAACTGAACAAAACCTTATTCTGACATGATTCCTGCTAAGGAATTCCAGATAATGATGACAATGATCAGGCCAGGATGGTTAGATTTTAAGCATAAAAATTTTGGTTATATAAATCTTCTTGGTTGAGGTCTTATTAGTTACTTCTACATTTTAATATATGTGTCAACACCCAAGTTTTGCATACAGTTCTCTCTAGTGCATTCTTCCTCCCTTACAAGGAAGTAATGTAAGCCCTTACAAGGAAGTAATGTAAGAATGTCTAAAGTAGGAGGATTTTGCTTATCTCAATATCTGAAGGCACTTTCAGATAATGTATCTGCAACTCAAAACATTGTTAAGGTACTTCAGAGCTTTTCAGTTTAGAGCCAGTTTAGATGAACAACTTCCTGGCATCTATGGCATCTCTGTAGGGACAAGCCCTCTGATTGGAACTACCATCTGTGTACCCCTCCAAAAAACCAAACAAACCCACAATGTAGGAAACTTATCTGAGTGGCAAATTTTGAACCATAACTCTCATTACAGATCAGGCTCAAAGACTGCTGTGATCTTTTGGTTCACTCCAAGCCAACTGAGAAATAGAATCACTAATCAGAAGCACATGGGTCTTAGAAACCCAAAGTAATTTTAGTGGACTTTGCTGAATGTACTCCCATAGATAGCAATGTCACATAGGACAGCACATCTTCAGCTGTTGACTGAGTGAGTACAAAAAATGACTACATATTCTGTTAGCTTCCTTGGAAAAGGAAATTAAAATTAATTATTGGTCCTGCATAATTATTCATGTTTCTTGAGAAACTGCTAATAATCACAATTTCAAATAGACATAATGTCCCAAGTAAGGTGATTCAGCCCCAGACAGTGGTTGAGCACCACACATTGCTCATTCACTCTCATAGAAGATACAGACAGAGCCCCTGTGGGTTGGGATAAGGGCAGTTTACTGACAAAAATCACCACAAATATAGAACAATAATGGCAAATTACAATCACACCCAGTGCTAACACAGAGTACCTTACTGACCTGATGATTAGAGTGCTGTCTGATTGCCTGGATACCACAGCTTCACTCAAACTGTTCTAGAGGCAACAAGCCCATACCCTTCTCCAGCCAGCTGCTTTTATGGGGAAGTGGTGTCAGGTGGTGTGGAAAACAGCCCAGGTTAACTCAGCTCACCCATGCTGGCTGATTGGGGAGGTTAATGCTGGCTTGACCAGAACCAGGACACCAAGTTATAAGTCTCTGTGGTAGTAACAGAGCATGCAGCAAATTAGAAATATTTCTTCTCTGAAGACTGCAGCCTCATTCCAATGATGCTATCAGATCCATAGAAGAGGCTTATTTATTTTTGCCTAAATTTCTCAGAAAGCTACAATTGCAATCATGTATCGGAATACACAACATAAAATTTTACTTTAAGAGCATTACAAGTGCTTCCTGGTCTGAGATTTCATTACATTTTAAACCAAATTTCATTTCAGTGACTTCTGACAAGGTCTTTCTTTTAGCTTTTTTTTGCTTATTTATGTTTATGAAAACTCAAACACCTGCCTGAGGCACAGCATAATCTAAAATTGGAAATACATAATTTTCTTTGGTACAATGTCAAGAACTTGGAGAAATGCTGTTTGATAACTGATTCTGAATATATGTAATGGTTGTACGGATGCTCTGTATTGTCAAACACAGGAATATTTAAACCACTTTTCAATTTAAAAGAGGATGAAAAATAGAAAGATAAGTGATTTGGAGGGGAGGATTCCCATCTACTCAGAAAAGTGGTCTCAAGTTAGGTTCTTGAATTTATTTGTTTGATAATCAACATAAGTCTTATTTGTCCATTTACAATGAACTGTAATGAAATGTGAAGCTTGCCGGAAATCATTGGTATAATATTAAAATTATATTAATTGGCCAAAATTTATATCCAAGTGGATATCAGTAGGAAGACTAAAGGCTTGTAGAACTATTATAGAGAGCAGAGTTTATTCTATTCTGTTTTATCTGAACATCAATTGTCATCACCAGGTAATAACAAAAGATATCTGGAAAATTACTTGTGCATTTTGATGATTATTGCACAATTTAGATGGTGTGTAAATTTCTTTATTAAAGAAACTGCCAAAGAATTGCTGAGCAGAGTGAAATATTTTGTATATGTTTTGCAAGGTAGTGCTCAAAAGTGAACGTTTATTAAAAAAAATAATGGTGTGACGATAAACTTTAGAGAAAGTGAATAGAACTGGTAGTTTAGACTAGCTTTCCCCTGTTAAACCAATAATATTCCATGACCTATTTGGGGAAGTGTTGAGTTCCAATGGCATCAATTGACTTCTGTAACGGCTGTGGGGTCTATGTACTTTTTCAAATTCAACATCTCAAATTCTTAGACCTGGAGCTGAATCCTTAAATTCAACCTTGATATCTCAAAGGCAAAAAGAAGCGTTCAACAGAGCTATTTTTGTCTTATATTTATAGAATCCTTTCCTTGATTAGCTTCACCCTGTGATCACAGAAGGAAGTCAAGCATGAAAATATGAAGAACTGCTGTGCTTTTTTTTCTGTTTATCCTGTTTCTAATCTAAACAGAAGAATCAAAGAAAGAAAGGAAGAAAAAAAACCCAAACCAACCCTAAAACTCCACCAACCTTTAGAATATATTACCAATGAACTTATGATGGATTTTTAAGCTAACCTGTTTTTATTTGTACTTATCCATCTAGGCCCATACTTATCTTCAATAATAGCTAATTCAGATGCCTAGAGGAAAACACAGTAACTTGAAAAAATATATGGTATATATGGTATATTTTCTCAAGAACAGTCACACAGCTTTACCAGGTTTTGTATCAGGGAAATTTTAGACATAAATTATCTTTTTTAGCTAAAAAGCCAGTTAAATCAAATGAACTGTGAGTTCAGAAATTCTTATAGACTTTCTCTAAGGATTGTACAGACTTGTATCTTGTTGGGTATTTTTTTTCTTTTTTCTTGTGTTTTATTCCATTTATTTTTTTCCCTATATCAAGCCTTCTTCATATTCTTTCTAGCTTTTCTGTCCTTCCAGAAGGAGGAAGGAACTTGAGCATCACATAGATGCATATTCAGGATTTGTCTTGGTTTTATTCTCTATCCCTTTCCTAATAAACTCAATTTATTATTTTTTTTTTTGCTTACTTCTGATCACTGACACCACATTTTCATAGAAATGCATATTAAATGTCTATGATTTTGTCCCCTGGGAAAAGAGACCATTACTTCATTAACGAGGTCAGAACAGTTTTTCTCATCCGCACTACTAATGAATTAGTGCATCCATCTGCAATGAATTTTGTCTGCCACTTTAATGCTCATTCACTTTCTCTAGTAAGGGTCTCTTGCAATTCTGCTCCACAGACCTTTGTCTTTACTGTCCTGATAATTTAGTGCCAACAGTAAACTTTATCATTTCACTAGTCACTTTCTTTACATTTTCTGAGTGTATGCAAAGAGCATGGAAAGGCACAGATATTCATTCAGAAATCAAACTGTAATTTTTTTTTTTATCCCTAGGAATCATTCACTCATTTTTAAAATTTAATTAATTATATAGCTATATGAGAATCTTCCATTTTATACTATTTTAGCTTTCTATCCCTTGCTAATTTTGCCAAAACATATTTTTAAGTTTTGGGAGGGTTTTTTTTTGGTTTTTGAGACAAAGTAAATAGGTTTTTCCATTGCAATTTGTAACTGCCAAGGAAATGAAAGATAGGGCCAGACTTTGTCAGTTCATGAAATAAAGCATATAACAAATTATTTTGGATGCCAAAATTTTTTCTAAAGTCTGACGTTCTGAAATCACCTGATGATTAGATCATAGAATCATTCAGGTTGGAAAAAACTTTAAGATCAAGTCCAACTGTTAACCTATCACTGCCAAATCCACCACTAAAACTTGTCTCCATAAGCACCATGTCTACATATTTTTTATGTATCTCCAGGGATGGTGACTCAACCACTTCTCTGGGCAGCCTGTTTCAATGCTTGACAATTATTTTGGTGAAGAAAATATCTAATCTATACCTCCCCTGGTACAACCTGAAAGACCAAAACAGCCTCCAGACTTCACATAATCAGGAAGTACTTCTCTGTTCAGAAACAACAGGGCCATCAGGGCACCTTCTCTAGTTGGTTCATTCACCATACGTGTCAGGATATCTTCCACACAGTTGAGGAACCTCCTAGACTGTTTCCTTTCTTCTGTATTATATTTCCAGCAAACAACTGGTAAGCTGAAGTCCTCCATGAGACTTCTCCCAGCAGCTTACAGAATATTTCATCTGCCTCCTCATCTTGGTTGGATGGTCTGTAACAGATTTCCTCCATGATATCTGTCTTGTTGGCCTTCCTCATGTTTCTTATTGATAAACACTCAACCCTACTGTCACCTCATCAAGCTCTAGACAGTTAAAACATTCAAACATTCCATAATAATAAAGGGCAACTCTACTCCTTATCCTTCCTTGCCTATCCTTTCTGAAGAGTTTATAACTATCCATTGCAGCTGTTCAAGACATCATGCCATGTTTCCATGACTGCAACTCTTTAATAGATTTCCACAATGCACAACAGCTTCCAGCTCCTCCTGGTTTTTTGCCCATTCTGCATGCACTGTTGTAGATGCAGTTCATCTGAGCTATTGATCCTGCCACCTTTTCTTGGAAGAAGCCTTAATACCTAAATGACCATTCTCAGGTGCTTTCATGGTTTCTAACACATAAATAAATATTTTATCTGTGCTGCCACATGACTCTCCATCTCCTACCTCCACTGAACAGACTAAGGGATCTTGCTAGCATGCTGTTGCGCAAAGTTTGACATGCTGCCCCAACCTTATCTTATTAAACCTGGTTTTATCCTGTCACCCCCTTCAAATCTAGTTTAAAGCTCTTTCAACAAACCCTGCTAACTCCAGTGAAAAGATCATTTCCCCCCTTTGAGACAGGTGTACCCCATCTGTTGCCAGCAGGCCTGCAGTCATGCAGACTGTCCCATGATCAAAAATTCCACAATTCTGCTCCAAGACACCAGTCTTGGAGCCAAGTACTAATCTGCTGTCTCTTCTTGTTTCTTTACTCATCCTGGAAAAAGAGAGAAGCTCCTAAAGAAGAGAATTTTACAAGAATGTAACCTCTAATGACTTTATAACAAAGTAGGGAGGTTCTGGGAAGGTCATCAAAGTCAACAATGAGTCAGCAATTAAAGACTTGTTTAAAGAATTCAAATGTTTCTCAGCCAGTAAAAAAGCATGTTTGAGGGCTGGCAATTTTGTTTGGTTTGTTTTGTTTTTTTTCAGTGGAGTAAGCAAAGACCAGATTAAACAAAAAACTGAAACCAAACTACAGCAACAACAAAAACAAACAAACAAAAAAACCCCACACATGTGAATGTAATAAAGGAAGTGGGAACGTGATGAAGGAAGTTGTTAAGTACAGAAGAAGGACATGAATATAGCATTGGAAGATAGAGGAGATTGAGAAAATAACTAGCAACTATTAAAATTATTAAAGAATAAATGATTAACTGGGAGGGCCAACAACTCTGCAACAGGGAAGATATTTAAACTTTCAGAGAAGCAACAAGAATCATAATTTGAATTACTTGGAATCAATTACACAGTAAACTGACAATTTATATTAAAGCATTTTCGGACAATTAGGACTATGGACTAAAGAAATATCTATGTCTGAGCAGACATTTACTTATGCAGGAATCCAAGAGGAGTAAGACACTTACTAGATAATGATCTTACCAGATAATAAGGAGAATATGGAAGGAAGTAAATATATGGCACCTATATCCTTACTGTTGCACAGCCCTGTAATGGGTAGATCCCAGAAGAGGGCAGTGGTGCTCCATAGAGATGCTAAAGTTATGGTGGTCAAGGGTTTTGATGACTCTTGTCTGGTACTTGCCTACACAGGGCTGAAGTTGGGCAGTAGCGTGCTGCAAAGCCACATTTGAAACTTGGTTTTCATGGAGGTGTAAAGCTCTCCTCTAGCACAGGAGTGAAAATATTTAAGCTTTCTGTCTTCCAGTATGTCTATTATTGTGGGGTGGCACTTTATTTGAAATACAGTGAGCACTGAGTTTCCATACCACATTAGTGCTTATCTCATTTCTTCTTGGGCTTCTCTGAAAAGACTTGATATGAAATGACTTGCGTTATTTGGCCTTCACAGGAGAAATGGTTCACTGAAATTCCTGGGGTCCCCTTATAAGTTATAGCAGCTGTAATTTCAGCCACTTTATGAAGCAGGCCATTTGTGTCTCCTCCAGTTCCTAATGCTACCAGCCAGTCTGTAAAATGATCCTAATCTATTACATTTAAGTCATTTGAGTCATCTTTTTGAAGATTGTTGAGTGCAGAGATACCCATAAGGAAACAATGTAAGTTTTTCATATACCACATATGTTATATGTCTGGTGAAATGTACTGCGCACATTTAAAAAAGTGACAGTATTACAAAACTGACAACTTTTCATGACCTTTTGTATTATAATGTATCTTAAACATATGGCAGGATTCTGTTCTTCTCATGGATGTGGTAGATAAAGTATGAATATTTCATGAATTGTATGTGCATGTGAAAAATAAATTGTTCAAGAAACAAGAAATTCAAGAAAACACATTAGCCTTTTATATTTCAAGTGGCAAAATAGCTCCTGAATAAATATATGACAATGAATATTTATGGAGAAACAGTGAATATTTATTAAGAAGCAGTGAACGTCAAAAGGTAAAACACTAAAATCAAAATTTTAATGCAGTGACATTCTTTGCTTTTTCCTCTAGGTTTTGGTATAAACTGCACTGTGGCATATTTTGTTACTTGTTTTCATCTCTGTTTATTTTTATTTTTTTGCATTATTTGTTTATTTAAAATGCAGGCTCTTTAAATCTTCTGACTTAGGTACCTTGAAGTTCATATCTATCAGTTATCATAGAGTAGTTAAAACTAGATGTGTAACATACCTTAAAGTACTTAAAGTATATCATGGGGGATTCCCTCTATTAGATATGCTGTATCTTCTCTGGAGATATTCAAGTCTCGTCTGGATGCCTATCTATGTAATATGAGATAGGGAGCCTGCTTTGGCAGGGGGGTTGGACCCGAAGATCTCTTGAGGTCCCTTCCAACCCCTAAGATTCTGTGATTCTGTGATTCTGTGATTCTGTGAAAAGTAAGGATACGTTCTCTCATCATTATTTCACAGATCATATTTTTACATTTTGGTCCTCCAGATACATATTAGGCAATGTCCAGTACACTTCAATTAGGCTGCTTATGTTGAAAAAAGAGAAGCATAATGCAGATTTGTACATTAAAGACTACTGCTAAGGTCAAATATGCTTCAGATAAATATGCAAAAAATTTGACTGAGTCTTTGGAAATTCAAAGCCATATTCATGTTATAAATATGAAAGGAGGAATTACTGCAGAGTTTATGATTTAGAAAATATCCCTAGAAGTATTTAGAGGTTCAGTGTTGTGTTTTGTTTTTCCAAAGGACACTTGCTTGTGCTTGATGTTTCATTGGGAGCTATTTCTCACAGATGGTCTGAAAAAATAATGTTAATAAATTGCTTGACTTTTTTTATGTATCTAAAGAAAAGAAATGTCTGCACTTTTTTTTCATTTAAAAATGTAATGTTTTGACTGAGGAGTGTGTTTGGGCTTTATCTAACAATGTGAAGTTAACATTTGTCTTAGAAAGGTGATCTACTATGTGTCAATTTCCTCATGATTGTTAGGGCCTCTGGTCTGGAGGTCGTCTTGTCCTACCCTGTCACTGGCAAGGAGAGAAGCAAATTCCTTTTTTTTGGACTAATGTAACCCTATTCATCATGAAACAGATAAAAAGGGTACTTTGCTCTGTAAGGCACTACGTGAAAATGGAGGTAAAAAGGTGTTAGGAGTGTGATAATTACTTTTAGTATCATAGATACCCTGTCCTTATTTGTTAGGTAACTTAGATGTGCACTCCTTGAAGAAGTCATGAAAATTAAATAAAAATTCTATAAACCGTTCAGTTTAGGGGTGATTTTTAAGGGGATTCCTTCAGCTAACACCAAATTTGTTTCATAAACTCTGTACCATGACCTCATAAAGTTTTCTAGAGAGATCTTCGTGCAAGTATAGTTCTGATACCATTTATATTTTAAATTCAGTTTCTTCTTTAAGAAGGGCAATGCTTGAAGATGAAGAGGAATAAAGGAACTACACTACTATTTGCAATTTTTAAAAAGATGTCACAACCATTTAACTAATAATGGCATGGCAGTTTTCAAAACAAGCTCATCAGCCATCTGTAATACTGAGGAAAAGCAATACAAGCTTTTAAATAAGAAATATTGCAGAGCAGGAGGAGTTTCTAGTGAAGGATATAGAGAGGAAAAAATAACATATGCAAACTCCATACTTCAAAAATATACTGGTAGGACCAAGACTACAGTATCCTTATTAAATGTATACAACGTTACCTTCAGCCCTGTAGTAACTACTGATAATACTCTTAAAAGACCTCTCCTGCAATATACAAACATAGATAATAACTTATCTGGTTTATCATTCTGACTTGAGCAAAACTGATGTCCTCCAAAAGTTTAATTAACTTTTTTAGGACTCCTTGCAGAGGAGTATTATCATTTGTGCCTCTTAAAGAATGTCTTTTAGGGGTAATACTGAAGTAGTACCTGAATTACATGACTAAAACATTAAAAAAAAAAATCCATAATGATTTACTGCACCCTTTTAACAGATTGCACAGTAGACACATCTTACTCAGATTTGCATCTCTAGGCAATCAAGGAGGCACATGAACTTGAGATTACTTAGAGAAAAATGAGTGGTCAACAATGTTTGTCTTCATTCTGTTACAGTCATGTCACTGTCTCAGATATCTATTGTTATTGTTAGTTAAATGTCAAGAAAAACTATGACTTTATAGCTGTCATTGAGTTATAGCATGCCTGTAGAGGACATAGATGGCACGCTAAGCTTTGCTAACAATGAAAACCAATGGACAGATGTCTTAAAAAAGTCTTATAGATTTAATAAAGAAAAAAAGTCCTGTCATATACAGGCACAGGAGTGTTTTGATACTGTAGTACAATTCAGGCTCAGGTTCATCACCTATGACGTGGAAAATTTTATGTGTTGAAGGGTGACTTGACTTGAACTGCTCTTAACCACAACAAAATTCCCTTACCTTTCCACATAAAGGCTAATTGTGCAATTTAAGATGAAAATAAAGTCCCAGTTTATTACATCTCTATTGATAGACAGAGGGATATTGAAAATAAATATGTATGCACATGTGTGCATACATATAAATATCTAAAGGTTAGGCTCTGTAAGCAGTGATGCTGTCTTCCAGTGTTCCTAGCAACCATGCTGATTGGACTATGGAAAATGATATAGCACATCATTTTTTCCCCTGCATACCTGTGCTTCAGTTTTACTACATTGTGAGATGCGTCCACATGCTTTCATAGAATCACAAGGTTGGAAAAGACCTTAAGATCATTGAGTCCAACCATTCCTGTCCTATACTAAACCATACCCTTAAGTACCTGACCTTAGAGGTACTTGGATCAGTAAAATTTTTTTTATCCCTAAGTACCTGATCTACCCTCTTTTTAAACACATCCAGGGTTGGTGACTCAATCACCTCCCTGGACAGCCTGTTCCACATCCCAACAATTCTTTCAGTGTTTTCTTTCAGTTTTTCCTAACTTCTCATCTGAACCTGCTCTGGCACAGCTTGAGGCCATTTACCCTTGTTCTATCACCTGTCACCTGGCTGAAGAGACCATCCCTCACTTTTCTACAACCTCCTTTCAGGTAATTGTAGGTGGTGATAAGGAAAAGGTTGCTTTAACAATAAGCATTCTTTCCTGGTGGAATTAGTGGAAGGTCACTAAACGGTGAATGGTTAGAGGGCTGTAAAAAATAGTATGGAATCATTTTCTATTTAAAGTTGGAAAAGACCTCTAGGATCATCAAGTCCATCCATCAGTCCAACATCAACATGTCACCTAAGCCATGTCCTGTAGTGCTTTGCACATTTTTTAACACCTCTAGGGACAGTGATTCCACCACCTCCTGGATAGCCTATTCCAATGCCTGACCAAGTATAAACCAAGACAGAGAGGATGAAGGAGCTGCCAGGGAAAGACAAGGCTAATGGGAGGATCTGTTTGTTGAGGTCAGGTTGCCTCAAAAGCCCAGCTGGATTCAGCCAGTGCAGAGGCTGTGCCGTGTGCCCCTTTAGAGAAATTCAAAACTCAATCAGATGAGGATGGGAGTCACGTAACCTCAGTGGGATGTTGGCCCTGTTCTGGGGGGCTCAAACTCAATGACTTCCAGAGGTCCTCCAATCCCAGTTTACGCTGTGCTTCCATGGCTCTGTGACATAATGTCCCAGGGCAAAAATTTGCCTTTTTATATTCTCTCATCTAGTGTCTGAAAGCATGCAAACGGAAACATACGTAGATTGATGTAGACCTATAGAGAGAAAGATATAAAATGTTCAACTGATATGTTCACATTGGGTGGAATTTTCTGTAAAGATAATAATAAAAAAAAGTATAAAAAACAAGTCACAATTTTAAAGCTTAACAATACATTAACTGGTGATAACAGAAAAAAATCCCCACATTCTTTTTAGTCCAAGAGGTGTAGTTATTGATTCCAGATGTTGTTTTTGCAAACACTTAAAACATTTAATGTACAAACAACACTTGATAATCCATATTTAGTTATAAAATGTCAAAAAAACCTGCAAAACATAGTAGTAATTTCACAGTGTTTACAAACAATGAAACTTTGAAAACACATTATATTTTTATGTTTATTCTTCTACCTCCAGAGGCTGTAATGTGTGTGATTTTTCAGGAAACACTTGCCTTGTTTGGAAGTTTTAATGTCGGAGACATAAATTCTACTCCTTGAAAACTTTTAATCAGTGTTCCATTATTATTTTAATTACTGTAGTACAGTGAAAGTTTGCAAGAAACTGTGGATGGATTCTGTTAAGCAGAGCAGGCTTTTTAATTATGGTTTATAGTGATTATCTACATTTGAATTTATTATAAAATGAGTATTTTCTGTAGACAAAATTTGCAAAGACTGGTTATTTCAGTGATGCAAAATTTCCAACTCCATATTATTCAAGACCATATTTTGGGCTTCTTTTCGGTCATATTTTAATTTTTGTGATAAAAATAACACATTCTTAATGAAATACATGCAGAATATTTATAAAATAACACTGGATAGAGAACTGGAAGAGTTTGTAGAGATCTTGTACTGTCATGTGCATCTCCAAAAAGTACTTTGAAATCATAATCTGAAAGAAACAATACATATAAAATTTATACCTGTAAGGTAGTTACAAAACTTATTAACAGCAAAAGGGTAAGCATATGTTCAACATAACCATAATCTGAAAGAGATAAATGACCTGACCAAAGACTGCTTGTTTGCTTACTCACAAAGCATCCTATGGACTGGCAGGTCACAGAAAAGTCTCACAGATAAAACTTCAGAAGCACATATGTTGATTTGCTGAGACCTTGTCTAATTCCTCAAAGAGAGGTTAAGAGCAGCATAGTTTTCATTTCCGCAAGAATAAAATGGAAAGACGTAAACAGGGAAGAGCTTTAACGTAACTTCAGTCATAGCTTCCAATGCTTTCCACTCTGCAAGCACTTGTAAAAACAATTTACTTGTGCAGGCAAGTATATCTGTTAGTAAATAAGTTGAGAACAGGCAACTTTGACGTGGCATAAAGTGAATATCTGTTTACATTCATATGCAGTTCCATAGTCGAGGCTGAAGTTATCTTCTCTGATTAAGTTTGCTGCTTACTTTTGATCAGGCTTGTTTGTGTGTGTGTCTTGATCTGTACTTTGAATTGTAGCATTTCAGTGTCTTTGTTGAGTGTACCATTTCTCTTAATTTGCTTTGAATATAAATGTCAATTCTTATAAAAATATTTAATAAATATCTTCTAATTCCATCCTCATTTTAAAAGCTTTGGTGTTTAACAAGTCAAAAGTAAACCTGTAAATTGGCAGAAAAAGGATTAGGAAATCTCTCAATTTCTTTCAGAGCTGGTTACTTAGAATGCCTTCAACCAGGGAGGAAGATACCTGAAGAAAGCTGAATTTAAGGTCTGTAAAGAGAAGAGATGCAGAAAGCATTTTAATAAATAATTTATTTCCCAATAGCTAAACAGGTTTTACTCAAATAATTCTAGGTTGATTTCAATAGAAGAGTGATTAAAATAATTAAGAAAACAAAACAGCTGACACAGAATTTGCTCTCAATCACTTTCACAGGGAGATACATTTGGCAAGGTACCGAGGAAAACAGTATTGTGGGAGTGGTTCGGAAAAATCCTCCCTATCCTACTTAGACATCAGAGATTTGTCTTCCTTGATCTGAATGCCTAAATGCTTATCCCATCTGGTTTTCAATTAGGGCATATCCCAGTACCTAGGTCACTGTGGGAGCCCAGTGTACTGAGTGAAATTTGACTAACCTGTGGAAGATGCATGCACACCCTGAAGAGCGGGACAGAGTACACAGTAACTAGTTCACTGTACATTCATATCTCAACTTCCTTTAGATTAACTTTTCTGTGCAATTTTGCAAGTTCCTTGTTAGCTTTTTCTCATTAAGGGTTACCAGTGTGTGGAGAGTCACCTCATGTTACAAACGACCCTTTTGTAACCTCTTTTCAGAATGTGCATGGAACTTAACCTATGAAATCCTCTAGCTAGGTCTTTGAAAAAGAGATTTTGGCTCATTTTATCATAAATCCACTACATACAAGGAACAACCATAACACTAAAATAGAATTATTTAATCCAAATTTCAATGTTGTGTATGCAATGGATACACATTGTTAAGAATGCAGAAATCTTAATAGTTTAGGCACAAAAACATGGGAAATATGGGCAAAGAAAAAGCCCATTTAGCAACAAGAAGACGAAGGACTAATTCACCCTTATCATCTAACTGTACCTTTGCATCTACTATTCTCTTGTATTTTTTCTGTTCTTGGACTGCCCTGGACATATGGTAATGCTTCTCAAGGGTTATAATTAGCACAGAGGTCTGCAAAGACTTTTCTCAGTGAGCTAAGGTTGGACTAAAGATTAAATTAAAGCAGAGTCATATTGCTGAGGAGCTTCAGGCATTTCTATCACTTTTATCTCTATATGACTGAAGATTATGGGCAGAATAAATGAAATACAATGGTTAGTATTTTATTTTCTTTAAGTGAAATTCATATACTTCTTTAAAATATTGATATTTTAAACAGCAAGTTCAAAAAGATTTTTTTTTCTTGGTGCATTTTGCCAGTATTTGTCCTTTTGATAATGTTAAAATGTAACAGATTGAGTGCAAGTGACTTATCCTTAGAAATAGTACAGACATTGTATGTTTCTTACTTCATTTATCATGAATTAAGGACTCATGCTTTGTGTAACATACTTTCTCAGGCAGCATCCTGAAAATGAGATTATCTTTTTTTAAAGATTCAATCATTTTATAACTTTTGAACGGTGAATTAATGCTACAGTGTCCTACAGTCTTCAAAAAGCACCAGGCAGTTATAACATATAAGGGCAGTTCATGATCAGTCAAACACAGTCCCCGACAGCAAATGCAGTATCAAACCATTAAGGTGGAACTTTGAACCTCCGGAGAATGATTGAAGATCTTGGCAGGTGTCATTTACTGTGTTATTCACCTTGAAGTTTTTCTGGCTAGACATGTGGTTACTTTACTAGCAAATTTGAGACTGCCAGGCCAGACAAACGTTCCGTCTCTCCAGTTCACTCAGCGCATACATACAAATTTATATTTGCCCCCTTGGGCAAAAGTCAGTGCTATTATCCATCTGTCCTGTATTTTCTCCTTGACCTCTTCGTGCTCACTTCTTGGTTCAATGAGATAGTTTAATTACCTGTGCAATTTTCTTCTGTCAGTCTTGGAAATCTTACCTGCACTTTCCAATTTCAGAAAAGCAAGAAACCGAAATCAGGCTTACTAGATGATAAATAATTCTGCAGTTAATGACTTGTCCCACATGAAGCATAAAGGACTATAGGTTTGAAGTTATATATGCTTAATTCAATGCTATATAATTATAGATAATGTATATAAACACAAAAAATGTAGTTACTTATAGCCGTATGCTTAAAGAAAATTGCCAACATTTGCAAAAAATAAAAGAAAGCTAACAGAGATGGCATGCTGCTCATTGTTAATGTCAAACCAATTACGCAAGTTCTTTTGCTCACAGTATTACTTTATTCTTTTTTGAAGACCACATCATAAAAAGCTATTGCTCATGTGAGACCTGCCCTTATTTCCTTTTGGTGTGTGGGACTTCAGTGAATCTGTTATGATCACCATTTCCTATTGAACTGTCATGACGAACTTGGAGAGATACCATCCAGGATGCAGGTGTTCAGGTCAAACAAGAGAGAAGGAAGTTCAAAGGCATTCCCTCCCACAATTCCTGATGCTGTAATGCCAGCACACTGTGTCACAGGAAGTCTCTGCAATACCCATGTGAGGGTGTACTCACTCAGCGAAACCCTAAGACATATTTCATAGCAGCTGAAAGTCAAAAAATGAATGGATTTTATTCATTGGCAACTGAAAGAAAACAGTTTGTTTGAATACATTGGGAAGGCATTCACAATTATGCAAGAGCATTGTACTTTGTCTTCTCTTAGGTAGACATTAGCTTTATCATCTTGTCTAGATTTTCCCTGTAAACTGTGATAAAAGGTATTCAAGAACAATGTCATCATGGCTTTTTCCTGATTGCATATCTTAGCTGGAAACCTCCTGAACCTGTCTATGTTGTTCTTGTTATCAAAAAAGCTAAGATTCTTTAAGGTCTCCTGGGGGAAGGAGGGTTGGAATTAATTCTTCCCTCTTCTTCTCCCTGGAGACACTCATGACTTTTGTGTGTTTAATGAAATTTGCTAAGATTTCTGTAAATGTCATTAAGCAATCCTGAAACAATTACCATGTTGTTCTTCAACAGTGTGCAGCTATCAGTCATAACCAAACAAGCAGACAGCTCCTCTATTCACCTCAGCAGGTGATCTATATAAAGAAGGCTTGCTTTATAGAATAGTAGTGTAATAGAGATGTAATGTGTTATTGAGATGTCAGTTTAAAGAGAAGCCATTATGTCATCTAATAACAGTTGCTATTTAGGCCGTAGGCTCCGGTGCTAATATTAGCACTTGAGTAGTAACTACATATAGTATGAAAACAGAAAACATAAAAAGCATCAATAAAAAAAAAATGCAACAAATAGCTAAATTTTGAGAAAGCAATCTTTTATAGATATTGAGAAAAGAGGGGAGTTGATGCCTGTCTTGCCTAGTAAGAATCATTAAAAAAAAACCAAAGTATTTTTATACTACTCTGCTACTAGATGGCAAGAAAAATCAGATTTAATCTTTAAATGTTGGAGTACAGAGGCAAAATCACTGCACTTTGCTAAAACTCTGTCGTTAGTACTGCTTTTTTACAGTATATTTTGTGGGTGCATTATAATCCACTATGTGATTGTCCATTTTATGTTTAATTTCCAAATCAGTGTCTTAACAACCATTGCCCTGAACTGTTGGCTTTGCCTAAATGTTCCCCGGAGAAAGGTTTCACTTATAAGCATCATTTTAAATGTAGCCTTCTGTAGCACTTTTCATGTGATCCACAACCTCTGCAAAGGGGTTATGTTTTAAAAACATGTGGTGAATGCTGGCCACCTGTTAAGAGCTAATGATGCTGAAAGAAAGCCTGTTATGTCAGGACATTTTCTTAGGGAAGGTGATAAAAAGGACGAAAATCTTTCAAGCTGGAACAGCGTTACCTTTAACCTACTTTGGACTCCACCCTTATAAGTGCTACTTCAAAGGTAGCCATAATCCTCTTGAAAAAAATTGGGTGAGCCCAAGAACAGGGAGGTTTTGGCATTAGAATTGCAAATGTGCAATTTTCTGTGGAAGTTTTACGCTACTATCTAGAAAGGAGACTTATTTAATCTTCTTTTCCTTTAGAGAGTACTGGATAATAAAAAGATCTATAGACAGATTAAGATTAATCTGCTCAGTAATAGTTCGGCTGACTTTTCTCGTACACTGGGTATACAACATTGTCAGCAAAACAGAATGGACAGTTTCCAAATTCACTTGAAAATGACACTGTTCTGGTGACAAACATATCTTCAGATGAACAAGGCAGGAAAGATTTATATTTGCATAATTAAAGGGATAAAACATAAATAAGGGTCTAAAGAAAGGTGAAAAAGCAATCCCATTTTCCATGAAAATGTAGGATAAGATTTTTTTTTACTTATTTCAATTTAAGTATGCAATCAGTCAATTTTAAGAGGAAAAAAGGAGTGGAGGTAGGTAGAATTACATATTGCTGAGGAAACTGGAACCATAGTATTATAACTTTGGCTTCAAAATGCATTTTTTCCTTGTCTCCAGATGTCACTAACAAAATGGATAGTTTGGATCCACAAAAAGAAGAAAGGGTGCATTTGTGCCAACATATGTTTGACATCCTTGTTTTTTGTTTGGCACCTAGGAGGACCGGTGCTTCTCATGGGATTCAAAGTTCAAAGTTATGTGCCATTTTTATAATTACATACAGATGCATAAGCAGGATTATAGCAGGCAAATGAAGGTCTTTTCAACGTAACAAGGTGCACTTGTCTGTGTTTCTTACTAATCAGTTACAGGAATTGCCATTGTTTTAAGCAGAAGTAGAAATTACAGTGTCAAAGAATGTCCTAGCCAGTAGCCCTTTGCAAACATTTTTTTTCCTTTTTTATTTTTCCCCAATAGTAATCAGCTGAATAACAACTATGTATGTAAAGGGTACTTTTCCTTTCTTGAAGAATTTGTGTCAGGATGTAGGATGCCCCATTGTTCCATTTATATTCATGCTGAGTAATTTTCTTCCATAACAGTCAAAGTGATGTTAGCAATGTCGTGAAGACAATTAGGTTGTGATTGATAAATTCTTCTCCTCAAACTTCATGAACACTTCAGAATATAAACACGACTACACTGAAAATTTTAGCTTGTACAAAATGAAGTTGGTACAAAGAGCTTTCCTTTCTTCAATTACCTTTGTTGTCATAGAGCTAGAATGATGATTCCAGCTCCATTTTTGTTAGCATCATGTCCGTTTCAAACATGGAAAACAAAGGAAATACATATTGCAGCAGTATAATTTATAGAAATTCCACCTTTTTAAGCTCTAAGAGTTTTGCAAATAACTTTCAATGGATATATAACAATAATTAATTGGTTTTGGTAATGAACAGAAGCATTTTAAAATTACCTTCTAAAATTGTTCCTTCTGAAACAAAATCAAAGCTGTATTTTTAGAGAAACAGTCAATAAACAGTATGATTACTGTTTAGTGGAAAATATGATACTTAAAACTTCAATTGTAGCTTGAATTCAGAAGTGTTCTTTGAACCTAAATGTTAATCATTTAATTAGAACTTCTAAAAAGTTTACATTGTAATGTTTTGTAAACCGAATTGGTAAAAAAATGTTTTGGTTTTTTTTGGTTTGGTTTTTTAAAGATAGGTATTTTATAAGCAAATTTTTTCTTCAACATGTTTATCAATATTTCAATGGATCATATGACAATTTCCACCTAATTTCTCAACTGTTTTTCAAGAAGATACTTTAAACACCTCATTTCACTATTTTTAATCTCTTTTCTGTGGATAGGCAAAGTCTGAAAAGCTGTGTCCTCAACAAGTGAACTCAGGTATTCATCACAGAAAAAGGAAGAGAGAAGGCTGCGTTCCTCTGGATGTTGGCAAAAATGGCAGCTCCAGCAGAGGGAACTCTACCTCTCATCTGAGCAAAAAAATCAAATGGGGGGGACTTTACAATTAGGACATGTTGTCAAAAAGTCTTTAAGGGGAATGCTCTGTGTCCATATACAATACAAATACATCATATAATAAAGTATGCATATATAACAACAAACCCTGAGTTTTCAGCTAAAGTGGATGTTGAATGCAAAATATGTTTTACCTAGATGTAGAGCCTATGACTTTGTCTACAGGGACAGAATCCTCCATTAACTGCTGAATTCTTACATAAGCAGCATATTAAACTCCATTAAAGTTAGTGGAAACTATTCCTGCTGTTCAGTGGAAATATTAATTTAATAATGTAAATCTCTGTAAAAATATCAGCACTAACTCTGAATGAATGGGCAATACATTCCTGAATCCATCAAATGAACACTGCTTGGGTTAAATATTATTTTAAAACCAATGGATGCACTATAAAATAGCAAGCAATCATCTGATACTAAATTCTAGATTTATAGAGAGGTTTCAGAGTGTCAATTTCACTCGAGTAGAATTTCTGCTCAACTAAAATTTAAATATGGAACTGTACAAAGTGATTTCCAAAATCCTCCTCTGACTTGCTTATTTACATATGCTTCAATATTTTCTGTAAAGCTGATATTTCCCTAAGAGGAGTGAATGTAACATGTTGTAAAAGTAGTAACTGTCTTCTAAAACCATGTAATTCTCTCCATTCACTGATTAGAACACTTAGATATCCACCTGATGATCCATGGACCAGGTGCCCAAGCATTTCAGTGTTCAAACGCTTAAAACCTAATTTAAGTAAATCCAGGAATAGATGCTGAGCCTTAATATTGGCCATTCCACAGTTACAGTTTTATCACATGCATATGCTAATGACTGAAAATTGCAGTGTAAAGTAATCTATAACCATAGTAACTGTTTCATGATTTCGACCATCTTGCATAAACAACCATCTCCCATATCTGCTTAGCCTCATTTTGTGCTGAATTTTTTTTAAAAATTTTTTTAATTATGCAATATTACATAACAAAGGAACATACAATTTATTACAGACATAATAAACCAAACCAGTATTACTTATGGAAAGTAATATTTCATGGAAACAGTAGCATAGAGACCTAGAGTAAAGTTTATCCTTGTAATTCTTTCTCTCGTTTTTTGTACAACAAAACAGGTGCCATTGACATTTGGAGCCAAGTTTCATGCCTGAACAGCTACTTTTTAAACACATTTAAACAAAAGACAAAAGCATTCATTACTCTGGGGTTTCTTTTTTTTTTATGGATTCATACCTTCTGGGGACAAGAGATAAATGAAGGTAAGATGAAACCTTTAGATGTTGTCTTCATCACTGTTGACATTCTTCCTTGGGGGCTGACAGCTGCTAATGAATTCATTTTAAACATAACACACAAGAAGAACAAAAATACTGTCTTGATTTTGTTTCCTTCTTGAAGAAGAGTAAGAATAGCAACTAACGTTGTTCATAATGCAAAAGATAATCTGTACTAATTTGTAATAAAATAAGACCAATGAAGAAACCGTCACATGTTCCCAGCAAGTGAAATCAAGTTGGTTTTTTTAGTTGAATTCTGACATTTTACCTGTTCCTATGAAAGTGCTACATCTATTATGCCAGAAACAGAGACAGAAGTTCAAATTCAATTAAGTTGAATTAAATTCAATTTAATTAAGTTCAATTTTTCAAGAGCAGTGTAGGTGAGAGGGACCTGGGGGTCCTGGTGGACAGCAGGATGACCATGCCAGCAATGTACCCTTGTGGCTATGAAGACCAATGGCATCCTGGGGTGTATTAGAAGAGGGGTGGTTAGTAGGTTGAAAGAGGTCCTTCTCCCACTCTACTCTGTCTTGGTGAGAACACACCTGGACATAGAACTCCTTGAAAGAGTCCAGCGTAGGGCCACTAAGATGATTAATGGAGTGGAACACCTTCATTATGAGGAGGGAGCTGGGGCTCTTTAGCTTGGAGGAGACTGAGGGGTGACCTTATTAATGTTTATAAATACGTAAAATGCTAGAGTCGGGTGTACAGAGCCAGGCCTTTCTCAGTGATGGCCAGGAATAGGGCAAGGGGCAATGGGTGCAAGTTGGAGCATAGGAACTTCCATGTGAATATAAGGAGAAACATTTTCACTGTAAGGGTGACAGAGCACTGTGACAGGCTGCCCAGAGAGGTTGTGGAGTCTCCTTCTCCGGAGACATTCAAAACCCACCTGGATGCATTCCTGTGTGATTTAGTCTAGGTGGTCCTGCTCTGGTGGGGGGGTTGGACTAAATGATCTTTCGAGGACTCCTCCAACTCTTAACTTTCTGTGATTCTGTGGTTCTGTGATTCTGTAAGTGATTAAGCAGAACTCAGGCATCCATTGCCTTCTCTTTACCCGATGAAGGTACTTTTATTTGGTTCTATAATCCATCACTAAAATTTTGTCCTTCTTTTTATATTGATATTGATTAAACTTCTCTTAAAAGTAGTTTGGTATTGAGACTTTTACTTTAGATTTAAGGAAAATATTTATTAATTTTTTACTTTTTCTCAGAATTTGATTTCTTTATTGAAAACACAATGGTCCACATCCATAGCTAATTTGGATGGCACTGAAATTCTTTAACATTCAAAATTTCATATAAAACCCAACTTTTTGTTACCATGATTCTAAGGCTTGACTCTGGCCCACTGACTTGCCCATATTAATAATACTTGGTATGTTTAACTGCATATTTTTCCTTAGTTAACTGAAGGGCATATGATTATAATACAGTCATTAAAGGATTTGTTTATGGGGTTTGATTTCATTAACACAGCACACCTAATGGGTAATAGTGATTCCAGTCTTGTGTTCGTAATTCTTTTAAGAAGACATGCATAATATGTAAATGCTTCATCCAGTCAAAGCATATGGAAATACATTTTTTTAAAAGCTGAATATAGATAAATGAATAAAATAGTAATTAACTTATACTACTTTCATGCATAATGAAGTGAAAGAACGCATAAAGCTATGCATTCTGTATGATTTGCAGACATATTAAGATGCATGGAGCCTAACAAAGGCCATATATATCAATTGTCTTCAGGGAAACATCCTTGAACACTAGTGACAAGATTGAAATGTTGCGTAAATATGATATAAGTAAGAAGTCTATGCATTATCTGCAGAAGTAATTCAAGAAGACACATTAACATATTTTGGGGAATGGGGCAAAGCTTTGTAAGACCACACACCACCCTGCTAGCTTTGAGAAGGAAGAACAATCCCAACACTGGTTTTCATCACTAACACTTCAGTAATTTCATTCAAACCCATTGAATAATTTATTTAAAGAGAAAACAGACATATGAATAGGGTGAAATATGTTCCTCTGAAAATGTAATATACTCTAGTAGAGTTTGCCTGCAAGTGTAAAACATTTTCACAAATAAAGGTAATCTAAGTTCTGTCGCAAAAAAATTTGAGTCAGGCAGATATAGCTGGAACTCAGACCTGTGTAAGTACAGCAGATCACTTTCCTTTAGAAAACATGGACAGGTAGAAATGAGTTTCACAGAACAACTGGAAGAAACACATGGGATAAACATTTTTTGCTTTTCCATTGTTACTCTATCCATTGGTTAGGCAGAACTCAATTTGATTTGCACACTTAAACTGAGAACAAGCTTGTGAACTTCAGACTGTTGTGAGTCTGTCTTCAAGTCTTAATAATAATTTAGATATATACTAAATTCCTAGAGACAATCAACCTTGAATCTTTTAAAATAATCCTAACTAATGCAGACAAACTCAAGAAGGATATACTGAAAATTAGATCAATAAAAGAGATATTAATATGTTAAGTTAACAATGTTTCAATTTAAGAACAGTCATAGTAGGGAACTGAGGTGACCTAATAGAGTGATAGAAAAAGAAATGAAGCAGGGAACATAACTATCCAAAGTAAGTATCAACAAAACCAGTATTTATGATGGGTATTGACTTGTCTTGCATATTTATTTTCTTAGCATGTGCTCCTATGATCTGTACACAGTCTTAAACTGAATTTCCTAAATATATATGTATATGCTAACCTGTATTAACATAGATTAAAGTTAGCTATGTGTAATCCCAAACTATTTTTAAAAGCATTTAATTTGAAGGTGTAAGCCTGAGCTCCTTGCCCTTCCTTTTCAGGTGTGACTGAATTTGAGGCATAAAAACATAGAGGATCAAAGTTTTTCCATCTTAGTTTCCACTTCATGCTATATTTTTATATCTAACCTGTTACTTTTTTTCTTCAAGGTAAATGCATCCAGCAAAACATAAACCAGTCTTTGTAGGTTCCTACCATTTTCTGAAATAAAATTTTCTCGTGGGCAGCTTGAACCTGTTATCATGTAGACTCTGTGTTACAAAAAGAGTCCTCTCTCTTTCTGATATTCTGCTGTTGATGTAGCAGATCCTGCTATAAATTTGATTCGCAAAGGTGCCACTTAGCAAAAAAATGTTTCAAAGGGATATTTTTCCCCCCAGGCTTTTTTTTGTAGAATGCAGTTTCTGCGTGCAGATACTGATTTTTACAAGTCTATTATTTCCTTACTCTCAGCTCTGATCTACATCCAGTCTGTCTGAAACACTTTGCCACCATTGGAAGGTAACCGCAATTTATTTTTTTTTTAAGCAAGCACATTTGATGTAAGAAAGCTGTGGACTGGACTTACCTATTTTGAGGAGATTATTTTGTGCCCCTTTCTACTGCCAACAAAGATTTTAAGCAATAGCAGCCATTGTTAAAAAGAAAGGAACATAAAGTTTTACTGCTCTGGAAACAGCCTGTGTTTCTTACCTTTCCATAGTGATACATGCAACTTCTGCACACTTTCAACAGATATCTTGTGAATTTTTTTCTTTTTATTTTTTTCCAAATGTCAAGCAAGTTTAAAATTACAGAATCACAGTATGTCCTTTTAATCTTATATCTTAAAAAAGTTATACATATATGTACAAACACACACACACAAACACACACAGAGAGAGTTAAAAACATCTAAGCATTGAAGCAAGATTTAGCTATCTAAACCAGCAGATATTTCCTTTGCAAACCAGCTATACTCTTGTCAGCTGCAGCAAAATTTACTGCTGGAGAAAAGTGTCAGGAGTCACAGCTATTGCTGTTAAGCTTCATATAAATGATATCACACCTTCTGATCTCTTCCTAGTGCTAGTGCTTAACACATTCCTCAGAAATTGTGAGAGGACACAGAATCAGTTTTTGAAGTCACACAAGCTATACTATAATCTCTCACTTTCTGGATAAAAATTCAGGAAAATGTGGATTGTTCTTAACCACGGTTGTGCTCGGTGTAGGAGAAACATTACTCCATGAAAAGAAGCAAATATAATTTTGGTAAGAAGAGACATAATCTTATCCCTAGCCTCGCACACTTTGGGGATGATATTGTTAGTACTGAACAGATATGATGCAGATCATATATAAATTCTGGTCCTTACCATAAAATTATAGCAATGATTATATGTTCATTCTCTTCCTTACATTGTGTTTTTCAAAATCCCAGGTCCTCAAATGATACAAGCTGTCTAAGGCCAATCAAGAAATGTCAAACATGATCTTTTTGCAAACTTCATGCCTTCATCCACTGTCACTTCTATCTTTTTCTTCCTTGTGCATTGAGACTCAGATTTTGGAAAGTCATAGAACCATAGAATGTTTTAGGTTGGAGGGGACCTTTAAAGCTGTTGCTTTTGCTGTGATGACCCTTGATTCAAGGCTGCAAAGTGGAATTTTCCAAACAGACAAGAGACAATCCTTATTTAAATTATACAGTTTAAAAGACAAGAATAAGGAAAACAATAGTACATGGGAAGGCAATAGTGGCAGCACATACAAGGTGGTATTTTCCTTCCTTCCTTCCTTCCTTCCTTCCTTCCTTCCTTCCTTCCTTCCTTCCTTCCTTCCTTCCTTCCTTCCTTCCTTCCTTCCTTCCTTCCTTCCTTCCTTCCTTCCTTCCTTCCTTCCTTCCTTCCTTCCTTCCTTCCTTCCTTCCTTCCTTCCTTCCTTCCTTCCTTCCTTCCTTCCTTCCTTCCTTCCTTCCTTCCTTCCTTCCTTCCTTCCTTCCTTCCTTCCTTCCTTCCTTCCTTCCTTCCTTCCTTCCTTCCTTCCTTCCTTCCTTCCTTCCTTCCTTCCTTCCTTCCTTCCTTCCTTCCTTCCTTCCTTCCTTCCTTCCTTCCTTCCTTCCTTCCTTCCTTCCTTCCTTCCTTCCTTCCTTCCTTCCTTCCTTCCTTCCTTCCTTCCTTCCTTCCTTCCTTCCTTCCTTCCTTCCTTCCTTCCTTCCTTCCTTCCTTCCTTCCTTCCTTCCTTCCCTTCCTCCCTTCCTCCCTTCCTCCCTTCCTCCCTTCCTCCCTTCCCTTCCCTTCCCTTCCCTTCCCTTCCCTTCCCTTCCCTTCCCTTCCCTTCCCTTCCCTTCCCTTCCCTTCCCTTCCCTTCCCTTCCCTTCCCTTCCCTTCCCTTCCCTTCCCTTCCCTTCCCTTCCCTTCCCTTCCCTTCCCTTCCCTTCCCTTCCCTTCCCTTCCCTTCCCTTCCCTTCCCTTCCCTTCCCTTCCCTTCCCTTCCCTTCCCTTCCCTTCCCTTCCCTTCCCTTCCCTTCCCTTCCCTTCCCTTCCCCTCTCTTTATTTTCTACTCTCTATTATCTAACTCTACTTTCATTTCACTTTGTTTCTTTTTTTTTTTAATTTCGTTTAGCAGCCAGTACTATGGAATTGCCAGGACAAGCTTAGCTACAAAATCAGGGAGAGGAGTATATCATGCATGGTGTCCAAACGTCATTTTATGAACTCCTGCTGCTGCTCTGCTGCGTTTAACCTCTGTTTAGTTTGTGACACTACTTCCACATCTTTGCTAGCTGAGAACTGAGGGCTCACTCTGTGATGCTGGGACTTCATGTACCACAGAACATCCTGCATGTACGTGGGCACAGGAGAAGATATGCCTGTTTGACTACATTTTTCTGCTACCTCTGTCACAATGCTATTTTCTCAATCCATTTGCTAACTATACTGTGCAGGCTGGGTGGCTACTCCCTGCATTTTCTTTGCTCTACAAGCTCAGGCTTTTATTTCCTTTTTTGAGTGCTTAATAAAAGTCAGAGGCTTACTTTCTACCAGGGAGAAACTGGAGGAGGGAAATGTGTCAGAATATAGCAGTGCGGCATCAGTCCTTTCCTTGTTAAAAATAGTACACATCCTTAGTGAAATAAAGCGTTTACACCCGCAGAAGGAAATCTGATCACTCATGGATTAAAAAGGAGACATCTCCTAACCTTCCCAGAAAGTGACTGATGGAAAAAATAAAGGTATTGGTGGAGATGGAAGTTCATTCATAGGTTAGATTCCAAATGCAATGTAAGATCTTCAACTGCATTTTACATTTATCTTCTATAGCTGAGACTGTTCTTGCAGCCTGTATAAATCTTTTTTGTCAAGACCATAATTTCCACTTCCACGCATTTCTTGTCATTAGCAGGATTTGGTTCAGTGACTTGTGTGTTTAACATTGCATTTTCGTAGAACAGGAAGACTCAGTCTGATCTCATTTAAACTGAGACACAAGTCAGGGACAATTCTAGTTAGATCAGTGTAAATATGACAGTACAAAACATTGGTGAAAAAAGCCCCAGGGTTTTAATGATGAAAGTACACTTTCAGTAGTTTTACCAAACAAAGAAATAAGATAGGTGACACTTAAAAAAGAGGACCTCATGTTTATAATGGGGTTTCCATTTAGATTTTCAGAACAGTTGATATAGATTTAATGTGAGATCACCTCTGGAAGAAAGAAAATTGCAAAATGTCAGTGAGACAGAACACGTATTCTGTGCCTAAGGGTATGATTATTGCTACTAAACTGTTTAATGTTGTCTGCTTTGAGGGTGTGAGTTTATATGGTTTATTCCTGGTGAGAGAAAGTCTATGTACATTAAAGAACAGTTTTGGTGCAGTCACAGAAATGAATCTCTTACTGCTTGACTCAGTTTGAACTTGGATGAATGGTCAAGACATTTAGGTCATTTTGCAATGTTATCTCTGAGTTCATCTGTGATCTTGGGCCTTTATGTTGCTATGTAATAGCAGGGAAAGTTGATTTTGATATTTCATGCTTCACCGTAGAGACATTCATTCTTAATGGACCTGCAGACCTTTCCCTCAACAGAATGTAAGATCAACTCAATCTTCATTTCCTATAGAAGAGGAAGGAGACACACTGTCTTCCACATATATTAAGCAAGCAGACACAATAAGTAGGTCAAGATAATGCTAAAATAGGGTCTAAAACTCCAACATAGTTTTATCTGGTGCTTTATACCTCATAATTTTTTCTAAATCTAAGTTAACTCTCCTACAGTCCCATTAAAGTCAAAGAAGAGATATGCAACAGACAGAACTTGATTCCTCTAACCTCTCCTAGACATTTATCTTGGTATTAGATGAGATGCCCTTTGGAGGTGGTCTTTTATCTTCACTGACTGTGTAAGGGACCTATAATGCCTAGCTCAAACACATTAGCATTTAATTTTTGGATACCTAAGACATAACATATGGGTTTCTTATGCTATCTCTACTGCTTGCATTAAATTCTTTGATTTTATTTCTTCATCATCATTGTTTGAACATTTTTCATTTTTAAATTGTTATTATAAACTTTTCTTCAACTGACACACATATGGAATTCTCCAGTAATGACCTGAATCTACAAGAAAACCTGATAATAACCACAATTTGATGCAGTATTTCAGTGGAACATTGTAATTAAAATTTTTGTGTTTTACAGGTTTTACTCAATACTTGCACTGCTAATTTCAGTAGTCAGCAAAGGTTTTCTGTGTTCAAATAAAAACTGAAACACTCTCTTGACCTGCTTGTCATTGGAATCCAAGTGAAATTACAGACCACAAATTTAAAAATCATTTAAGTGCCCTGGTTTATTTTTCTTTCTGGGGTTTTTTTTGTGTGTGTTTTTGCCCACTGCCACCATCTTTAACATATGTGGTTTGTAATTGCTATATGCTGGGAAAGTTCAGAGACCTCATTGGCCTTTTAGCTTTTCCTTCTACCTGTGTTCTTGTACATCTAATATTAATATTTTGAACTGTGAGTTACACCAAATGGTTGGAAGCTTGCACAATCTATGTCAAATATTTTTTTCAGTTACCAAATCTAACAACAAAATGTCATGAGAAGTGAAGAACTGCTAGAAATTGTCCTCTTAAAATGACATTTACTCTTCGACAATATTTCTTTTTGATCCATGTAAGTTATAAGCTCCTTAGAGAAGGATCCCATGATGTGTTTGTGTACTTGTTAGCATATTGAAGGCCTCCTTTTTTTTTTGAGGGCCTTTCAACATGAGTCCAATAAAAGTAAGAAATAGCAACAAGTACTTTCCATATTTAATAGATTATTTTTCATTATCCAATGGATGTTTATTCATCTAGTTTTGAAAACAGAAATAGAAGAGTGCCAATGAGTCATGGGTCAGCATGTTTTAGGAGAGTCATGGGTCAGCATGTTTTAGGAACATGCAAAACCAGAGTTTGGAGCTATGCTTCAGAGAGATGAGTTGTGTGAGCTTACACAGCACATGCTAGATTTCTTCCTTGAATCACATATGAAACATCAACCTTCATGTGCATACTTTGTCTTTTGATTGCAAATATAAGACATACTAAAAAAAAATTCAATTTAGTCTGTGCCCAGATGACTGTTTCGGCCTACTTCTCTTAGTGTGAAATAATACACTTGTAGAAAAATGTACTTGCATTTTTTTAAATATTCCAGAGTATGTGGGTCCTAAATCCCAACCACAGAGATATCATAAACTCTCTTTTTAAATTAGATAGAACAGGTACATGCAGAATTTTATCTCACAGTAGGCAGTCTCTGGAAAATCAGTTTATCTGCTTATCCTTGATCTCAATATAGACAATTCTCACTACATATGGAATGACCAATTTCTTAGTCCCCAATTTTACTATTGTGTATTAAAATTCACTTTTCCACAAGCAAGCTGTTAGCGTCCACCTGCTTTTCTGTGGTCCTGTGAAAGTTGCCTTGGCTGAAGACTGGTTTTCATAACCGATCTTCCCACTTAACCTTCTATTCTCAGCTAACTTTTTATAGCAGTGTAATTTTTTTCCTTTGCAACTATTCAATAAAATTACTTTTTAAGGGGTTTTTTTTTACTTCAAAGCTAATTCTTGTATCTTATTTTTCATATTAGAACCATCATAATTACTGTCATAATTTATATTAATATTTTATTAGCATTGCCTTTTTAAAAAAAAATAATTAATGAAGCCTAACAGAAACCAAATCAACACCAACATTGCAAAAGAACTGAAAGACAATGTCTGTACACTGGAACACAAGTGTTTTTAAAGGCCCTTTGTTATTGATATTACATTGTACATATTCTGCAGCTGCTAATCTTCTCTAGTATCAAAGTGCCTAGAAAAAAAAATATCATCCATCTAAATCACTCCATCTAAATGAATGTCTTAGAAAAATTTGTCAGAGTAATCTTAGGTATCAGTAAAGGAAACTAAATGATCATGCAAAAGTACGACACTAAAGAAAATCAAGATCTTACAACATCCAGAAACTTGCATTCTGCTTATGCATTACAAGCAGTCAAATTTTTGTCAGTTTGTGTTTCTTGCTCTGGGAGTATACTTCATCCAAAGGCAAAGTTGTATCTAAAACCCTGAAATACTTTTGACCTGTAATTTGAAGCTTCTGTTCCTTCTTTACACTTTTGACAGTTCTAATAGTCAGGAAAATACATACACAGATTTTACATTAATATATAATTTTAGAAAGAAATCTTATTTGGATATCAAATTACTTCAGCTTTCCTCGATGCATATAATTTAAGAAAAGAAAGCAAGTAAAAAAAGCCTTGTCTAAAATTGGAATTTCGTATTTCATACCTCCTTTCCTAGTGAACTATATACTTCATTAATTCAGATCAGTTTTGTTTGGGTCTGTTAAAATGTGGAAACTGAAATTCTAATCTTAATTGCCTTTCTGTTGCTGCTTTTCAGATAAGGCTGTAATTTATCCTCCCTTTTTGAAGCTGTGTTTAGTGTATTGTGAGGGGAAAAAGTGCTGGACCACACTTAGGCAGTTCCTTTTCCCAGCTTTGCCATTACTCTAAATGAAAAACCTATATGGTTTTTAACTCTGAAATTAAAACTTCTTTCTCACCTGTCAATTTTAGTTTTGTCATTTTTATTTGCATAAATCATTTGTCACAATTAAAAAACAGAAGCATGAGGAAACACCTGCCTCGTCAGCATTCATTGCTCCTGATTGAGTTACTGTTTTCTCAAGAGTATTCCAGTTCAGTTGCTCATGGTGAATTTTAAGAATGACAATGGTGTCCGTTGTTAACGTCTGGCCTTCGAGATGATTAATGAAGAAATATTATTGATATTCTCATCTGCTCACTTTTTGACATCTTTCTTCCTTTAATAAACAACTTATCCCAGCAAGGAGCTCATGAGTGGTCAGGTCTGCTCTGTTCTGTACACTAACTGTGTAACAGATACACTTTCCTCTAACCTGTCAGCATACAGGACTCAGACTTGATTCAGATCTGCCTCATTCTTCAGTAAAACAGGAGTAACTCCTTTGAAGTCAATGAAATTCTTCTGGTTTCATGTATGGGAAAATGAGAGAAGAATAAGGCCTTTTGTCGTCTTCCAGGGCAGCCATGCTGCTTAATAAATCATCGTATCAGCAGCTGTTTTTCACTGGGGAACAGCACAATAATTGATGCTGCTGCCCAGAAATCCACAGAGGTTATCGATCAGGCCAGCCTGTTAGCATTTCTGCAAACTGACAGCATATGACTCCAGTAAACAGGACTGGGAGAAATGGGAATATACTCACATAGTAAATTGCAAATTTTCTTTTACACTAGCATTTCAAAAAAACATTGAATTAACAATTCTGTTTGTTTTTTCTATGCTGTTTCTGTAAATATATCTCGTTACTGTTGTAACTATTACTATTGTAAGCAGAAATGTAAACATTTTAATTGCACCCTGTAAACATTTTAATTGCAATAAAGTTTATTCTGTTTACTAATTGTGAAGATTGACAATTCAGACCTGAATGATTGAGTACATGCTATGCAATGAAGGAACTCAAGTCATGAGACTGTCATCTTTTAAAAACAATAGCTAGGGAAAATTTTTAACCTCAGAAGTACATAGTTTTCTAGTTTGATCATTACTTCACAGGCTTTTCATTTGGAATTAATCTGAACTACTTTCCTATGAAGTTTATAAATAAAAGGTAAACAGAGCATGTAACTTCTCTTGAATCAAAGTTATCCAATACTATAAAGTAATCTCTTGAAGACTGAAGAATATAAGATTATTTTTACATTTCTAAAAACTGAGTATCCAAATAAATACCACTATCAAGTTTTTAATAAAATGTGAAAGGTAAGTTTGTCAGTCATTGCTCAAAATGAACTTTGCTATTATTAAAAGAAGCTAGTGTATGCCACTTACCTATTTAGTAAAGCCAAATAGTAGGTAATAAAGCAGTTTTAGTATTAGTATGTTTAGAAGGTAGCTTTAAAACATAATGTCTTTTTCATAAAGTGTGGCTTCATTGGAAACAGCTGATGTGGGTAAAATGGAAAGGAATTTATACAAATGAAGACTCCTTCAATGGTACAGAACTGCATATGCTAACTTTATAATACCCTGTTGAAATCACTTAGAAAGCATGAATGATGTGTAAGACAAGGATATGGCCCAGACTCCATGTCCCATATAAATGACTAAGGTTTCAACTCTTTGGTACTCCAGAGGAAAGTAGTCCTTTGATTAATTCCCCTACCTCATATTTAATTATTTTATTTCCAATTGCAGCCAGATATGAAAATCATGATGCTGCTTATAAAATTTTACATTATTTTTCCAGCTAACTCTAGAAAATTAAGCAGAATATAGCTAACAGTGCATAAAATTTATGGCCCAAAAATCATTGTTTTCAGTTGTGCAATAGTGCAGGAGCTCAGGAATCTTGCAGAAGAGAATGCTCATTGCTAAAATATTATAATTGAATATCCTGAGGAAGATTTTTTTTTTAATTATTCTGCTAAACATAAACCAGAAGATGGTCCTTACTTAAGCCTGCCTCCTTATTGCTGAGCTGTCTGTGACAATTTATGAAACAACACCTGCACTGATAGTTCAGTGTCCTCCTACTTCCTTCCTCCATTTGGCTATTTGCTCATCTGTTCCTTGGTGTCCAACTCCCCATTTAGAATTCTCAGAAAGGGGAGGGTTTTCTTTCTGTTCATTTTAACAGGTCCCAAAATTGGAGAATTTTAAACAGGATTTCCAATAAATATCGCAAGATAGAAAATACTTTTATTTATTACTTATACTATACTATACTATACTATTATTTATACGATACTATTTATTTATACTATAATCAAGGATGAAAAAAATCCAGAAAAATCAGCTGAGATATAATCATAAATTCAGTTTTCCCAGTATTTTAGCATGTAACTCACAGCTGCAAGCCAGAAAACAAATAGAAATAACAGAAATTCATTCAAAATAATGTTTTTGGATGCTACAAGGAAAACAGCAGTCACAGTCACTATCTTGTGCCTTATCTTGATGGACCACTTTGTTATATGAACAGTTAGTATCCTCACTGAGTTTTTATGCGTTCTGACAGTTCATGTTCTTGCTTGTAATGGATCCGAGTACCTTGGTGCAGCTGTGTGTTTAGCAGACCCCAAAGCTCTCCTAACAGTCATTACTAATTCAAACAAGCCACACTCTAAAGCAATTTCATGTCTGCACCTTGGAACACTGTAGACCTAATTGTAGACCTATATACCTTCTAGGGTAAGGGAAAGAAAAAGTCAAAGCATGTAAATATGCAGTACCTATGCTCCATATGAAGCCCCATACTGCTCTTACTGTGTATCCTAGAGGTTGTACCAAGAGGATACATTCTTAATGGAAGAAAGCAGTGCAGCACATGATGTTGAATTGCATGTGTTTGGAGCTGCTTCACACTCAATTGCAGTGGGAAAGGGGTCTGTGTGTGCTCCCTGGAGATACTAAACTCACAAGTACTTGGTTTTCTTATGGGTCAACAATTAAAATCCTCACAAAATAATTAATGGCTGAGATCCTTATTTCTGACAGCTTACATTAAAATTGGAAGCAGCTGGCACAGCTGGCATATCTGGACAAAAGGTATAAACTAGATATGACCTGCCAGCAGAGTGATAAAAGCATTATAGCACTGAAACCGTGTTTGTGTTATAGGGGTACTCAAAAAATACAGCTGTAAATAAGTACCAATAATAAACATAATTCTAAAGAGGATTCGGTGGTAAATGCAATAAATGGGTAATCTGCAGGAGGAAAAAAAAAAGATTGCACTAATTAACAGTAGCATGTGATATATGAATTAATTAATTTTCTTTACACCTAAGTGCTATAACGTCCTCCCACTTCTGTTCTGCAGCAAAAAATAGCATTATAGTCATATTATTTGTTGTCCGTATTCTATGCTCCAAAAAGTGAGAATATAATGATGTGATCAGGATGCAATTACTAGCTTGTCCATTAGTACATGGATGTCCATCATAGCACCCAGTTTTTCAACTCAATGTATATATTCACTTTGCTTTTCATTGAATTTGTGAGGAACATACATTGTTACAAGCCAGAAGACATTCTGACTTCTGTCTCTAAATTGGAAAGACATGGACTTGACAGATAGACCACTCAGCACATAAAGAATTGTCTGGATGTTCACAAGAGTAATGGTCAATGTTTCAATGTCCAAATTGAGACCAGAGAGGAGCGGCATTTCTCAGGGGTTAGAATTGGGGCAGACACACTTTAACATCTTTGTTGGTGACATAGGCAGTGGATCCAATGCACCCTTCAGAATTTTGCTGATGACCCCAAGTTGTGTTGTCTGGTTGACACAGTGGAGGGAAGGGATGTCATCCAGAGTGACCTTGACAGGTTTGAGATGTGAGCCTGTGCAAACCTCATGCAGTTCAACAAGGTCAGGTGCAAGGTCTTGTACATGGGTCAGGGTAGCAGCAGCAAGAACAACTACAGGTTCATTGGAGAATGGATTAAGAGCAGCACTGAGGAGAAGTACTTGGAGGTGTTGGTGGATGTCAAACTCAACATTAGCTGTCATTGTACACTTATAGCCCAGAAAATCAAAGTATCCTGGTCTTCACCAAAAAAAGCGTGGCCATCAGGCCAAGGGAGGTGATTCTACTCCTCAACTCTGCTCTTATAGTACTGCATACAGCTCTGGGGTCCCCAGTATAAGAAGGACATGGAGCTGTTGGAGTGAGTCCAGAGCAGGCCACTAAAATTATTAAAGAACACCTCTTCTATGAAGACAGACCAAGAGAACTGGGCTTGTTTAGCCTGGAGAACAGAAGCCTCTAGGGAGACCTTAGAAGAGCCTTCCAGTACCTAAACAGGGATTGTAGTGATAGGACAAGGGGTAATGGGTTTAAAGTAAAAAGGGGTAGATTTCAGTTAGACATTAGGAAGAAATTCTTCCCTGTGAGGATGGTGAGGCCCTGGCACATGCTGCCCAGAGAAGCTGTGTCTGCTCCCTCCCTGGTAGTGTTCAAGGCCAGATTGGATGGGGCTTTGGACAACTTGGTCTAGTGGAGGGTGTCCCTGCCCATGGCAGGGGATTGGAATTAAATGAGCTTTGAGGGCCCTTCCAACCCAAACCAGTCTGGGATTCTGTGGTTCTATGATGCTATTTGGAGGACAGTACTTTATGCTTTCCACTCTTGTTCTGTCTCTAGCTTGGTGGTTTACCTCAACACAAACACTATTGCAGCATTATAACCCCTTTCGCAAGCTGATCATGTTTTATCTGATTTTCTCCCTGTTACTGATAGTGTTTTGCAAAACTTTACAGAAGGATTTCAGGGTATTCCAAAAATGCTTTCATTGGCATAAAGGTGTGCTCTTGTTATGCACAAGCTGGACATAAAAAGTCTGCACAAGGATCCTGAAGCTTTCCATACTGGCTTTTTACCTAGCCCACAGTAAATGAGACACTTGTGCAGGTAACACAGAGGTGTAAATGGTGTATGTGCTGTTTATACAGACGCGCAAGTTTATAACAATGTCTATGCATGGACAGTGCTGACAAAATTGCAGAGTGGAATAACTATGGAAGAGCATTGTCATCCACAGCAAACTGCAAACATTATCTTGCAAATGACCAAAAGATGAACTCTTTTCAGAAATGTGGAGAAATATTTCACTATCGGTTGCTGCTGTTTTGGAGAGAATGCTGCAAAGATAGATAAACTTGTCAACCATGTTGAATTCCTTTGATCTTGTGCCATGGCATAAACGTACAGCTCAGTGATTAACTTTTTTGTCTAATTAGTCATTTTATTAACTATTCTATTCTTATACTCCTTTGTACATTTTTCTCACAAAATTTATTATTAGTAGGCTTACTAAACAGTACTCAGTTCCTGAACTGCACAAGGAATTTGGACTGCAAGAAAATCAATGGAGAAAGGACACTTGTCCTACAACAGAAAATGAAATGCTGGTAGAAGTTTGGTCCTGTAAGAGCTGTTCTTTCTTCACCATTGCTTTGCAATTCCTCCAGAATGTTTTCCTGATGTACCACATTAAATATAATATCAAGTTCTCATTGAATATCTGAGTTGCTGAAGATTTTTGCCACTGGGATCAAGATCAATTTTTTATAAAAGCAATGGAAACTTCATAGTCTACTGGATAAAGTGTGAGGTAGAAGAATCCCTTTAAATAAACCTTATTTCTTCTAGGTGCAAAATAATGCTTTTCTGTTTCAGGTGAAAAGAAATTCATATGGCATCAATATCTCTGTTTTTTATAAGAGCTCTGCTCCATGGTTTTTTTTTTCAATAAATGACTGTTACTTATAGACTATTTGTCATACGTGGATTTTCACATTCCATTTTCCAACCCATATTTGGTTCAAGCTAGCACAGAACACGGAAACTCAAGTGTTTTTGTGAGCTTTTCCTTCAGCAATGG
This sequence comes from Laterallus jamaicensis coturniculus, assembly GCA_022605575.1. NCBI lineage: Eukaryota > Metazoa > Chordata > Aves > Gruiformes > Rallidae > Laterallus > Laterallus jamaicensis. The sequence goes on from JAKCOX010000003.1 coordinate 8,094,538, forward strand.
TGTAGACAGTTAAAAAAAATCAGTTCAAAAGTTATATTTACTGGTATGAGAAATAAGATGATGGTGAGAGATGATGTGAAATACAAAACTGATGCATTAACAATATAAAGAATATTTTTATAGAAGTAAAAACATTAAATCACCTCATCTGAATGATGATGAGAATTCACAGTCACACATAAGCAATGGATGAAAAGATATACTAAAACAAACTGGGGTTTTGTTTAGCTTATGATTTAACAGACACAAGAAAATTCAGTTCTGATTTTGGCCTACTTCTTTAATAGCTTAGAGTGTTTTCTTCTGGTATTAAATATGCGAGTCTTGTCCATTTATGTGTACATGATAATATAACCTGGTCATACTGAAACTGAGTCTTCAACTGTTTGGATTAAACACTCTTCAGTATTTAGTGAATAGTCAATTTCATATTACTTGGCCAGATCTTGAAACCCATTGAATTCAAAACTTTACTGACAGTGGTTTTCATCAGATTCAAAGTATGGGAGGAACTACTACTGTATCACCACAGAAAAAAATAAATCCCACTTTCTCTTAATTTTTGTAGTTGCATGCTCTTCTATGAAACAATTAAGTTGTTGTGTCATTTAATTTATTATTTTTTTTTCATACTAAGACTGGGTGGATGGAGGGAGAGCAGTGGATGTCATCTACCTCGACTTTAGCAAAGCTTTCGATACTGTCTCCCACAACATCCTGATAGAGAAGCTGAGGAAACAAGGGATAGACGAGTAGACAGTGAGGTGGGTTGAGAACTGGCTGTCAGACCGGGCTCAGAGGGTCGTGATCAGTGGAGTAGAATCTGAATGGAGGCCTGTGACTAGTGGTGTTCCCCAGGGCTCAGTGTTGGGTCCAGTCCTGTTTAATATCTTCACTGACGACCTTGATGAGGGAATAGCATCCACCCTCGGCAAGTATGCCGATGATACAAAACTGGGAGGAGTGGCTGACACGCAGGAACACTGCGCTGCCATTCAGCGAGATCTGGACAGGCTGGAGAGCTGGGCAGGGAGAAATCTAATGAAATTCAACAAAAGCAAGTGCAAAGTCTTGCACCTGGGGAGGAATAACCGCATGTATCAGTACAGGCTGGGGGTTGACCTGCTGGAGAAGAGCTCTGTGGAGAAGGACCTGGGGGTCCTGATTGATGACAGGTTGGCTATGAGCCAGCAGTGTGCCCTGGTGGCCAAGAGAGCCAATGGGATCCTGGGATGCATCAGGAAGAGTGTGTCCAGCAGGTCGAAGGAGGTGATCCTCCCCCACTACTCTGCGTTGGTCAGGCCCCACCTGGAATACTGTGTCCAGTTCTGGGCTCCCTGGTATAAAAAAGACAGGGACCTTCTGGAGAGAGTCCAGAGAAGGGCGACAAAGATGATTAGGGGTCTGGAACATCTCCCCTATGAGGAAAGGCTGAGTGAGCTGGGTCTGTTCAGCCTGGAAAAAAGAAGACTGAGGGGGGACCTAATTAGTGTTTACAAGTATCTTAGACATGGGTGGCAGGGGGAATTGGCCAGCCCCTTTTAAGTGGTCAGTGGGGACAGGACTAGGGGCAATGGCTGTAAGCTGGAGCTCAGGAAGTTCCGCACCAACATGCGGAAGAACTTTTTCACAGTGAGGGTGACGGAGCAGTGGAATAGGCTGCCCAGGGAGGTGGTGGAGTCTCCTTCTCTGGAGATATTCAACTCTCGTCTGGACGCCTATCTATGTAATATGAGATAGGGAGCCTGCTTTGGCAGGGGGGTTGGACCCGAAGATCTCTTGAGGTCCCTTCCAACCCCTAAGATTCTGTGATTCTGTGATTCTGTGAAAATATGTGACTTTTTAAAATGTAGAGGTTGGATTTAAAAGATATTAATCTGATGAGCTAAATCTAATGAAATGTAATTAGGAGTTCAGTCTGATTTACCCTTCTTCAAATGGCAACTTAAACTTGGTTTAGCAGGTGATCCTAGTGTTTTAAAAGCATCACCAACACCCAAGTTTCTTTCAATGGCTTCTGAAGTAATCTGAATCACAAATAGCATCAGTGTCTGGGAAATGGCAGGATGATATGTTAAATTCACCTGGCAGTAAGAGAGTGTGTTTAAGAGGTGAGAAAGTGGGGAAATTAAACCAGAGTAGAAGGAAGAAAGGGCAAAATGAGGATAAAAGAATATGAGAACAGAGTCTGACTGGACGGAGATAAATTTCATCCTACATTTCAGCTTGTTCTTTGGAATCTATGCAGTATTTTCTCAGCAGATTTGTACTAGAGAATGACTCACTTTTTCTGTATCTCATAGAAAGATCTCAGTCCTAGTGGTGGTTAGTTTGTGGCATAGATTGAAACCCAGAAGTATAAGGAGATTCAGTTCTTCAGAGTGCTCAATTCACACTGAAAATAATAAGAAATAAGAAACTTTGGCATAAAATATGTGATCAGGATCATGGTCACAGAAACCTGATGTAAATCCACTCCTTTCAATTTCATAAAACTACATCATAAATCTTTGAATAGACTACTCAAAAAACCCCCCATATTTATAATCAATTAGAGGACTATATCCATCCTTAACTTCTTTGGGAAGGACTTGTATTTGGTCCCATCCTCTCCTTGCTTGTATACCACAACAGGAAATAGCCATGTGTTGAATGAAGAATGAAGTATCATCTATATCCAGTGCACAAAAAAGACAGTATTGCCAATTGCTTTTGCATGAACCAGAATTTATATTACATTATGGACCATGTGCTAGCACCACCCATCGATGATCTGCCACTTTAATCTGCAGAGAAAAGAGCAAACAGATTTTGGGGCAGATGTAAAATGAGGGATAAGAGGAACTAAGAAATAAAAACTGACTTAGGAAGACAGAAAGGGGACCTTTATTGTGGGTAAAACTGGGAAGAGCTGTACTTGTAGGGGGCTGTGTGAAAGGTTGAGTTGTTAGTGCTGGTGTCTCAGATTTAATTCATAATAGTTGTGGAAATGTCTTCTGGCATTAAAATACGAGACACATTAGGTTTAAAATGTATAAATTTATATATTATATATATAATAGAATATGCAGGCCTTTACATACCAATATGCTGTGTATGTTCCTCATTCTTGTTATTCACTGAGATATCTTCAATCCTTTCACCACAAATGCATGCATCCCCTTTTCAGACATATAAAACAGGAGAACGCACTTGGGGGAAAGAGGAATTTCTTCAGACTCCCCTAATGTTTCACAGATTGGATTTCTGTGGCTTTCTCCTAATTTCCTTTTCTGGGAAACAAGGCAACAAGTAAATTGGATGTTTTAAATCTGAGTTTATCTGACAAGAATCTAACCTGCATGGCAAATTGTTACCGTCTAATAGGAATTTTTTCCAAGCTGTTTTATGTCAGTTCTACTATACTGGAGCAGAAGGGGCAATGTGACATTAATACAGCAATGGTTTAAGTCCCCTTCTTGCATGGGATCAGATTAAGTTCACTGCATAATTCATGGTTATATGTTCAATGATTGCCATTTAAGAGTGGATCTTTTGGTTCACCTCCACCTTGGTTTGTTATAACAAACAAGTCATACTTGCTTTTGAATTGCAAGGAAAAACTGGATGAAGAGGAATGTAGAAATGCTTTCTGGGGAGGTTTTATTCTTTAAAAGGAAACTTCAAATCAAATTTTTGATTGCTCGAGTGTGGTTTAGCATTTAATGTATCTTGATAGAGTAGTAATTTAAGAGTTCTCAACATCTTGCTTCAGACGCTTAACAACTTCTAGTATTTGGGTCCCAGCTGAACATTTTAACTCATGCAAAGGGGACATGAAAACAGTGACCTACCTCTGAAAACATCTTTTTAAATCAGAAAAACGTGCACTGTATGACTTGAAGGAGAATTTTGTAAGTATTAGAATGGGAATCACAAATCAAAGCCCACAGGATCCAGATTCCTCTAAATTAATAAGAAATTGCACGCGACAGGATGTACATCATCTGGCAAGTGTTTGTAAAATTTGGGTGCAGAGCTGTGCCCAAATGTAACACATAGTGAGCACACATTGGATGATAAATACAGTCCATGGACTTATTAAACTTATAAAATATTTTATAGGAGAAGAAAAAAGCTACACATAAATTTAGGAAACAATGTTTTTAAAAAATTGCTTTAGAAATAAGCATAATTGTTCTCTAGGGAAGACTGCTGAGGAAAATTGGAAAGTTACTTCCATGTATAGTAAAACCTTATGCACATGTCTTTTCCCTGTTTCCTCTAAACCAGCGGTTCTTCAAATTCAATTTACTTATTCAGCTTTTACCTCCATTTCTGTTCAACCTCCTACCAGTTATTGAGAAAAGAGCACTGTCAATGCAGGTTTTTAAATGCAGATCTTGGCTCTACATAAAAAGGATGAGGAATAATTTCCTTTCTAGGAGGTGCAATACATCTCCATAACCTGTTGAGATGTAGGAATGCACACCTAATTCTCCATCACCTTCCCTGTTCCCACAAACACCCCCTGCAGTGCTTTATCCTTTAAAAAAGGGCAGTCTCTGCCCAGTTCTTAACATAACAAGGTGTTATTAACTAATAATATAAAAAATAGGAGTATTGAAAGATTCTTAATATTCAGATAGTGATGTCAGTTGTTGATTTCATATATTGAATAAAAATGGATGAAGCCCAAAATTACTTATCTGCAGAAGTCAGGGCTATGAATATTATTTGATTTTCTTCCCTGTATAAAATTTTCAGGCCTTGACTTCACCCTTCAACATCTAACAAAATTATTCTCCGGAGAAAAATTAAATTTAAGATTATTATTATACATATGAACTACACTTAAGTTGATTATATTTAGTCATCTTTGATTATACCTTCTCTTCAAGTGTAATTAGCTGATGGCCTTGGTGTGTATTTGACAAAATTGCTATAAGGGGTTCTAATGTACAGATCTTACACTCCTCTATTATCTTATATATATGTTGACATTCTGTTATCACTTAGTAGCTTGTTTTGGCATCTCTTTTTAAATTTCCTTAATGTAGTGGGCATATATTCTTAAATCTACAGATTCTGTAAACTGTTTGGAAACCTAATATGGCCACGGCTGCAAAGATATCAGCTATAAAAAAATCTGCTTTTCATAATAATTGCAGAGGCGGAAGCTGATAAACAAAACACAGTAATGTTAGTTATGTAGAAATGACATTCATTACATAGATTTCATCAGTGAAGAGTATCACTAACTGTAATTACGCATGAAAAAATTATCAAAATTATACAGATAAAAGACGTGTTATAACTAGTGCATGTATAAGCAACCCGAGTCTTCTGTTTCGTTCTAGCACAATACAGAAAATATGTCAATGGTGCTGCTTTGATCCTAGTTCATTTGGAAGAGGGATATAGGATCAGTCCAAATAACCCAAACCTACTGATTGTCACTAGTGTGACACTAGTGTTTGCTGAGGAAACTGAGGTTGTTTAGTCTTGAGAAGAGGAGGCTGACCTTATCACCGCCTACAGTTACCTGAAAGGAGGTTGTAGAGAGGTGGGAGATGGTCTCTTCAGACAGGTGACATATGATAGAACAAGGGGAAATGGAACAAAGCTGTGCCAGGGCAGGTTCAGATTAGATGTTAGGAAAATTTTTTTCACTGAAAGAGTTGTCAGGATGTGGAACAGGCTGCCCAGGGAGGTGGTTGAGTCACTATCCCCAGATGCGTTAAAAAAAAGGGTAGATGAGGTACTTAGGGATATGGTTTAGCATAGGACAGGAATGGTTGGACTCAATGATCTTAAAGGTCTTTTCCAACCTAGTGATTCTCTGATTCTGTGATAGTGTAGATCCCTGTACTTGAAGTTTTAATGGCATATATATATAAAAGAGAGAGTTTATATTTCTATTGCATAAAAAATTTGGAATCTGTGTCCAACAATGAGTGCAAAATGTTATCATTTTGTACACATTGAAATGTGAAGAAATTCCAGATTCCAGCCTTCAGGGCACATGGGCAATCCTCGTGCTTCTCCCTGCTGTAAAGGCTGCAGGTGTTCATATTTGAAGTCTCTGGTTCCACGGCTACTTCTTCACAAGCTCTATCATCTTCTATGGTCACAAAATGGCAAAAAAAAAAATCTCACATATTTTTCAGAGAAATTATAAATATTCTGGTGCCCCAAGATATGTGACGGTCATTCATTTTTAATTTAATTTTAGCTTCCACAGAAAGACAGAAATTCTGGAACATTCTGATCAACTGAGCTGGCATGAATTCAGATTAAGTCCAATGAAACCAATGAAGTTTCTGTGAATTTTTCAACACAGAAAGTCTTTAGGGAAGATCTTCATCGAAATCAGCAGAGATACACCACTCTGTATCAGCTGAAAATCTAGTCTTATGTCTGCTTATACAACAGGACTGTTAGAAAATTGGCTGCCTGTGTGTGTATATATATATTTAATACAGAGAGATATATATCTAATATAGAGAGGTATACATTTAATGTTAGACTCTCAGCAGCACATTCTTATTATTGCTGGAATAACAAAATCCACAGCAGGGAATTCTGTCTAAATAAATAGTCAGTCTGTTGTTGAATACAAGCCAGTTAGCAGATTGGCTACGAAGATGCCATTAATTTGAATCCAGAGGATGCTTTTACAAGTTGCAAATGTCTACTGACTTCTTTCTGACTCATTAAAGCTTTTATAAATCTTGGCAGATGTTTAAGGCCTCAGGAAAAGTCAAATGTACATGGAAAGATGACCAAAAAAAAGGTAGATAGAAATAGCAAGAATTAAACTGCATTTTTGGTTCTAATGTAGCAGGCCTACTCTGCACTACTCTGCAATTGGCCCTTTCTTTGGGGACATAGTTTCTTCTTTCATTCTTCTTTAAAACAGAGCCCTGAATTTTCTGATATTTGAGAAAACTTCTGGTTAGTTGTAACGCTACATACTTTTCAGATGGCATTTTGGCTGCAAATTATATGTCATCATACAGACTCTGTGGGTCTGTTTTAATCAGTATTGAATTGGAATCATAATAAACACAGACTGGAAAATTGGTAATCTTGAGGGTTTTTCCCATGTGTCCAAGCATATTTATTAAGCATTATCACTTCAGAAACTGATGTAAACATCCTTTATCACAGAATTCTACTGTAAATCCTTTGAAAGTGTGTGTAATCTCTGTGTTCATTACATATTTCTACAGCGACACTAGAGTAGCAATCAAGTATGCAACACAATAGTCAACTTTTGGTAGCTCATTTAATTTTGCTTCTGCCATACAGCATAAAACATTCCTGCTAAGCTTGAAGTGCAAAAACAGTTGGCAGCTCTGGGCCTATGTTAAGAATAGTGGTCTCCTGATTTTTGTAGACAGACTGTATTTGCAAATCAATTAATTGTAGCAATGTTGCCATAACAGAGGGACATACCCCAGGCACACAGAAATGTGGGTGGTAATACAGCCTGCTGTCTGGAATAACACAGGGAAAGTGCTCGATGCCAAGGAGATAGGCTCATGCTAAGGCTATGGCAATGAATCTCCCTTCCTACAGTTCAAGAACAGAGAGCCAAAATACTCTGGCTCCAGACTTCAGTAGAATTCAACATTTCCTCTTAAATGATCCATAAAGAGCCAGGAAAATTCTCACTAGCACAAGCCAAAAGGAATTGGATGAATTAAAGGATAAAGCAAAATAGTTTCTGCAGTGGTACAGTGGTTATTAATACATGCTAGGGACAGTTTTGAATTTACTACAGTAGCTTGATTACTTTCCATCTCAGCTAAATCCAGTCAGAATTGTAATAAAACCTTGTAGTCAAAGAAAAGTGGTTTAATATCACATGTCATTTGTAGCTGACAAAAACCTATGTTAGAGCAGCTCCTTCCAATGATGAGGAACAGGATTAGGCACTACTGGAAAATGTGTCCCAAAAGACCATCTATAAGACCACAGGTCTATAGTGATGAATGCTTAATTCCAACAAGATATATTACAGTAAATAACTAATGCTTAACAATACAAGGTGATAGAAATGTAACAATTATGCTGCATTTCTTAGTAGTATCTCCCCTTGCACCAAACATTTCCAAAGTCCAGCATTGACCATACTGAACATATATATCAGATCCCAACCTTTAATCTGTTTTGTGTTGCATAGGAAGTTTTGTGTTAGATTTCTGTGTGCCTCTTTCTATAACCCTCTCTACTTTGGTCTTCTAAGGTAAATCTACTTATTGAAAAAGATATTTTAAGTAAACCACTCAATCCTACGGATAACATGATGTCAAAAGTAGGGAATTAAAGTGAAATGGTGGTCTACTTCAGTCATCCAAACCAGTCAGTACAGAAACAGAAGGCAACTACTCATATAATTTGATTCATATGTACAGTACTCTCATCAAAACTAGCTAAGAGTATTAAAATTGAATACTGTATGATTAATCTTTCAACTCTTGGAAAATCTTGGCATAATAATACAAGTTGTGATCGAAATTACTAAAAACAAAACTTTTGATTGTTGAGAAAAAAAAATCTAAAAAGGTCATATGATAAAAATAGTTACACAGACAGACTGGGAGAGATATAATTATAGATCCACTATTGTCTGCATGTGAATATTTTATGACATTAATTACTGAACATATGTAAATGTATTTTTACTACTACTTTAATTATGTGCATTAAAAATGAACACACTATACAACATTTATGTGCTATTTTTGGCCTGAAATCTTATCCAAGACATTTTTTAAAATATTTATTTATTTATGTAACTAAATTGTCGGATAAACTTCTTGAAAAATTTTTGAACCTCAAATCTGCATTTACAAGTGCTCCTTTGTCTTTGGACATAGCCATCTCATCAGCTACTGCTTGTCAAAATGCATGTATGAATTTCTTTTCTAGTTTCTCCTCTCCCTACATTCCCTCACTCTAATATGCCTGGGTGAGATTTTGAACTGTAACACTAAACTTGACTGTTTCCAGGTCTGGAACTGCAAGGACTACCATAGTTTTATGCCCCTTCTGTCCCCGTTCCAGGGATATTTCCAGAGGAAATACTAACTCCAGCTTCAATTTAAACAGCACTGAGGGCCTGTTTGCACTGTATCAGTCTCCTTAGGCTTTCCATATTACAGTCACTCCTGTACCGGTGGCAGAACACCGGTGGCAGAGCAGGTTTTTTTAGTAATATGTTCACAATATCCAGGTTTCTCTTAGCGTGCCCTGCTCCTTTTTTTATTTTTTTTTTTGAGGGTGGAGATGTTTTCATTTTTCAGCTTCTTACCCTTTTTCCTAGACTAAAATTCTAATTACTTTGTTATCAGGGGATATTTTTTACTACACCAATGTATTTTCCCTCATATAAAGGGCACATTGGACGTGACGTTGATAAAAAGCAGCAGTAAGGAAATGTCTCCTTACTACAGAGGTGGACCGGATTTTGAGGCTCTACTTAGATTTAGTTGAGGTTTATTTTGACTTTGGGGTTTTCCAGAGTCAGACAAAACAGAAATTGTTAGAAGGATGCCAAGATTAGCTCTATTGCTTTAGTCATTTTTGTTAACCACAGCCTTTCTTCTCCCTTCTTCCCCACGCACACATTTTTACACAGTTTTATGTCAGAAGACTTTAGAGCTGTTCAAAATGCACACCCGAAGGTCCTTCACCACTCTAGTCCTGGCCCCCTTACAACTCGTGTCATTAAGTTGTCTCTCCTAGTGGCAAATTTAACTGCTCCCTGTGAGACAAATATTTATTTGCAAGGTATCCCCAGCTTTACTGGAGTTAAATTCAACTTCTGATCAGAGCAAAGGAATTTCAAAAAGAAAGTCCCAGGAATTCTTTGTTGCTTAATAGTTATTTGCATGCATATCTAATTCCCTTCCTCTGCTGATCACTCATGCAAGCATCCTATCAAGTGCTGCAATCTTGTCATATTTTCAGGATGCATGTTTAAACAAGTTGGTAAAGAAAGAATTTTCTAAGGGACAGGCTCCTTTTCAGGAGTCCAAGGAACCGTTCTTTTTTTAACTGGGATGAATGTGAGGAAAACCTTTCAGGCTCAAACAGATGTCAAAGCTGTCGGAGAACTGTCCTGCATGCTTCTAAAGTTACACGTGCTACTGGTGTGGTATAAATAGTTTTCAATTGCATAAGACATCAGAAAAAAACTATCTGTGAGCTAATTTGGGGAACAAGATGGGTTTTTTCTCTGAAGATCCATGTTATTTGTTGTGTCACAGTACAATGTGTGATGTTCTCTTAGTATTGCACCTTTTTTCTTCTGATAAATATATTTGCCTGTAAGGAGTACACTTCATTTCATTTCTAGGGTGATCTGCATTTTCACTTTATCATTCCATGCATTTGGATAATCTGTATTAGGCAAAAGATCATTCCAAACAACCCCAAAATTTGATATGTATCTCTGTAAAAATTAATTTATCTTAAAATGTTATTCATATGACTGCTGCTAGCTTTTAGTTCTCTTATGGGAACTGCTTCAAGTTGGAGTCCTCTCAATCTTCATGCTTACAAAAATGTGGATTCTCTGCCCTAGAGACTACATTTAAATAGATATGAACGAAAAATCTATTAATCATTGTTTTACGTACGAGAAATTGAAGTAGAAAAAAATAAAGGTACTTGTCTAGCATCTAAGAAGAATAAGGGATAATTTGCCCTTTGAGGAAAGCCTAGTGAAGAAATAGTGAGAGAAACACTAAAGCCTGACAGAAAAGCATACTGCTCCAGTTTCCAGTTTCTCAAAGCTAATTCAAGTTTTCTACTTTTCTTCCCATTCCTTTTAAAAAGGATATGTGAATTGGTAGAGATAATTGAGTTACCATTAAGTTCTGTATATACTGTAGTCTACAACAGCCTACCAAGTATTTTTGGATAGCAAAGCATGGCTCTTTTGTTCTTCTTGAGTAACCTCACAAAAAAAAAGGATTTCTGTGATTTTTTTTTCTTTTTTTCTTTTCCACTTGAGGTGATTGACAGAAAAGATTGTAGTTTATGAAAAGTTTTTCACCAAAAAGACATACAAAGCCAAAAGTCTAAACAGTCCATTATTTTGAAACAAAGGCTCATATCTAGCATAGTAAGCACTTCTGTATTAGCAATATCTTGTGAAAAACAGACTAGTCCTTAAGAAGTGTTCCTGCAAACTTTCTTTGGCAATAAGCATATATACTTCATCTCATTTAAAGATTACTTTGGTTTCCAAGGTGGAATTCCTAGATTTATTGCAAAATAATCTGGAAAAAATCTCTAACTTTTATGACAAAGCAAATTTTAACAAAACAAAATGTTACTTTACTATTTATCCTTTGCTGTTTGAGGCTTCTGTCTATCCCTAAGAACAAGAAGCTTCTGGCAAATACTTTTGTTGTCTTTTAACTTCCTAATACTCTAGACTTTAAAGCACAGTTTATGTCAGAATCCAAGGGACTGCTTAGTTACACTAGATATAACGTACTTCTAAAAGTTGCTGTAATTGCCATTGGTAATAGTGTCGGATGGTTTTATTCTGGGTAAGTTTTGATTCTTGAAAAGTTTTTTCTTGACTAAAGACTTAAAAAAATTCTAAAAACTAGTCAACTTTTAATTAACAATAGATATTTCTGTTATAATATACTCTAATAGATATTGATAGTAGTCAATAGCTATCAGAGAAAAGCCGTAAACTTTTTTGGTTGACTTTACAGGGGTCATAGAACTTGATTGCAGAAGACCCTGCCACACAGTTTACCCAGCTTTGCTTCTGGGTTTTTAAACCACAGGTTTTCTTTCATCTTTACACCCAATACGTATCCTATTGAGATACACAACACAGAATGCTGCCATGAAGAGCTAGTGATCATTGTCTGATCTGCATTCAGAGGGATTGGTACTGACATTGCCAAAGGTAGGTGCCCATAGTCAGCTCTATCATATACAAACTAAACACACTCTCCCAGAAAACATCTTCATCCACCTACTGAGCCAAATTACTGCAGATAGCATAACTATCCTGTCAGGTTGATTTTAATTGTGTTAACTATCATTTCCTGTGATGCAGTGTTATTGTAACATGTCCACCTAGTTAACAAGGATGATGTGAAACATGGTTTTGTATTTTCAGTCGATGTGCTACTGAAAAATAACTGGAACACATACTTTAGCAGGTGTGTTAGTCTTGGCTATTCTTCCAAGCTGTATTTCCTGATGCTTTTTGCTGATCCCATATCTCATCTCATCTCACATCCTGGATGTGTAGTGTAAGAAAGGGCAATCCTTTCAGGGAGGAATATGCCTGTATTGACCTTTTGAAGGCTTAGTAAATGTAAAAAGGACACACAAAATTGAACAAGATGGATTTATAGTGTTTCTGGCAGTACAGGTTAAACAAATACTGAACAAACTCAAAACAGAGCTGTCCAAACTGCACAGTTTAACACTTCAACCCTGTGGAACAACTCATGGGAGGCTGGTAGAGAGAAATTTACTTATTCTATTTTGAACTATGAATCATGCCAAGTGATACTGAAGACTGAAACCCTGGCTAAGTGTGCTTGTAATAAGCCTCCCTTTGCAAGTCCAGGTCAAGCTCCATGATTTGGCACTGACATTCAACCTGTCAGATATAACCATTTCACATTGTTAGTTGATAATGTTGCCTTCAGCAAAAAAGTTACAGGAAAAAGAGTAGGGACCTCTGTAAGTCTTTTCTTTTCCTGACAGAAACTTTAAAAGATACCTCTGTACTTAGGGCAGGGAGGCTGTATTCAGTTGTCTGCTTACTAGAGAATTTCTTACAGAAGAGTCACATTACTGCTTTGGCTTTCCTTTGTTCTGTTTCATCTCCTTGGCAAGCTGTAAACTTATTTCCCATGGTAGAAAGCCTCAATGGGTTCAGTCTTTTAAACACAGTGAAGTTGGCATATTCTATATGCTTGCATTTGTGAGCCTTGGCTTGAAGCTATGAGTTGAATAGACCTGTGGGAGAGATGGTGTGTTGTTAGTAAGTACCGAACCCAAGAGAGCATTTGAGGGATGTTACGTATGAGAGAGATGTCCAAGCCACTTTTCTAATCCTTTCTTCAGGATGGGTTAGGAGGATAATTTAGTGATGATTCATCCATCTATGCTGTTGAATAATCATAGGATCCAGTATGGAGAGCAGACAGAGTATTTCAGATATTTCTGCAGCACTCTTACTCTCTGCTTAAAGTACAAAAGTAGAGAAACATGCAAATTCTGGAAAGTCCTGAATCATTGTCTTGGATATCTGTCAAAGGGCAGCAGTATTGAAAGGGTTTCAGAAATCACAGAATCGCAGAATTACTAGGTTGGAAAAGACCTTTAAGATCACCAAGTCCAACTGTTCCTGTCCTATGCTAAACCATATCCCCGAGTACCTCATCTACTTTTAAACACATCCAGGGATGGTGACGCAACCACCTCCCTGGGCAGCCTGTTCCAGGTCCTGTCAGCTTTTTCAGTTATTTTTTTTTTCTAAAATCTAATCTGAAACTGAAATATTTTATTGGTTTGTAGATTTTCAGATCTTGAAACAAACTTGTTTTCATTTTATACAGTATCAGATTCTTATTTAGTTGCTCACTACCTCATAACTGGAGTTCTATCATTTACCTTGAGGGTACCCCATGAAAGCATTTTAATAAAGATAAAATGGGTAAGTTGTGTGTTGCTCAGTAATTCTCTGCTCATTCTTGTTTTCTGTTATTTTACTATATATCACAAAGAAGACATTTATTATTTTCACTGTTTCCCATTTGTTAACAATTAGTTTGATCTAAGCAATAGTACTGCTAACAAATTTTCTAAGGTTTGTTCTCTTTTCATGTCAAGTAGGTTATAACAATGACTAAACTTTTTTATTATTTTCCTTTAATTTCAAGAGGACATGAGTTACAGATATTCAGCTATCTAAAAGATATAAAATGAATATTTCTGTCCTTGTTGTGGACATTTAGATGTATTTGTTAGATTTCTTTTTTTAAATTCTCTTAAATTGCTGGAGTTTCTTACAAAGAAAATCTTTTTCTATCTTAGCAAAAGATAAGGAGCACATAAACTGAATGAGATTTATATCCTAGTAAAGACTGATACTTTCATGGTAACATCTGAACATTTTGTTGACAATCTTTGAGTCCTGCATTCATTTCCAAAGCCTTTGGTCATCCTTTAAAACTAAATCCAATGAAAAATTGCACAGTTAAGTATAATCCTCTGGACAGAGCCTATCTGATGAAGCCATTCGATAATGGATTATTGGATAAGACTATAATTATATGCCGGCCTTTAAGAAATTGTCTTTCTTGTTTTTATGATGCAAGCACTCTGGAACATAACCCAGCAATAAGTAGTAACACATAAATCTCGTAATATACCTGTAATCCTGTTGGGGTAACCTTATCTGCTGCTGTGTTAAAGACAATGTTCTCTGCTTTTAGGGCCTTAATATAAAGGTGTATCATAAATTTTAAATGGCAATCAAGTCCTTTCTCCCAGGTGGCCATGGTTGCACTTCAAGAATTATGAATCCTTTCTATCAAAGCTCTTCAATCTAATGTTTTTTTTCTGATTTAGCAGTATTCATCTACTGTAACGCTATTGTCTGAATCATTGCTGTCTGAATCACATGGGAATGTGCAATGCATCAGTAGTGGATACTAATAGAAGGAAAACAGCAGGCAGAGGCCAGGCCAATTTTATAATTAGAAGTCTAGCTTGGGATTCAAAATCTGGATAATATTCCTGGTCCTGTTAAAAACTTCCTATGCAATCGTCAGCATATCACCTACTGTAGGATTTATCTCATCAGGTTTTAGCAGACAAAATGTTGGCTAAGCTACTTAATTAGAGTCTTTATATAGTAGGGAGAGAGCAGTATCTCCAGGAGACCTAATCCATCTCACCTAATTTACATCCCTCATTCAGTCTCCTGGTTAATAGGTGTTTTGAGGGCTGCCACTTGTCCCATATTTTCTTACCTGAGAAAAATTAAAATTCACCAGTGACGAAAATAACTTTGCAGTTTCACGGTTTGTCAACAGAAATTCTCAAAATGAATTTGCTAATTTTTTTTCTTTTTTTTTTTTTCTTACTCCTATCACTACATTTACAAAGAACATCTACATCCTGACTACAGCAGAATTTGTGGAGAGGCTAAGTAGGACACAGTATCTAGGAAGCAGTTTGGAGACAGAACCACCTGGTCACACCAACTGTTGTTCAACATTTTGAGTTGAGATCATTCCCTTGTTCCATTCATCACAGTCTCATCTCAAGCTGAGAAATGATAGTCTCAAAGTGGGGAAATACTCAATTTCATTACCAAACCTTTGCCACTTATTTCCTTTGTACAAAAATCATCCCACAGGTAAGGCTTTGGATGGACACTTTGGTTTTTTGGGAAAATTATTTATTTATCCTGTATTTCATTTAATTTTCTCTAAAATAAGATCTATGTTAACCAGTGAATATTCAATATACCATTTAGATGTTCAAGGTAAATAGCATGACACATTTCAATTTTAAAATTTCAAATTGAGATGTTCTGATGACACTGCTTTCATACATCTATATAGATAAAGAAATAAGCATTTCAAAAGAGTAACATGAAAATGTGGCATTTCACCTTCAGCCAGCACTTCAGTCTAATCATTAGTGAGTGAAAATTGCTCCCATCTGTAGGCTGAGCAGTTCAGTTTTTTGGTGGTCTTAACTACTATCTTAATGGACAGATGTCTATATCATTAAAAATCCCCTTCACAATTACCACTGATTGGCATTAGTGGTGGGAAGATTGGAAAATGACATGGTCTGTGGGACCAACTTGCCTATAAACTATGCAGGTGAATTCACTAGAACAGCAATGAAAAATAAATATGGCGCACCAGAGGAGTTTTCCTTCCCTGTGCACCTGCCGGATTAATGACAGATTTCAGCCTAAAACACAAACAAATTGAATAATTTAAAATGATTTATGTACCTCAGAAAAACAGTCATTCAGATTTCAGCAAAATATTCAATTCACTTACACAGGATTCTTGAATGTCTCTGTTCCTCCAGGAGAGAATTATTTCTTGCTGATAAATAATCAAGGTAATTTATAGTGTATTTTCCTCCTGAGGAGAAGGATGTTGGTTTTAATTATTATTTATTTATTTTTGAGAATTGTTTCTATTACTGTGCCATCCTCCATTCTAAATGTGAACTTCTGGAATCTGTGTATCTCAAAAGAAAATACAATGTTATTCATGTATAAGAGCTGGCTCAGTCTTTTTATTTAATTGAGTTTTGTATGTCATGGTCCTTGGAGGGGATTAAAATAGTTCTATGATTTTTATTAATAAGGTTAATCCATTTACAGTTTGCTTTGGAAAATGACATTCAGCCACTTTCTTCCCTTGATGCAAACAGCTTCAATGAATGGTAAGGAAATAAATCATGTCTATCTATAAATATTTATAGCAACAAATGTATACACCCAGACCACTGAATGACGACCTTGTTATCATGAGAGTTTATGTTGAGTATTATTGGCATTAGGCAGAAATTTTGATGAGAAATATTTGGGTAGAAATAAATAGATTAATTTTTTAATACCGTGCCATCTAAAGTAAAACAGAACCTTTTATAATATACTTTAACAATTTTGGGCCTGTCTTTGGACACAACATTTCCACAAATTGCAAAGTCAAAATAAGCAGTTATTGAGTTAGGTTGGTAGGTTCTTTTAATAAAGTTTATGCTTGTGTAAATGCAGATTGGAGAGTAATAAAATATTCTTATTCATTCTGATTAAAAATATATGTTGTTAAATTATATAAAATTAAAAAGCAAACAAAAAAAAACAGATAAGAAAGAATAAGCAAAGCCATGGTCAAAACAATCACCTGTGTATCATTGCCATCATGCCTGCTGACTTTGGGCAAGTCCTTTGGGCAAATCATTTAAACAATCTCTCATTGATTCTTTTCTCAAAGGAGATATAAAGCCAAAAATATACATGTGTGAAACTAATAGAGACACTAAATAGTTTGAAAATCAGTGTTTTGAATATATTTCTTCCTGACACTGTGCATCCATTTGTGTTTGGATGAGGAGACACTCTAGATTCCTCTAGCAGTGATGATAGTGCTATACCAGGGTGCTCAGGTGTTTCTCTGACATTTGACAAGGGAAAAGCAGTATTACAGAGAATGGTTTGGATTCTTCAAAGATGTTAACTTGGTTTATTATTGAAGTTTTCACCTGACCCTGAAAAAAGAATTTTAAGCTGTTACTTGTTTTGAGAAAAGAAACAGCATGTTGCTTTGAGTTTCAGTCCTTTGTTTTATAATAGACAAGACTGCAGAAACAATATAGCATCTATAGTACAAAAATCTAACATATCACCTGGGTGATCTGACAAGGATTTATTTTTTGGATCTTGTCTTTGGCCATCAAAGCATTAAATTACTTGGACCATACCTGTCCTTGGCATTATCTTACTTGCTGTTCTTTTCTGGGAACAGGGAAGATCAGGCTTAGATTTTTACACTTAATGATTTCTCTTTTTAGTCCAAATTTATCCACTTATGAGCATAATTCATGTTTGGACTAATTGCAAAGTAAAGCCAGAACATGGCTAGAATAATGGTTTCAGATTAACAGCTCACTCTGACTGTCTGGAGAAAGCTTGGACTTAAACTTTCACAAGATACAGTTTTGTTCAAGACGCTATAAGGGGGCTTAGTTTGTTAAAACCAGTGACAGCAACTAATATGTGCTCTGGTGGCATGAAATGAAGAATAAGGTTTATGATTCTAAAATTTAAAAAGAGGATTTTAAAAAAAAAAGTTAAAGGAAAAAATCAGGAAATGATAATCCAAAGAACCCTGATGGAAGTTGCACAATGAATATATGGGATCCTTACATATCTTGAAACAAATATATATGAATGCATTGAAAGGAAGGACAAAGAGATAAAATAGCTAAATTATGTGGGCAAGAATGAGAGACTACATAGCCCAGTTTAAATATGAGGAAGCCAGGACAAATGGTGTTAACAAAAAGACTGTAAGGTTTGAAAGGTAAGATTTTGAAGAATATATGGGCAAAAAAAATAAAGGCATAAAGAATAAAGAAATCTTCTTTGAAATTATCCTGACAGATCAGAAGTATTGCAGTGTGAGCCAGTGGCTCTGCTGGTCCTTCAGAGTACAGAGAAGTCAGTCAAAAAGCACAGGATTGCAGGGAAGATAAATGGTTTCTTTGCATCTGTCTTCACCACTGCGTGTGCTAGAAAGATGTCTACATCACAGCTACTCTTTACAGTTAACTTGACACAGAAGTATCAAAAAGAGCAAGCAAAGCAAAATGTCATGGTTAAACTAGGGGCTGTGATACAAAATACAGCACTGTAGCAATTTATGGTGATTGTCACCTTTCATGATGGCCATGATCACAGAATAATGCTTTTCTTACTCTACTGTCTATTACAATGCTAATTTAGATAACATCTGAACTTTTTGCTTTAGGTGGGAGAAAAACAAGTGATATATTGTTCATTATTACAGACCATCCAAATGTATGGGTGAACACAGTGAAAATAAGGGAAATACTTCTCTGTCCTTTTGTGGCCTCCAAGGTGTCTCCTCCTAAATTCATGTTATGTAGGCATATATATATGAAAGTCTAGCTTAGGAGAGTAATAATGCTAGGTTCCCTCTATAGTCAGTGTTGAGAGACAGAATATGATTCCACTCACTTATTTGCTGTATCAGCTCCTGAAAGTGTTTTATTCAGCAATTCCTAGAATAAATCTTCAGAATCAATAGACTTTGTCTTCTATCTTGATGATGGTTTTCATCCTGAGAAAATGTTTCATCCAGCATAGTCATAAAAAGAATAGAAATGAAACAATTGTGACCTCTGAGACAAGTCTGAACTTTTAAGAATTAAACATTATGGGTAACCATCAATGTGATTTTTAGGTTTTCAAAAGTGTTATTTCATGAAATGTTGTAGACAGTGGCTAAGTTTTATCTCTGCAAAGTAGGAAGTTGAAGCCTGGAATAAACTAAATTTTGGTTATAAACTAAGAAATTAAAGGGATAATGACATTTTCAGCTAGCACTATTCCTTTCATTTTGTCTAAAAAAAAAAAAAGAAAAGAAAAATCTTTCATAATGCTCTCAAGGACTTCTGAATTTATTTCAATATTTTTTGCCGACTAATCTTATTAACAATAGGGAAAATGATGTGTTATTTTGGAAGATATTTGAAACTGACAAAAGATGATGTAATTCATCCAAATGTTGTAAGAGTCATTATGGCCCAGTATAAGTCCCTGTTGAACTTCGTCTTTCATAATCTGTAGTGAAACTAATTTTAATAAGTTCTGCAGGCTTTCTTTAAATAATGTCAGAACAGCTGTCACAATTAGCAGGACAAACAGCAAGAGTCTCTGTTTCTGAAAATCCTCTATAATTTAATTAAAGCTAATGACCTAAAAGTATATGCTAATTTTTTACTTGCTGGTGCAAGTAAATGTTGAGTTTAATTAAACTGCAACAAAACCATAACAACAATATTTAACCATAATAACAAATTTATACATTTCCCACATCTAGAGAAAACTAACAGTTGGGTTAAAGATGGTTCCCCATGGCCATCTGTCAGGTTAACGAATTTTTGTCTGCATGTCTATGCCCATGTAAACTTCTTTCAGTGTCCTCATACTTTCAGTTATTTTAGTTTACATTCAGCTGTGTCTCTAATCCACGGTCCAAGCTGCCAGCAATAAGTAGAGACCACACATGTGGTGAAGGGTTTTTACATATCGTCATCTACATTTTTGTGTCTCCTGTGGAATGAGACACCTGTGAACCTTGTGCATGGACAGAGCTGGGTCAGTTTTCTTGACTTGTAAGGCCGAAAGGAGACAGGCAAAAGTCTTAGCATTTCACTTTCTGGATGTTTACCTTATTCTTGGCCTGGCTTTCTCCAAACCAGAAGTCTGGACGATCAGAGCTTGTTCTTTGTAACCTCTTTGAACCCATGCACACCTGCTTGATGAACACAAGAAAAAGTGTTTAGGTATTTGAAATAAGTCAAGGGAAAAAATGCATAGCAGTGTCTGGATCTAGCCAAAAACCAATTGCTTCATTGCTGCAGCATGTGTTGGATCTTTATTTTCTAAACATCCTGCTGGGAGACATGCAATAAAAACCTTTTTGCAATCGTTTCTCTCTCCATGGCGCTAAGGGTTCCCTGTTCCATCCTGCTCCAAATAACACATGTGAATGCCTTGCCTTTTGTTTTTAAGTTAGGACAGCTCCACAGGACACATATTAACACACATTAATGAATGGATTATGGGCTTGTCAGAGCTTCCGGTGATGAATTTAGAGCCCATTAAAGACTAGGCATTGATTGCACTGGAGACTGTAGCTCTCTGTTTAATCCCTAGCAGGTGGGCACTGGTGCAAGCTTCACCATCTTGCATCAGCAGTGAACCTCGAACATGACCTCTCCAGAGGGAGAAGGGTAATTCATTTGCCATGTTTATTTTATCTTCAGCTTCTTTTTAGAGGGAGGCTCCTAACGGAGCTGAATTGTTCTAAGCGAGGAGTAGCAGATGTGTGATATGGCTCAAGTTCTTGAAGGATTCTGTAGCAGTCACTGCATGCCTGACCTTCAGATAGTTTAAAGTCAAGTCCCCATGGTTAAGAAATGAGTGTATATTATGAGCTCTGTTAAATTAACTGTAGCTTTCTTGGTGGACTCTCACTCCCAGGGCATACATTAAAATTACACTGCTGCAAGATTTTAATTTCTGTTAGGTAAAAGAACTGCTCAGTTACTACAGTGCTTTTACAAAATAATACATAAGAAAAATGTGAAAATGGACTAAATCAGGGCAAATTTTAAATAAAGACTTTTTCAAATTTTTTAAAACTTATGCAAAAAAAGCTTAGTTGCTATGCTCAATCATAATGAAGTCCAAGATGTCCCTTAGATATCATGTTAGAAACGAAATTTTAAAAAGAAACCAACCAAAGAAATAAACAAAGAAATATCCCAAAAACAAGAAGGAGGAAGAAACAATTGCATATTTACTGAAGAAACAAACTGCCTGTAGATTGCTGAAATTTACGTATGCAGCCCAAAGCCTCCTTGCTTGCCAGACATCTTTCCTTATCACCATCAATCACTGGGATATATATTTGCCTTGAGTTTTGTAGGGACATCTCCTCAACTGGTCCAGGCAGCTGAAATGGAGCATAGGAAGGAAATGCAGTCTGTCATTCTTCAGGTAATCTGAAGGATGTGCTGGAAGATGGTGTGCTAGCTAGTGCCCCAGTTCATAGATTTTTCATAAGTTTGCATGAGGAATGAAGGCTTTATTGTTATATGGCCATTTAATTCACACTTAATTCAACCAGATTAAAGGAGAGTATGAGTAGAATTTTCTCATAAGAGGCAAAATAGATAATATGGTTACAAAAAGACAAAGGTGGAAATTATAGAAATTAAGGACTGCAAGAAAAGCATGCTCAAATTCTTTTACACTAAGTTCAAATCATAATGCTTTTCTGTCTTTCCCTTATCAAGCTGATTTGTTTTCCTTTCTTCACTAGTTGGTTTCCATTATTATATTCCTTACATATATCATATGTAAAAACTCTAAAACTTAGAGATAATTTCTCCGCTGAAGACACTTCATCAGAGCGCACCACTTCTCCTTTGAAGTCTTCTAGGATTTCCAGAAAGCACTACCTGTTCTGTAAAAGCTCTCAATTTTCTCATTAACCATAAGAAAAGCTTCCTATGTTTCTTAATTAAAAAAAGGAAAAAAAAATCATTGGTTTGTTTCCTTAGAGTAGAAGTTCTCTTTTTGTTAGATCAAGCACTGTTGTACTTGAGGGCTTTAGCAATACCCTTGTGATTTAGCAAGGGATAAAACTTTTATATTTTCTCCCTCCTTCTTTTTGTATTTATTGTCATATTTTCACATGGAAGTTGCCCTAAGATAGGCTTCATGTCTGCATCTCTGTGTACTATACCTCAGTCATTGTGAAACCCTGAACAGAATACTTATATGTATTTCATTAGCTGGTTCTTTTCAGAGGTGAGACATAGTGACAGTTCACTCTTCCTCCTGCCATACTGCCAGTTATACTATCACTTGATTTAAGTGATTTTTCTTTATATTACTTTTTTCTAAAAGTCAAAACAAGCAAAAAACATAAAGATGTGAAAGGACCTGTTTGCTTACTTTGAGTTATGTATGAAAAGAGATCAAACTTTAACAAGGAGGCAAAAATAAATATTGAAATGTCAAACCAAGGTATAGGTTTTCCTACCCTTTTTTTCTCCAACCTTTAATTAAAACAGCTACTTGTTTTCACTTATGCTTACCCTTTTTCTGTAAGCCAGTACTGGTCTTCTGTTCTTTTTTGCCTCTGTGTTTTCCTGAGATTATACGACAATTGAGATTTAGTTCTGGAAATGGGGCCTCAAAAGAAGCACTGATACAATACACTCAAGCACCCAACAGATTAATTTCATGTGGAATTTGCAGCTGACCCTGGGGAACTCAGGCTTAGGATGAACTTTCTTGGCTCTTTAACCTGGGAAGAACTAAACTCATTCAGCTATTTTGTTAGGGCTCTTCATATCATCAATACTCAGTACACTTGTTTCCTGGATGAAGCAGTGTACTGAGAACACCAGAAAGCTCCTGTCCGCCAGAGGTTTTGATTTTCAGATGCTTGACTGGTTTTATGTTACCCATGCCTCTAGCATTCCTCTGTTTCTTCACAGCTGGTCCATGGTTTGATTTTTGTTGACTTCTGAGATGTTTTATCAGGTCTGAACTGGAGCTTAATCAGAATTTGTCTAAACACTGGCCTGGAAGCCGTAAGACAGGCAAGGAATAAAGTTTACTTTCTGTCTCATTTCCCTTCCTTCCTCTGACACTGACCTTGCTGACTCCATCACTTCAAATTTCATAAGCACATTTCATACTCATTTTGCATGTCCAGCATCATGGGTTTTTTTCTGCTCACGAGAACTAGTCTGCTGGTAGATCGTATCATTCT
Organism: Laterallus jamaicensis coturniculus; assembly: GCA_022605575.1. Lineage (NCBI taxonomy): Eukaryota > Metazoa > Chordata > Aves > Gruiformes > Rallidae > Laterallus > Laterallus jamaicensis. The sequence continues at coordinate 8,117,658 of JAKCOX010000003.1, forward strand.
TAACACCTGTCCAAATTTATTAGACTATATAAAAGATTCCTAAGTTTGGAGACATTCAAAATGTGCAATTTTAATTCAGTTGATTAGGTGTGACATACATGTCACAGTGGACTACCTATGAAAGGTGACTGTCAACTGCCGCACCTGCAGGAAACATTATTTTCTTTGGGTAGAGGTACACAGTGTCTAGAGATTAAGCTCTGCTGCTCCATCTCGTGGGAGGAACTACGCACATCATGATGCACTTGTCAGACAGGTGCAACATCTCTGTAGCCTGTTGTAACTGCTGTGAATAAAGGGATAAAATCTCCCTATGCTGTGAAGGCAGAGACTCAAAAAGGAGAAATGGGTGACAGAAGCCGGGCAGTGTTCTCTGAAAATGAGTTTTCATTTACATAAAAGTTTTCCATAAATCCACTTTCACATTCCTCATGAAATGAAATTCCAGACATCATCATACCTCTCAGATGTAGGAACAAAATCAGATCAGTCACCTCTACTAGTCCCCAGTTAATGTGTAGTAGCCAAGAGCTGCCTCCTTGTAGCTCTTTTAATATTCAGCCTCTCTGAATCTACCTGATCCTATGTGTTAATCCTCATCCAGTACTTTAGAAACTATCAAAACTGCATTTACTTAAAGCAATCACATCTAAGTGATTTTCTTGTCACTAGTGGAGACAACGGACTACCTTAGTTGCACTGTTTCCCTGCTATTTATTTCTGCATCTTTGTGTTCTTTTGATCACAGAAAAGATGCCTGTTCCTTGGGGTGTGGGGGTTTGTGTGATTGATTGGTAATGACAGATCACCAGATAGGCTTTTTGATTATTTTATCAGTGAAAATGTTGGTAAAATCCCTAATTCACCCGGGTGAGTCTTCACAGTTCCCCAGTGACTATTTTTCCTTCAGAGTCCAGCCATACAGGAATGCCTCAGTAGTCACAGATCTTCCATTATAAGTCTGTTGGCTAACGAATATGAAATAATTTTTGGCTTTGATCATTTCAGTAAGAAACAAGAGGCACCTAATATAAAATCAAAAGGAATACTTAGTATGACATTTAACACAGGAGTTAAAAGGGTAAAATATTTATCCTTATATTCTAAGAAAGGCACAAAGTCTTTACACACACAAGCATGTACATTTTCTGTTTGACAAAATTCCACTGCCTCTGTCTTTTTTTAATGTATGATTTACATCTTCATAAATATTCACTTATATATTTCTTCAGTTTAACGACATTTTAAAGGAAAATTGTACAAAGTCTTCAGGATTATCTTCATCATGGTCTGTTGAAACCATGGAAGATGAAGATGAAGCTGGCTTTTTATATTCACCAATCATTCGGAAGGCAATACTGATTCCAGCAAAGATAGAATGCAAGCAACTCTTTTCCCTTGAGGACTGATAGTGTAGGGCCCTCAAAATGTATTATTGAGAAGGGAAATCAACTGAACAGCCTCTATTACCTTAGTCTGGGAGGAATTCCATGAAAGTCAAACATGAATATTTTACTGGGGAAGGGAATGCCAGTTTGATTTGTTGTAATTTATTTATGACTTAAATTTCCAAAGCTTTTTAAGACACATGTAGGCTTTTTGGGTCACACTCTGCTTTCATTACACCAATGTGCAGAATAACTGAACTGTCTTCAGTGAGATCATGACATATCTGCACAGCTATGAATGAAACAAATATAAGTTTGGGTCTAGAATCCTTCACTTTCTTACTCACACAGGCTGAAAGGCCATAGTCCCTTCAGGTGTTAGATGTGTTAAGAAAACTTAACACATAGGGTCTAAATGTTCCCCCTTGTAATCCATAGGGGAATAAAAGCCTCATAGAGTTCTCATTTGGCCATGATCTGCAATTATCTTTATCTTGCCTTCCAGCCAAATGAAAGCAAGGTGTGCTTTCACTAATTAGGTATAACAAAATTTGACAACGATTAGGAGTTTCGCTCTAGTCCAAAAAAAGTGCCAGCTGCTGTTTGACTTGTAGAAGGACATAGGGTGTGATTCATGATGGCCCACGGCACATGGGAAGAAAGGTTTGGAATTAGTAATTGCAATGCTATTTGCAGTACAAATAAAGATAAAGTTTGAACCCAAGATTGAAGAACACGTGATAGAAAAAAAGTCTTAAATCCAGCAGGCAGTGAATTTAGATCAGAAAAATAGAAATGGTGCAAGTTTCTTACCTATTTTGTGGTCCTTGATTTAGCAGCAAGTTTATAAGTAGGAGAAATTTTCCAATTCTTGGATATTAGCAAATAATTTATTAGGTGTCCAAAAGCAAACTGGTGAGCCACAAGATATAAAGAAAACAGGCCTCAAATCGTCAGTCCAGATTTCCTGCTAATGTAAAGACTGTTGTATTCATTAGGGAATCTAACAAAGAAAAACATTATAAATATCAAAACCACATCTGATCTTAAAACTGTAAAGTAGGAGTTTAAGAAATTTCATTTTCATAACGTACATGACACTGTATAGTCTCAGTGTCACCCCTGAATGATAACTGAAAATCAAGCTGACCACTTCACCTCATGCTGGCTTTCCCATCCATTGTTAATTATGATGTTTGCCTTCATAGGGCTTTTATGTGCCTGGCATTCAAATGTCTTTTACACTTGTGGCCTCAGCTGGTGTCCTCCTACTTCAGCAAGAAGGCATGAAGCAGGGCTGGGTTTTTTTTCTGTTTCTCTCTCTATGCTTTCACCTGTCTGCCAGAGGTTGACAGAATGTTTCAGAAACACCAGTATTCCCACTAGGTCAGTGGACAAACATTCAAGCTCAGTAATATTCCTTTCTTTTTCCATGTTGTGAGATTATTAGATAATGTCTGCAAAACGCTCCAAAAATCCTTGGATGAAAAGCAGCATGAATGTGGAAAAAGGTGCTAAAACTACATATAGAATTTTAAATATGTGTGTGAGTAGGCAGGTGTGTGTGCATCTGTGTACATGTTTAAGCACATATAAATATGCATTCCCATGTACTTTTAGAAACTCAGCATTTAAAAATCTGTAGATGCTGCAAATCAACACCATCCAGGGGACTTCTCTACACCTCTTCCTTTTTCACTAGTCAGGATTCTTTTCTTCATTTTTCCCAAGAAAAACAATTCAGGGCCTTTGCAGGAAAGATAGTATTCTTCACCACATCAGCTGTGAAAACTGGAAAAATCAAGCTTTTATAATAAATTGAAATATATGCTGAGGAAAAATGTGGTCACATCCCTACAATTATATATTCTGGTCTATAATGCTCCGATATAAATCCTTCCTCTTAATAGTTTTCATTGCTTTCATGTTATACCTCTCAGTTGCCTAATGATGAACTGATTATGTATCTTCATAGATCAGTATTCCCATATCTATGTAGTACTAGCACAGCTGCACTAGCATAAGTGCGGCCTTTTGAACATATGTCAGCTATTGTCTTTTTTTTAATTTATTTTATGATAGACCTCAAGTGGTTTGAGGTTTCCTGAAGTATTTTCTACATTTCACTATCTGTGACCACATCCAGTGTTATTTGTAGGTTCTTCGTAGTAGATTTAACTGATTATTTTCTGAGAATTCAGACGTGATGTGGTTAGGAGATGGCACTCTTTTGGACTAATACCCAACCAAGATTGCCATGGTTAGTTTCACTGCTGAGGACTTTTCTTAAAGTTTTCTTCATTAAAAAGAACTGCAATTCATTTGCAGTCAGTAAAGATTCTGGAGTACATTGCACAACCTTACAATGGCTTTTGTCCTCCACTCAGAATCAGATGTATTCAGTAACAGATGTTGCTATGTTTCTTTTGTATCAACTTTGGAAAGTACTCTTTCCTCCTTTGGGATGAAAAGCACTTTATAAATGTATTGTTATTTCTTTATGAGCATCTTTGACAGTTCACTGCTGTTACCCATGGAACTTTGCCCTGGTAATAAAGCTGTTAATAATACACTATCAGTCACCCTTAAGAAAGTAATACAGTATTTATTGGGATAGTGTCAATGTTTATCATTCTTGGGTCAGTGACGTATGTTACTTGAGGAGCATTTCTGAACGAGAAGGGAACAAGCTTGCTGGTGAAAAGATGGAGCTCATTCTGCAGAGACCTGGATCAAATTTTGAGTTCATATTAGTAGAAATACAGAATATTCTACATTTTAGGTGTAATAATCATCTTCTTGTAGATTAAGGCCTGTTGTATAAGTATCATGTACACACAAATTTTTAAGCCTGTGAAAATGTGACACCATTCCTTCAGTAAAAAATGCTCGAGTGAGATTGTAAAAAGTACCCATCTGAACTTTCATCACTGATTGTATGCTAATGTTGAAGCTTGCAGTTCTTAATCCCAAATCCTGGTACTTTGGTGTGTGGTCAGCTACTTAAAGAGCTGAAGAACAGAACATCAGCTTTCCCTGGAAATTACAGTCCTCTATTTTTAGCAATCTATTCTTAAAAATCATAATGATAGCTTTACTTCTGCCTCACTGATCAAAGAATGTGTTTATTTACCCATAATATAATATAATGGAATAGAAAAGTGGTATGTAGCAGAAAAAATAATTAAAATGTATTTTTTTGCCTGCTAAAATGATACAGAAATTTTAATGATTTATCAATTTGTTTTATGTGTTCTACGTTTTACCTTCAGGGTGTTATCACTCTGAATATAACACAGATGGAATATTAGTGCCCTAGATATTTTAAAAACACACAGACACAAAGGTGACCATACAAAAGGATGGTGTCTGGCCTAAAGAATATATAGGCTGAAAGCAAAAAACAGAAGACAGGAGAACAGTTTAAGAATGGCATGTTTTAATAAGCCTGGAAGTCAGAGTTTTAAGACAGAATTTGAAAAGGGAAAAATTACATAGTCTTGCTTATCTTCATAAGTAACATAAGAAGCAGCATGGGAGGAAGTAAGAAAGTGGTTGTCTGAAAACATATCACATCGCAGACAGCAGAATAAAGTACCATGAACCAGTCAAAGTCTGTTGCCAGATTCTTGATTTGAGATCTGAATGACTTCATCTTCTGTCCTTGTTTCAATTCTTTCTCAATAAATCATGAAGACAAACTCTTCCACTTTTCTTTCTAAATAGGCAATAATGCAGAAATATTTATATTTTTATTGATGTACAAATTTTCTTTACGTGCTGCACAATTCCTTTCTTTCCCTGGGAAAGTTTTTTCCTACACTAAATACAGTCCAGTCCACGTCATTGCAGCCACAAATGCAATCTTTTCATTTTGTTTTATAAGCCAAGATGAGTGTCTTTGGAAATAGGTTTCTGACAAAACTCTTCTTTTATTCTTTATAATTTAAAATTAATTCCATTGCAACTGATGTCACTCCCTATAATGTACCCCCTTAAAATTCTCTTTACTTTCATAAATTAATGGATCTAAAATGTCTTAAGACTGATGTTTAAACAGAGGTGTATAAAACTTGCAGTTTCATTTCTATAAATCATCTGCTTCTAGTAATCTGTCTTAGCAATTAATGCAGATTTAGAATATTGAAGTTTTCTAGTTAAAACAGTACTGCGTGGAAAGATTGCCTTTTTAGTTAAAAGAATTTTTGCCAACCCATTTTAGACATTTTAGATTATCATTTGCCATGTAGCACTATTTAAGAAAAAAACTCAGCTAAAGAATTACTGCAGGGAATTGTGCATTTAAAATTTCAAATTCAATCCAAGAGAAACAGGAGCAATACTTTATTAAACTTCATCACTTATTTAGAGGTAGTTTTGAAATACGAGGCAGTTAAAGAAAAGCAAAAAATAACATTAAGCTGAACTGAAAAAAGATACTTTTGCTGTGGATTTGCACTATTATCTCAATTCATTTGCCAGAATGAAAAAAAAAAAGCAAAACACCTGTGGCTCTTTAGTGTTTAATTCTACTATGAGAACTACATGAAAAAGAAGGCTTAATTATCTCTTTCTGCCATAACATGAAGAGAAAACCACCATAATTTTGTTATAAAAGTGACGGCTGATACTGCTCAAAAAAAATCATACTTAGTGTTGAAAGATGATTCTGCTAAGAGACTTGCTTGTTCATTTGTTCTGAGATCAGGTACGATGAAGATATGTAATACATCACGTCTCCCCAGCCCACTAGAAATTAAAACAAAAGGGATTCTTCATATCTCATTGGAATTCAGACCTAGGCCAGTACAAAATGGTGTCAATTAAATAGTAGACTTCAGATAAAATATCTAACAAATGTAGGATGTAATGGAATGCATAGCAGAGTAACTTTCCATCTCTGGGACAAATAGGTATAGTACAGGGAGGGAAGGAAACAGCAGCAGTCATGCCTCATCTTTACTGCATTATAATAGAAACAAGGCACATGAATGCCATAGAAGCATGGATGCTTTCAGAATATAGCTGATTTTTAGTTTTTCTTGGGTTATTTATTGTTTTATTTTGCCTTCTATTCTCATATTTCAGTTTTCCTCTTCCATTAAATCAGGGACATTTTTTATTGTCACCTACAACCCACTAGATTACACAGTGTGATAGTTACTAGTAGCTGAAAATGGATGGGTGAAGCTAAATTAGAGAGGTGTAATCCATCAGCAAGCAACACAACTAAACGTTTTTTAAGGTTATTGATACTTGCTAATACCATGAAATATTCCCCATTTATACTGCGACACAGTTAGTTAGTAGACCCTCGGTGATTGAAATTGCATAACAAAATCTGCACCCCAAAATCAAACAATGAATATATGTCTCAGAAGTCTTCCTTATTTACAAAATTACAGTGTAACAGAGGTATTCTCAGAATAAATGTATATAGGAAGCTTAGCTGAGGAAGGGGATAATGGAAGAAGAAAAAGAATAAAAATAAAAGATCTGTGATAATGAATAATAATGCTAATTACCAAAATAAATGTTAGTACTGCAGATATAGGAAGATAAGATACAAATTACGCAGTAGGAACTTCTGCTGGAAAGACAGGTAATTAAAAATAGACCTTTTTTCCTATTTAGCCATGTCATTCAAATGACAAATGCCTGCAGATATAAATATGTATTTTAGAAGGAGATTAAATTTTCATGTGAGCTGATTTTACACATTAATTTCCAGCTGTTGTTCACTTGTGGCTGTTACGAGACTCAACATCTTTTGGTTCATGGCCATGAACAAAGTGTCATCTGCAGTCCAGCTATCGTTTAACTGAATTTTGAGATGGTAATTTAATATCCCAATTTGTATGTGTCATAACAAGGTACATAAACACAGTACTGATCATAAAAGTGAGAGCATAGCAGGATGTACCTAGCTGGAAATGCCACAAACAGGGGTTTCATGATGTCCCCACAGCTCTGCTGGGAGCTTCACCAGAGACAGAGAGTTGAGGCAGGGTCAAATTCTGTCCAACTGAGAAGTGGCTTTGTTATAGAAACTAAATGTGGCCTGCATTATTTCCAGCAATGAGATTCATGTTTATAATATTGCAAGGTAAATAACACTGCCTTTCATTTCTTGGGGTCGGAGTAGCCTGTGCTGTGCTGATATGCTCCATACTCTAGGAATATTAATGAGATCTCTTCCTTACAAACAAATTATAATGATAATCAAAATGCTGCCGTACGGTTCACAACCAGGAATTAAATGCAGACAGTCTTATGCAGAAGAAAGTGTTTCCTGGACAGCAAGCAGGTTAAATCAATGAGAAAAAAAGAAAAAAAAGAAGAAAAAAAAATTTTTAAAGGAGGATAGATAAAGCATTAAATACCTCTGTTTGGGTTAAAGATTCACCATCAGAAGAAACATGCACAGACACCATCAAAGAAACCCCTGTCCATAATTTCTGATGCTAAGCTGTAATAGGTTATTAAAAAGACGATGTTTTTGGTGTACATTGTTGTTTTGTTGACTTTTGAAATCTGCCTGCTCATATTATTTTTGAGGAAAAAGCACAAGGTAATGCATTGTTTTATATGGAGGTTGGTGGCCCTGCCTATGATAGGGGGGTTGGAACTCTATGATCCTTGGGGTCCCTTCCAACACAGACCATTCTATGAGTCTATGATTGTATGATTCTATATGTAGATTCTGTCAGGTCTCTGTCTTATTTAAAAACACCTTAATTTCTGAATAAAGCAGAATTACATCAGAAATTGCATAGAAGCAAGAGAGATATCAGGACAAAATTGTAAATACAGCAGTAGCAATTATAAACATATGACATGTTTCAATCATGAAATTTTATGAACAATATATTCATATTTGTTTATCTGAACTCCATATGTAATAAATGGAGAGATGCATACGAGGGAGAGAGAAGGAGCAGGTGCCAATCTCCTCTCTTTGGTGACCAGGAATAGAACCAGACCGAATGGCACGAAGCTGAGACAGGGAGGTTTAGGTTGGATATCAGGAAGAGGTTCTTTACTTAGAGGGTGGTCGGTCACTGGAACAGGCTCCCCAGGGAAGTAGACACAGCACTGAGCTGGACTGAATTTAAGAAGCATCTGGATGATGCATTCAATCACATGCTCTGACTTGGCTGGCCCTGTGTAGAACCACGATTTTGACTTGATCCTTATGGGTCCCTTCCAATTCAGTAGATTTTAGGATTCTAAATCCATAGAATTTAGGTACTTAAAACACATTGCTGTCATTGAAACACAGATGTATCCTGGGTAATAAAAGTAGTCCTCCTGCATGAAAACAGGCCTCTGAAGTTACAAGGTACCAAATGTATCAGTCATTTTAGAATACAGACTTCATAGATAACGTGTGTTCAAACTGCAGCTTTAAGAAGTTTTCAAATTTCTTGGTGTTCAGGTTAGGATAGATCATAGGATGAATATAAAATTAAGATACATAAATGCCTAAAGACTAAATAAAGACTAAAAAGGCTTAAAAATTTCATCTTGTTTCTTCTTTCCCTTTCCTTTAGCTGGAAATTACAGACTTGCCACCAGGTACGAATGTTTTACTGATGAGTTAACTTTTCTTTTGTGTCTTCATTTGCAAAGAGAAACAACAGTGGAATAGGTGGGTCAAGTGGAAGGATGCAAAAGCAGCCTAAGATAATCAAAATGAAAGGATATTCCCGCTGTGTCAAAAATACATAAAGAAACTTAGTTTTAATTATTTTATTAATAGGGTTTTTTTAAAAAATAAGCCAAAGTATGAGCCAGTTTGAATGTCTTAATTCATCCCTTCATCATACCTTCCTCAGTCACCTTTTTTGATTCCTAGTGTAGTGAACATAGCTTCACAAAACTTGAAGTATGTTTTCACTTTACCAATGGAAATATAAGAGATTAAGAAATCTATTGAACTGAAATACAAGAAATAGACAGTATTTTCTATGTCATGATGTTTTTTCAAAAACCTTTAAAAGGTAAGACTCTTAAAGATATTTCATTTGTAACCAAAGAATTTCTTTCCCTACTTGAAACACGTTCTTCTGGCAGAATCATCTATTAAGCTAAGCTGAGTTCTACTAAACTAACAACCACATTCTTTCTTATGACAGGTCAAATGAGAGACTCTGAAACTGAAATCCATTTTTCTCATTAAAGATTATATTAGTGTCTAAAAAGCAGTTAACCACACAACATTTGATGTTTATTATTGCTTACTTGCATATAGCCTAGCAAAAGCAAATTCACTCCTCCAGCAGAAATGAAATTTTATATATTAGATAAATTCAAATAATATTCAGTGAAATGTCCTGTGAACTTTAGAAGAAATTTCACTAAATAATTTAAGCAAATTGCAAGTGAGTTCCCACATCTGGCTTGAACTCATCTATCACTCATTGTAACACGAATAAATGAAGACATTCATCACAAAGCACGCAACAGAAATTGTGTTCTCCTATTGATATAATTAAATACTCATAGAGGGCTAAATACATAATAGCTTCCAGACCTTTTATTTCATGCCAGAATTCAATGGCTCCATCCTCATATGTTCCTAGTCAGAATCATTGTGAACCCTCTCCAGTTTCTAAACATTTATTGCTAGTGCAGTAATAATAAACATCTTGCATTTATAAAATGTAATGTTGTCTAGAATTTTTCATTTTTCAAGAATGTAGATCACACTGTCTAATGGCTCTCATATGTCCAGCATGCCCATGAACAATTTGTCTTCTGAGTGGAGTGTTAATCTGACACCTCAAGGACAGAGCTGGTTTCAAGAAGACTTGGAGAAAAGCTGGAATATTTCACATGTTGCAGTAACTACTGGAAGTCCAAGTATAATTATTTTGGGATTACTCAAAACTCTGGATTATATTACTTCTGCTTTTCAGTTTCTTGTTCAAGAGGGAATTATTAAAGATGCAAGGCAATTGGGTTTTTTTGGTGGGGGTGGGGGAGTGTTGAGGAGGAGGAACAGGGTTAGGTGTATGCCAAAAATAAGTAAGATTTTTTTTACATAATAATGACATTTATGATACAATCCTAAACTGGATTTCGGGAAGGTTATGCAATAAATTTGCTAGATTTCTAAGATACCTGGAAAAAACAAAAAGTGATATAGCCAATTCAAACCTATGTACACAAGCTATCTCCTGCATAAAGCTGAAAATCAAGATATGCTTCCTTTTCTAAGAGAGTGAAGGCAGGTGAAGGATGACAATGATCTAATCAACTATTATTCTATTGACCTGATCAAAGATCTGTTTTGTTCTGTCATTGCTGAGTTTTATATGAACTGTTTCTGTGCTTTTAAAGTTATTATTTTATCCATGACTGTAAGCCGAAGAATTGAAGGTGCTTTAGTTTAGAAAATAATAAAAATTAAATTGAGAAATAATGAAAATTAAACTTAGTGAAATAGAAAAAATGCTTCTTGCATTAAATGAAGAACAATTTATCTAGGCTTGTTTGCATGTAGTCCATTCATATATATCATTGCTTGCTTAGAATAAGGTCCAAATGTTTAGCCAGCAACCAAGTGGGCTCATGGGTCAAAAGACTGAGTAACTCAGTTTGCAGTGTATCTTCTCAACAATAGAGTATTTTGTATTAGAAAATTGTTGATCAGATCTTAGAAGTATTTATATCACTGCTACATTGACCGGTGACTACGACACCCTCATTTAATTTAGATGTCCACATAATTCATTTAAAGAGCAGATCATCAGAGTTTATTATTAGCTATCTTGTTTGGAATGAGAAGAATCATTGTCTCAAAATGTCTTTTTCTCCTCTTTGACTGTGAAGTGAGCCTGAAGTGACCAGTTAAGGTGCAGATATCTACAAGGAAATAGATGACCCATGGTTTGCTTCTCCTCAGTGGTGGTAAAAGTAAGTGCATGACAGAGATTGACTGATTTGAGTGTTCCAAGAGAGCTGTGTTATCCCTAGAAACCATTCCTATATGATTGTTTCCTAGATTGAAAGCAAGAAGACATCCAAATGGTGCTCCAGTTGTGAAGTCATGCAGAGCTTTCTTCTGCTTTGACTATAGAAAATTCATCTTTTAACCCAGAGGAATTTCTACCCTGACAGGGAAACTTGAATGATAGATACAATCATATAACCCTTTGAAGGAGGATGCTCTCATTCCAGCACACAACTTTATTCATAACTTCATCATTTATTTGAGTTATATTTTCTAGACTCAGTGCCACATGAATACTGCTGATATAGCAGAAAATATATGGTTGGAGTGTGGCTGGGAAATTTTGGGGTTTATGAGCTGTTCAATTTGTTTTATGAGTCAGACATAATTAATATTTTAGATGTTGGGCTCTGGTCATGCAGAAGGCAAAAGTTTTCTTCACCTTCTCCAAACCATGCATTACTTTATCAATGGAATGCCAATGTCAAATTTCTGAAATCTATAGGACAATGAGAGATAGACATTTAAAATTCTAAGTCCCTGTTGAAAATTAAATTTGTACTGTGAGAGTCAGGTCTTGTTGTTGCTCTTTTAAATGTTAATCAAAATCAATTCTCACTAATCGCTGTATGGAAGAAGTAGAACTCAGATTCTGGTTCCAGCACTTTAATGACAAAACTATGTTCCAGTTGACTGGTAAATGTATATACTTTGATTGTTTTGAAACACTTTGTATGTTCTCTGTCTCGCATTTGTCATCCCATTTCATTATCCTTTCTTGCCAGAAAGACCATTGTCTGGCTGAGAAGAAAAAAAAAAAAAAAGTGTTTATTTGAGGCACGAGAGGGTGATTTGATCTAAAATATCCATTTCTGTAATTTATGTATAATCTTTTCCCCGGACTCCATAGAATCCAGAAATCTAAACTCACTCAGACTTTGAGCTTGTAATTCACATAGCTCTAATTAAAGTAAATCAACTTTAATCTGACTGCAACAATGTAATAATTTCTTTCAATAAAATGACAAGGGTTGCAACCAAATAAATTTTCAAAACATTTTGCAGTGATGGTTTTAATCACATGTTCTTTCTGCTTTTAATTTATCTTGTTACAGAGGTATTTATTTGGTCCTCTTCTTACTTTTCACTGGAAAAACTTTTTTATTTTTTCTTGTTCTTATATTTCTTTGAATTTTGCAGGTTTTCGTAGCAAATCATACTTGAAAAGAATATAGAGCATTCATGGATGAGATGGAAACTCTATTAAGGTGTTGCATAAATGTACCCAGAGTAACTGCAGCTTTCGGAAAGATTTCAAATATCACTTCTAAATCACACTTTGATCATATGTGATTCTTGGAATATCTTCGACTTGCCATGATCCAACATGACTGGCAAGCAGTATTTTTGGTACTCTCAGATCTCAGGAGAGGAATATCTACAGAATGTTTAGGTGGTCAAAGAATATCTTTTTTACTTTGAGTAAGGAGGGGTTGAGTGATTCCTATGCCACCTATAATATAATCAGGAGGTTTACATTTGCTTTACAGACAATTAATTTCTGTATCTTTCTAGAGAAGCCTTGACCAAATGCTGAACACCAAAATTGGCAGTCAGTGATGTGTAATATTGAATAGACATGTTGGTCCTTATGTTCACTTACTTGTCTGATTTAACACAGTGTTTGATGGTATTACAAGTGATTTACACACATGCCACTTCAGATTGTCCTTCATGAGGAGGAAAATGAGGATTTGCCTGGTTTTCCTATATTTATAGGGGAAAAAACCAAAACAAAACCTTTCTAAAAATTAAAATTTTGAGTCTAACAATCTCTCTGGTAATTCTCCTCTTCCTGATGCATTGCTTCATAGGGCAGAAGTATAAAACTATGAAATTTTTGAGTCAGTTGACATCATTTCTAGTAAAGTTGTGACATGACAGCATTTAACATGAAAGCCAGAGATAGGTATCTTTTGCTGGCATACTAATTCTGGAGTAAAAAAGATAAAAAATTGCAAGAGCAAATTTATAAATTCAAAGCAAACCATAAACCAAAATGCACTAGGATGATCTGTTCTATTATAGTCGTAGTGCTTCAATTATATGGAACATACAATTTTAACCATGGCCAAATTAATATTAGGATATACAACTTCTCCTCACCAACTAAAAAAAAAAGGGGTTTTAGAGGAGAATCAGGAAAAAGGTCTTATGGAATTTTTTTTTAATTTTAAAATAAATTTAAGTTTTTAGAATTTTATAATTTCTTTTACAAGTAAAATAGGAGGTGAAGTTATCTAACTTAAACATTCTTAATATAACAGTAATCCATCACTAAAAATGTGTTTGTTAGTATAGCAAATAAATATTCACTACAGTTTTAATCTGTACAAGGTACAGATCCATTCTAGTCATCGGAGAGCTGTCTCGTTTTCTGTGAATGACATTTGGTATGTGATGACCTTTTTTCTTCCTGTAAGTCAACAATATAGTGTTGTGTTTGGTTTGGGTTTTTTTTAAGTTTTCCAATTTTTGTTACTTTTCTATTATTAAATAAGTAAATAAAATCTAGCTTTAGTAAGAAAAACCTGTCTGCCACAATTTCTACCAAAACATTTCTAAAAAACAGTCAACAAGGACTAAGAAATTAGACTTCTTAAGTGTTCATTCTGGCAGTATTAGTTAACTTTTTTTCTTACAAGAAGTATTTTTCTATCTCTATATTCTCACTGACATCTATTTGACATTACCATTGCAAAGATATTTGGAATTCTACAGTCCAGGAAGTAATAATGGTAAACAATTTGGGAAAGTTAATAATAACAATAATGATATTTGAGCTTTGTTTGAAGCTAAATTCTTTTATTATTCAAATCACACAAAAATAAATTCAGGAATGAATTAAGCTGCACATGTAGGCATTCTGCATTATAACTTACTGCATACTGGTTTAAAAATGTTTTGATATGGGATGTATTGATATTTTCTAAAACTGAATACTTATGAAACTTCCGGAGAAGCACAAATCATTACCTAAACAACTGGAAAATTAACTGCACTTGCAATGCACTTGTATGGTTTCATTTAAAAAGCTGTTTGAAATCTTCTAATTTCTGAAACACTAATTCAAGCATTTGCTTTATATTGAAGAACTTACAAGCCCCAGGAGTTTCTAGCCCTCTTCACTCTTAAGGCTACTGTATTTCATTTAGCCTCATTATTTTCAATTACATGGCATAAAAGGGATTTCCAGCATGACACATGGGGAGCAATGGACACAGCTCCTATAACTTGTGTTTAAAGGGCATATAAGTGCTATTTGCCTGGATGTTACACTACAAAGACTGATGTTGGTGGGATCTCTTGTATCTGAATGGTTGGTAAGCTTCAGAATTATCTTTTCCCATCTGCTTCTGTTTAAATTTGCAGATGTATTAGCACAATTCCAAAGTGTGTCTTGTTATTTTGACCCATTGCACTGTAATTTACATGAATATGGAACAGAAAGGCTCTTCAATCAATAACTGGAATCAAAACAGCCATGAAAATCTGAATCCAGATGCTCTCCTCTTCATTGCTATAAAATGAACTCTTCCATGTACAATTAGGCTTCAGTTTTAAGTTTTTGTCTGTTTTGATCTATCTTTTACTACCCTTCAGATAAGCCAACTTGTGAAACATCAGGATTTACTCTGAAGATCAACATATACAGAAGGTCTTCACAAGGACTGTATATGCCTTTTAATGACTTTTGTGATAGATTGAACCCAACTTTCTACAGTTATGAGTCTGTAGTAAAAATAAGTCGAGCTTGTTAATAATTCACACCATGTGAACTGAAAGTTCCTTAAAAAAAATTATCTTGTCTCAGTTTCATAATATGAATAAAGATATAAGCAGTAGCAAAATAAGCAAATGTGTTTCTAATTGTGACCTTTAGCAATAAGTAAGAAGCGGATGAGGTAAACCACTAATGAAACCAGTATATTTTGGAACAATGAGTAGCTTTTATATTAGTTTTCCGTATGTGTTGATTCAATTACGGGTTCATCAACGTTTTCTTCTGAATTGTCATTTGGGTTCTTCTATGGTCAAGTAATCTCAGGTTGCGCTAGATTTACAATATCAGAGATAAAACAGTTTGGAATTAAATAAATCTGTCGCTATTTTATTTCCCCAAAGTGTTCAAAATACCTCACTAGAAAGTCTGTAAATATTTGGATTTTATTTTCCAAAAGAAAATGCATCAGACAACTGTCTGCAACTTACTGAGACAGGAACATTACGTTCAGGTATGACTATGAAGGCTTCTAGGTCCTGGCTACCACATTAGGACTGTAGACTTTGAATGTTTCTGCTAAAGCAAGACTTGCAGACTCTGTCTGGGCTTCAGAACCCTTTTTCATACAATTTTAATTGTTGTCAAGCATAAAAGCTGACCAAGCCTTGATGGAAGAGGATTTGACATTGACTCATTCCTGCCAAACTCATTTGTACTAACAAGCTTTCATTAAAAAAAATATGTTCAGGTATCGAGTTAGAAGGCCAAACTCTGTTACAGGTTATAGGTATAATTCCCACCAATTTCAGCAGGAGTTTGAGGTGTCTATCTATATACTTAAGGAGTATGAAGAAATAAAAGGGCTGGAATTTCGTAATTTACTTTTGTTGCACATGTAGCCCTCCTGCCAGGCGTGAGTGCTAGTAACCAGGACTGGGTTCAATAACACATCTATGGGACTCCTCCTAAAATAAATATGAATGGTGGCTTGGTCTCCTACTTGAAACACCAACATTTAGGAATTTAATAATCTAACCTTTTACAGGTGTTCCTTCTCCCCTTGAAAGCGCACAGGAGTTCTAAGAATTTGAAACCACAAACATCTTTTATTTGGGAAAATACAATAAGTATATAGTTTCAAAAAGTACGAAAAACTCACACAGTGCGTTGGGGATATGACCAGCTTGACAGTTCCATTTATTAGTCACACAGCTCGTTATGGTGCAGCAGGCAAAATACCCTACCATCAGCTGGGACCTGTAGATGACTTAACTCTATAGCTGTTTTTTCCTTCTGTATGATCTGCAAGACTCTTGTCACTTTTTCTTTTTTTTTCCTTTTTTTTTTTTTTAAATTCTGAAAAATCATACATAGCCTTTGGGTAATTAGCTTTTGGTCTTAGATCCTGCTGCTAGCGTGCTTCTATAAATGCAGCTCCTATGATATTGGTCATTGAAGAACCTGCATGCATTCACTGCATGAATTTCCTTCTAAAAAATTTACATAAAGAAATGCATAGTTACAACTAAAGCAGGAGAAAACAAAATAATGAATCATCTAGAGGTCAGTTAAAAGTACTCACATCTGTATAAGAATGGAGAGCCTGTTAAGCTATAAAAAAGTGTCCTATTTTACAGAATACAGGTCAGTAGAATTGTCTTGCATGTCCTGCTGAGGATTTTTTTTATATAATTTCTGGTTTTATTTTCAAAAATCTTCATTAATTTTCTGAAAAATGGGCAGTCATGATATTGAACCTATCACTTATGCGACAGTGGGAAATGCAGAAGTAAACAATAGTGAAAAGAGAAATAGAAACAAGATATTTTGAGAATCTAGAATTAGCAGTCAAAAAATGACAAAATAAGCCTCAGTTAGACACGAATTCTAACACATAAAGCGAAAATTAATCAGAAATACACATATGCAATGAAATAGAAGATGTCCCAAACACTTGAAAAAATAAAGAGTGTATCCCACAATGTTTAAATAAGGTAGTAATTCATAGAATGGCATGATATCTCTAGCAAATGTGACATTGGTCTGCCTGCATAAGGACATCCCATCGTGTCACAGGGAGATGTGCATCCTTGAGCATAAGTGGTTACGATACAGCACAGAGACTATTCAAAGGAGGCAGACAAATTGGAAAGGACTTCACAGATGTGGAAGAAAATATATGGGGCCAGATGTTGATTAATGAGGGCTGTGCTTATGCTGGCTCACTTTAAAAATTAAATCCATACACAGGGAGCATAACTGGATATATACAAGGGGCAAAGAATTACTATTTGCTGAAATAGAGGAAAGGATAGTTTAAAGTGCATTAGAAGGGAGCTAGAGATAAGACGAGCAGTAGGGAATACCTATCACAGTAAAAGTGTCCTGTGTGAGATTAAAAGAGCTTTTTCACTTGGGGGATTTATAAGGTTTTTGCATGGCGAGAAGCTGTCTCACACCCCCATGGTTTCATGAAGGCAAAAGTTTAGGAATTTGGACAAAAGTTCTACCCAATGCAAGAAAGGCATTATTGGTCTAAGGCCATCTTTAGGGAACTTGGTATTGTTCTAAAGCAGACTTGGAATGACTTTTCTATGAGCTGAAAGCCTCCCACCCTTGTTTATGTGTCCATGTGTGACATTGAATTAAGTGTCAGTGTGAAAATAGCAGATCCATTAACTATTATGGATTTTTTAATGTTTTTTTTTTTATTTAGAGCCATTTTATCAGCTAATGGGAGTTACTGGATCGCCATGTGAACCCTGACGGACCTGTAATGCTGGTACAGAAGTCCACGCTGCTGCGTGTTATCAGTTGTTATTGTTAAAGCTACAGGCAAATGGCTGAGCTGCCAGGCTGGCCCTTGCCTGAGGTGATGCTAACTGAACAGGGCACAGAAAACTGCTAGACATGACATGAAAAACTGCTGGGTGTAACAGATAACAATGTAAAAAGTTCACAGACTTAACAGGGATGTGAGGAATGGCTGGATTTCATGAGTGACGAAAAGGATATTATGAAAGGAACAAGCAAACCAGAGATAATTGAATTATGTCTGGATTAGGTATTAATCCAGTGTTTGGAGAGTAGTCCTGAATTTGATTGCCCCATTCTAACTGGTAAAATAAACCAAATCTGTTTTTATGACCATAGCATATGAACAGAATCTTCTTTCATCAGCAGCAAGCCTGGAGTAATAAGGAGAACTTCCCCAAATTGCTGTTGACAGGATGGTGCTCACTGCAGTCCGAATGACACTCACATCTACTCACTGCTTCATAACACCTATCAATATAGAAGCTTAAAGTTATGTCTTTTCTGATTGAAAGCTAAATATGCCCTAAACAAAGAATCACATAACCATTTTTGTCAGAAAAGACCTTTGAGATCATCAAGTCCAGCCATGAACCTAGCACTGCCAAGTCCACCACTAAACCATGTCCCCAAGCACCACATCTACACATCTTTTAAATACCCCCTGAGACAGTGTGGTGGTTTGGTGCTGGCTAGAGGCCAAATGCCCACCAAGCCACTCGCTCACTTCCCCTTTCAGCCAAAAAGGGGAGAAAATATAAATTGGGAGGCTGTAAATGCTGCTAGCAAAAGCCGTATCAGCAGCACAGGTATGTAAAACTGCAACAGACGGTGACTCAACCACTTCTCTGGGCAGCCTCTTCCAATGCTTAACAATTCTTTTGATTAAGAAAATATCCAATTTAACCCTCCCCTGGCACAACTTGAGGCAATTTCCTCTTGTCCTGTCAGTTGTTATGTGGGAGAAGATCGACATCAACACCCACCTCACAACAACCTCCTTCCACGTAGTTATAACGAATGATAAGGTCTCCCCTAGGTCTCATTTTCCCCTGAATAAACAATCCCAGTTCCCTCAGCCACTCCTTGTAAGACTTGCTCTTTAGATCCTTCACTGCCTTCGTTGCCCTTCTTTGGACACTCTCCAGCATCAACATGAGTTGGAAGCCAGCATCAGGTAGTGAAGCCTCCCTTGATTTCAGAACATCCATAAGGATTTAGACCTAGGTCAGATTTGCATAGAGTGGCATTAGAAACATAAGTACCTTGTTTACAGAAAGGTGCCAGCAAGTGCAATAATAGTAGCAAGAGCAATAATAATCACAATAGTAGTAACAATAGGAATAGCATTAGCAATCTCATAGCCTTCTATGATGTTATTACCAACTGGGTGGATGGAAGGAGAGCAGTGGATGTCATCTACCTCGACTTTAGCAAAGCTTTCGATACTGTCTCCCACAACATCCTGATAGAGAAGCTGAGGAAACAAGGGATAGACGAGTGGACAGTGAGGTGGGTTGAGAACTGGCTGTCAGACCGGGCTCAGAGGGTCGTGATCAGTGGAGTAGAATCTGAATGGAGGCCTGTGACTAGCGGTGTTCCCCAGGGCTCAGGTTTGGGTCCAGTCCTGTTTAATATCTTCATTGACGACCTTGATGAGGGAATAGCATCCACCCTCAGCAAGTATGCCGATGATACAAAGCTGGGAGGAGTGGCTGACACGCAGGAACACTGCGCTGCCATCCAGCAAGATCTGGACAGACTGGAGAGCTGGGCAGGGAGAAATCTAATGAAATTCAACAAAAGCAAGTGCAAAGTCTTGCACCTGGGGAGGAATAACCGACTGTATCAGTACAGGCTGGGGGATGACCTGTTGGAGAAGAGCTCTATGGAGAAGGACCTGGGGGTCCTGATTGATGACAGGTTGGCTATGAGCCAGCAGTGTGCCCTGGTGGCCAAGAGAGCCAATGGGATCCTGGGATGCATCAGGAAGAGTGTGTCCAGCAGGTCGAAGGAGGTGATCCTCCCCCACTACTCTGCGTTGGTCAGGCCCCACCTGGAATACTGTGTCCAGTTCTGGGCTCCCTGGTATAAAAAAGACAGGGACCTTCTGGAGAGAGTCCAGAGAAGGGCGACAAAGATGATTAGGGGTCTGGAACATCTCCCCTATGAGGAAAGGCTGAGTGAGCTGGGTCTGTTCAGCCTGGAAAAAAGAAGACTGAGGGGGGACCTAATTAGTGTTTACAAGTATCTTAGACATGGGTGGCAGGGGGAATTGGCCAGCCCCTTTTAAGTGGTCAGTGGGGACAGGACTAGGGGCAATGGCTGTAAGCTGGAGCTCAGGAAGTTCCGCACCAACATGCGGAAGAACTTTTTCACAGTGAGGGTGACGGAGCAGTGGAATAGGCTGCCCAGGGAGGTGGTGGAGTCTCAGTCTCTGGAGATATTCAACTCTCGTCTGGACGCCTATCTATGTAATATGAGATAGGGAGCCTGCTTTGGCAGGGGGGTTGGACCCGAAGATCTCTTGAGGTCCCTTCCAACCCCTAAGATTCTGTGATTCTGTGATTCTGTGAATAGTAATAAATTGAAACATTAAACACCTCTAACCACATAAACATAAAATATGCAAGATCACAGTACCTCAGAGGCAAAAAATTAAAAGGGTTAAATCACAGTAGGGAGTCTCATTTGATCATGCTTGTCTTTCATCAATGTCCATTAACAAATTAATCAGTGAGACTAAGCTCCATACACACATTTGCACCTCACTTAGTTGTTATGCTACTCTGGGAAGTCTGGTTAAGCAGACTAAGGCTGTCAAAGAAGTTTTTATATATCTGACTGATATTTATACCTAGCATGTCCCATGGGCTTTGTAAAGAACACTATTCAGTGCCAGTAATACTACATCTTCATGGGTGAACATGATATAGCCTTAGTGAAAAAAAGAAATAGATTAAACCACAACTTTGGAAACTAAATCCTATTTCTCTGGAAAGAGTAATTTTGTCCTGAATTATCCTGGGGAGGATCAGTTGTCTTTGTTGGTTTTTTTTTTCCTCTTTCTTTCATTTTTTCTCTTTAAAGAAAATACAAAATGTGCTGAGTTCTTCAGCTTCTATCTAAAACCACATCAGAGCTGAGCAGAAGCACCCTTGTTTTTATCAAAATTTGATCTTTACCAATCAGGGGAGATATCTGAATTGCTGATCAGAGCTACTCCATTGCTCAGCATAACACATTTCTCTGTCTTCCATTTTGTAGTTCTTGGCCCTCATCCAGCTTCAAAGTAAACCATCATGAAATGATTTTTTTTTTTCTTTTAATTTTTTTTTTTTTTTTTGAAAATACAAACTGTATTAATTTACAGTAAGAGTCATGGCATTATTTTAGAATTACTGCCACATTCCTGGATCTGCAATCTGAAAGGGATGCCGATAATAGGTCTAATGCAAAGCCCCTGGTATCTGAGGATCTTTCCACTGAGTACATAAAGCCTTAAATCAATCCCATTGGAGAAAGGTCCATGCCTTTTCTTTAAACATTTATGCCTAGTCATGGTTTCCTAAAAGCAGCCTTTGCTTCAGCGAATATGTCAGAAAGCTGGCTTGGGAGGTGGAGGTTTGTCTGGATGCCATTCTGCTACAGACAAAGCCAGGAAAATCCTGAACCAGCTCCAGGAAGAGAGAAATTTGCCAAGACACTAGCTGAAGCAGGAGGTTCCAATTTGTTTGGACACTATGTAATATGTGCACGAGAGCTTCTGAGGGAGCAGGAAAAAGGGGAAAAGCACAAGATATTCAAGGATGCATGAATGTAATGTTTACTTCTATCTATGTGAACATTTTGGCTCCATTAAACTATGAGACAAATCCTTTCAAACAGAATGCTGACTATGTTGGTGATGTGCAGTCACTGGGGTGGTGTCACAATTTGTGTATTTTCACAACCTACTTGCAAGAAAGCAGATGCATTTATACTCCAGAACAGGAAAGTAAATGACCTAGAGTGGATTAAGGTCTGTAACTATGTCTGGATAGGTCTGATGTAGGTAACTGAAGTTTAATTTTCAGGGTGAATTTTACCAAAAGCAGAAACCATGGAAGTAGCACAGATGCAGTGACCTGGGCAGGAACAGTGAGAGAAAGACAGGAACATATTGACTTCTGAGGGTAGTCCATTTAGAAATTTTTTTTTTTTTCCTAGGCCCTCTACAGTAAAAAGAAAAAACTAAGCATCTCAGAAGATTATTAATCCCTCTTAAAATGGGTGTTTCTGGATGTGTGAGAAGCATCACATTATAGCTCATCATATTTCTTCTTTTTTAGAGGAAATTTTGACATCTTGCTTAGATTTAGGAGATGAGTTTAAAACAGTAAAGCTAGCCTTTGAGGCAGGCTCTATGTGAATGTTACAAGATATAATTAGCTTGCTGTTTTCTCCCTGTTATTTTCATACTTCCCCAGAACCATCCTCTGTGGTCTAATACATATGGGTATCAGAAATATTTCTGTAAAAGCTAAATATAGTAGTGTCCCCAGAAGGTTGTGTCTGATTTGTTCTGGACCCTCTGAAAACTAAGCTCTTGCTGTGAAGATTTATCAAAGAAAGAAGTACGGCTAAAAAAGTCTGGTGAGTCCTGTTTGTTATGGATGTACTTCTTCAGTAGGGTAGTAGGAGAGGAAGGAATGAGGAGGGTGGGTTGCTCATGTAAATAGAAAATTAACTCCATCCCAGCCAAACCCAGGACAAGGTTGCACAGAAAGATGTAAGTAACCATATGACTGGACATAATGACTCTGTATGATCTAATTCAGTGTTTAGAAATGTAAAGGAACAAAAATGGGGCTATAGCCCTCTCGGCCACACAGGTAACACCACAGTGGTGTCTAAAATAGCTGTTATGTCACTTAGGGAGGAAAAAAAAAAAGAAAAGAAAAAAGTGAAGATGTTTGAATTTTGCTTAGAAGCAACTGAGAAACCATACAAAATATAACTGTCAGGAAAGAAGAAAAAAACTATCAGGAAAGAACAGGGAGGAGCCTGGGCAGTTATTAAGTCTCCGATGTTCTTGAGTTTGGAATATCACAACCTCTACTGCAAAGAAGGTGCCAACAAAATTAAGAAAGTATAGAAAAAACAGCAAGGATGGACAAAGATAGCAAAAGGCAAATCTAAGTAAATCAAAATCACAATGACATCTCAGTTTGTGTGAGAAAGATACATACTATTCTGAAATGTTAAACTTGAATTTACTTGGACTAACACTGGAATGAAGCATTGTTTAATGTAAGGTTTTCACATAGAAGTTACATGAAGAAGATGTAGAGAGGAAAATAAAAATCTATGGAAAGATGCAATGATTGAAATTTTGTCTGAACCAGACTTAATTCCCTCATAAGTGTTCTGAATTTTGACAACTGATAATTTTTTTTTAAATAAAATTCAGATTCAGGCTTCAATTTATTGTTAAAAAGCAATAAGAAAAAAAAGGGGGGAAAGAAGAAAGAAGAGAAAAAAAAGAATAAAGGAAGAATAAAAAGAAAAAAAGAAAAAAAACATCAAGGAGGAAGGAAAAAAAAAAGAGTCACACTTTAGGGACAAACTTGTCCCTAAATTTCTCACAAAAAATTATTGCGCTAAATTAACTGCTCCAATTCCTTAGCCTAAGGTAAATCAATAAACATAGGAAAATATTTTTTATTTAGGAGTGTACCAAAAAACATGTTTTCTGACAAATAATTCTCTCATTCAGACCGGGTGGAGGCCTTAGAATAAATCTGAGTACTACCTTCTTTCATTACCTACCTCTTTGATCTGAATTTCTAATCTTCAAAACATGAATGAAGAAGGAAATTTATAGTAAATTGTATAATATTTATATAACGGTACAGTATCTGTGCTGAGCACCTTAGAACTTTTAATTCTTGAGGCAGGATGTACTCTAGTGCAGACTGGCTATGAGGAACAGATTTCCTGGTACATTGTGGGTAAAAAGGGCTGTACATGGAAGGCTGTAAGAAGAAGCTAAAAGAAAAGAAAAAATTACATCTGAATGAAAGCTTTAGCTTCAAACCTAGTTTCATTATTTGAATTCTTCCACGTGTCATGCTGAAAGTTTCAGCATGGCACATACCAATAATTAGACTCTGGATTAAAAAAATTGATTTACTTTTTTTTTTTTTTTCCCATCTCAGGTAATTTGTGTCTGACTCCTTAAATGTTTATTTAAAGTAATTCATATTAGGCATTTCAGCTCTTGCCCTGTCTGTGTATATGTTTTTTCTTCAAATGACCACTTAACTTGAGTTAAGCCTTGACCTGTTTATGTGGTTTTAGTATTTCATTTATCTAGCTGCAATGAATCTTGCACTAAAAGGGACAAGACGTGCAGAAATAGAAGATTTTATGAACTCCAGATAGAATACACACACTCTAACTTCTTCAACAAATTGCCATTTTCATAACAGGAACAGAGCTTGAAGAATTTAATGAACTTTTGGCAATATTTTTCTCAATGGATGTGATATATTGGAGATATTTAGTGTATGTGTGTTCATTTAGAAAGGCTTTAAAACATCATGTGTGAATCTACATATAGAAAGCTATAGCTGCAGAGCAGTAAAATGTTATGGTTGATCACTTGAGATTTTATAGTGTTAGGTAATCTCTTGGAAAAAATATTTTTGCATGAATCTTACTGAATCCGGAAAACATCTTGTCAGCAGTCTTGACAACTACTTATGATGAAATCTTTGGGAAAGGGCTACTTCTAGTGTCTGGTACAATGAAGCCCCAGTTCTGCCCAGTGTGTCTCTCTGCCACTGTAATAATGGGTTTTAAAAAACCCTGTCTCTGCAAATGGTGTGTATCTAGAAGTATACATGACAATAAATTAAAATTGCCCTTGAGGATGCTCACAGTCTTGGAAGAAAGAACTGCCATGCACTCTAAGTCACAGAACACCTTGTGTCTTGAGATATTCTGAAAGATACACTTTTTAAGTAAAAAGTTATGCAAATAACATTATGGCCAAGGTCAAACATAAAGCAGAAGGGCTGACAAATGCTTTGCATGGACCATGTTGTTTGGTGCAGAAGAATCTTTTTGCTCCTCCTGGCCTGCCCAGCTAGCCATGTCACTTCTTGTGCCATGTATTCTGCCTCTCTGTGAGAGGATGTCATGGTATGTCCAGTCAATTGAGGGCAGCTAATTGATTGTCACCAAAAAGAGTTCTCTTAGCTCTAAATATAGAGGTTTGTGCTTTGGGTTTTACTATGTAGACTCGAGAAATGGCATGTGGGAAAGAAATAGAGAAGCCAGAGGAAAGGAGAGGAAGATATTCAGTTTAAGACCTAAAAACTGAATAGTTAAAAGGAAAAAATGGGAGCATAAACCACACAAAATTATGCCTGGGACATAAGGAATGGAAGAGAGGGTAAATGAACAAATGATTAGGAAATTGAACTTGTATAAAAAGCCTGAATGATGTCATATAGTAATGGCATAAAATTACTTAAAAATGAGCATGAGCAGAGATGAGATGAATCTGAACTCATTCAGTCAAACCACCAAGACCTCTTGGACAATCAGTTGAATTTAGAATATGCTCCAAACCTCAAGTTTTTCATTTCGTTTCCAAAATAAGATTTGGCAATTCTAAACAGGAAAGCATTTATTTTTTTCAATACCCTAACAAGGTAAAACTCAAAACGATAGAGGCCAGAGTGGGGGATGTTGAAGGAGAGCTGGGCAGTAGAAAATCAGAGAATAATTTGGTAGAAACTGCAAATAGAAAGAAAGGGTCAAAATGAGAAACCTCTATGGGAACTCAAGCAGTAAAAGGGCAGTAAATTATGGATGGAGAGAGAGAGGCAAATGTTATATTAAAGAAACTGAACTTCCTGTGCTTTTAAGTTGTGGTCATAGGAAAATCTGGACCTACTAAATAGGTTGCATTTGCCTTGTAGGGTTCCATGACATAAATAAAATGACACATGTAACATGCCACTCTGAAATGTGAAATTATTGTAGAATGAGAATTTGAACAATGAGAACCAGCTTCCACTTCCACTTGAAATTTCCTGTGTAAAAGGCTTCAAGTTTTGCTTTATTTTTGTCTTCAGGGATAGGCATCAGACCTGCCTGCAGAAGGTGTGCCCAGTGGAGGACTTCCTGAGCCAGATGGCTGAAATGCAGGCAGCAGTTGCAAAGCATCAGGTAGGTTGAGAAGGAGTTAGACAGCTGGTTCCAAGTACAGCCTGCAAGGGATCCACAGCCCATGGCCAAACATCCAAAAACTCAGCCACAGGGGTCAGCACTGTTTAATGTCTTTGTAAGTGACATGGACAGTGACATCAGCAAGTTTGCCAACAGCACCAAGCTGTGTATTGTGGTTGACACACTGAGAAGTTGCCATCCAGAGGAACCTTGACATGCTTGAGAGGTGGGCCTCTGTGAACTGTATGAAGTTTTAACAAGGCCAAGTGCAAGGTCCTGCATATGGTTCAGGGCAATCCCAAGCATAACTGCAAGCTGGGCAGAGACCAGACTGAGAGCAGCCCTGAGGAGAAGGACTTGGGGGTTTTGACTGATGTCAAGCTCAACATAAGCAGGCATTTGCAGCCCAGAAAACCAACCATATCCTGGGTTGCATCACAGGAAGTGTGATCAGCAGGTTGAAGGAGGGATTTCTGCACCTCTGCTCTGGTGAAACCACACCTGGAGTACTGGGGTTCTTAAGATTAGAAAGACATGGAGCTGTCGGACTGAGTCCAGAGACGGACACAAAGGTGATGACAAAGTTGGAGAACCTCTCCTATAAAGACAGACAGAGAGTTAGGCTTATTCAGCCTGGAGAAGAGATGGCCCCAGGGAGACCTTAGAGCAGCCTCCCTGCAACTAAAGGGGGCCTATACCAAATTTGGAGGACTGTTTACAAGGGCCTGTAGTGATAGGACAAGGGGGAATGAGTTTAAATTGAAAGAGGAACGACTAAATCAGATGTGAGGAAGCAATTCTTTACTGTGAGGGTGGTGAGGCCCTGGCAGAGTTCAAGGTCAGGTTGGAGGGGCTTTGGGCAACCTGGGGTAGTGGAGGTTCTACCTGCCTATGGCAGGGGTTTGGAGCTAGATGATCTTTGAAGTCCCTTCCAACCCAAACCATTTCATGATTCCAAGATCCTATACTTTAATAGTTACACTTAAATAGGCCAGTCATAATCAAAGTTTCTTGTTGCGTAAACTTCAGCAGCTTCACATATGCAAACTTTGTAAAGTAGGGTGAAGGAAGAATTCTACATTAAGATTTTTATTTACAGAAACACCAATATCATCACTGAAAGGACTAAAAGAATTTTCCCCTGATGACATCAAAGAAGCAGATCTTCAAAGAGAAAGAGAATTCCTAAATGTAACAAAACTGAGGAAATCCCAATTCTTAGCTCTCAGAGTCTGGTACAGTTCAGCAAAGCTATGCTAATTTTAAAAAGTGAGAAACTAGCCATTAATTTCTATGTCCCTTTGCAGTTTTCTGTCCTGTAAGAATTACAGGAAAGTACATTACTGTTGAAAAATACATAAACCCCTCCTAAAGTATGCATTTTATGACGTTTAACTAAGCCTGTGGAAGTCCCACCTTGTAATATAATAAAAACTACTGCTTGTTCTGCATTTGCCATCCATAAATCTCAAGCCACCTTTCTGGAGTGCAGTATCATTGCCATTTGTCAGATGGTGAGACTAAGGAGCAATAAAATAAAGCAATATACCCAAGATCACCCCAAAAATCACCATCTTCCACTGCTTTTCCACTTCAGAAATCATAACAGAAGAAAACACAGAGGGAAGGATGCCAGGGTACTTTTTAGATTTCTGTCTGCAGAATTGTTTAGAGGTTTTCCACAGCTTTGTGGTGGAGGTAGAGGGTGGTATGTGAAAGTTTGAACTGAGAGAAGATGCTCTGCTGCTATATAGAGACTAGACCGATTCTGTTAGTCTGGATTGCAGCCACTTTCACAAAAAAGAAATGTGTTTAATGGGGGCTACTGAAGGAGAAGGAGGAGGGGGAGTATTTGATACATGAACCCTAAAACATACTAACCTGCTTTGTATACTTTTTCACTCTTAAATCTGAGCTTTGGGTATCTTGATGCAACTCATTTGTAGCAAGACCACAGCAACCCAAGTTTATCAGCAATGCTAAGAAGCAGAGTAATAAGTCACTACAGAAATATTTATTACCTACCGGTAACCGCCAGTAATTGCTGAAAAAACAACCCGAAAGACATGTCTATGCTCTTGCTGGAACAACTCACCATGATGTAATTCCCTAAGCACCTCCACTAGGAGACAGTAGTAAAAACGTATGAACATGTTCTCCCTGTTAACATTCTTTCCTTCCCTCTTCAATACAGCTGAAAAAAATAGCAGTGTGTACCCATAAATTCTCTACAAAACAAAATCAGTTGTTTCAAGTAGGCACAGGATTGCAGAAGGACATTTTAGAAAATCTCTAAGTACTCTGCAATGTTTTTCACATTCTATCATCAAGGAGTTTGATTCACAAATTCTTTCTCCATTTAGTGTTTAAAGGCATTAACATGGGAACGGACCTGGTTCTGCAACAACTATGGTTTCCAAGCTTCTGATGGAATAACAATAAGCCCTGATTTGGTTAATATTTGCCCAATATTTGGGAAAGGTCTGAACAACTTAATACATCTTTTGCAGCAGTAAGACCTGGCTAAAACTTAGGCAGAGGTTTTTGAGATGCTGTGAGCCAATGTCACAACTCACCACCTCCAAAAAAGAAGTCCTAATGCCTCCAGCACACAGGTCCTCCCTTCCAGCCCATTCAGGGGAAGGGAAGTAATGGCACCTCCTGGTTTCAGCTCTGCCAAAACTATCAGAGTGGCTGTGATTTTGGCAAAAATGCAGACACAGAACCTTGTCTGTTACCTCTCACAGGCAAGCTGTTGTCCTAACAGGGCAAGAAGGCTCTAATTACCAACCAGCCTCCTCCCTCCTCTCCCCTCACAGCACACTTAGCAATTCCCAACTCATCTGGCTAGTTTCAAACCCATATTTACACCAACTGGTTAGTTTTGCTCTCTTAGCTCACAGACCATTAGAACCATCTGGTTTTTCTCCAGCATGTCCTAGACCCCTGACCCCAGTGATCTCTGTATTTGAAGTTCATCCACGTCTGAAGTAACTGTTTTTAGAGGTGACAATCCCAATTATCAATCCATGGTGTGGGCATAGTCCCAGATCATGCAATGTGGTTACACGATGCCTGTGCATCTTTTCCTCTCCATTACGTCCTGCCGCATTTGAGTCAGGGCTGTACTATCCCAGCTATACACGATACAGTTTTTGTGAAGATTCACATTTGCTAACCACAGAAAGGATAATCTTGAGTTCTACAGCAATTTATTTCTCCTACATTATTCATCTAACTACAAAAGTGTGATTTTCTTTCCAGGAACAGTCTCGCAATAGAGAGAGGTTTGATTTCTAGTGATTCTTGCTAAAATATTTACATGAAACCATCTCAGGCCCTCACCCAGAAATCTGTCTGGTTGAAGAAGCACTTCCTTATTTAAAAAAGCATAAGCTTGCATAAATGGATTTAAAGGAGTTTTATCTGGGGGGTGACCCTCAAAAATTGTCTTGGGAAACCTATGTAATTAACAAAAGGTGAGGGTGCTGTCCCCAAGGCTCTGAACTCTTTCCAGAGTAGCAAGGGGCAGCCAAGGTTATGGGCACTATCCTCCCACTCCCCCTTCAGTTACATCCAACTCACACAACTCATTATCCAGACTCAGAAACCAGTCTGAGAGCAGTTTAAATCTCCTGCCTCAAGCCAGAGGCACTTAATTTGCAGTAGTGTGTGGGCTGTATGGGATCCTCAAGGACAGGTTATTGCATCATAGGCAGCTTGGGAGCAGACAGGTGGTGGGACAAGTTGTTCTGGAAATGTAGCAGTCTGCTCTGCAACATCCCATTTTTCCTCCCTTCCAATTTTCTGCCTCCTTCTCCCCAGGAATTCATTACATCTGAAAAAAAACCCACACATAATTTATGGACATGAATGCACTCATTCAGTGTATAACCTGTAATTCTCAAGTGGCATCTCCACTTCTGGCTTCAGGGAGTGACCAGGAAGCCCAGAATGTTGGCACCACCCTCTTAGGGTTGTGTAGTTACTGTAAGTTTTTCTACCCACTCCCCATAAAAAGATCCGGCTTCTCTTGCCAGAGAGGAGGTGTCAATGGAATCTCTAGCTTGACTACTGCTGTAGGTGAGTTCCATCATTCCACAGCCAACTCACCGAACCTCTTCCAGTTCCCACGTCATCTTTTGCTTTCCCATTAAAGACACAATTTTGCCAGAGCATCAGCTCCTCTCCCCCAAACCCTCCGCCCCCCACCCCACTCAGTCCAGTAGTCCAGTGGGGCAGTTGAGATTTCTTAGAAAGAAAAAAAATACATTTCCAATGGAAAATATTGACTGGATATCAGTTTTTCAAACAAGACACTTGAATCATATAGTTTGCTGAGATGGAGGCTGTTACCCTTTGTTAAAAAGAGGATATGCCTGGTTTCTAAAAATGTTTTCTTCTTTTTGACTTTTTCTTTTTTCTTTCTAATTCTGCCTATTTTTTCCTGAAGAAGGTAGTTTTTACATCTTGTAAATCAGGTAAATCTCAATATAATTATATGTGAAGGAAAAACCCTTTTCTAACCCAGGAGCTTTCTTTTGCTGAAATTCAAATAGTTTTTTGCCAAAAAGAAAAAAGTGAGAATATTTCCATACAAGGTCATAGTTACCTAAATAAATCACAGCCAGCTTCATGCTCCAGACTCTATTTATATTTTGAACTGGGGAACATCTGTTTAATAGTGGGTGGTCACGTAACAGTTTCATAGACAACAGAGCCATCCTAACACTCTTGGGGGTGTCAGGAAGGGACTTATCCTGAAATCAGCAGGTTTCAGGGGTGTAAATGGGAGGAGAATCAGCCCCACTGTTCTGGAAGTCTCTCTCCTCAGAAGCCAAATAAAACTATATGCCAGGAACTACATGGCAGAAAGACAGATTCCCCAGGAAAATTCTAATTTAAAATATAAAGACAAGTCAGAACCCCATAGCAGCTCCTCAATAATAGCTGCAATAATTTCTGTATAAATAGATTGAAAAGACTCAAGACAGGTCAACAACTTCTCAATGTCGCAGAGTGCTGTCTCCCAGTGACTCCCAATGGTTGAATGAGGAGTGCAGGGAAGGTACAAATGAGCCAAACACCTTTGTGAAGAATTAGCACAAGAAACGAAAACTACATAATTTTGGATGTGGAGTTAACTGAAAGCACAGACTTTTTTAGCACTACACAATATTATTCTACCCAGTCTGTTGTTCACAGGCAACTGCCACCTGACTTCAATGACTGTTGAGGGTCTCTTGGGCAAATCTACTCCTCTTTGGCCTTAAGTCAGTCTTCTGTATACACACCTTGATCCTCTCCATAGCACCCAAGTACCCAACATTGTAATCCTCAGCACAGAGTGTTCTGAGTGAGCTTCCACAAGAAACAGGATAAGAGGTTATTATTGAACACCTCCTTCTGTGTCAAGGTGCCTGGTTTATATGTCAGGTTGTGTATCTTCTTTCATTTAGATTCTTTCCCTGAAAGTGGATGTCTACTGATTTCATTGCAGAAGGTCAGAGATGGCGGGGAGTGCATAAATGATGCCTGTAACAGAGCTGCCTTTGACCCCAGAATATTTCAGTTGAAACCCTCTTCTGGAATATAAATATTCTGGTTCTTTCTCTTCCTGAAAGGATCAAAACCTGCTCTGCCTCCTGTAAAAGACTGTGTATTTTTCATTAAACTGTCTTTGAATAAACATTTTTCATCTCTGTTGCCTCAGGTGAATGTTTCAGCTACCAGGCTAAACAGTGTAGCTCTCCCAAGCTAAAACTGAGAAGAGAATCCTGTCTCATGAAAGTTGCAGGCATTGAAAGTATCTAATTCCAACATGCCTGCTGGTATTACCTAATGGTAGGGTTAGAATCCAAACTATTTTGTTGTCTTTGTAAACTTTAAGTCCATTTTGTACAAAGCTACCCTATCAGTAGCATGATGAAGTGTTTCTAGACTTGCTTTCCAAGGATCCCAAAAATTTAGGCATGAAAAACTCAACAAGCTGTGCAGTGTTGTGAGACCTGAGGCATTTTGCTACTGTCAGACTCAGAATTGAAGGCTTTTGAAGAACTTCTGACTTCTGACTTTAGGCACAGGCAACTCCCATATACAAATTTTAAGGCTCATTAATCCCTAACTCTTGCTTCATTTCCTTTGTGTGGCTAAGAAATGTCATTAAGGGAGAAGATCATGCCAACAGTTGAGCTTCTTAAATGGGGGGAGCAATGAAAAATGCAGTCTTGTGAAACTTTCATAGTGCTAAACCAATTCTAGGACAAGGAAAAGAAAGAACTTTGCTATGAAAAGGGAAAAAAATGCCCATTTTTTTATGTTTCCTTTGCTGTTTCAGTTACCTGGATATGAATGGGCCTTATTGAAAAATTAATAACAAGAGCTTACATGGGAAATATCCATAGGATTTTGTATATAAACCAGTCATGTCTAAAGGGCCTGATAAAACAGCTGGTAGATATTAAGGACCAGCATTCCGTGTACACAATAAATAAGTACTATAGTATCCTACAATGGTATCCAAGATAACTGTAGTAGTATTGTTTTGAGCTGCATGACACTAATCTCAGTTCTTATAAAATGTCATAACCGTATTGATTGATGCTAATTTAAACTAGTTGAGGATCAGATATGCAGAGTAGAGGAATTACCTTTGTTAGTTTAAGTCCAAAATGCTATGATAATCAGTAGGAACAAAATGTGATGCATTCAGCTTGTCTGTGATACCTACATAGGCTCAGAGGCGCCTGCTTGTCATCATTGACTACAGAAGTGTCCCAAGGTGATCAGTTCGGATGCAGGCATCTGTGCTGTGGTGTCTTTCACTGTTAGCGGGGAAAAAAGAAATGCAGTAGAGGGTCACTGAGGGAATTGTACCAGACTCATCCTTTCTTAGTAGAAGTCCAGCAAAAGGTAGGTAAACATTACTTAAGTTCTACTTAAACCTCCAAGTAGACAGCCGGTGCACACATGAGCCCACACATGGGAGCTCTGCACTTGAGATCATTTCAGTACCATACAAGTAGCCCTTCACTCCTGTCTGCGTAGGAGTTAAACGTGTGCTATTACAGACTATTGTGATAACAGGGATTCTCTGACCATCTGCTGTAGCCAAGTTTCAATAACCCAGGAGAAGCAGCATGACAAAATCACCCATGACATATACTGGTGTGGTTATACCCGGGCTGATTTTGGCCCTATGCATGTCAGACAGAAGTTTGTAATAAGGATTCCTTGTTCACTTCTTTGATAATCTGTTTCAACCATTCTCAGAAATAACTGCTAATGGCAGATTCACTCCCACTGCTCAGCTTCTCTTTTTCTTTTAAACTGAACCAGACCTGACAGACAATGTAAAATCCTCAAAGCAACTCTAATCCATTTCCAAAAGATGCCTCAGACCGTACGGTAGCCCAGGATTCTGTTTTGAATAAAGTCATGCTCATACTTTTTTGCAACTGAGTATTTCTAATGTGAGTGCCTGCAAGGAGGAGGAGGAGGGGAAGAGAGGCTCATTAATAATCATGATGGTTTCAGTATTGCATAACTCGGTCAATGTGATCATCCGCTGTGCTTTATCAGGTTTGTTTTATTTTGGCTTGCTTGTGTCTGCACAATTCCCATTTTGGGGAGCCTTAGTTCCTGGGAGTTTTCCTGCTATCCCCACTTCTAGCCCTGTAAAACGGCGGCCTGCTGTTTTAATCACGCCTCTCTTTTTCCAATGTTGTTTGCGCCCTGGTACAACCCATCTGCCTTGAATCTAGTGCTCCACTGGGGCTGCACACATCTGCCAGCCAGACTACCTTCGTACACAATTACTCAATCCACCGTAAGGCTCTTTAATAGGAAACAAGTGTGACAACGGCAAGCCCTTTTTTCTCTCGCTCTCCCTCTCTCTTTCCCTCTCTCCCCCTCTCTCTTTTTATTTTTTTTCCTTAAACCACATAGTCAAACCACCCTAATAGAGATGAAGCTTGATAGATCCACCCAGGTGTAGGTGAAATGGTAGAGCCTCAAGCATAATAGATGCCGTGCTTGTGCGCTGAAGTTCAGCACAGTGTCCTGAAGGGTTGTCTAGCA
Organism: Laterallus jamaicensis coturniculus; assembly: GCA_022605575.1. Lineage (NCBI taxonomy): Eukaryota > Metazoa > Chordata > Aves > Gruiformes > Rallidae > Laterallus > Laterallus jamaicensis. Next base: position 8,151,904 of record JAKCOX010000003.1, read on the forward strand.
GCAGTGAGATGGGTTGTTCTTTGCACAGTTAAAAAGTCAATGAGCTTCCTCCAGCTTACATGTATGACTAATTTAGAAAGCAACCTGGATCTAGGTGAGCGCTGCAGAACTGCCTCTTCTCTTCAGTGCACGGACAAGGCACAGCACACAGTAAGTGAAAAATTTGTGTTTACTTATTTTACTTGGCAATTAATTAACTGTGTTTACTTTTGAGGGAATCCTCTAAAGGCTGGTGCAGAAATGAAGCAGAATAATGTTTGCATGCAGATCCCCTGTGTATTTCTTCCTGTTTCATTTTACACGATGCCCTTGTCCTGTCACTTCAGCCTGATAGCTCAGACCATACAGCTGGTCTGAAACAGCTTTCTTATCTATATAATGATATCAGAAACACAAAAGTCCATTTCTCTATTATGTGTCTGTACAACATCTGGTTACTGAGAAGAAATAGAGTTTATGAATTTCTATTATAAAATGCATTAATGAAAATCCTTAAACGAAGAACATTAAATACTCTAAACAACTTTTTTTTGAGGGGAGAGGGGAGGAGGGGGGAAAGGGAGCAGCAAGAAATAGAAATGTTAGGCACTACAAAATAGAAGTAATTTAATCTGAAAAAGAAATCTGCATTATTTTGTTGAGCAAACCACTGATTCATATACACTGAAAATGTTGCCAAACTATAAACTTAAAAACTGTATCAACTACAGTGATAGTACAGCTTGAAACAAAACAAAACAAAACAAAACAAAAAAACAAAAAAAAGGTCGTTTGTCTAAAATGCAAGAGGCATATTAGAACCAGATGTATAAAAACTCAACTTTGACTCCTTAGTCTTTCATGCTTGGTTTAAAGCAGCCTTAAAATTGCCTTCACTTTGCATTTACAACTTTGGATTCGCTGTTAAACTGAGCTTGAACTTGAAGTCAAGTTTTGATCTTAGCACACACATATTCTTCAAGCCTCCTACCAGAGTTTTACTTTGCTATTGGGAGTCTATTTACTACTGTACTGTATATCCTGGAGCGCTTTAACAAGCTTGCTGTGATGGACTTTTAGGTGGAATTTCAACCAATGTAAAAAAATGCATCCATTGCATATACAAAATGTTCTATCTGAGAAATAAACACATGCAGTATAAAAAGGTATCTGCCAGCCTGTCAAGCAGATGATGACACAGTGTAAGAACGCGTACCAGAAGTATGTCTGAATTTATTTTCTAGAGGATCCAGTGAGATTACACTTCTCACTTTAGGTTTAATTTATTCTGAACTATTACCCAGGTTGGTGGCTGTTGTCAACACTGGAAGTGGAACAAATGAATCTGCACAGTTATGCCTATAAAATGCTTTCAGTAGTCTTCCCTTCTGCAGAAGAGTTATTTTCTTTGCTCTTGGACAGACAAGTATAGATGGATCTTTTAAGTAGCCAGGGCTTCAGGCTGCTAGAGTATCCTTTGTGCATGATAGCCATTAGCCTAACTCTGCTGCTGAAAAGCATCCAGTCTGTTAAAACTAACCTTCTGAACATGACAATTTAAAAGGGATGGAGTTGGAAGCTTAGGAAGGTAAAACAACCATTGCAGAAGAAATATTTGGACCTGTAGTTGCTGGCATCAGTCAGCGGTCAACGTCTACCCCCTACAGGGAGAGAATCTAATTTCATTGTGCCTCCCCTAGTGCATGAACAAGCAAGTTGTGCAGCTATCCTCTGGCTCCAAACCGCCCCTATATGGCAAGGTCAGGCTGTGATGAATAGAAAGTCATTATTGAAGAACTGGATCACTATTAAATAGCATCACTAATAAATAGCAACAGGCATTTTTCTCTCTCTTAAATTTAACCCACCGGAAAATGGCTTTTAGTCTTTAAAAGTGCTTTTCTTTCACAGTGGCAAAGTGCAAGTGTGAATTCAAAAGAAATTCTTGCTCTCCTTATGTCAGCTGCATAATGTGTGTATCCTGAATATAACTTTGCAACAATCCATACATAATTATACTATCTAAAATCTGGTTCTAGATACTGCTGTATAGCTTTGAGTTTAAGATAGAGCCAAATACAAGTGAGGTGACGGAGTTCCAGAGCACATTCTCCCTATCATACTCTCATACTCACATTGAGTACTTTGCCAGTATTTAGATCAAAAGCAATTACTCTTTTTTTTCCTTTTCAGATCTAACAAATGTTGAGTGGTACTTGGTCTTTTGCTTTCAATGCAACTCACTACTCTGTAAAGTACTTAGGGAGAGGAACAAAAAATGATGAAGATGCGGTTTACATAAACAATCCTGGCAAAATTTATCCCAGATTACCAGCCAATTCAAGAGAACTGAAAAAACTGTCATGTGTTTTGTTCATACGTAACATGTATCTATGGGGTTTTAATGCATTTTTTTAGATTTAGACTATATGCATTTCCATATAAATTACAGTGTCATCTACAATTTTGTATTGCATTTTTTGCAATAGAACAACTTACAAATATTTAAAATAATTCCTCTGTGATACCTTTTCTTCCCTTTTGTTTATTATGACTGTGAGTTTTGAGTGTGTGCAGTGTAACCACTTACTCCACTTATTTTCTCTCTTTCACCATCTTTCTGATGCACACACATACACATATGCTCAAAAGAAATGTTATGCCCTATACTTTCTCCCCACTTTGAAATGGAGCTTTGGCTCTTTAAAGACCCATTCTGTTGACTTCTGTGTTTAAAGTAATTTGAACATTTTCTAGAGCATAATCCCAACCCTAGCTACAAATATTGCAACATCAAGAAAGCTTCATGAGTGTATCAAATTTCTATATTTAGGCATAAACTTGATTGTCATTACCCTTTCCCAATAAAAGAACAAGTCATATGATGTTTATTTTTTAATAAATTATTAGTGCTAACACCACACTTTACAGAAATATGTCAGTTACATTAGGCAATCCAATTTTACAATTATTTTGGGTGTGAGAAAATCAATAAAGATCAGAATCTGAAAAAAAAAATGTTACAAGTTTAATGTTCAGTCCTAGGCCATTTATTTAAATGCATGAATACAACCATAGGATGCTTAGTTTAGGCACAGACATTTGAGATTTTTAGCTATATTGGTTCCATGCTCAACCAAGGCCTCAAAGGCAAATTGTCAGTTGTACTTAAGATCTCTAATGGAAGCATAGTGTCTAACACTTCAGTAATCTATAGTAATAAAGAATTTGTTCATTTATCAGTAGTCATCATGAAAACATTTTGTACATAGCCATAACTCAACCATACTGTTTACTAACAAAGCTTCACTGAAAACAGAAATATTAAGCAAGTCTTTTTTCTGTCTATAACTAACATTTCAACAGAAGGCTTTAATTTTATTCCCATTTGCTAGTGTAGTGGAAGCTATAGGTATTGTATGACACAATGAATCCTGTATTATCTTCTTTGATATTGTTACTCATGGCTGCTAAAGATTTAATGAGTCTTAAACTGAAAAAGATGTAGAAAAAGTGCTTATAGGCATAACAATGTGTTACTGATGAGCATCAAAAGATTACCAGGACATTAGCTAGAGTTACAGGAAAACCTCAAATCATGTATATTTCACAAATCCAAAATATTTTCCATAGGCAATCACTGAATAAAGTTTCTCTTCATCTGTATTATTACTCCTCATATAAAGCATCAATTCTAAGCTGGTTGAGATCTTTGTTTTGACAAGGCCAATGTACTGCAATGTAGGCAATAGCAAGCATTGCTAGTGCAATTTACATGAAAAATCACACCAAGTATTTCTATCAATACATTGTGGATTTCCAAATTTTACTTTCCTAGGTCTTGGTTACTTCTGGAAGTTTAGGTAGATGTGATCATATTTTGGTTTTCATTCTTCTTATATTAAGTATAATGTTGATTTAATGCATGAGCTGTTACTTGAAAGTACATTTTAGGTACTGCCATGGAAACTAAGCTTTTGATCTAGAAAGCTTATGTCCATTGATAGTTAGGTTTTGGTAGTGAATATCTGACTCATACTTTTAAAATAATGTTTAATACCAAGTAGGTCAGAGTTAAAGATAATCCAATATTTTAGGAATCTGGATGCAATAAAAAATGTCTTTTTGCTGGTTTTATTAAAACTAAATCACCCCAGGTAAAAAGCAAAAAGAAAAGTTTTTCAAAATTTCTGGTGTGTCCAGGCAGTGTATGATATTTTGTCTCTTACTGCTCTGTACCAGAATGAAAGTCTTAAAATACCATAAAGTTGTTCCTTTCACTGCTGATAATTTTATTCTTAATATAGTGACTTCAGATGTTCACATGCAGTGGTTGTATGACATAATGGTGTCATTCTGGTATATCATTCTGATATTCCAGTACCAATTTGTCAAGTAGTTACTCTCTATAGTAAGGTGGTCTTCAACAGAGGCAAGCATCTTATTGGGTAATTATAGTAGATATAAATTTTTGGGAATAAGGAAAGTAAAACCTCTGGGAGAAATTCAAAATTCTGCTTTTCTAGACCCAAACTACATATTGTTCTCTTCTTCCTATGAGGCATTGGAGTGCAAATGTTATTAAAACAAACAGCAAAGGAGTGCATTTTAAGACCAACATGCCTCTGTCCTTGTTCTAAAAATGTGAGTTCACTTGAAATGATTAATAACTTCCTGGGTTTTGGGGTTTTTTTTTACTGCTATTCTTTAAAGGGTGATAAAGATATATAAACCCCATGATAACTTCAAATCCCATGCACACTGTCTACAGGCTTGATTCAGTAGCTTATACTCTGGTGTTAAACCTCAGAAAATAGTGGGAAGGAAGCCATGAATCACAATTTTTTTTTTTTCACTTTTTTTTCCTTTTAAATTTAAGAGTGAGAAAAAGATTCAACTAGACTAAACAATAGGATTGTTCAGTGTATTTTTCCAAATCTTATTTTGAATGTACTATATTAAATTCATCTCAGGTGTTATCTCATTTACTTCCTTGGAATTAACAGCAGGGCTCAATTTTTGTTTTGAACTGTTTCAAGTACCACCAGCTATGAGTTTCATTACTCTCACAACTTTGAAATTAAAAACCTGTAAAATTGGGACAAATTGGCCAACAATACTGCAGCAGGAAGGGTTGAGGTCAAAAATGTGTTTGTTAAATTTTCTGTAGTTGTGCTGGACTTTAAAAGCTCCATGAATGTAAACCAGTCTTTGATATATCAGCACAGCAAATTCACATGGTGCATATCACAGATGTGTGCGATACCTGTATAATAACATTAGTGTTACCCCCAAAATTTACATTGGAGAAAATGAAAGAAACATGCACGGTACAAAGTAACGTGATTTCTACTGGAAGGATTTTTTTTACCTCAATAGGTTTTCTCACAGTGCAAACAGATCCTTGAATCTCAAGAACTAAAATGTGGTACAGTTTAACTAATGTTGGTTTTGAAATCATAGGCCTTGTGCATCCACGCAAACATTCTCTTTTTCATGCTGTGGCAATTAAAAACCAACCAAACAAAACCAAAACCACCATTTTCCTAAAAGAAGTTTTGTAAATTTGATGAAGAACTAGTTTCTTAGTAATCTCAAATAAATTCTTGTTTAAAAGATTATGCCTGGCATGCCTACTCTACTGTCCTATTCAAGATGTTGAAAGCAAAGGGATCTCTGTAAGAGCACAAAAGTGACAGATTAATGCTTCGCCAGCAATACCACTCCTGTCCCATGCAGAATCTTTCAACGTCACCCCAAAAAGTCTTCCTAGTTGAACCTGCATTCACCTTATGATCCTGGGCATAGTGCTTTAAAAATCCCAGTTAAGCAACTGAAACATATCTTTCACAATATTTCACACGTATCAAGATGAAAACAGAACAAAACAAGAGTTATGGTTTAGGGTCACAGAGATGCCACATGAAGCGTCATGACTCTCCAAGCCAACTAACATGAATTATGGTCTTGAACAGGGCCTGAGGGAAATGGTTTGCAGAGCTTTCTACTCTGTAGGGCAAAGCCTATTTCTGTTGTCTCCAAGACAAAAAGACACAGGCCTGATAGATCTTCCATTGGTTCATGCACAGCTGAAAAGTGCTACTGTGATGATTTATAACAAGAACACAAGTTACAGGGGTTATTCTACTTGAAGGATAATCACGCTTCCAATGTTATTACTGGGAAAAAAAACCCCACACTTATTTTAATAGAACTGTTATACATTTCCCTTTGATGAAGCAGAGATTAGAGAAGGCTGTGCAGATGGCCAGCACTGCAGAGAGCAGCTTTGTTAGAGCTCCTTACGCATCCACAAGAACGCAGTATGCCAGCAAAATGCGATGGTCCATGGATCAGTGCTTCCACATCTTCCCAGGCCAAATTTCCACAAGCTGATGAGTATGTGTGAGGTGGAAGGGATATACCAAGCAAAGCCTTGGTAGTTATTTTATGAAATTAGTTGTGGTTCCTCAGCCCATCCATTTGTCCTGTTACAAGAAACTCTAACCAAGTCACCTTGCTTGGAAGTCATTTTAGCAGACCAAGAAAAAAGATTAAATAACATGAAAAATGAGCTACTCTTTTTATTGCTGCAACAACTCCCTTCACACCAGGTTTAAGGCACATTAACAGGGTATTGTGGGAAAGCAGGCACAGCTGATGCCCATGCTATATTGGATCTGTGAAAAAAACAGATAACTGCTGTCTCCAGAGAGAAAATTCTGCCAAAACTCACACTGACTTTCATAGTGCTTAGATTTAGCATAGGGTTTTGATTTAGTACAATTGCAAAGAGTTAAATGTATATATACTTGAATTCATAAAATAATACATCAATCACACTTCTCATTATTAGATTTAAGATCATGTAGGCTACAAATTTACTTATTGCTAGCATTTACCAGTATTTTCATGAGCAATCACAAATTTGATGAGGGATGACAACACCCATTTGCAGCAATTAATACAATCTCAAAGAAAACAGTTTTATGAACCTGATAATCTCAAGTGTTTTTGGATTTGTTGGGGCTTAAAAATGCCAGTGGCTACTTGTCAAACTTCATTTGTAAATCAAAATTGGTTTTCAGTTCTACACCTGCAAAACAAGTGTTCAAAACTTGTAAACTTCTTTATGGATGTATTTTTTTGGCCTTCAGATACAGTGGAAAGAGTCCAAGACAATTTTTTACGACTGAATTATAAACACTTGAAAAATGGAGTTTGTAATGAAAATGCTGACACAGCTTTAATTATTGCAGCATGAATGATTTTATTATACACAATCCACAGTGTCTATACATACAAAGTACATGCTTTAGTGTTCTAATATTTCAGTTAAGAAAAAAGCAATTACTTAGCAGATGCAGAGAGCTAAGAATAAATAGGCTAAAGCAATACCTTAATGCTGTTTGAAAACCTATATGGAATGTTATTACCACATAAAGGGGTTTATACCTCAGAAGACTCAAAGGTACAGAGAACCAGCTAAAGCAATAAACTGCTCTGGTATACTTAATTAAAAAGCTTCAAGTTACTGAAGTCAATTGAAAAACAGAAGGCTTGATTCTTTAAGGTAATTTTGTCCTCTTCTGTTAAGTGCTTATCAAGTATTAAAGAATTAAAATGCTGTCCCAGCAGTTTAAATACAGAATAATTTGCTTTTCTTCCATTGAAGACAATTCTTTATGCTGTCAGCCTAGACACATGTAATAAAACGGGCAATGTGGATGTAATTGGGTGACATGGTTGGGTTTAATTTACCTTTAATTAACTGGAATTGTAGAAGTTGGGAAATCAGTATTGAGACACTTCAGAAAATCATTTTTTAATGTCAATCTCTTTATATAAAACTGGAAATCTTTACAAAGGAAAGCAGAGGTCATTACTAAAATATATTCCCAGTATTTGAGGGTGGGTTTTGGCTCAGTCACATGAAAGACCAACTTCCAGACTGGCTTTTTTAGTGAAACCAGAAAGATAATGAAAAATAATATATCTCTGCAAATTATATTTCTATACTGTTTAGTTTTATTGCCTTTGTGCACGATCCATTTTAGATAAGTGAGCTGGTCTTTTTATTTTTTCTTTTCTCCCTAAAATGATTTTACAACTGCATGAAAATGCTTATTTTTGGAAAGTCTAGGGTTTGAACTTTCCCAACAGGTGAGTGTGTATTTGGCTGAATGGAGGTTCTCGTGGGTCCTTATTTCTTGAGTCAGCTCTACATTAACTTTGGCATGCTTTGTGCTGTGAGACAATGCCTGCTGAGAGCAGGAAAGAACAGCAGTGCCCTGGGCTCTGCTCCCAGGACACATTCTAGAGCAAAATGTCATGAGGTGGGTGGTTTGGACGCATCATGACAGGTCTGTGCATTGTTTTTGAATGTCCACCTGGAGACAGCTGCAGACAAAGAGACTAAGCAGAAGTAAGAAATCTACTTCAACCATAAAAACATAGGAATTGTTGCAATGTTCACCTATCTGCTGGCTGTAATTCTCCAATGGTTTACCATCTATGACATATCTACATGGGATTTAACATTCTGACAACAAATATGTAAGAAATGAATTTGTCAGTGGCTCAAAGGAACATGCATACTGAGGTCCCATCTAGTTCCAGTATGATTTTATAGCTCAAAAGGAGTGCAGAACAGCTACATTTTTAATTACTTAGAGGAAAGGGGAAGAACTTGGTGGCAGTCAGTTACAAAGTTGTTTGATCAAACTTGCAGGATATAGGATTTCTCTCTCTCTGAGTTCATTCCTACTTCATGTCCAATAATCACAGTAGAATGAGAACGTTTGATGAAAAAAATTCCAGGCTGCTAGAAGAGTTAATTACCATTTCTGAGTTACTGATCTTAATTTATTTCTTTTTAACTCTAGTTCCCACCATTCATTTTTATAATGAAAGTCCAGGTATTTGGGAGGGTTGGGGTTTTTTTATGTCTAAAAAAGGTAGGGTGTTTTATGGATTATTCTCCAGATTAATTAACATTGAGTCCTCTATGTGCTCATTGGAGTGAGGTAAGAACCTCTATTGGAGGACTCACTTTTAGGTTGAAACTACTGCCGTATTGAAAGTTTTTTTCTTTCCAATGAAAGATTAATAGTAAGTATAGAAGGACTCCATAGCACTACTCATTTCCAATCTTGAGATGCCTGTATTAGTTGCTTAATGATACAAATGATAAATGATAAATCTGGTTCTAAATTAAAAAATCTTATGTTATAAAACACATTCTCCATCTCTCTTCCCAAGTGGTATCTACACTAAAAAAACCAAAACGAAAAAGAAAAAAACAACAAACAAAACATAAAATAACCCACACAGAAGTAATTTAATTTCAGTAACCCATATTTCTTTGCTTGGTTTTGATTGCAGCCTTTCTCTTCATGTCAAGACAAGGAAAGCAGTAAACCTATCAGTTATATTCATTTTAGAGGTGTGGCTTGATTGCTTTTCCTGTGACTCACATTTTACATCACCTCATGTAAATTAGAATCAGGCTCTATATGTAAAATTTTAGGTCTCTATGAGCTCATATTTCATTTGGTCCTAATCTTTTGCTTTAATTAACTGTATTTTGCCTATACTACATAAGTAACATAATATTTCAATCAATCTTCAAGCTAGATTGATGAGTGGATATTATGTTTCTTCAGATATATATTAGGTGAAATCAAATATATTAAGATGCTATTTAGTTCACATTCAAAATTAATGCCTACCAAGCAATTTTGCAATCTAATTTAACTTGTGATAAGGATGCTGAATAAATACAAAAATGTCTTCATTATTGTTAGAATACTGGAATGTAAACCAGCAGTGGGGCAAATTTTCATATACAGTATAGATTTTACACAGTCTATAAAGTAAGGGAGGGGGGGAAGAACATGGTGGATTGAAGGGAACAATACGATCTTAAAATAGAAAAGAAATTTCCTGCTTTTCAGACAGGTACATTTAACAGTTGTTACTATTTCATTGTGGTCATGCATTTAAAAAAAATAATAATACAGGCACAGAAAAAATATGCAAAGCTTACAAATAGAATACATAAAGAAACACGTAAAATTTTAAATACTGTGGCTGTTTAATGTTTCATTTCCTAATGGTGATATGAACGTAGGAACTGGTCCATAACGGTCAATCCACCCTACTGTTTCAGCTGCCCTGGTGCAAATATAAAGATGATCCTTTCCTGCAGAGGTTAACTTCAGAGAACAGCAATGCCATCAAACCCTTGGCAAGTGTACAAGCAAAAAGCAATTCAAGCCCCAAAACAGTGAAAACAGATAGAAAAGGGGCCAATTAGTCATATCATTGATAAAATTAAATATGACACAATTAGAGCTAATTATGTCCTTGCTCTCAATTCAGATTTTATTAGTTTAGGAGCCCTTGGAGGTAGTCTAAATTACATGTATTATGTTTAGTTTGATGGGATTTTTTTACCCTGTTTGCTTTATGGCCTCATGGGCTAGATCCCCAGCTGGCACACATAAGAGTTGCTATTACCTTCACTAGGACTGGGAGCATTTACACAGTGAAGAATCGGGCACCCCAGCTGGATTTGTTGGCTGACTAAACAGATCCTTGGGTAGTTTGGGGTATTTTTCTTCTTTTACTTCATCTTTTTTTAACATATGAAAGCATTTAGGCTTAAATCTCACAGTATTTCTCTGCAGGCTTTAGAAAAGTGAACATTACCATCCTGTTGTCATGATGGAAAAAGGGAAACTAACAACTTTCCCAGTCTCTGAAAAACATATGAAAAATGGATCAGGGAAGAAACCTCTTTTATTCTGAAAGTGGTGCAAATGTTCTCTGTAGTGCAGCCTTGATCTCCCAGTTTCCAGAGCCTGGAACTAGTTAAAGTTCACTACCATCCTTCATTTAGCATGCATCTTTCCCGTACAAACAGAAACATGCACATGCAGGGAATAGTACGTATCAAGATCTTGTAAGCATACGAAGTGACTCTCTTTTAATTGTGTCTGTAGCATAGCACATGGTACAAGGAATAATAGGTCTCAGCTGGCACTTTAGTAATACCAGGTATAATTACACCCCTGAAAGATGCATTAAAAGAACATTATTATTATGGTGGAGTTAATCACTTCGCTGTTGCAATATGCTGGAATCAGTGTCACTTGCTCACATCCCCCTCACGGCTTGCACAGCATGTGTAGTGCCAACTTTGTGAGCCATTTTTCAGTGTTTTGTTTCCTCCCCATTATTTCAGAGGTGGCTGCAGATCATGTTGTAAATACAATAACCAAACTTGCTTTGCTGAGAGGATTCTTAATATTCCTGCGGGTCTTACTTCTCTATTATGTCAGTTCTTCAGAAATATGGATTTATATGTACAACTTTTACTTTTGAAGTAGAAGTGTCCTACTAATCCCATTTTGGAGGGATTCTTTATCAGCAACATGCTCTTCCAATGGATTTACATGGTACAAAATGTATATCTACATGGTATTTTCAAAAGGCAATTCCTCTAACAAATTGGTTGTGTCATCAAATAATGTAAAACTTTAATGAGGCATTTACTAAGTTTATAAATTCTAATTTCAGAGGGAATCTAGAGAAATCTGAATGCATAATTTGAAGAATAAACAAATGCGGAGAGTAATAATTAATGGTCACTTGTTAAATGGAGATCAGTGTGTCAAGTGAAGGTCATGTAACAGCACTCCACTCCCACATCCATGTATGTGATAGAGGGTACTGTGGTCAATTATGTAGGAGGCTAGCTAAGCAATAACACATTAGAGAAATTTTAAATCAGATAAGGTGTAATATTGTCCACTGATTCATAGCCACTGAATTAACTGTGGTTGTTGAAGTAGCATCTTCAAATCAGTTGCATCAACTGAAGAAATACACGAATAACAATGATAAAATCAGATTCATTAAGATAAATACAAGGTTGTGTTAATGAAAAGGAATAAGAAATTATGCAGTTACTTGGTCAGATTGCTTCATACAGGAACACAGAAGGAAAAGCAAGAAGTTCACAGGGAATTTGTACTTACTGCTGTTGTGAACAGATGTCTCTGGGGTTTTTTTTACTTCTAGACATGGTCAAAAATCTCCCTGAAATTTAACAGAACTTGTTTTTACATGGGCTTCTGTGAGTTTTGTATAAGGATCTTTGAACATAAGCTCTGGATCAGGTAGAAGGACATCTGACATCTCCTTGCCGGATGTGCTCATAGATGAGGAGAGAGATTCTAATCGTGTAAATTGCCATTTATAAGAGTAGAAAGGCATGAGGGAAAAGACTTCACCAAATATAAATCAGAAGTGATATATACAGAGACAGAACATTTGAGTATCCACCACCAATCCTTTCCCTTCCTTGAAATATTTAATTTCTAATTCATATATATGTTTTCATTGGAGCAATTACATTTTATTTGTTTTAAAGAAATATGGTTAGGTGCCATGAATAGTAGTATGGATTGAAAGTTATTCCTAGTTGATCACAAAGAAGGCACTTTCTGCAGATGTAGTTTACCTGAAAAATCACTAACATAATCCTTCCATAATAGCAGCACCTGTAATAATCATTAATCACCACGCAACTCCTTAATCAACATTGGCTGATGAGCAGTGGCTTTGCCCAATATTTTTAAGATTATTTTGCACTATGTTTAGCAGGGACTTTATAGCAGAGTGTTTTTCTGTGTGTGAGGAAAATGCCAGCTTGTCACAGGTACTTTTGGGAGGGATGCGTCAGTGCTCATGGAAGTCCAACTACACCTGTAAGATGGGTGGTTCTGCAGTGGACAAAGGCGGTGACTAATAGACTCATCTGAGTTCTTTGGGCACTCAGATTATCTAGTTAAGCTTCTGTTCCCACCAAAATCTCTACTCTTCAGGTCAGAGGATTGGAGATAATTTTCTTCCCACCAGCTGCATCCATAGCAGAGTCTGATTTGGGTGAAGTTGTCCATCTTGACATCCCATCAGCTCAGACTGATCATGGGAGAAAGCAATAGTCAACTCGCAGCTTAATCTACATTTAGCATGGGCCACCACTGAGCCAGAAGCAGAGCTGTTTGATAGCATACATGCACCATTTAACTCTCTCCCCCATTTTCATTTTTTTGGGTTTGTTTTTTTGTTGTTGTTGTTGTTGTTTGGGTTTTTTGGCATTCTGATGTGTAATGGGAGGAAATAGGTATCTAAAAAGTCACTGTCTTTTTCTGTAAAAAGAGAGAGAGAGAGAGAGAGAGAGAAAGGACAGTGGCATAAGTAAAGAAATCTTCCATCAAAATCAATATAGATGGAACATGTGTAACTGGTTCTGGATGTTTTGTATTGGGAATTTAAACTTTCTGGGCTGAAACACAGTGAAATACCAACACTTGAAAAAGAGCCTGACAGCTCAGTGACTTTATTCTGAGAGTGTTACTATCCAAGGTATTTTTGCTAAGTTTTGGATCCTCACACTCTTTATCTCTTTCCCTTGAGATTTCCTTTCAGTCCCCACTATTCTCAGTGGTGACCCTTCCGAAGAACCGTACTGACCTGGAGAGCAGCAGCACTGATTTCCATAGCTTCTGTCTCTAGCTATCAAAGCAACAAGAGTCACTTTGTTTCTGCTGAGTGTCTTAAGGTGAAGAAGTACAAAACCTTTATAAAGATAAGCAAATATGATTTGGTTTACCCTCTTTTGTGACACTGGAACATCACAGCAGGACCTGGAAATATTGCAAATGTTTAACAGGAAACAATCAGCTAAATGTAGGATAAGGTCTGTTCAGCAATTATAATGTATAATGATGAATACTTGTACTAATCTGAAGATTATGAAAAACTCCAATCATCAGAAGAAAGGTTGGGGGGGTTCTGTGCATGATGAGCATAATTAACATCAGTAATTCTCAAACACCAGAATGCTCCCATTGATCATTGGAAATGTCTGGATCACTGTTGTGGGCTACCCCCAGTAGGCTGTAGAGCCTCATGCAGTGGGTCACTTGGTCTCTGCCAGCGGGCAGGAGGCCAAATGTGAGAAACTCATGTGTTGAAATGAAGACCATTTAAAAGGTGAAGGAGGAGGGAAAAAAAACCACCAAAAACAAAACAAAGAAAAAACAAAGCAAACCAAAACAAACCCACCCCAACTCATGGAAAAGTAGTTTTCCAGTCAGTCACATGGAAAACTTTCCTTCCAGGTTTTATTGCTGAACATGACATCATATGGCATGGAATACTTGGGATCCACTGTCCCAGCTGTGCCTTCTCCTAACTTCTCATGCACCATTAGCCTACTCACTGGCAGTGCAGCAATGAGAAACAGAGGCGGCCTTGGAGCTGTGCAGGTACCATTCAGCGATAGCTGAAACAGAAGCACAGAATCACAGAATCACAGAATTACAGAATCACAGAACTGTAGGGATTGGAAGGGACCTCGAGAGATCATCGGATCCAACCCGCCTGCCAAAGCAGCTCCCTAGCTCATACTGCACAGATAGGCATCCAGACGAGTCTTGAATATCTCCAGAGAAGGAGACTCCACCACCTCCCTGGGCAGCCTATTCCAGTCCTCTGTCACCCTCACTGTAAAAAATTTCCTCCACATGTTGGTGCAGAACTTCCTGTGCTCCAATTTGCAGCCATTGCCCCTTGTCCTGTCTCCACAGACCAAAGAAAAGGGACAGGCCCATACTTAAGATATTTATAAACATTGATTAGGTCTCCCCTCAGTCTTCTTTTCTCCAGGCTGAACAGCCCCAACTCTTTCAGCCTTTCCTCATAGGATAGAAACATCATGGTGCTGTCAACAGTTTCAGACACAAGTCCAAAGCACAGCACATAGGAGTTACTGTGAAGAAAACTATTCCTTAAAAGTTTCTATAAGGTTAGAGGGGTGGGATTTTTTTCATAAGGAAGTGTTTAAAAGGTTGCTCTTTGGGAAGATATGTGCATGAATTCTTGTGTCCCAGAAAACTCAGGGAAAATTGATGTAGAAAATTCTTATGCTTGTTCTTTCACTTCAAATGCTTTTAATTTTACCAAGAGAGTTTGGTAAAGTTAATTACTTTCATTACAAAATGTGTATGGTAATTAATATTTTTTTTTAAAGTCAGATTTCATTAATAGGGTAAACATATTAGAGTACATTCATAATCCTGTTAACATATGAAGTCTGGAACAATTTGGGATGTAGGCCTTTTGTGCAGGTATTGTAACACTTCCAGGATTATGAGGGATTTATAGTTTTCATTGTCACTGTGATAAAAACTGGGGGGTTTTGGGTTTCTTTTCTGGAATGAGTCCAATGCAAACTAGACATTTTTTAGCTGTCTTTCACTACCTGCCATTGGATAGACAATAAACTAAAACTTCAATTGAGACTAAAAATTATGAGCAAATACAAAGTAAAGCTAGGGTGAAGTGTGTTTTATATATTTTTAAATCTCACCCTGAAATTTCAGTAGAAAATGAATGTGTTTCACTTTTCATAATTTTTATTTTCATTGATCTCATTGAAAGTTTCTTGAATTTTTTTTTTAGCACAAGCAGCCATTCAGCAGTTATTAATGCCTAATTAAAACCACAGTCATGAAGAAGATCCCTAAAGTGCTCCTTTAGGAATGCTGGTGTATCTTTTCAAGGCTTGTGTCTCTTTCTGCTCTTCCTAAAATGAAGATAGCTGAGTCACAGTAAATGCTAATTTCTGTAATGAGATTGTCTCATGCAGTGTCATTCCCTCTGGGGTGAAGAACTGACAGTGTTGCAGATGCATCAGCTCACTAGAAAGATATGAGCTAGTATTAACCTGCCAGTCCTCCGGGGAAAAGCAGGTGACAGTTAAAGCAAAAGTCACCACAACAGATAAGTTGTTCTCCATGAAAACAGGGTTTTTTCATGCTTGTCTTTTCAACAGTTTGGGTCAAACTTGACCTAGAAAAACACAACTGGATTTTTTTTTTTAGTTATTATTTTACTTTTCTCATTGCATTTTGTACTCTCCATAGTGTTCTTGTTCTCTCTCTCATGCACCTTCTTAATCTCTTTCGCACTTTTCTGGACTCTACAGTTGTGTTCTACTGCTGTTTCAACTCATATTTTATATCTGCAAACACCCTTTTTTTCTTGTATTCTGCGTCATGCACCATCTTTTTCTCCTGTTTCTCTTTGACTTTACTGGACAATACTTTCATGTTTTCCGGTTGTTGTGCCCCATAGTTTGTATGAGATCTTTCTAACATAGTTCTTGCTTTCTTATGTCATTCTTTGGTTCTTCCCCTGTTTCTGAGGCACCTCTGAAAATGTTTTTGTCTTTCCATCCTCTACTACATAGAGTTTTCATGAGTATTACTGAAGGGGGTGGAAAGTGCCAAATGGGCAGGTGGAATAACTGAGCCTGACATTCATGTGTCTGGACTAGCTTCTCCTTTAAACTCTTCATCTCTCTTCTTTGTTTAGAATATATTCAGTATTTGTACAATATTTACCATGGTAGAAATAATAGTCAGGAACATATGATGAAAAAGTACCTTCTTTAAGATACACTAAAAATTGAGCTTCACACAAGATTATTATTGAAGGACTGTGACATATGTCTTCAGTTCCTAAGAATATGTTTGGTCTTCTTTCCTTGTCTTAAATTCTGCAACAAACAGTTGCTACATTTTTCCTTAGGGATATCTGTACTTCAGTGTTTGATGAAGTGATCCCTTTGTCTTGTTTGGAATAAAAACCTCTTGGGATTAAAAAGGAACACATCAAGATATGTAGAATCACACTCATTTTATTCCAATTTAGTTGTAAAAAATGA
Organism: Laterallus jamaicensis coturniculus; assembly: GCA_022605575.1. NCBI lineage: Eukaryota > Metazoa > Chordata > Aves > Gruiformes > Rallidae > Laterallus > Laterallus jamaicensis. The sequence continues at coordinate 8,168,687 of JAKCOX010000003.1, forward strand.
AAAGAAATAAAAAGGCAAACAATAAGTTGCAGATAGTAAAATTCTGTGACCAAGAGAAATTAGAAAACACAAATATACTGAACTATTGAATTCCAAAATGACATCCATCTACCCCCTGAGTTTTAAACAAACTTTTCATTGGGTGACTTATTCATCAAATGTTGAGGTCAGCAAATATTGTTAGCATACAGTAAAAATTCCTAATGACCACCAGTTGCATGTAAAGTATCAATGTTTTGCTTATTGTATATGACACAGAAGGAGGAAGTAACACAACCTGCATTTTATTACTTGATTCAGATGCAAAGGGTTTTCAAAACTTCAAATTCAACTAAAAGCAGCTGTTGGTAAAATATCATTACATTATACCTTAAGCTACAAAAGCCAATTTAATGGTGACATTTTATTTTATTCAGATGGTCCCTTCTTTTATTCTGTCTAACCCAGTAAAGTCTGTGGAAATTGTATCTGGATGAAATCACCAGAAGGTGAAGGGCCCATGACTAAAAACATTCTTTAAAGATTATTCAGGGTTACAGTCAAATGGAATAGCAGCACTAACGAGAGCAAAGGTCTCCATAGCTACAGGAAGTAATATTACATCGTTTAGCAGTACCTATAAGAAAACACAGTCTTATTACTAGACTTGGTTAAATGTCAATTAAAGTACTGTGCAAAACTATTAGATACTATAGTAAATATGGGTATTTAAAAAGGGGGGATCATTTGTGCAGATTAGTATACAGTAGTGTTTGCAGGTGGAATTAGCTCACACCCCATTCAAGTTCGAGTTACATTCTTTGCACTAGTTTGATTAATTATTCCCATAATTTGAGTGAATTATTTTTGATCTATCTGTCATCTTAAATATGATTACATTCATCCTATGCTGGCTGAGCTGAAACTTTGTACTTTTGCCTTTAACTTCAGTAGATATGATAAAAACATGAAAGCAGTCATTCAAGTCACAGCAGAGATGAGCCTGTACCAGTGTCCGGGCCATAACTGTGGTCAGCAGTGGACATTTAGAGGAGTCTGAACCTAAAATGACTTTGCCCTTTGCCATCTCCCTCAGTTTCTGGAGTGTGGGTACACCTCATTTTTCTGGCTGGCAGACCTCAAAAAACTTTGCTTCTTAACTTGTGGTTCTTAACTTGTTTAACTCATTTAGACTTTTCATTTTCATCACAGACTGTGACAGTGAGCTTCTGAATTTAAATTTTCATTACATGAAAATAAGTGTTAGTCCCTTTTGTTTTCAACCTGCTGCCAGATTCTTTCATTTGGTGCCCCGCTGAACTTGTTAGGAGTTATGCTGAATAATTGCTGCCTAATCAGCTATTAAGATCAGAAGACATAAAACTAAATTATTCTCACTTTAATGTCAAAGAAGCAAATCCTTAATGGTTTTAAATCTAAGTCCAAAAGAATAGTAATGTACATGGAAACTAGTTATATGGTACCTTCAGGGGAAGAAGAAAGGTTTAAAGTAACAGAACCCAAGGAGACTGCTGGATAGACAAATCTGCATCCTCACCATTACAGCAGGCATAGTAGTACAACTGGTCAGAAGAGCTACCTCTAGGAATGAGATGGTTCTCTAACATCTATGCTTTGTTTATTTTGGCTATTTGTCAGAACTCTTCAGAATGTAATAGTCAGTGTCCTTATTTCTTAGAAAAATGAAAATGTGTGACTCTGAAGTTTGTCAGGAAATTACCACAGTTACACCTAGCTATGATCAGAACAAAATGTGCATACTCATATGTATACATATATCTATCCTTATATAAATATTTATAAAGATCGAACATAAGTGTTACAGTATACCAGTTTCACTTTACTAACATTTTATGTCAAATAAAGCATAATTAAAAAACTATGTGCATTTCACAAAGCAAACACAATTATTCTATTTTCATCGAACTTCAATAACCAGAAAGTTACCACTAAATCATGGGACATCAGTTCCTTCTAGTGTCTTTCAAATTCTCCTAAAACAAGATCAAAAAAATCTGATTAAATAATCTGTTATTCTTTCTAAATTTATTAATAAAGTATCCATAAAATTTCCGTGGACATTGAAGTTACTAATTTGCTTAATGGATAAATATCCAGCTATAAGAGATTTAAGAAGTAACTCTTTGTATTTTCAAAGGTGTCCGGACAAATAGTTATCCAGTGACTAGCCATTACTTTCACAAGTATTTTAAAATAAAATTATATGTAACTATTTTCTTGTTATGTCTCTGCATAATCAAGTCCTAAACCAGATATTTTGTTCCTCCTCATGAATGAGTCAAAAAAACAAAAGGGCATTTTTACCCATTGCCACAAAGACCTTTCCAAACAAAAGCATAGCAGAAGCTTAAATATACAGACACAAAGAATTCTGAGAAAGTTCAGACTAGTCAAAGTAAATAGCCCAGTCTTGATTTCTCTGAATGACAATGATGTAGGAGAATCCTTCAAAACTCCACACTGACCTAACTTGTGTCTTTGCAGTTAAAAGTACATTGGAGCTTGACCTGATGGAGAGATTTGAACTACACAAGAATTGCTGAAATTCTGCAACTGTTATGAAGCATAAGCATTAGGAAATTAATTGATTTTTCCCAACTGAATTGTATATGGTGTGCAATATTTGAGTTGGCAAGACTTAAATAGGCTGGTCATTTTGAAGTAGATCATAACTTTATTTCTTCAAGTGATTTTTTTTTCCCCATAAGGCATTTACATTATTTACATAGCCAATGTGGTTTTCCCTATTGTTTTAGACTATTCCTTGCTTATTCACAAAATACAAAATCATATTTCTTCATGCATAATTGGTTGATTTATGCATCTGTTCCAACAGCTGCTCTAATGCAAAAATGATTAAGTGAGATAAAAATCAAATTGGGAATTTGTTTGCTTTTATACTTCAAAATGCATGCTTATGTTAAAAAAAAAAAAGTAGATTAGATGCATGGTGGCTTAACCTTGTCTGGAAGGTGGATGCCCACCGAAGTCATCCAATCACCTGCAGCCCCTCCTTCTCCACCAGAACCTTGCCATGCAAAACCGAAACATCATGTAAGAAAAGCACAACTAAAAAAAAACCAAAAAACAACCAAATCATCCTAGTTCCATTTTTAAGAAGGTGTTTAAGCATGAGGGTTGGAGAGGGAGAAAAATGCTAACAAAATTTACTGAAAGAGAATTTTCAAACTATTATCCTACGTTGCGGGGGGGTCTCATTCATATTTCTACATTCAGTAAGGATTTTTTGTCATTTTCGTTCCCTTTTTTTCACTCTGTCAGGTGCAACACACAGTGTAACCTAATTTGCATTTCACATAATTTACAGTTGATGACCTTCATGGTGTGCTGTAAAGCCCAGTTTATTTTGAAGTACTTGCAAATATTAGAGGCTTCAAAGGCTTGTGAATTTTCAAAAGGTAAAAAAATTAAGTTTTAATTTGTCTAATTTGTTGGTCATTGGTTTTAATAAATACCGTCATTGTATATGAAACATGCCAAGCAGCTTTTCAAATTGTGTTCATATCTGCTAGCAAGAGTGTGTGGCTGCCTTGCTAGAAAGGTTTACTTGTTACATGTACCTAATATCACATTTTAAAACATTAGTTCTAGTTAATGTCAGTATGAAAAGACTCCTGCCTGAAGTGACCATATTTTATTGGAAGTCCCTTAAATAGTAAAATAAGTTATACAGGGTGTCTGAGTAGAAAAGTTGGGACAAAGTCTGTGATACATTTTTATCATTTTGGGATTTGAATTTTTGTATTTTATATTTTTTTTTAAAAATTTGTATTGACTCAACAAAAAATGCATTGCTCAGCTGAACCAGGTAAACCTTATAAGTCAGAAATGCTATTACCATCAAGAATCAGAAGCAATACTTTCACCTTACAGAAGATAATCCAATCTGTATTGCAGATGTCTCTACTTCTTTAGAATCTGTGCAAGGGATGTGTAGTCTGTGTCACACTCTGTAGCAGAGATATGAACAGTTGTATCTGGAGAATGTTGCTGTGGTCATGAGGAGTAGTCAGCATGGATTCACCAAGGGAAGATCATGCATGACCAATCTCATAGCGTTCCATGATCTCATCACCGGCTGGGTGGATGGAGGGAGAGCAGTGGATGTCATCTACCTTGACTTCAGCAAGGCTTTCGATACTGTCTCCCATGACATCTTGATAGAAAAGCTGAGGAATATGGGATAGATGAGTGGACAGTGAGGTGGGTCGAGAACTGGCTGTTGGACTGAGCTCAGAGAGCCGTGATCGGTGGAGCAGAATCTGAAAGGAGGCCTGTGACTAGCAGTGTTCCCCAGGGCTCAGTGTTGGGTCCAGTCCTGTTTAATATCTTCATTGACGACCTTGATGAGGGAATAGCATCCACCCTCAGCCAGTACGCCGATGAGCTGGGAGGGGTGGCTGACACACAGGAACACTGCACTGCCATCCAGCGAGACCTGGACAGGCTGGAGAGCTGGGCAGGGAGAAACCAGATGAAATTCAACAAAAGCAAGTGTAAAGTCTTGCACCTGGGGAAGAACAACCGCATGTATCAGTACAGGCTGGGGGTTGACCTGCTGGAGAAGAGCTCTGTGGAGAAGGACCTGGGGGTCCTGGTTGATGACAGGTTGGCTATGAGTCAGCAGTGTGCCCTGATGGCTAAGAGAGCCAATGGGATCCTGGGGTGCATCCGGAGGAGTGTGGCGCGCAGGTCGAAGTAGGTGATCCTCCCCCTCTACTCTACCCTGGTCAGGCCCCACCTGGAGTATTGTGTCCAGTTCTGGGCTCCCTGGTATAAAAAAGACAGGGATCTCCTAGTTCCTGGAACATCTATCCTATGAGGAAAGGCTGAGAGAGCTGGGGCTGTTCAGCATGGAGAAAAGAAGACTGAGGGGGGACCAAATCAATGTTTCTAAATATCTTAAGTATGGGGTGCAGGGGGAATTGGTCAGCCCCTTTTCTTCGGTCAGTGGAGACAGGACAAGGGGCAATGGCTGCAAATTGGAGCACAGGAAGTTCTGCACCAACATGTGGAGGAACCTTTTCACAGTAAGGGTAACAGAGCACTGGAATAGGCTGCCCAGGGAGGTGGTGGAGTCTCCTTCTCTGGAGATATTCAAGACTCGTCTGGATGCCTATCTGTGCAGTATGAGCTAGGGAGCTGCTTTGGCAGGCGGGTTGGACCCGATGATCTCTCGAGGTCCCTTCCAACCCCTACAATTCTGTGATTCCGTGATTCTTTCCCTGACATCTAATGGAACAAGCACAGCTCCAAATGCTTCCTGTTCCTGTGTTGGTGTGGCACGTCATCTAGCCTATGCTTGTTAATTTCTCTGGAAACCACAGATCGGGGGAACATCCAGATTTTTAGAGGTTGTTGGGTTTTTTACACAGCTAGGGTGGGTCTACTTCCCTTGAACACTTTTAATTGTTGTTGGCATAAATGCAATTTGACTGTGGTCAGAATCAGACCTAGAAATTAAGCTTACAGACAGCTGGCAAAAGCACCGTTTCTCCTCACAAATGTATTTTATTCAACTTAGGTGACCTGGGGTTAATTAGAACAAAAATTCTGCTAAACAAGATTTTTTAAGTAGATCTGTGTTCTTCCTGTATTTAAAACTCATTGGTTCTACTCTCTGAATAAGTATAAAAGAACTATTCGCTTCTTGGTATATTCATTTCATCTCACCATTGACATGGTAACTCATAGGCAACTCTAACTCAACAAGTCAACCTTTGGTGATGGAACACTAAGGAATTTTAAAAAATACTGTTGATAAAACACTATGCTGATGGGATAGCAAGCTATTGACTTTTGTTTCCTAGTTGTAAACATGCTGATTGATAGAATCCTTCTTTAGATTCCTCAGGAATTTGGTGGTTTTTCCATGTTGAATTTTTATTTTGAAGTTTGTTTTTTAATTTAATTAGCATGTTTCAATGAGTTTCAGGGAAATGGAAAGCGTTTGGCAAAAAGCAAGATGAAGCAGTTTTGGTAAAAAATGGACAACTTAAGCAAGTGAACAAAAATTACCATGAATCACTTCCTCGTTATCACAAAGATGTCCCAATTTACTGTAGGACTTTAAGCATAATTATATGCATAAAACACTGATTCTGTGTGTCTTGTTTTGAGCTGATGGGTCTTTCATATCTCCTGCTCAAGGGTGGCATATTTTCTTGCCATCAAGAACAGCTCAATGAAGACATTCTTGATAACAGTTCCAATTTTTTCTCCATTAGGGAATTAGATATATAATGTTATTACATACTATCCGTTTCTGCTTTGCTCCTCTGCAGTATTCTATGGAAGTTTTCATGTCTTCCCTCAGAATTTATTGAATGAATTTTGACATATTTCTTTTCAGGAAAAAAATCAAAATGTTTCTCCAGGTTGGAAAGATTAAGATTCTGAAAGTAGATGTCAGAAATCCTTAGAGGATAAAAAGAAGCTATAATACGTGTTTACACATGTAAAAGGTCTGCCATTTTCAGCATGCAGCTACACTAACATCAGTGTGAACAGCACTTGTATGACAATGGAGACTTTAACAATATGCAAAGACAAAGGCATACTTCTTCAAAAATGTTTAGGCAATTAAATCCCACTGAGGGACTGAATTCTCAATTGCTGCCAACTTTCTAGCTTTAGAATTTTGGAAGAGTGTTTTCAAAAATCAGCACCTAGTCTGCATTATTAATTTCCAAATAATATTTATGGAAATGAAATACAAATTAAGCCCAGGATTTTTGTTCAACAAATACCCAAACAGGCTTAACTTTTTCAAATATTTTGTATGTGAAAGATCATGTAATTAAGAAAGGTTTATGAAAAAAACAAAAACAAAACCAAAAAAACAAGGACTAAGTTATTGAATTTCAGTGACAGTTTCAAGATTATTAGAATCAATAAAGAGCCAGGGTAAAACAATTGGGCACACAACTGAAAGATTTGTAGTTTCAATGACTGCAGCACTTTCATAAGCTGAAAAGCCAATTCAGAGGACACACAACTGAACACCATAAAACAACATACTACATCCTTAAATATTCATAAAACTATTCCTCTGTACTACAAACAGACTCGACACTCGTGTGATCATCTTTCCACATATTAGTCAGAAAAAAAAATATCTTTTTTTAGCAACATGTTTGCTTTCCTTTGTTCTGAACTTTCTGTTATTCTGTCTAAAAGAAAATCTTGAACGTTTTAATTGGATTCAAAAGTCTGGATGTGTAGATGGATTTAATATGGTACATTTCACTCCATGGAAAATATGATTTCCAGAGAGAAAAGGTTTTCAAACTGGTTTTTTACTTTTCTTAAATTGAAACTAGACATCTTAAATTGCAGATGAAATAAGGTGGCTCTGAAAATTTCATGGAGTTTGAATATCTTTAGGACTCTGTGTTAAAAATTAATTCTGAAGTGTGAGGCTGTTGGTTTGGGGATTTTTAACAAAGCTGATTGAAACATTAAATGAATTCCATCACTGTGATTTTTTAGTACTACATATGTTGTATAGAAACCAGAATCTTTTGATGGCATACTCTAAAAGCTGAGAAAACTGATTTTTCTCTAAACTTTGATAAAAGCCCAATCTAGAACCCACCCAGAAAATAGTATTTTCTTACCCATAAGAGGTAAATTTTTATTCAGAAATAGTAAAGGCAGGAAGAAATAACAACTTCTTTATTTAAAGGTGCTGGTGATAAAAGTATGAGTAAGATACAGGGCTTATAGGTATACCTCTACAGTAATAGAGAATTGCTTTTGTTAATGTCTGAGGTTTAGTCCACTGCCACATGCCACTTTTCCTAATAAATCCACTGTATCTATGTTCAAATAATTGTTTCTCTCCTATATAGTGTAATATATTTTAAGCATAATTTATTTAATTTATGGTGTATCTCAGATTACATCACCCCACAGCACATGTTTAAATATCCAAGTTATATTGCTGTATACATCCACAGGGGGAAATTCTCCTCTAGCATATATACCAAGATAAGTCTTGCATGAGGAAGTCTACATGGAAGTCAATTAAGTGGCAATCACTTACAGCACTTAATTTTACCATTAGACTCTGAGGAGGGACTATAACTTTACTAATGTGTGTAGACATCCTATGATCAGGAGGTCTCAGTTAGTTGGTTAGGTATTCATTCTAGGGATTATTAAAATAAGTATATGTGACATTCATAGAATATAGCAATAATTTATTATGACAAGGTCGAAATCCCCCGCAAAGGCAGGAGTGTTTCGCTCTTTACCATACAAAACTATTAAATTTATGTAAAAGTAGTTTATCACTAATTGGTCTGCAGAGAAACTATTTTATTCTTATGTTCAAACTATACTGCACAAAAAAACCCCTAAAACCCCAAACCAGCCTGACAAACCACACAAACACACAAAAATCCAACACACACCTCCACTACAAAAATACCCAACCCAAAACTCACCACCTTCAAATTGTCTGAATATCCCTTACCTCTACTAACCTTTTGTATAATCCCAGCTTTGTGGCCATGTTGGCTTAACATGACAATATGTCTGTACATGTTCCTCTACTAACATCAACATGAGAAGGAAAATCTGTGACAGCTGCTAAAGATTTACTTCCGAAATCATGCTTCTTATTTGCTTGCACAAATGGTCAAAGAGAGTGATGAGTGACCTCTTGATCTGAGTTCAAGCAAGTTACAAAAGGCAAAGAAAAATGGATCTGCTGGTCACTGACAGATGAACTTCCCATTTGTCAATACAGCTTCATTGGGAAAGCAGGTAATAGCCTTGATGACATCACTGAGAAACTTCCACATTGGTTTTGGCCCACAAAACCTCAACTTTGTCTGTAACTATTGCAGAAACGGGTAATACAAGCTTTGCACATTCTCAGGAGTTAATTTTATTAACAGTCAATGGATTTTCATAAACTACTGAAGAATTGTAGAACACAGTATTGAAAAGGAAAGAAAATAGGGAAAGAATAGTAATAAAAGAATACATTGAGGGCCAACTCTTTGCATCTGAATTGTACAAGTAAGTCTCAAAGTATCAAATTCCACTGAAACTAAGAAAAGGTAAGCTAAGTCTTTGCAATATGGCAGATTCAACAATAGCTTTCCTTAGATCCAGTTCTTACTCAAACATAAAATGCAGATTGTCAGATTAATTAGAAAAGCTATTACAAATTGATGTATTCTGAATTTCACTCAGCTGATTGATAAAGCCACATGCATCTCTGATTGTTAAGATATAGTAAGATGGGAGGAAAGAACTAGTTTGCTCCTACCATTGACTCCCACCACTCTCCATTCCAACCCTTCGAGTTCTTTCATCCATTATTGATTAATTCATTTCATACCACTTCAGTCCTTTACACTTTTATCAGTCTGTTGCTTTAATCGCTATGGCAGCTAAAATGACCACACAGATATTCTTTCACTCTCCCCCACCTCTGTTGGATGGGAGAGAGAATTAAAACGAAAGAAAGAAAAAAAGGTAAAACTTGTGGATAGAGATAAGGAAAATTTAATAGGACAGAAAGATTACAATAATAATATTCATCATCATCAAATATACAAAACAAGTGATGAACATCACAATTGCTTACCGACCAAAGCCAACACTTATCTAGTTCTCAAGCTGGAGAGCTTTCCAGCCTGCCTCCCAGTTATACATGGAGCATGATGGCATAAGGTATGGAATATCCCTTTGGCCAGTTTGGTTCATCAATCCTGGCTGCATCCCCTCCCAGCTTCTTGTGCCCCCCCAGCCTTCTCCTTGGCAGGTTGGTTTGAAAAGCTGAAAAATCTCTGACTGCTAGGCAACAGCTAAAAACACCAGTGTGTTACCTACATTATTATCATACTAAATCCAAACTGCAGCACTGTATCAGCTACTAGAAAGAGAATTAACACTCTCTCAGATGAAACCAGGACACAGTCCTATCCAGTATTAAACACTCGTAACTTTCTTCCCCACTCCACCACAGAAATGAGCAACAAAATGAAAAAAGAAGGAACAGGAATGGTAGGGTATTTCAGTTTCCTAAATTCCAGGCCCTAGAGGTACCACTGGCAGAGTAAACTAGTCAGAGAGTTTGCTGCAAGATCCTAAGCTGCCTGAAAAGGTCCTGCCTTGGAGATAATGGTGAAAGATTCAGAAAACCTTAGGATACTGTGCGTTGAACACATTAACTTGCAAGAGCTATTTTGTCTGCCTGGTGGAGCACCACTCTGTAGCCCTCTCGCCATAAACATGCAAAAGACCGTCTTTCCTTGTCCTCAATCTGCTTCTCCAGTGGATGCAAGATGCTGTCCTTTCTTTAGCAACATCTCCAGTACACCCAAAGTCTAAAATGGCACTGAGCAGTATTGAAGCAAACAAAGCTTCAGCATAGAGGTTTCAGTAGTAACCCAGAAGGAGAGACATTACGGTATCCAGATGCAATTTGCATTTTTGCTCTCCTGTTAACCCCTAGCTCCTCTTCTCCCCCCCACCCCGCAGTACTGAGGACTTGTAAATTCCTAGCATTTCACGTCTCTTCAACTCCCTGACCTTGTGCACTGCATATGGAAAGGTGAAGAGAAGTTGTGGTGCTAGGCAATGCTGAAGTGTACTTACTTATCTTATCTTTGATAGTCCTACAATATGGGGCATGCCCTTGTCACTTGATGCAGTGGGCAGGGGAAGAAGGTTGTCAGGCAGCACTGGGTTATGATTGCTCCTCAAGCCACTGTAAGCCTTGCAGTTACAAAGCAAGAATTGGTGACCCAGTAAATATGTCATGTATTGACCACAGAAAACAACTGCAAACAGCAGGTACAATGTTTCAGTGTTACCCCAGAACAATCGCATATGTTACTGTACACCTTTATTCCTCTCCAAGACAGTTCACTTTGTCTACAGCTTGAATGCATTTATCCTCAGAATTTTAATAGTAATATTAATAAACAAGTTAGTAATATGAGTGATTTTACTTTCATTTTTTATTCCATGATGCAGAAAACTTCTGAAGTCTTTATTCAATACACATACATATAATCCATTGTTTTCTCAGTGAAAGGGTAGCAGATTACTTTTTATTTTCTTACTGTTTGTGACATCTTGACATGTTTGATTTTTAATTACTTTAAAACGACAAAGAAAAAAAACTCAACAAACTCTCAGAAAAAGAGTCTTTTTAAAAACAAATAAAGTAAACTTCAAGGCAATGTAAAAATAGATTCTGTTGTAAAGATCTCTTTTTAATGCATGTAATTCTTTTCACACTTCAGCAGGCTCAGCCCAGGAAAGCTATGTCTTCATCTGATATCCTTAATCTGTATCTTCTTTGTGGTTAACTGCTGATAGCCTTTTAGGCCCCTGTTTAGAACCTCCTACCAGGCCTGTCCATTCTTCTAAATACACCCTGATACATGCCTCTATTTTTGTTTACAAAACTTCTGCACATTCAGTTGAGAGATATCTACCTGGAATTTGCTGATGCTATATACACACATGTAGAATCAATCTGCAGGAAAGCTAGGGAGAGAAAAACAGAGAAAACAAGCCATTTATTTTTTAAAGCAAAGAACAAAAAACAATGTGCTAAATTTCCTACCTTTTTTAGTTTCTCTGTGGAAACCATCCCTTCCCCCTCTGAGTCTGAGAAAGAAGTCTGATTAGAAGGGACCTTAATCTTTCTTTGAAGTGAATTACATTTACATCCTAATAATATCTAATTGAACTCTAGTGGTAATGTCACCATACCAGCTGTAAACTTACCCTCTCCACAGTGTTGTGAGTCTTCTTGTCCCTTCTCTGTGACTGAAAATTATGTATGTTTTTTTACACCGTATGTCTTTCTTAAGGCCTTCATGCTTATGCACCTAAAACCTCCTACAATTGATTTACCTGACCACAACCTTCTGTGGTGGTTTCAGGTGGGATGCTGTAAACATGGTCACATTAAACAGTGATGCCCGATGCCTAGTCAAGCTGTATCTGAAATCACCAGCAAGGTGCTAATGTCCATGTGAATCATCACAGTGTTTATGTAGAGAGAAAATCCCACTTCTGAAAGCAGAATTATATCAGCCCAATGGCAAGTGTCAGCCTGATGTTATGTTTTAGAGTCACCATGTGCTCAAGTAGGTAATTGGTACCTACACTCTACTATTCTGTGCACATATAGAGTTATCCTCATGATTTAAGCTGTGGGTCAGTTCCAGAATGAATAAATTTGGATTTCAGTATTTGTGCTGTATTGTTTCTTATTAAAAACACATTACCTTTGTCTAGGGTTTTTTTGTTGTTTTGGGGTTGTTTTTTTTCTTCTTCCATGTATGTTTCTGTTTTGCTTTCTTTTGTTGACACAATACTGGTTGAGGTTGATTAGTGCTGTGCCTTCTCCACATAGGTCACTACAAGAGCAGCAATGCAGTTTTGGACATCTTTGAGATGACATTGGCAGCCTGCTGGCCCTGATCACATACAGGAAGATAGAGCAGTACTTGTTTCCTTAAAATATTTATTGTACCAAAAGTGCACAGAGTAAGCATCTGTGTTCTCATGAATGCAGAAACACACTGAGTGCTTTAAAGAGGATGATTTGCTTTCTTGTGTGGACTTTTGCAGTCCAAAAGAAGCTAGTTGCAATCTTGCTTTAAGTATGAGAATTCTCGTATTTACCAAAAACTTACTTCCAGCCATATGTAAGACTCATAGCGTTCATATTTCACGCTGCATTTGTTAGGTACATACCATAAATCACCTGGAACAGAAACAATACCACGTGGTGAACAGAAGTTCTTCAAAATGAACTGTTCATAAATGAACTGCAGACCATGGCTTATTTCCCAGGGAAAAAAAGAAAAAAAATTGTGAACATTTTTGAATTAGGGAAGGCATGAACATTTCATGATCACTTCATAAATAGATAGAAGAGGAAAGATACTAGAGAAGCCAAATTTTGTTGTGCTTAAAGTTTTGGAATTTGTGAATACCTGATACTTTTTCTGTGTAAAAAGCATTTTAAAAAAGAATCAAAAAATAGGCTTGCTTCACTATTTTCATAAGGGTTTGATCATCCATCCTGTTTACAAATAGCTGTGTTAATCATTGCAATCTGAGAATTCAGTGACATTTTAGTATAGTTTATGAGTCTAAGCTTTCCTTTAGACCTGGTTCTTATAAACAGTTTGTCTAATTACCTTTCAAGTGTTCCTGTATCTTCTGATTAATGAAAGATCTGTCTCGCGGCTTACACATGAGTTGTTTCAAACCCAATGACAAACAAAGAAAACAAAATTCTAATGCACATCCGAATGTCACAGAAATTCACATATTCTAGTTTATAAAGAACTTAAGTACATGCTCGATTTACAGACATATATATATGATTTGATTTCGGTTGAAGTTAAGCAGGTGCTTAAGTGGATATGCAAGTGTTTTTCTTATTAAGAGTGCGTTGTGGCTTTTTTCTGAATGACGGTGCTGCCAGTTGGCCAAAATAGAAGTATCTCCATTGCGACATTGTTTAAATATGGGATAGATCTATTACTGTGCCCCAGATGGCTGACAAGCTAGACTAGACATAGAGTGGTCACCACATAAATATGAAGAACATTACAGCAGTTGATACTGTGCACCCATATGATTTTTTTTTATACATTTAGGTAGACAGGACCACAGAAGGAAATTAAATTAATTTTGGAGGGTAAAACAGGACAAAGAGGACAAGAAATAGGGGATGAAACTGGTAAGGAGTGGTTAGAAGATACAGCTAGGTAAAACCCAAAATACATTTATTCTACGTATGGTGGACCTAATGAATTGAGTAAAATTACATGCAGTTTAGCACTAATTTTTTTTTACAGTTGATCAAAGTACATTTGTGACTTCAATGAAGACAGAGGATATTTTTCCCAATTAAAAAAAAAACAAAACAAAAGCAAACCAAACTGCAAACCATTACCTCCTAAGCACAGTTACATCAGTGCCATTGAAAAGAGAAAATAGGACCGCCTTCTGATTTTCTGTTTCTGAGGTTATTCTTCTGAATATTGGGTACCTCTGCTGAATTTGGTAACCTAGGATTTCCAAGGTCAGTTGTGCGAGCTGTCTCTCTTAGACAAAACCTTAAAAATCTGTACATCTCAATGAATATTTGCTTGCTGAGATGTAAGATAGACTTTGGTGTTGTGTGATTTAGTTGTTTTAACTTAGACAGATCCTGTATAAAAAGCTTATATTTTTCTTAAAGCTGTTGTGAATTCAACTTGGAGTATCTGCGTTGACTCAAGTAAAAATGGTCCAATATCTGCATTGCCCAATTTGACTTGAGTTCAAAACTCTAACCCTCATTCTCCTCAGCATGTTTATTTCCTTCCACTCCACTTTGATAACTTGGAAGCTGCAAATGACCGAAGTTTTATAGAAAGTATCAAGCTCTCATCAAACTTTACTCACAGCATATAGGAACACTTCCACAATTTCTTTTCTTTAAACTCATCAGAATTATTTAACAGCAGAGGAAAGAATTTCTAAGACATCTAATCTGAATGTGCCTTCAATTAAAAAGAAAGTCATCTCAGTTTTTCTTCAGTGGCGACTTCTGGTTTTGAAGCTCCTCTGTCTTTTAGTTCTTTTTCACGATCAGAAAAAAGGTATTATGTTTAAAATTAGATAAAAGTTTATCTCTTTATTATTAACAAGTACAGTGTTAGAATACTGCATGAAATCTCTTTGTATAATTGAAAGTTGTTGAACTACTTATTGAAAAACTATGTTCATGATAATATGCCTCACACACAAGATTCTTGCCTTACTGGAGGGAGGAAATGATGAAAAATGGATAAACGAGAGGCAGGAAATATGGTGGAAAGAGAATAAAGACACTTATCAAACAATACCAAAGAAATTGTTACTTATTTGTGTGAGTGGAAAGTTTCTTTGCGATCTGACAGTGAGACAAGTCCGTAATGATTAGGAATTTTTTTGGTCATGTATATAACACTGGTGGTCTGCTTGTGAGCCACACATGTAGTCACTCTCCCGCCCTGAATATGCCCTTTAGTGAAGAGCACAGAGCCCAACACTGCTCAAAGTAATGCTGAGAATCCTGAATGGTTTCTTCAATGCTGGATGAGTTATTATAGATAAACCTTGTCATAACACATCAAAAACTTAGACTAGTATTCAAAAAATAAAATCACTGAAATCAAACACATTCTTAAAATATAGTATTGAATACTTTGCTTATAAACCAAACAGTTGCCACATTAATGGAAAAGGAACATAGACTGCATTACATCAGCTGTCACAGCCGTAAGTAAGATTCAATTTAAATGGAACATGAAGAAATTGGTGACAACATTCGGAGTTCAGTAGAAATGCGTTTCACTTACTGTTCTGTAGTACGGGAAATTTGCTTATAAATCTATTCCTGCATTTACTCTAATCACTCTTCTGAGAAAAAATAAAGTGTCAGTAATTATCAAGGCCAAAGTCTTAATACATTATAACACATTCTGCAGACTTCATTTTCTAAACAAAGGAGCAAAAAAGGATTTTATTTTTTTTTAAATAACTTGGATTAATTTATGGTGTAATTGAAAACATATGGTATGACATGGAAATGAGTCTGGTTGGTTGAGGTTGAACCCAGTCGAAGCTAGTCATGTCTGTTTAAGGCTAGATACTACATTAGCATGAAGTAGTGGAAATGGATGTCCCATATGTGCTTAGATTAATAAATAGTCTCCAAATAGGTTTATGTCTGGCTTATTCCAGAGTATAAAGGAAATGTACTTACAGTATGTGAGATGTCCTAATTGATGTTTTAATAATAAAACAAACCATCTAATAATGCATTTACCATTCAAAGCACTGGTGGCAATGTAGTTTAAGAGTGGTTTTAAGTCAGGTGTGACTAAATAGAGAAGTTACGTTTTTCAGATTAATCATCACCTATATTGGTAACAGAATTTTGCTTCCCTTAATAAAACCAATTCAGGCTTATGTGACACTCCACATTAAATGTTATTAATTGTGTGTTTCCTGAAATGACTCCATTTATGCATAAATATTAATGTTTGAGTATAGTTTATTTACATTAAGATCCCTTTTTTCTTTTTCCAATGGAAAAGTGCATTACCTTACCAACTGCAGAACTTCTCAAATGCGGAAAAGTACAGACTGATAAATGAATTTGAAATGATGACTGCTGGATATGACTGAGAAGAGGAAATAAGAAGACAATATTGCACCAAGACCCTGTTGTTTCAATTATGTCTGTAACAGCTTTGGATCTGAACAAAAAAATTCCTTTGCAGTGGGATTCAACCTGTCTTTTCATGTCTGGGTTTTTATGTAGACCGGTAACTTTTCAGTACTGCATAAGTGGATTGATCCATACCTTGCATTCCAGTACTGTTGCTACTTTTCTGAAAAATATTCTGCCTTCTTAGAAACCACAACATGAGCTAAGAGCAAAAACGTCTGATAATCAAGTTACAGGTGAAGGTTCTGTTCTTGAAAACAATATAGATTTCTCTGCATAAACTGGACTAACTGGATCTGGAAGTAACTGAGAATAAGTAGGAGAACAAGATTAATTTTCAAGATCTTTTTGTAATTATGAAATGTATTATTGTTCTACACACAGAAAATATTTTTAGTGTCTGAATACTGCATAGGGAATGAAGTCTTTACTTTAAAATGTCTATAGAACTGAATACATGCAGATGTGTAGACAATTACTATATAACACTAGACACACTGAATATTGCTTATACTTATTTTTTAGAAACAATGTCTCCGTAGAATTATCTATGCAAATAATCTTCCCCTTTCCCTTCCCTTTCCAGTCCAGTTACTGGGAACTTCTGATTTCCTGCATCTTTTCTGACTGAGCATCAGAATCGAGCAGGTTTCCTTGTGAAGTGATACATTCCCAGATGGATAAACAATGAAGGACTCTGGATTGTATAACTGGTCATAGTCCAAATCAATTATGTGTTGCTTATTGTGATGGTTTAGCCCCAACCGAGGGCTGAGCCCGACACAGTTGCTTGTTCTTTTAACAAAAAGAAGAGGGAGGGGGCAGTTGGGGGGGAGGAAAGGGAAATGTAAAGAGGGAAAAAAAATACAAACCAAAACCCCGTGGGTTGGGATAAGTATAGTTTACTAAACTAGCAGAAAAAGATAAAAAACATACAACAATGATAACACGACTTTAGAGCACAAAATACAAGAAACTGGTGATACACAATGCAGTCTCTCACCGAACCACACAACTTAGGCCGTACAACCCGGAGCCATCCCGGAACCTGACCGTCCCAAAGAAACCGCACATCCCAGTGGTTTTTTCCTCCTTCTCCCTTTCTACCGAGCATGACGTAATTGGCATGGAATATCCTTTTTGGCCAGTTTCGGGTCACCTGTCCTGGCTGTGCCCCTCCTTTCTCAGTAGTAGGGAAATATGAAGACCTGAAAAAGTCCTTGATTGCTTGGCAACAATTAAAAACATAAGGGTGCTATCAGCACTGCTTCTGTCCTAACACCCAAACACGGCATTCCATCCACTGCTAAAAAGTAAATTAACTCCATCTTAGCTGAAACCAGGACACTTATTTCAAGTGTTCTCCTTTTATGTGGCAACCTGAATTGCAAATCAAATCAATGGCAAAATTCCCTCTGACTTTCAGGGAAAAAGATTAAACTCCATAATGTGTATTAAATGTTTTGTTCTGATAGTCAACTCAGAACTGCAGGATGGGCTCAGGAATAAGTCAGACTAAAAATTCATCCATATCAACACTGGGAAAAAGAGAACAATATATTCTATAAAAGACACTGGAAAATCCTGTCTTCAGCTGGAGATATTTCTTTCATTATATCCATGCTATATTAAATTATTCGTATGTGTAAGGGAACAAAGAGGAAGCTCAGTAACACATATAAACATCCACCTTTCTCTCCACCACCTAATTGATCACTATTTTTGACCGCATGGGAATTATGATGCTAAGAAAGAACTGAATCAAAAAATTAAGCCCAGTATTGAACTTTTCTAAGATTGCCTAGATAACAAGGAATATTTTCAGAACAGCATTATGTGTTACTTTGATTGGTTTTTTAACTATTTTGTACTGTCAATACATGAGGTGGGTATGAACTCAAGAATGCTGTCCCCACCAGTATAGCCTTAAATATATCCATTAGGGAAAAAATAAAAAGTAACTTTAAGAAGACTTTACACATCAGACCCATTTCACTGGAAATTCCAAGTCCAAATTCATTGCGATATTACCAGGTATGTACACACCATTGTTTCAGCAGTATTGATGTCATTCTTTTGTATAGCAGTGCTTTAGGCCAGGGGTAATAGAAGACACGTTAGGTTATTTTTGTTGCTAATCCAGACAATATGAGAAGAACAGGAAAAACTTACTGTCTCTGTAGAATACAGAAACAAAGCCAAATCTACCTTTTCCCAGACTTGTTGATTCTAGTATTTTCTGTTCCTGTGTATCGCATATATGATTTTATTTATTTGTTTGTTTGTTTATCACTTCTAAACAAGAAGCTTAGCTGGATGATCTACCCATCTTATTGGCCCCAAGTGTAAACTATACTAGATAAAGACCAAATTTCTTTTTGGATGCTTACACTTGATATTTTATGAAAAGATATGTTAACAAAGTTAGGAAATTCTCTTTTAAAGGGATGTTTACAGTTTTGAAGAGGAGAAAGCATTGGGAGAATGTCTCCTCTGTTGTTTGCCCTTATCCTTTTCTCTTTTCATTAAAGTGTTGATATTTGTTCTCTTGTGAAATTTAACAGAGCCAAAGTGACTGAAAAGATTTGCTTTTTAAAGTGCACTTTGATATTCTGCACCTCTTAGAAGTTGTGTTTCTAAGTTCCCGTATCCACAGCCTTCAAATCACCCACACTAATCTCAGTGCATGCAACAAGCTTAAGCTGTGTCAAATAGCCTGGTTGTGAGCAAGGGCAATATCATTTTTCCTAAGTGGTGATGCACTGTGTCTTCTCATAAAAACAGAGGTTATAAAATGATAAATTCCTGAATAATAGCCGGAACATGATGAAAAGAAGACCTGATTTAAAAAGCAGGTAAATGACTATAGACATAATATTTCTAAGAAAGAATTTGGCAAAAACTATATGAGACAGATGTCTTTGTCTTATTTTTGCTGTGCTCTTTAAAAAGGGGTGAATTTTATTTCCTTCTTTATAATAATTTAAAAAAAATAAGTTTACCATAGCATTTTTTGACACCTTTTGTAGGACTGGAAAATAATTGTGTGAACAGAATAACCTTTAGCTGGACAAGTTCTTCCTTGACTTCAGAGGGCTCTAGCAGGTTAGGCATTGCAGGTTTGGCATATTATTTTCAACAGACCTATTCACCTTAGTAAGACTACTTTTACTGAGTAAATGCTGCAGATCAGAGGTAATATCTTCTCATACACTTAATAACAGCTTACACATACATGTCTGGATCTTTAACTTCTTTAAAACCCCAGGAGCATTTATGTTGTCTTCAGAGTCTTTGCCCTCTGAGCTTGCTTTGGTTTATCTAGAAATTCAAGAAGCATCAGTAAGTTCAAATTTCCATGACATTTTTGAAGGATTTTTGTCATGAAACAAACTTTATTTTAACAAAGTGTCTTTGGCTGGTTTTTTTCATTCTTTTAATTGCTTTTTTTAAATGAATCTGAAATAAAAGTTGAGGTAGGTCTCTGATGTAGGATTGGCAATTTTAGATTTCTCTGTGGCTTGCACAGCATATAGCAAGTAGCATGATATAAGAAAAACATGTATAACTTCTCTTTTGTCTCTTAAAGTTTAAGGGGGAACTTTAAGATTTATATAAACATCAGGCAAGTTTACATCAGGCTCATCTGGTTCTAGACATGAAAGAATCTCTCAGACAGGATTTTTTTCAGTTCAAGGGGTCTGCCACTAATTTTGGAAGCTCTTTATAGACAACTTTTAAGAAAAGTATGAAGATTCTCTACTCTCTTGTAAATTACTTCAAGTGGGTGGGTTGCCTGTTTTATTTGCCTCTCACTTAAACCACTGCTGAGTGAAGGCCTTCAGATAGCCTATGCAAAGGAAAGAGCTTTAGGGGGATTTCCAAGTGACAAGCACCGTTACTAATAAATTGTCTCAGAATGTAAAAATGTGACCCTCTCAGGTGGTTCAGCCGCAGTGTTTGCAAACTGTGACCAAGTATCAGATTCCTGCCTATTTTGCTAAGCGCTCACCATGGAACAATACAGGGCTGCAACTTTCTCATTCCAGCTCTGATTGTGTAGATCATAATTAAGGATTTGGATGAGGATGAATGGCAAAGAATTCCACTGTGCAATTGGCTGTAACCAATGCAACCTGAATTGATCCCATATCTGGAAGGAAAAAAAAAAAAAGAAAGAAAAGGAAAAAAAAAAAGGAGGAAAAAAATGACCTCTTGTACCCTCTTCCATGATCCGTGTATGTAGTTAGCACGGACTCCCCTGCCAGGCTTTTCATCGCTGTGCTTTTAAAACCATTAGCTTACTTTGTAGCCTTAGCAAGACATACATTTTTGAGCTATCATAAATGAAATCTTAGAAGATATCTTTCAACATATGCCAGACACAGTTAAAAAAGAAAAAGGCCATTATGGTTCTTTAAAGAAGGGGGAAAAAAACCTCAGGGTGAAATGGTGCAGACGTTCTGTAGAATATGGAAAGTTTGAAAGAAGCTAGCACAGAATAAAGGGACACAAGAAAACATGGCTGTATTACATAGACAGGAGGCAACCTAGACAGACTATAGTTTTAATAGGATTTTTTTTCCCTTATAAATTAGTTTTCATCTTCTGTGGTAGGTCAGGTGATGCCGCTTTGTTCTCACTAGTTCCTGATCTTATTTTCTTTAATAAAAATCAAGAATACATTATCAAAGCTTTGTCTGGTGTAATCTGCTGTCATTAGAGAAAACATATGACTGGAAAGAATGTATATCTCAATTTATTTAGGAAAATTCAATTTATGATTTTTCCAGTGAAAGTTTTATGTGGCATTGGGATAGCACTATGTGGAACAGATTCAGTGTCCCATTTCCCAGCTTTCTTCTGTATACAGAGTGATGTGCCAAGGCTCTTTACCTGAATCTGTATCTCTGAGTCTAAACTTAGACCAGACACAGAACTTTTATAATTCGTATTGACTGTGGAAAGGAGGTTTTATTGTACTAGATGTGTTTTCTTATGACCTTGGAGCTGGCATATTATAAACTGGGTGGATCAGAACACTCCTACACTTAAATGCTGGATTCTAAGGTTTACTCATTTCATTGAAAAAAAAAGGCAAACTGTAATATTTTATATCTTTCTTGTAGTCAGGAGTGGTAGAAATTGAGTTCCTTTTACCACAGAAGTGGACATATATATATATATATATATATATATATATATATATCAGTTGCCAATGTTTGGGGCACGCTGACTCAGAGTAGGGAAGACACCAAGCTCTCTTTTTTTATAGTAAACAGCTGGGATATGTGGAGGAGGCAGGGCCTCTCGTGGTACAGATGCTTCTCTCTTAGACCAAGAAACAATAAAAATCCTGTAAGAAAATAACTAGCTGTCTTAACTAAAACACAAATAGTTATTTCCGTGGGATGGTCAAGAAAAGCCTTGAACATTTATGGAATAGTTGTTGTGTATGCAATACAGGAATTTCACTTTTCTGCTTTTATTTCCCCTCTAATTCTTTGTTTAATTTTCTTTTCTAGTTGCAGGCATTTACTGGGGGGAGGAGGGGTAGCGAGAGGAGGTAGGACAAAAAAAAAAGAAAAAAAAATTTCTGCCTGTTTAGAATAGATACCTGCCTAAAGTCTAACTCTTCTTACACTATGGAATGGTATTTGATTTACCTGTGTCAACTCCCCAGAGTCAAATACACTTTGGGCTTAGAACTCCTGACCCCTGACCTAGTCCAGGCTGCACTCTATGCAGGATAAATCCACAAAGGGAAAAAGATTCCTACTGACAAGTTTTGAAAAAATTCCACCTCCTCTTAGCCGGGAAAGATATCTTTCATGAACGTGCCTTTGACCATACCATAATGGTAAACTCAACCTTACATTAAAGTGACTCACACTGATCACAGTGTGTGTGAAACCTGTGGCCCTACCTACACCGTTACCATCAGGTATTCATGAACATGGACCCTCCCGACCACTCCTGTATCTTGAGTCAACAGGTTCAATATAACTTAGACTGTATATGCAGATGTTAATATTTTCTGCATATATTAAACAATCTACTACAAAAACTACCAGTGAGATTAAATTAATTCCTTGTAATGTTGTTATTTTTTATTTGCATCTAGTTCACATTCAAAAGTATTTCATATTTTCTATAAGATCCATGGCATAGAGATGTATCTTCTAATTGAGATTCAGGGATTTTTACTCCAAAAGATGAAGTGGATAATCAGAGCTTATATTTTTACAAGGTTCATTGACAATGATCAGTGTGACAGATTTCTGTGCATGTCAAGCATGTGAGGTCTTAGAGATAAGTAACTACTATAGTTTTGTCAAGTATAGAGCACACAAGGGTCAGTGATCTTTGGTTGATAGTAGCACAGTATTAAAAAGAATTTCTTCTGAAGAAAAAAAGAATTGAGGTGAGTTGGCAAAAAGAATGAAAAAGAGTGGAGAGGCAAAAGCAAAGGAAAAGGCAAAGGAATCAGCAGGTCACCAGAAATCTTGCTTGTCAGGCTTCACCTGGAATATTATGTTCAGTTCTGGCCACCACAATTAAAGAAAGATGTAGAAAGACTGGACAAAAGAGGACAGCAAAGATGATTAAAAGGCTGAAAAAACTGCCCTATGAGGGAAGACCGAAGGAGTTAAGTCTTTTATCCCTGGCCAAAGTTCAGGTGCCAGTCAGCACAGTATTCCAGTACTTACATGACAGCTACAAAGAGGGCAGAGTCTCTCTTTTCACAAAAAGCTGCATGGAGAAGATAAGGGGCAACAAGTATAAGTTGCCTTGGCAGAGGTTTTATGTCCATATAAGAAATATTTTTTTTCACTGAGAACAAACAAATGCTAGATCAACTTCCCTGCATACATCATAGAGTCCCCACCACTGGAAATTTTCAAGATGTGATGACAGGGTGCTAGGTGATCTCATCTGGGCTCCATTTACAATGCAACATTGGACCAGAAGGTGTTTCGATGTCCCTTTCTACCTCATCTGTTCTATGATTATGTGATTCTATTATTTTATTATTTAATTAGTCAACAAGGAATATATTTCTATTATAATATTTCTATTATAATACATATGATATTAAGACCCTTCACATTTAGAATATCAATAATTCCTTCAAAACCTTATTAGCAATGTTTCTTTCTACAATGACTAAGAGATTTTGTAAAGCAGGTGATTAAACTAGTTGACAGATTAGAATAGAGACTAGACTCATATCTCTATAAACCATAAACATCTTATGTTTTGGGGGGAAAAATAAAAGTGAGAAGGAAACAGTCTATTTCGCCAAACAGTTGAAAACCACATCTTCCAAGAGAGAAATTATATTCTCTAGTTTTAAATACTGCCTGACCTGAAAAATATATGAGATAAATAGTTCCTTGCATTCGATGCATGTATTCATTTAAGTGATTACATAGAAGTGGAAAGATGCAGAATACTATTACTGAGAAATCTGAGGATTTTTAGTAGTTAACTAAGTCCTACTTGGCATGAGTGTAGATGATCAGGTGTCAAAAAAATTGCCAATATTCTAAGTCTGCTATTATGAGATGATGCACTCCATGATACTGCAAGGAGGGAGCAGGGCTACAAGCAAGATCACATTCCTGAACTTCAGGAGAGCAGATTTTGGCATTTTAATAATCTGCCTGGAATAACCCCATGAGATATGGCCCTGGAGAGAGAAGGGTCCAGGAGACGTGTTTGATATTCAAGTATCACTTCCACTAAGACCAAGAAAGACAAACCCTAATGAATAGGAAATCAAGCAAAGGTGGCAGAAGGTCAACAATCTCCTGACTAAACTGGCATAAGCAGGAAGTGCACAAACAGTGGAAACAGGGACAAAGGAACCACAAGATGGATAGATACTCTGTTCAAGTGTCAAGGGATGGAGATGGGAAAACCAAAGACCATCTGGAGGTGAATCTGGTAAGGGGCATGCAGGACAAAATTATGTGCTTCTACAGGTACATCAGCAATGAAAGGAAGGATAGAGAAAACACAGGCTTGATGCTGAATAGGGCAAGGGCCCTGGTGACAAAAGACACAGAAAAGACTGAGGACTGAAAAAAAAAAAGAAAATGTCATTCCTCAACTTAAGGAGGGCAGGAAGAAGGACTTGGGGAGCTACAGGGTGGTCCGTCTCACCTCAGTACCAGGGAAGGTGATGGAACAACTAATGCTGGAAAGCAATTCCAGGCACATGAAGGTGATCAGGAGTAGTTAACCTGAATTAGGGGGGACCTAATCAACGTTTATAAATATCTTAAGTACGGGATGCAGAGGGAAATGGCCAGACCCTTTTCAGTAGTCTGTGGAGACAGGACAAGGGGCAATGGCTGCAAGTTGGAACATAGGAAGTTCCTCACCAACATGCGGAAGAACTTTTTCACAGTGAGGGTGACAGAGCACTGGAATAGGCTGCCCAGGGAGGTGGTGGAGTCTCCTTCTCTGGAGATATTCAAGACTTGTCTGGACGCCTATCTGTGCAGTATGAGCTAGGTAGCCTGCTTTGGCAGGGGGGTTGGACCCAATGATCTCTCGAGGTCCCTTCTAACCCCTACAATTCTGTGATTCTGTGATTTACAAAGGGGAAATCATGCTTAACCAACTCAATGGCTTTCTAGGATGAGATGACTGGCTTGGGAGATAAAGAGAGAGTAGTGAATGTTGTTTATCTTAATTTTTGGTAACACTTTTGATGCTGTCTCAAGTATGCTCTAAATAAGTGGGCAGTCATGTTGACTGAGAACTGGTTGAACTGCCAGGCTGAATGGGTTGTCATCAGTGTTGATAATCAGGCACAATACTATCAAATTGTTGACTATTCCTTGAGGAGTTGGATGATGAGACCAAGTGTACCTTCAGCAAGTTCACAGGTGATAAAAAAACTTGGAAGAATTGCTTATAGTCCAGATCCATGCTGCCATTCAGGGGGACTTCAATAAAACATGAAATTCAACAATGTAGTATACCAAATCCTTCCCATTGGAAGGTTTAACCTCATGTAGCAGTACTAGGCACCAGTAGTAGTAAGGGAAGCAGCTTTGCAGAGAAGGACCTGGGGGTTCTGGCAGACATCAACTTGAACGTAGCCAGAGATAGGCCATCATAGCAGAAAGGACCAAAAGACTCCTGGGTTGCACTAGGCAGAACAACACCAACAGGACCAGGGAGGTGATTCTGGTGACACCCATCTAGAGTGCTGGGTCCAGTGCTGGCCTGTCTTGTACAAGAAAGATACTTGTTTACTGGAGCAAATTCAGTGAAGTGCTACAAAGATCTTTAAGAGACGGGTATCTGTTATACAGTGAGATTAAGATGCTGGGGTTGCTCAACTGGAAGAGAAGGCTCAGGGGGAGTGAATAAGGCAGAGTTGAGTTCTGCTTAGTGATGCCTGTTGACAGGACAAGAAGCTGTAGACATTAACTGAAACACAGGAAATTCCTTCTGAACATAGGAAACACTTTTTTATTGTGAGGTTAGATGAATTCTGGAACAGCAAAGCTGTACATTCTCCATGCTTGAAGACACTGAAACCTCGACTGGATAACCTGCTATCATTGACCATTATCATAGAATCATAGAATCATTAGGGTTGGAAAAGACCTCCAGGATCATCTAGTCCAACTCCCTATCTAGTCCAACTCCCTGTTGGACTCCAAAGGTGCCTTCTAAAATCAGTTGTTCTGTGATGAGAAGCTCTGAATTAACATGTTTTATTGACAGATGAGCTGCAAAACTACAATTTATTTGATTTATAATGCTTATGGCATACAAGGTGATGGTGGGCAACCCAGCCTCTTTATGAATCATGCATTCATGGTTAGAACTTGCTCACCGAAGTGCATATAAAATTCTCTTTATAAAACCAACTTCAAACGGCCTAAATAAAAAAAGGAAAATCTGTTTTACTTAACTACGGACCTGTGAAATATGAAAGAACATCCTTAACTACTCTACAGTATCTTCCTGATTATTTGGAAAATAGAAATGTTACAGAGCACAGCTCAGCATTGCGCTTAACACTGTGCTTAAATGTAAGTACATGTTCAAACCGTGTTTTAATTAATTTTCACATAGCTCAGTGGTACTGAGATACATGTATAAATGTGGAATTAAATTGTTTGCTGAAAACACATGCTCGGCATTTCTGAGACACTGTATAATCCAAGATGCTGAATAATGCTATGATTTGCAAACATGTTGCAAATATAACTGCAGGCAACCCTCTTCTATGCTAAATGGCAGTAATTTAATATGTTAATTGCAAGAAACGTTTATGCTTTATTTGAATATACTTACTTTTTTTCACTTTAAGATTCATGGTCAGTTTTAATTAATACTCTTAACAAAACTCTAAAATCCTACTTTTGCATTCTGCATGAGCATTATTTCAGAAAAAAACAAACTGAGATGGTAGCATATGTAGTTTTCCAGGCTATAAAAGTGGTTATACCTGCTAGGGATGTAAGATAACATAAGCCAGTAAGAAAAGAACACTGAAAGTATCATGTGAAGAAAACTTCTTTTTTTTTCCAGTCTAGCTGAAATTAATATAATTTGTGTAAGGGAAAAGGATTTTCATTCCCTCCGAATGTTTCAATGGAAACTGAAAACTAATAATATTTTTCCAGCAATTAAAAAAGCCTCTTAAAAAAACCCCCAAAACAACAAAAAGAAGCCACCCCAAAACTGCTCACTGGAACAATTTTTAAAAATTTTTGAAAACCAAAAACAAACATACAAACAAAAAACCCCAGGGTTTTCTCTTTTGCTGTTTGTTTGTTTGTTTGTTTGTTTTGTACAATTCTGATTCCAGGTCAGTTTTCTTGAACAGATGCACATTTTTTTGGGCAGGTGACCTGTGTGCAGTTTACACCTCCACTGCTGGTGTTTGTCTAGCAATGTTTATCTTCAGTGCCCTTGAGGAAAGCAATAGGACAGAACTATATTAATACCATGGGTTTGCTTTGCATAGAAAGCCTGGATTGTGTAGCACACAACTGCTACTAAAATTTCAGCAACTCACATGTAATCCCTTATTCTGTTTTTCCTCCAGAAGGAGTGCTAATTACACGTTAAGATAATTAGACTATAAATATCCATCCACTCAATGAGATTTTAACACCCTCGCGTATTTGATGCCATAGTCTTTGTGTCTGAGACAGTCTTTTTTTTGTTCTTTGGTTGCCTTGAACAATAAGGTACATTCACTGCCTGAGATTCTGGGAGATTTAGAAGCAGTACGATGAGGATCTGAGTGAGGAAGATGCATGTGTGTTTATGTTAACTAATCCAGCATCAGGAATTTTATCACATCTGCAGCAGAAGGCTGTTACCATATCTTCAGTTTCTCTGCCTTTTTGTGTGACACCACCTATATTCCTTCTTAATTTAAATTTTTTCAGACCCTATTATTAATTATCCCAGTGGCATCCATGGGAACCACATCAAGCCCTCAAAGACAAGCTCTTTAACTTTCATAAAACATTTAAATCCAGAGGAGCTTAACAAAATGTGTAGATGTTTTCAGATTTCTTTTAAGACTGTATTTTTCATTTAAAACTAATCCCACCTGTTGCCTGAAAAAACTTTCTAAAGTGGCCCATCTTTAAAAGTGTGTTTATGTATTTTGCAAGCATGCAAAGCTGTTTTGAGTAATTCTTAGGCTAAGCTTGACTAAAAGGAAACCTTCTGCAGGAACATAAAAAACTTTGTTTTCCGGGTAAACATAATTGTGCTCCCACAATTATATTGGTGAACAGAGGAAAACTATTGAGCTAGGTATTGCTATTAAAATTATTCATTTAAATGTGTTGTTTCCATTGTGCACAGGTGGTAAACTTATCTCACATGTTTTTTATATAAAGGCCTGAAATAATTGAACACTGGCAAACGGATTCTAATGGTGTCATTAAAATGATTGTAAACATGCCTGTTGTGGCAGATGTGTGCTTTCGTTCTGTTGATATACATTCGGATTGTTGGTCAAGATCAAACAAATGCAGACTTTTAGCATGTCAAAAATGTCTGCATTCTAACAGGTTCTGTTTGGAACTAGATCTGTTTCCTCAAGGGCCAGGATAGCTATAAAATAACCAGACTGCCTGATCAGATCCGATGTCTACTCTTATTTTCTTTGATTAGAGCAGTATTCCCCATATTCTCTGCCATCTATGGTTTCAGCTGAGCAAGAGATTATGTGTTGCATCATTCTGGTTTAAGGAAACATTTCAACAGAGTAATAAAGGTAGAGAAATATACAAAACTCAGAGCCAGGAAGCCATCAGCTTTTTCTTCTCTCTAAAAACGTTGCCCTCTGTTTAGCTGTAATTGCCAGCTTTCCAGTGATTATTTACTCTGCAACACAAGGTAACACAGGCACTGCAGTTGTTATCCACCAGGGGATAGGATGAATTTAAACACATTTGCTCAGAGCCAAATTCTCCACCCTAAAACAAAACGTGATGGACTGCTGGGAATACAGTAGAACCATGTGCTTCACTTCTGCTTGGAGCAGGAGCTGTGCTCCACAGCTACTTGTAGAGAAAAGTGTAGCTCTGCAGTTGCTCAATCCACCTTCCAGCAGAGTCGTCTGGAGTAAGACTCATGGGGAAAGAAGCCAGAGGATTTACAACCATCTGTCTGCACCCTCCTCTTGGGAAAAAGCCTGTGCAGTTGTTACATATCCCAGAGGAGGGATCCCTTCTCAGTATTTTTTCAGGCAACGCCCTGTACAAGAAAGGATTGGTTTTGCCAACCAGGTTTTAAGCTTCTCTTTATTTAGAATAATGTTCAAAATCCTTAAATGTTCATATTGTCATTTGTACTAAATCCTAGTATTTAGTCTTTAAAATTTCAGAATTAATTCAGTTCAGCTAGCCAGCAAACATTGCTGTTGTGTATGTCAGCTAACTATTTTCATCTTTGCTCAATTGCAAAAGAAAGTCTGATCTTCACTTTGTGTATGTGGCTATAGCTCTATAGGCAGTAATGGTGTCATGCCAACACATCAGCAGATGCAGCCAGTTTACAGACAGCTACAGGCATATGTCTTGGAAGTTAAGCACTTCTGTGTTGGAAATGTACTGGATTTTAGATTTGAGGCCCAAATCTCTTGTCATCAGCATCAGCGGAAGTCCAGCACAGCTTTTGAATTACGTAGGTGTAATACTGATGTGTAAGACAGGCAAATCCATTCCATACAACACAATGCATCTTTAGAAATGGTAAAAGACATACAATATCCCTTTCTTTTTAAAATACACAATGCTCTTTACCTAAAAGTACATCAAAGTCTTAGACTTCCTGACTTCTTTCGATTCTGCTGAACTGCCGGAATATAGGTTGCCTGTGGTGTTATTAGATTACTGTATTTGTACTTGCGATTTGATACATAAGCAACCAGTATCAGCACAGTATCTCTATCAAACTCAGTTAATGAAAGCATCCCCCATGTTCTCTGAACCAGATGAAACACAGAAGGTAACACAAGGAAACCTTTCTTAGCTCAATCTGAATTTCAGATCCTGAATCAAATCCTTTATTTGAGTACACCAACAGCATAGATGCAGAATAATGTCAATGCAGTTATTTTCTGTCAGTTGAACTGAATGAGAAAATGGCTTTTTATAGTGATTTCTTCTTCCTCACTTCCAAAAAACAAGTCCCAAGTTAAAAATAGCCATGCGCAAATTTAGAATGAAAACATTTACGGTTACTTGTGGCTTTTGTATTTTTCTGTTTACAGCCCGAGCTGGGGAGGGGGAAGGAAAGCTATACACTTATATATTTAGTAAATTGTTCTGGTTGAGAGGGAGTTAATGAAGTGCTCTGTACAACTTGGTGTTCAAACAGCCTTCCTGATGGGTGATGCAGGGAGTAAACCTGCACCATGGGTCAGCCCCAGCACAGTCCTGCACGCACGACACATTGCAGAGTTTGTTGAGTAGGTGGGGATAGTTTCTGCTCTGGAGCATTCAGACATGTTAGCTCTCTCCAGGAATAAGCTGAGGATTTGTCCCAATGGAGGTAAATTAGGTGAATTTTTTTATTAATCTTAGCTTGGGTTTTAAACTTTTTTTCCTAAATGAGAAATAACTTCTGATTTAAATATTTGAAGCTCTACCTGTAATAATACTAAGTAGTTTTAAAGTAATTCTCCGTATATTAACTTTCTCTCAAGTTACTGAATCTTATTTTCATTTTGTGTACAGTGCAGTACAGCTTTTTTAATAGTAAGTGTCAGACGGAGATCAACATAGCTAGAGGTACTGAGACTAGCTGCTCTACACCCATTTAACAATTCCTCCTTTATTAACAGACTAGTCTTGACTTTCAATTGCTGGTTAATGTCATGATGACTGCTTTCTAAGCAACAGTTCCAAGAGCATACCCGCATAGGGAAGGCTCCTGGCAGCAGCTGGATGATCAGGCAGCTTGCATTCTGGATTTCTTGCTTCAGCTGGGCTATGACCTCAACCAGTACTGACCCAGTGCAAAGCATGGTGTCATGTCACCTCTGTGCCTGATGCACAGTAGAGCTCTGCAATCTGGGGGCAGTTTCAGAGTGGAGCACTAGCACAGTTACTGTCCCTGAAGTAGGTGCAGGAAAAGGATGTTTGATGCAACTGCTATCCAACTGAACAGCCTGCCTGCCAGGCTGCTGAGGTAGGGTTGCTGATGCACAGTTAAGCATCTTTTCTGCTGATGCTCTAGTTAAAAGTCATTAGCATTACACTTCTGTTAGTTGTTTGTACCCTGTGTGATTGACAGCAGAGCAGGTAACAGCACTGAGAGGGGTACAGGGTGTTCTCCTCAGAACAAATCTTATCTTAGGATCTTCTTTCCTCAGAAAAATATTTCAAATTTTTGGATAAGGAAGGACTGCATCCAGGTCTCTCCACTGAAAAATCAGAGTTCGAACCATGAGGCTATTATGGCAAAATACAGCTTCTACCTTCCTATGCTCAGCTCCATGCTGCCCACAGTGTATTTGTGACACTCACGCTCCTGTGTATGGTTCCATAGGTTAGGTAGCCACACCTAACCTCTGAATCACAGACAGCCTTGAACAGGAGACAAACAGTTGTCTAGCTATATGTTCTAGAGGTGATGCTTCTAGTAAATCATATGTTAAAAGAATTTCAAAACACTTTTTGCTGGCAAAGTCAGTAAAAAAGCCAAAGTTATATTTAGAACAGTATCCACTGAAGACTTGTCATCATATGTCTTAGATTATAACTCTATTTGTCCTATTTGTGTAGTTTTTAAATAAATTTTTAAAGCAATTCTATGTCTAAAAATGGATTGCAGATTTTGACAGTTGTTACTTTTTTTTTTCCACAACGGTAGACAAGATTGCAAGAACATAACACCCATCTCTAGTGAAACAAACAATTAAGAAATAATTGAAATTGCCATTTGTAACAAGGCAATGAAGATTAGTATTTTATCTCAATTTTGGTTTTATAGGATAAAAAATACCAAGATGCACAATTTTGTGAAAAACATCAGCTGTGTATTTTTAGATATAGGAGAAATTTACACACAATTTTATGTTTAAATGTGTCACTTATTTGTCCAAGTAGTGTAACAGTAAAAATTCAGCACACTCTCTTTGAAGTAGATCTTATTCATATGAATAGAACCATTCAGCTGCTGTATGATTTTATGTATTAAGAGTCCAATCATAAAGGAAAAATAATGTATCAATTATCTACTACTAGATTAAACTTTAGGTGGTATGTGTTGTTTGTTGTGGGGATTTTTTGGTTTGGGTTTTGGGAATTGTTTTGTCATCGTGATTTTTTTAAGGAAGCAAAAGTTTACAGTCTTCAGAATTGTTTTATTTCTTTAACAGAGCTCTACACAAGCCAAAAGAGTCTCTTGGACTAGTTCTGTGGGAACTCATGTAAATTTACTTCTATCAGTAATTTAGTTTATGGAGTAAATTATTCTAACCTATTTTTTCAGGTGCATGTTATTTTTTTACTTTCAGCCTAGCCTGCTAAATATTTATAATTTGATCTTCTCTTCCATATTATAATTTTTATCAGTGTTGTTTGGTATAGATAAATTTCTGCATAATTTGGAAAGGTGAAAA
Organism: Laterallus jamaicensis coturniculus; assembly: GCA_022605575.1. Classification (NCBI taxonomy): domain Eukaryota; kingdom Metazoa; phylum Chordata; class Aves; order Gruiformes; family Rallidae; genus Laterallus; species Laterallus jamaicensis. The sequence continues at coordinate 8,201,116 of JAKCOX010000003.1, forward strand.
GATCTACAATAGTATATTGGGCATAAAAAATATCAGGCTTCAATAGGCCATACTAAACATTAATGTGCCAGTATGGGTGAAGTATCAGTGGCTAAACAAAACAGCATTTTCCCTCATGGTCACCGATATTGCAGTCTTCAAATGTCTTGAGGATGAGTCTGTTTGGTTTGTGGGCTTCCTTAGGGGCTTTTTTGGGGAGAAGGTTTGGGTTGGGTTTCTTCCCGGAATTTAGAAATCTTGGTTGTTCTAAAAATTTCTTCATGAAAAAAAAAAACCCACCTTTTTCTTATAGTGTTCTTCTACAAAACTGAACTCCACAACCTGGATTTTCATTACTGCTTTATTTGCATCACTGGAAGGCTTTTAAGAGGAATAAATTGTTAGAACAATAAACATCTGCTCCAGAGGTGCAGTAACTAGTGCTTATGCAGTTATGGGTTTGCATTTTACAGCCAGGAAGTTTAGAACCTGTCATGTGGAAATGTAACACCCTTTACATGTAGATTGCATCCTTCAAGTTAGATCTGTGACTTAAGACTCAACACTGAGCTCTGTTATGGGGGGAACATTAAGGAAACACTATAAATCTTTGGCCTGTGAACTTTTAAGGAAGACAGAAGGTGGTAATTTTGTCTCAGCACTGGATGTATATGACTGCAGAGACCTTTCTTGCACAACTAATACAATGGGATTAAACAACGTACTTAGAGGGGTTTTAAAGAACATTTAAAATTTATCCAATATAGCAAAATCTCATCACTGGATAGCTTAAAGTCAGTTACTGTCTGATAATGACCTGTACTTTACAACTGTCATGTAATAGATGAACATCTTGTTGGCATGAACATAGGATAGGGTACTTTCCCTTTTGATAAGTATCACAGAATCACAGAATTGTAGGGGTTTGAAGGGACCTTGAGAGATCATCAAGTCCAACCCCCCTGCCAAAGCAGGTTACCTAGAGCAGGTCGCACACGTAGGCGTCCAGATGGGTCTTGAATATCTCCAGAAGAGAATCCACAACCACCCTGGGCAGCCTGTTCCAGTGCTCTGCCACCCTCACCATGAAGAAGTTCTTTTCATTATTGGTGCGGAACTTCCTATGCTCCAATGTTTAATATCCATCCTTAGATTTGTTCAGATAGTGAAAATTAATAGAAAGAATGTTATTTCCATCCCAAGTTAGACAAGCTTCCTTGCAGAAAAAATCATGGCTTTATGAGCTTTAGTAATCATGGTTGGTAAATACTGACACTGAAGTAACAGGAAAGCCTCAGTGAGAAGTGAGGTCAGACTGAGCTGGGTGCTCTGCAAACATCTGAAAGCAAAGAAGGGTTGCTGTCAGACAGTGGTAAATAAATGAAAAGTCATTATGTTCCTGTATAAAGTGGATGACTCTTTTTTCAATAGGGGGAATGAAGTAGGCAAGAACCTACTTAACCTTTAAACCTCCTTTTCTTCTGAATGTTTATACCTTTATATTAAGACCACAGCCTCTAGCTATCATCCATGAAGAAAATTAAATAAAATAGAATTTTAAAAAAGAAAAAAAAAGTGTCTCTTCACAAGCAAAAAAGATCTTTGCATTTCATGAATCATGGTTATTTTCACTAAAATGACATGTAGGACAATTTTAAATTATTTTAGAAAGGTATTAATCTACGTACCCATGTAAGCCCTGTGATGGAGTTTCCCCTTTTTGGGAAACCTCCTGCTGGTGTACTCTGTGTTGTAGAGAATGGGAGCAGATGTAACGTAAACTTTTAATTTTAGGCTAGCACAAGCACAGTGGACTGAAATATTCTGGGAAAGGACACTCAAAGTTATGTAGAAGTATTTGGTGTCTTTGCCTTATACGCTCTCCATGTATAATACCCCATAATTTCCTAAAGGTTTAATTCCCCCTTTTCTGCCCCCTCACAAATTATGCACAGAAACATTTAATAAACTAAGACATGGTATGTAACCAGGACATATGGATGACACAGAAACAGCATTAAGAGGAATCTTCTGTATTGATGCTTAGTATGTGGACTTGACTTTTCAGAAGCAATGACCTCAGCCTCATTCCTCAAGACTTCTCTTCACAGTCCAAGCATTTGAGTCAAAATTACCAGGACCTAAATGCCAAACTAATCTAATTTAGTATTTTTAGCAATAGCTTGAGTCATGCTCTGAATGCTCTGCCTTGCTTCATTTAATTAAAAAAAAACAACACAGGACAAAAATAATACAAAAGCAAGGCTGCCAAAGCTCTGTAATCTGCTTGTTATCCAAGTGGGATTTGTTTACCAACTTCATTCTTTATGTAGAGTACAGTTAAGCCTTTCTCCCTTAACTTGTTTGCACTACTGTCACCTCACCCAAGCTAAAGACTGTGAAGTCTGCATTTCTTCCTACCAAAGAAGGCAAATGTTAATAATGTTACTGCTCCCAACACCCAACCACATGCAAAGCCAGATATTGGCATGTACGTTTGCATGGAAGAATTAACAAAAGAACAGCAAGACAAAAACATAGGCAAGAAGTCTAGTAGATTATTTGTTAGGCCTTATTCTCTTCTGAGTATCTAGAAGATAAGAACTCCAGTAGAAATTATCCTGAACCTCCTTAGCTAAGTGAGATTCTCATCCACTTAGTCTGGTATTGTGCATGTCATCAACCCACCACTATTTGGGAGGCAGCAAGGAAGAATTTCCCATTGAAAATTTTTTATATAACTGTTGACGAGAAAGCTTCATACACTTCTAAATATCTTCCCCTGGCTAATGTCACATACTGGAATTCGATTTAAAGCAGCATACTAACATTTTCCTCCCACATAAAGAACCAATGACCTTAAAATTAAAGAGTTCCTATTTGAATGTACAAAGTCTCATACTTACCTGCACACTTGTAATATTGGCATTCTCTAAACTTTCAGACTTAGGTTTTCTATGATAACTTTGTATAATCTGTTGAAGGAATAATTCTAATAATATTTTATTTATTTATTTCATTTCCAGTCTCAACACATTATTCTAAGCTACTGTGAGCATTTTCTACATAAATTTTGGGATTCATCTGACTTAACTTTAAATGCTTGCAATATGGACACACACATATTAACAAGTGTCAAAACTCATTTTGTAGACTGATAAAAACCCTAAACACTTCCAGAGTCATCATAGAGTCTGAGCTATTTGAAATAATGTAGTTACTAAAAGATGACTTACACCTTAAAAGTTTCTACTTCTTCCTTTTGACCATAACAGGTGTCTAAAAATGACTAGCTCAAAAGTAAATCATGAGAGAAATCTTAACAAACCATGTCTGTAGTCCAGGTTAGGGTCCACAAGACCATGTTGACAGCAGAAATATTTGCATCTAAACTACAGATTACTGAAGACTGGAAGCATATTTTGTTTTAAAATGACAGCTAAAAAGGTGTAAATCTATGTATCCGCACTTCCTGAACAGAAAATGCCACCACAGAGTAAGACCTGAATTGCACCAGTTGGCAGCAACGGCATCAGAATCTGCCTCCTCAGCATTGGGCCATGCATGTTTCACTTAGCTGAGCGGACAGAGTTCATTGGCCAAACAGCTGTTCTCCATCTTCTTTGGGGAAAAGGCAGTAGGCCAGATACTTTTCTGCACAGACTTTGAAGTAGCTTTACCACTGCTATTGGTATACATACCATAATTTGATTTAAACAATTTGTTCTTGCAAAGGGAACTGCAGCCAAATTATATGGAGCTGAGGAAAAGTAAGACAATGCCATTATGTCCTGTTGCTAAGAATGAAGAATGGTCCTGGTTGTCCTCATGCTTCAATAAAGCAATGATCTGGATCCATGCAACAACTTTATGACAAATTCTGTTACAAGCAATATAACTACATGTATAAAACTATTTGACCTTGGTGGAAATATGGATTTGATAAGAAATTTTGATATTTGGGTTCACCTCTTTTGAAAAACAAGGCCTCAGCTTAGACTAGCTATGATTGCTGAAGACATGCATTTGTCATACAGAAGAGGAAAAGGAATGTTAAGTCCAGTAAAACTTAGGATAGACAACATTGTTTAATTTTCACCACCCACTTGCTTCCTGAATTAAATAACAGGTCTGAAATCTATTTTCATCTTTGTACATCCGTGTCTGGCCCATTGGTAAATTCTCTTTGACTCAGCTCCTAAAATCCCTAAGATAGACAGAGATAAAAAGATTTTATTTTTTTTTATGTCTAATTTATTGACTAGGGAAGCCACAAAGTGAAGGAAGGTAAGTTAGAGAGCAGCCAGATTCTAAATGTAATTGCATGTGAAATACCAGGAAATATTACACAAGCATGGCATGGACTTTTCAAAGTATGGCTTTGGTTCAACTGAGATTTTTTCTGGACTCCAAATATACATGCATGTAATGCTTAAGCTCTTCTACTGAGCCACAGGTTACAGAAATAATCAGTATTATTGCTAAAGTCTTTTTTTGAACTTTTTAAAGCAAATAATATTGTAACCAAGTGGAAAAAAGCATGTGTTTCTAATGAACATGACTAAATTGCTGGCCAGAAAAACTGTATTAGAGGACCTTTCTAAATAAAAAGCCCACAGTCTAAAATCACTAGCACAGGATCTGCAGCTACCTCACTAATTGTCTTAGTAATGCCTTAATCATAAGCCCCAAGGACTGCTCTGCAGTCCTAGTGGCTGTTCATCCTCAGTTACCAAAAATATAAGGGATGGAAACCATTCTAAAAGTTGAACTTTTCTTTTAAAAAAAAAAATTACTTTTTTCCACTAATCTGGGCAAATCTCTATTCTCCAAGAACCTTGACTGTAAACATCAAAAACAGCTTTTCCAGACAGTCTCATGAACAATTACAGCTACTAACTAGACATTGACCTCACTTACTATATCACTGTATCACTTTACTATTCCAAAGCATTGTCAAGAGCCAATATGCTTGCTTTCTACCGCCATATTACTCTACAATTGCAACGTGATGATGTTATTTGAGCTATTATGATTGGTGAGTAGAGAACAAAATCCTGAGCTCTGAGTCAAACACCACTCATGAATAATGCAAGTACGTAATTATCTACTGGTTTTGGTTCAGTATTACTCACTATTTTCATCCTTCCTGTATTCCTAAAGACATAGCATGCCTATTATCTAGAGACAGGTAAGAGCTTTTATAAAACCTGATTCAATCTAAAAGATTGTTTCAGTTTTTGTCATAAAAACTTTTCACCGGTGAGATTTCCGGCTCTTGTGATTTCTCCCTGAAACACAGAGTACATTCCAATATTTTAGAAATAAGCCTTGGATTGCCAATAAAATGCATCTCAATAATTCTTAACTATCCCCTAAATATTTGAGGGAAAACTAATAAAAATCTAGGAATGTCAAACCCTTGGCAATAGAAACCTATTAATTTAGAGCAGTTTTTAAAGAATGTAAATGCAAGAAAACATATCCTCTTTTTCTGGCTATTCAACTGTCACGAACATATGCTAGTATGTTCTTCCCATTTTCAACTTTGAATGCAAATTTTTGCCTATATTGCAGTAAATATAAGTTAGACCTTTGTATTTCCCTATAGATATTGCTGAATTCTGCTCACAGGGAAAAAAAGAAAAAAAACCAAAAAATCCCCTCAACAAATAAAACCCAACCAACCAACCAACCAACCACCCAAAAAAACCCCCCATACTATTCTCATTGCAGATCTTGCACTGAAGACTTCTAGATGTTAGTAAGTACACTGCTCCTAAAGGAAAATCATAAACTCTGCCGTCATACCAATTCATCTTATACACTTCCTGGCTGGATATACTCAGTGTTTCTTTTTCTATTCTTATGACACTTCTCACCTTGAATTCACCTTCAGTCTCTGAGCATTTCCAGTCATCATCTGTATTTTGCACCCTAGTAGGTGACACTAAAATCTTTAAGAAAAATGTATAGAAAAATTGTGCTTTCAATGTTAATCTGCTTTTAATGGCATATTTGCTTTTAGCCGTCTGAAACAGTCTTCTCGGCATGATCTCCTTTTAATCTAATGCATCTGGAGAAATGGTGAAAACTTCGATCATTTGCTTTCTGAATGGATAAAGCATTCCTTGCTCATCTTCTGTGTATGTGCATTGGAGTAAACTATTCATTTCAGTTCAACCTTTTGGAAATTCCTAAGTTTCAAAATGCATTTGACTATTTGGTTAGTACTGTATCCTGCCCCATTTCTAAAGCCCCTTTGCTCACACCAAAAAGTACCATTTTTGTCCACTTCTATGAGGCAGGTTTTTCTTCCTGGGCATTCTCTGAATTGGACCTTGTTTTTAACTAAAACTCCATGACTCACTTATATTTGTGGAACATTTTTTGTCAATGTTAACCTTCTAATTCAATCCAATGAACCTTGTTTCATTTGCTTTATGGACCTTTCCTGTATTTTTCTTGGCTCAGCTTAACAAAGTGCAATCAACTGTCACACGATAAACTACTGCACATAGATAACACATTTTATAAGAAGGGAGTAGTTTAAAACTGGCTTGGTTAAGGGCTTGCTTCTCCAGTTCTGGACACTGAAATTCCAAAACATTCGGGAGTTTCTAAACAGCTAAAGAATCTTATGTCAAAATAACATGGGCAAAAATGACTGGTTTATTTAGCATGTGACTAGATACTTACAGGATAAATCAAAATGCCAAATGACTTCTGAGGTGGTGACACCCTTGATAATCAGGACTTGCCAATACATGACTAATGATCCAGTACAAACTGTGCTTGTCTCACTTTTCAGCTGTATAATGTTTTTCCACATTAGGGTTTTTTTTCTTTTTTTTTTTTTTAATTTATTTGAAGTTCTCTGTGCAAGCAGCTGTGCATAGCAGGATATATACTCCCTGGTTCTGCAGGAGTGATTTATAAAGGTATCTTACAAAGGCACATATCGCAGGACCCTTATTCAATTTTTACAGAACTTGTGCTCAGACAGATTCTTGTAGTTGTTGCATATCATTAAAAAAAATTGAAAGCATACCCATGAATTTAATTTTACATTTTTCCTTCATGCAAAGTGTATCCTTAGTTACCCTGAAGGTATTTAAATACTTATAAACATGAACAATCCTCCTGGTTGCTATCCTATCTCACCAAATCTACTTTAGATTTTAAACAATGCATTTCAGTGGTCATCTCTTTATTTAAGTTAGATGCCTGTTTAAATATGTTCCTGAAGTGTAGCCCAATTCTGTTACATGAATCAGGTAGCTAATTTGATTGATTGTATATAATAACAATTTTATTTTGATTGCCAACTAACATGTTCGAGATTAATTACCAATTTCTCTTCTCCGATTCATTATCAAAATTGTTAATGTCATCCCTTTGAGATCATTTTCAGACATGTGTTAAACATGGATTCTTGACTATCAGCACGTTGGTAGCTACTCATACGCGTCATAGTTTTGAGAGTTGCAGCGGCACACAACTCTAAAACAACTCTGTTTCATAAATGACAAGATGGAGAAACAAATTTGAAAAAAAGAAAAAAGGAAAGAATGGGCCATTAAATTACCATTTATAAACAAAATTCTCACTTTAACTGTTTCTGTGTGGAAAGCATTGCATCCATATTCATTATTTCCAGTACTGAGATGCTGATAAAGAGATAAACTAAGTGTTCTGTGCTGCTAACAAAATTTCCTTGAGAGGAAAGGTCATGGAAGAAGATACATATCTGTTCATGTAACTATTTTTTTCTGCGCAAATGAAGGTGCTTTCAGCTCAGAGACACTTTATATACAATGATGACATGTTCCTAGGACATGCTCTGACTTGGCTGTCCCTCTGTGGAGCTAGGAGTTGGATTTGATCATCCCAATGGGTCCCTTCCAACTCAGGATATTATGATTCTATGATTCTATGCAGATTCAGGGTTAGCAATGATGAAACAAGACCAAATGCTTCTGTTCAAGGGATAAACATACACCAGGCCAAGAGGACATATTCTCACTGTCCTATTGCCTGACACACTGTATACTGCAGAGCCCATCTTCAAGTGCCAAACCATCTCCTTTGATGGAGACAAACTCAGGAGCCATATTGTGAAGTAGGTTTCCAGGATCAGACTTCTACATTTAGAACCTGTCATACTCATGGGTGTGGAAAAAACAGATTTATTTTTTTTTGCCGTGGGTCGGCTAAGTCCCTTTAGCTTTTTAACCAGGATTGATTTTATTAAATTTTGGATATATGGTGGGATGGTAGGGCAGCAATTTGTGGGTTTTGGGGTATTTTTTTTCTTTTTTTTAAATTAAAAACATCTTAAAAAGTAAGAAGCTACCTCCTTGAATCTGTTTTCTTCACTACCTCCAAGAAAGGATTTCTTTTTCTGTGACAAAAAGTAGTAAAAATTGGGGAACAACAGCAAAGTCTGTATAGATTCTAACCTCTATCTTGAAAATTAAAGGAATATATAAGTAATGTTTTCTTCCATTGCTAAAACCACCCCCTCAGGAATCTGGAAAATATGTGGCTCCCCCAAAAAGTTACCTTTTATAAAATTGTAGGACATCATTAAAATTTCTGGCTTGTCCTTGAATTTTTCCAGTGTATTCCTGGCTTTGATTTACTTTGGAATAATTTTTAACCATTTTAAAATGTCCTTTTCAAGCTGGCAAAATAACAGTAAGAATGATAAAAAGTATATGGACATTTCACTGAACTGAAAGGCACTTTCCATCTTCCAAAACCTGTCTGTCAACACAGAAGAAATATGCAAAAAATGTGAGACAAACAAGCCATATGTTTTGCTTTTCATGCATCTGGCAAAAATGTGATTTCTTTTGCCATGTTTTGCCTGTGATGAGAATTTATTTCACAAAACTGACATCACATATTTTCTCTCAATTCTTTCCTAGTCTTCCTATTCACCTAAATCTGCTATCCTGCATTGTCCTCTTTCAAGTGTCCTGGTGCATTTTCTCCTACACTGAGGTCATCAACAACTCTTACCGGTCGATGGCATTGATAAAATTGCAGGAAAGTCTTTGATCCAGCAGGAAATGTAACTAGATCCCCGGGTTTAAATAGTAAGAAAACCAGTCTATATAACATGATAGGGTGGTCTATTAGTGACTTGAATAACCTAGGTATACATCTTCAGAATGTTGATTCTTTTAGGATATCTCACTTAAATATATGTACTGCCTCAATCAAAAATTATGTGCATGCTGCAAAACCAATTGAGTTCTTCAGTTTATGATGTGAGAGTTTAAAATGGATAAGGATAGTGGTGTCTTCTGGTCTTGAAATCTAATAACACATAATTCCTCTCACAGTCCTGCTGAAATATTGGATCATTCCTGATCATCTTTGGCTTGCTTCTTCTAAGATGATTTTTCTCATCTCAAGTGTAGGAATTGCTTTTTGACACACATAGTACAGTAGTAACCTATTTGCACCCTGTTTCTTATTTCATACCTGTGGTATCATAATTATTTATTAGTTTTCCTAGTACCAGTGCTCAAACTGTTCATGGACATTTTGTTTCTAGCATTTGTTTCCGTCTTTTCCAAACTGCCTTTAATTTTTCTCCTATATTCCTCTACATACAACATTTTCTTCCATTTTAATAGTCATTCCCTTGCCATGTTTTTCAGCATAAAAATATTTTCTCCTCTGAATCACCTTTTCAGGGGGCCCACAAGAAGGCTGGAGAGGGACCGTTTACAAGGGCATGGAGTGATAGAAGGGGTAATGGCTTTAAGCTGAAGGAGGCCAGATTTAGATTACATTCTAGGAAGAAATAATATACTTAATTTGAAGACTGAATTCCTTGGACAAAAATGTTTCATTTCTTGAGGTCTGGATAACATAAAAGTAGTATTTACTGTATTGATACTAGAGGTAAACAATTTCAAATATATATATATATATATTTATTTTTTTTTAGTCTGTACTACCTGAACAAATTTTGAGAAACATCACAAACTGTGAACATATAGTCATTGTACCTAAAATGCGAATTTTTAATACCAGTTAAAGTAATTGCATAGAGTGACTCTACATGGTAAAGTGAGTTATAATAGTTTCTTGGATTCAGTAGCTGGGTTACTTTAGAACTCATCTGTGATAATGTTAGTCTACTCTTATAAACTCCTATTATCCTGTTCTATATCTTCTGTTCATTCCATATGCTTGCAAAACATTCATAGTTCAGAAACTTTAGGTCGTGTACCTCTGATTTGAGCATGTTTGTAAATGTTTTTAATACCAAAACTTAAATTCAAAATTTTTTACACTATGTAACTTTTTTCCTTCAAAGCAAAAGTTTCTGGGCACTTTATCAAAAACTTAAATAAAGCAACATTTTTGAAGTGGCTATGTCTCAAATAAAATCTCTAGATAGTGTAACAAAAAGATAAGGAAAAAAATACCTGAAGAAACAAAGTGGTTTTGTTGACTGAGGTGGCACCACATGTGAAGGGTAAAATAGCTCAGGAAGTGATTTCTTTCTATGTCCCCTGTATATCATCTGCCTATTTCTGCTACATACCAAGAACCTGCATTTCTGGTGTACAAAACCGCTGGACCATTTGGTGCTATCCCAAGGGCTGAACTCAAAACCAAACCCTATTAGTTCACAGAATATCAACAAGCAGAAGTTTTTTGTGGTGGTTTGGCCCTGGCTAGAGGCCAAATGTCCACCAAAGCTGCTTGCTCACTCCCCTTTTCAGATGAAAAGGGGAGAAAATATATATTGGCAGGCTTAGGACTCGAGATAAGGACAGAGGGAATACTTCCCAATTAGTTCAATGAACAAAACAGACTCAGCACAGAATAAAAGAAAGTGATTTATTACTACTACAACCACACACCCAGTGAACCAGAGTGAGGTAATGAGAAGCAAGGCCAGAGCCCCTTACTCACACACACACACACACACACACACACACACACACACACTTCCCCTGCAGCACCATGGGGTTCCACCTATGGGAGACAGTAATCTCCACGAACTTCTCCAATGGGAATCCTCTCTACCAGGGAGTCATCTCCTCACCACAGGCCTCTCAGCAGGACTCCCTTCCACAGGTGCTGATGTTCGGGCCCAGACTCCCTGGCCTGGTCCCCCACAAAGTTGCAAGTCCCCTGGCAAACCTGCTGAGGTGTGGATCAATCTCTTCACAGGCCATAGATGTCTCTGCTCCCCATCCTTATCCATGGGCTGTGAGGGGACACCCACTCCACCATGGACTTCTCCACGAGCTGCAGGGAATCTCTCTTTCTAGCACCCAGGGAGCCTCGTTCTTTCCTCGCCCCACTTCCTTCGGGCCTGGCCTTGGTGTCTGCACAGCTTGTTACATCTTCTCACTCCCTTCTCCAGTGGCAAAATGCATCTGACTGCAGCTTTTGTTTCTCCCATGATTTTTCTCACATGATTCACCAAGGCACTGTGACCATCTCTGATTGGCTCGGCCCTGATCAACAGCAACTTGGCTGTGAATTGGCCGATGTTTACAGTCTCGGGCTTGCAGAGAGCTACTAGCTGCTGCTTGCAGAAGCTATCTCAGCAGCACTGCTATGCAAAACTGCGACACGGGTGCAATAGGTTCAATTCCTTGTTGTAATAAAATGGCATAGACTCATTGATTTCAAAGGAGGTGTGCCAGTATTTAGCAGAAGAAAAATAAATGTGACCCATCATTAATAATGGGAATACAACCATAAACTCCAGAACATTATTCTGTGGATTTTCTGATTTCTGATAGAAGTCTAAATGACCTGAAGGCTTATAGAATATCATGCTGGTATATCTCAAACATGCATCCTTTACATTCCAAAGTTTTCTTTGATAATATAAAGAGTTTGAGTAGCTAAAATCAAAAAGAAATTTTAGATACATAAATTAACAATATTCAAACACTAAATTGATGTCTGTTATAAATAAATTCATCCTGATAATTCCTCCTGAAAGAAACTTTTTTTTTTTTTCTCTTACCAACTCTTCCATAGGTAGAGTTCATTTAGTCCTAAAAGGCAGGGGAAAATTACTCTACTTTTTTGCACAGTAAAACTGTAGATATCTAGCTCAGCCTACATACTTGGTTTGTAGATGACTACATTTTGAAGGAAAGAAACCAAGGCTTAGAGCAGAAGAATGATCTCCTCACAATGATGCCAGATACTGCTCACTAAGTCATGGACAAATAAGCCTTCAAATTTAGTTGAGAAGAGGAAAATTATTTCAATTAATCGTGTCATTACCTCTACTTCTCAATATTGTAATTTTATCTTTCATGAAACTGTTGTGCTAATTGTTGCATTTATCCTTTTGATTTTAGTTTGCCTTACACATTTATTATTATTAGAAATAAAGGCCTAATCAATCAATCCTTATTGCAAGAATGCTCACAGGTCATAATCAAAACTTAGACCACATAAAATCATGTAAAATACAGCAATCATAACAGAATAGATAACATCCGACTGGAAAAAAAAGACCAGGTCTACTAGTTGGAGATAACAATGGTTGGTATTGAATATTTTCTGAATTATGTCAAGAAATATTGTTTTTTATTTCTCTCCTTTAAATTCAGCATGAAATAACCTGAAGGATTTTAAAGCGTGTATCTGAGCCATTTGTTCACATCTGTGCCCCATCCTGCAGAGTGTTTTGGGTATACACAACTGCCTAGGATTTTTTTTATTATATTTGTTTTGGAAAACCTACCCTCTATCATGGCAGTGTTACAGGAGGATCAGAACTATAATTCCACTCTATGTTGTGAAAACCAGGTGGTTAAGAACTTTCATAAATTGAAAATTTAGCTACCATTAGTTTGATTATGTTAAACACTCACATGTCCTTGTTTTCCCTACTTTTATCTCAGTAAAAGATTACACTGCTACTAAATCTGTGAACAGCCTTCATTGACAAATTTGTTGTTACCACTAGCCTGCAATGTGGACTCTAAGCATTAAATAACAAAAAGGAGTGGTGCTTTCTGTGGCCCAACGCATCTGGCATTCATGTATTCATAGCACCTTTAAGCATATTGATCTGATTTTTCTACAGCTTGCAAAGATATTTACAGTTTGAAATTTTTGCAATATTTTCCAAATGGATCATATACATGTATTTATGATAGGTATGGCATTTAGTGTCCTTTTCTTGGACAAGCAAATATGCAGAGATCTTAAAAATAAATTCAACCCCCAGGAAAACACTGTGAATGTGGGAGTACTTGGAAATATGTCTCTAAATGAGATTTAGGTATTACATTTTGGAGATGGCATGTTAGAATGTTAGAAGGGAAAAGTGGTTTCAACACCCTCCTACAAGGGTGGGTACTAGCAATTGTAGGCTATTAATATTAAACAGATTTACTTACTGAGAAGTGGAGGTTTAGTCTTCTGGATCACTCCCTAGGATGGTTTGCTTTGCTGACTGGGTGAAAGGACAAAAGTAAAATTTCACACCTTGGCCCTACTATATAAAAACCTTCATGGTAAGTGTGAACAAAAGATGTGAAGGAAGCAGGCTGGTTTTGGGGGAGGAGGGTGTGGTGCAGGGATGGGGGTTGGTTTGTGAGGATTTTTTTCCTCACAAGAAATTCTGAGCTCCATGCACAAGAGAAAGAGTTAGAGAGTAGTTTTAGATGAAAAGCTGGAGGAGTTTTGGAAAACAAAACTCCAGACAAAAGGTATGCCTTTCATCTTAGTATGTTTCAATCCACTTTCATTATACCGTTCTGGGAGTAGAATTACCCATGTCTAGAATATGTTTTGTCACTTTTTACTTTTAATATTTTAACTGTCTCAATGGTTAGGTCAATGTGTTACTCGTCGCAATGATTCAAGTAGGAAAGTGTAACGCACAAACAAATATTCATCTAATTGTAAATTATGGAGCAAAAACTGAATTGTTCTCACCAATGCTATAACTGAAGCAGAAGTGTGCTGGTTTGGGTTTGTTTTTTTTTTTTCATAAAAGTCGAGTGTACACAAATAGCAATTAAGGTTAAAGATTTTTTTATTTTATCAAGATAAAAGCTGTTTTTCGTATGATATCCACCATGAAATATTGTCTAACAGTTTCATAATAGCTGATTGTCAAAAGAGGATTTTTTTTTAATTTGTAAATGTGACTTTTTTCAATATGTACTGTATTTTTACTAAACTAACAAAAGAAGAGCCACATCTGTGACAGGAGTGCTAAACTCAATAGCAATAAGCATTGCTAGGGGACAGAGATTCTCCTTAAATTTCCAGAAAATGTTGATTGGTTGCAAAACTTAGGATGAAAAGGATAAAAAGATATTTATCTTAGGTATTCCACTTCTCTCTCATTTAAAATGCAAGTTTCATATACATTTTATTATGCAATGATTTGGCTTTATTTTAAGAAATCGAAATTGTGTTCACCTAACTGGTTTTCAGTGATTTGTTAGAATCACAGAATCACAGAACATTAGGAGTTGGAAGGGACCTCAAAAGATCATCTAGTCCACCCCCCTGCCAGAGCAGGATGACCTATACTAAATCACTTCAAAATCAATTTTGAATGTCGCCAGAGAAGGAGACTCCACAACCTTTCTGAGCATCCTGTCCCAGTGCTCCATCAGCCTCACAGTGAAAGTTTTTTTCCTTACATTCACATAGAACTTCCTATGGAGCAACTAGAAAACCCATTTTAAAAACTCTGTCATCAAATATGGCTTCAAGTTGGATAGAAAGTCTGAGCTTTGCTATTAATTCTCTAGCTATAAATACTTATTGCAATTTTCCTTGTTTGAACAGAAAATTTCCCTTGGTGCCACCTTCTCTGCTCTAAGCTTCCCAGCTCAAGCAGCCAGTGGATTAACATGCAATTTTGTTGTGCAGCCTACTTTCAGTATTGGTATCTTACACTTAGTGAAAAACATTTAATATTAGCACTACGATTCTTCCAGTTTTAAACAAAATGAAAGTAAACAAAATGACCAAAACCCAGAATCCCTCCTTGTAAGGAAGAGAGGTTAGGACCTAAACTTTGGATTTTTGCAGACTCTGAAACCCAGGTGGACTAAAGTTCATCTTGGGTTGGTGCCAGTTCCAAAAGGATAAAAATAATTTAGTGTTCCTTCTTGTCTCATCTGAAGTTATTTCTCATCATGCAGGTTCTAGGTTATGAGATTTCTCCTGTTCAGGTTCTTTCAGGAATCACTCTTCCTGTGATGCACTGTGTAAGTTGGATAGTTGGAAGAAAGGCATTATTTCCTACTTAGGCACTTTAGCAAAAATTCACAGTCAAAATATCCTGCGTAGGTTAACCAGTCTTTGCCATAAATTTGATTCAGTCATTCTTTGATCACTTCCCATCTTGCTCTGGGAAAGTGTTCTGGACAGAAGGTCCTTCAAATCTTCCCTGTATCATATCTCTCATGCTTAGGATCAGTAAATAATATCACCGCTAAGGAAAGAACATTACTATTTTAGGTACATAGTAACAATACTACTCTTTGTTTCTGTTCATGTGTCATGTTCTCTTAAGAAATATGACTGGGTCAGATTAATCTCCCTGGGTAGAAAAATATTTCCTTCCTTGGAAAGCATTCAGTTGATTTAGAGGAGACAAATTTTCAGACTTAAACTTGGTCAGCAAAGAGTAGAAAATCGCAGAAAAGTTCAGTACAGCTGAGTGAGAGACCTTGCTGAGAGGAGCAACAGAGACAACCAGGCATCAGAAATGAGGAAAGAAACCTCCCCAGGGCCATAAAGAGCTGTGCCAATTTTGCTGCAACTCAAAGCTACTGAGCTGGCTAGAAGTGAAAAGCATCCCTGCAGAGACACAGTAGAGAGTTGTATATAAACCCTTTTCTATTGTGTTTGCCTGAGTTATGATGAGCTGTATTTATGGAGTTGTCCTAATGTGTATTCTAATTAAATCTGCCTTCAGTTTAAAAGTCTTTCAGACTCCTTTGGTGAGTCCGCTGCAAAGGAACTGTCTATGCATATCTACCTCAAAGCATTAACCGACTCCGAGTGCTTTCAAAATGTCAGAGGCTCTTACCATCATAGCTCTGACATAGCTTTTGTGCAAGAATAACTGTAGGCTGTATAGGCATGCATAGATGTTTTGGTTACGTACATAGGTGTCTGTGTGTGGGCATATAAAGATGTTCAGCCTTAATTAGGTGAACTCCCTTGATTCAAGATAGCCTAGCTGTAACAGCAGAAATCTCAATGCAGACCATTTTACTCTGTTTTTTAGATGGCAGACAAGTCTTGTGCAACTAGTTATGATTTAAATACAACCATACATTTTTTCTTTTCTATACACAAATCCACAGATGAGAAGACACTAGTCTTGTATAAGAAATATTGTCTTTTACCATGCTGTTTTCACTCTAAGCAATACAAACACAGTTACACGTGGTTTCTATTTTTTTCTTTTTCTTTTGTTTTTTTAATGGTTCTAGAAGATTGTATCCTGTGGAATTATACTCACATTACTGAGATAACCTTGTGTATGCATGCACAGAATTTGCAATACAGTTAGGCTTCACAGTCCTAGTACCCTAATGATATTCTGTATTCATAATGTCATAGTAGCAGGGGGTGGTAGTAGTGGGTGACTGTTACATGAATGATCTATTTATCTGGTTTGAATTTTGCTTTAACTATTTGTTCACAGTAAATCAAGCATTCTTAGCCAACCTCATTCAGCATACTTGGGCGGAGAGCCAGATTCCACCATGCTTTTTCACTGAGTAGTACCTGATAGTCCAGTTAACCCTTTGCAAGCGGTGGTACTAGTTGCCTAGGTAGGGACTACCTAAAGCGTGATTAAGGTCTGTAAGATTCAACTCTATAAGAACAGCAAATGGCAACTAGGAATAGTATTTCAAGAGTCTAAAATAAGTTAATTTCTGATCAAATCACTTAAATTTCCTTTACACCAACAAAAAGAAGCAGGGATATCCAAAGACTGATTTGCCTTTTTCTAAAAAAGGCATCTATGTCTCTGAAAGAGCTTACTTTGTTGTAGAGGAAGAGCAACTAGCTCAGACTTAAATATCAATGTCTGATGGCTAAAATTTTGAGAGGTATATCCTACCCTAAGACATATCTCTTTGGGACTAATGCATTCATTGAAGAGCGCCAAGTTGGTGGCACAAAGACGGCAACAGCTATAAAAAGGCTCCTTATGTTTTCTTTAAGATTGCTACATTTTCCATGGTTTATATTGTTATTTTTAGTCTATGAATGTATGCAACACATCACAATGCTGTACAAATATATTGGATCAAATCTTTTGAAGGAAAATGCCTGCAATCACTTCTGTGCCCCTTCCTCTAAATTAGCATCTGTGACCCAGCTGCATAAGCAGTTTTTCTGGCCAGGATTGAAGACTCCTTCCCACTACCCTCATTGTGTTTTTTATGGAGCACAGCCATTTAGCATGTGCTGTACTTCTTTTTCAAGGGTTGGGCCCAAAGCCTTTGACAAATTTTGCATTTGCAATTGATTTGCTCCCTCCTGGGCTTGAGAATAAAAAGCAATGGATAATGTCTCAGGATCAGACTTTTCATGATGAAATAATAAGGGTTGGATGAACTGACAGCTTTTCTCAATGTTCTATAATGCTCATTAAGTTAGACATTGTTTTGATTTTTTAGTGAAAAACTCATTTGCAAGGACTATAATCAGAATAAAAAGAATTGGATGAGACAGATAAGTATAGTAGCACTATTATCCTGGAGCAGACGAAGGAACCTACCATCTCTCCTAGACAACACAGAAAATTCATTTTTATAATGGAAATAGAAGTTCTTTTCATTTAAACTCCAGCTGTTTTGTTGGATTCATGCTCTAGCAAGTATCAGTTAAACTTTGTTCTTTCTTTTGGGAATGAAACTAAAGTTACTTTCAATCTCAGTGTTTCACAGTCTTTTGCAATGAAACTAACAATTAACTCTAATGTCCCACGGACCAGCTGTGAAATGAAGACCCCATGGCACTTTTAAGAAGAATAGGTGAGTTAGTTCCAGTGTAGTTTTCATAATTATGCTCTCTGATTTGAACTAACTTAACATTGAGCTTTAAAAACAATTTTTCTTCACTTACTTCAAACTGCTGTGCCATGCTTCTCTTTTGCAGAACAGTCTCTGCCAGTGACGGACCAAGAGAGAATGAGTAAAGCTGTCTAAACTATGCATGCTGAAAAAAAAACCCAAACAAATATATCAGAACTTCTCACTAAACTTTTCGTAAATTTATATAATGTTTGCATAAAATAAGCTTATAATTTAAGTATAGGCACTTCAGTATAAGGATCATCTGTCCAGTGCTTATGAGCTATGAACATATGCTATGAGCATTTTTACCTCATTATCTACTGGATCAGAATTTTTCATGCATTTAAACAGCCTATCTCTCAGAGAGTACTGGTCAACCTGGTTCTAACAAAGTGAAAATTTCATACCCTCATCTCAATTAATTAGGTATCAGATATGCTTCACTGTTCTGTAAGTTGTACTTCAGATTCTGCATCATTCTGCAGTTGTAGTGGGCCAGAACTGAAATCTTGGAAAAATAAAAATGACAGTCATAAAAGGTTATGCTTTTCCAAAAGAACAAACCAAGCTGAAACCAGTTTCTCATCTAAGTGAAAGTACAGAGGTATAACTCAAACTAAACCCAGGGTGTTTCATTCACTACTGTATAGAATACTTCATTTCTTTCCTTTTAAACTTATTTTTAAATGTAATGAAATTAATATTATCTTTCTACATCTCTCAGTTGTCTCGGATAGCAAAAAAATATGTTATGTAAAGAATAAACACATGCTAGGTTGCTCTGGCAAAAAAAGTCAACTGAGTGGAATGAGTGTCTGAATTAAACTCTTCCGGGAAAATATTGTGGCCTGCATCATAGGTGAAGTGCTAAACTCTGCTGGAAGACATACACTGCATATATCCTTCTGCATTCCTTTTATGGCCTCAGACTCTAGAGAATTTGTTATTACATCATTACAAGTCATATTTTATGTTTTAAATATTTATAATATTTTATTGAGGCTTAATCTTCAGTTAGGACACAGGGACAATTTTATATGCCTCCATTTTCACAGCGTTATGTACACAGACTAGGCCTTCAGGGCAAGTTTTATTGTGCCAGTGTAACATATGTTCCCAATAGGTAAGTGACACATGAAAGGAAAGGAATGTGATTTAATGTTTCAATTTTATTGCTTGCAATTTAACATATGGCAGTGAAGAAGATACAATCAATAAAGCTACATGAATGTGAAAGCACACAATAAAAGATTTCTCAAAAGGAAGGTCTGATTTAAAGTTTTATGGAATTTAACTAGTCAAATAATTCAACACAAAAATTGTATTTACGGTCTTGGGCTCACTCATTAATGGTGAGTTGCTAGTGCATGTTTAATGATTTCGTAGACTTCTTCCGAAACTCTTGTGCAGATTTTGTCCCTCTCCCATTTCCATTGCACTCATATAAAGAAATTGCAATACAAGTCAACAGTGCATTTCTATCATTGGATTTCTTTTTTTCCCCCTCTGGAAATTATATTAAAAAAATATTATTTTTTTTTTTGTGTGCAAGAGAATCAAATTCTAAGTTCCAAATATACAAATTGTAAAGTTTTATGGCAAAAAATATTATGGAGATCCAGAAATGAAAATTTTTTAAAAAAGGTTTTCGAGCTACAAAATTTTTTCCCAAAGTAATTTCACTTTTAATAAGTAGAAAAATGCATCTGATTTAGTGTGTCTAGTTTTACTGAAAAACGTATAATGAAAATCAGAAAGTCTCCATTTTGTTTCCTAAAAATAACTAATTTTTTTTTTAATTTGAATCCCCAGTGGTTTTTTCCCAGACAAAGTATCTTAGAGAGAAACTGCCATTTTAATGAAAAAGATATATTTTCTATGAGATAATAAACGTAAGAAAAAAAAATTAGCTTTGTAATCGGTACAGCATAAGAGTTCTACTAAGAGTTTATTAAATAGGCCTAAAGCCAAAACAATTTCATTTTCTTCTTGGACTTGAATTCAAATATTTAGAAACAAAATTTGAATTCCATGTTGATGATCTTAGAGACTTAAAATATTTTATAACCACTTACATGCAGTCAGCATAAAAAAGACTGAAATTCCTCATAGAAACACTACTGGTTTTTTTACCACAAGATTAGATGAATATGACAAAAACACTATTTAGACACCTTCAAGGATAATGAGAATGGACATCTAACCCACACTCTGGCTTCAATCTGGTGACTTGTGTTTTGATCTTGTCCTGGGTTTGGATGTGCAATGCAACCTTGCATTGATGTGCGACCTTGCACAGACAGCATAAATTGGATGCTTAAAGTTTTGTTTTCCTACTGCTAACCATCCAATTCTGAATTCTTTTAATCTGGTATCTTTTGTTTGACACTTTCTAGATATAATGCATAAACAACACCTCCAGGTCTCATATTGTTCTTTCTTTGATTTAGATTCATATAGGTCCATAGATATCAACAAATGATTTAGTTTCAGCTTCAGTTTATTATCCTTAACTAATCATAGAATCATAGAATGGTTAGGGTTGGAAAGGACCTCAAAGATCGAGTTCCAACACTCCTGCCATGGACAGGGACACCTCTCACTAGACCAGGCTGCTCAAGACCCCATCCAACCCAGCTTCAAACACCTCCGGGGTGGGAGAGGATCTACCACCTCCCTGGGTAATCTGTGCCAGTGCTTCACCACCCTTGTAATGAAGACTTTATTCCTAATATCCAATCTAAATCTACCCCCTTCTAATTTAAAACCATTCCCCCTCATCCTATCATTCATGCCTTTCTAAAAAGTCTCTTCCCAGATTTCTTTTAGGCAACCCGATTCTTAATATATTGTTATTAATATCAAGGAACTTTGATTAAAAAAAAACTTATGTACATGAGATGACTTGGGAAAATTCTTCAGGAATTACCTGACTAGCTTAGTACTAAGAATTAATAAAAGCTTCCAGTTTGTAAGAGAGAAGACCTGAAAATATGATGTGGACACCCACTGAAAGATATTTATGAGTTTGGTTTGTGGGGTTTTATTCCCTATTATATTTTTGTTGTTGTAGTCATACAGACTAGTTTCTAGATAACTATGAAATTATAGTAGTTTTGTTTATTTCACATGACAACATATAAAAAAGTGTGCATCATTCTTGTTAGGGTGAATTGTGGATAACTGACCATCATGGAATCAGTTTATATCAGATCAAAGAATCACAGAATTATAGGGGTCGGAAAAGACCTCTGGGGATCATCTAATCTGATTGTTGTTCATATTACCACCATAACCACGTTATATCCTGTACACTTATCACAACTGAATTGGTAGACTTCAAATTTTTAAAAAGGAAAAATGAATTGCATTCAAAATAAAGCAAGGATTATCACAAAAGATATCATGTGATATATCAGACAAATTTCTGTATCAGAAATCCAGTTAAAAACAAATTTCGGAAAGTTATGGATATAAACTAAACTACCACCAGGCTTCTAGGAGTTGAGCACTGGGAAACTAAAGGCAAAAATGAAGTTTCTTCATGGGAGTCACATATGTCATAAATTCCACAATTTGGCTTATGTTTTTACCAAATAAATCAGACTGCTGGTAATATGGTATCTCAGGGGAGGATGGAAATTGATTGTGCAAAAAATATCATTCAGAGCTGAAAAATGCAGTTTCAAGTTATAATTCTCAGAGAAATCATAAGGTGTACATATACCAGTGACAAAAGGGATAAAATTAGTAAATTATCAAGCATTTTTTTCGTGTGTCTGAAGTTCATTAAGTTTTATTCATCAGGAGAAATGAAAGGAAAATCTTTATTTGCGCTTCTTTAACTTAGATGTTAGGTACCAGATCTGCTAGCTTGTTACCAGCCTCAAGAATTACCTTCTTGTCTAAAACAGGGATTTTCTTCATAAATCTTCACAAACATGTTCATCAATTTTCACACTGAGTCACCTAGAAACTTGCAGGTTTCAGCCTGGTGATCATGCAGGTATTAGACAAAAGCCTATCTAAATCACACTAGGGTCTTGGCATATGTGGAATTTAGAAACAAGATAAGCATTGAACATACATGTAATGTTCAGTGAACGTGAAGCTTCTTCATGCGTGGTATAACCTGAATCTGTGCAGATATGCCACTGTGATCTCTGAATGCCTTGAAAAGCCTCTTCTGTGACTGTGCTGAACACATGGTACCTATTTGCTTTGTTGTCACATTTTATGGATCGTGAAGCTCCTTCGGATATGGCTTGTAATAAAAGTTCTATTTAAGAGATGATTGTAATTTTATGTGTGTGTATATATATATGTATATACATACACACAGGGAGAGAAAAGACATTTGTTAGACATCATCTGCCTTCATGTGTACAGTCCCTGTCATTATGACACGAAGGATTATTGAAAGCATTTCTAAAACCTGTGGGAGAATGGCAAAACTGCCAGGAATTTCCATGAGGTTCCTGTTGCAGCATATCACTTCCTTTCTATCTTCCATGCTGAGCTGACACAAAGGCTGCCGTATTCATTCATCCTCTTCTATCTTCTAAATCTTGCTTTGTTTACCTTTGCCACAGTGTTGGGAGGTGGGATATGAAATGTGTTCAGCACCAAGAGAGAGGCATTGTAGGCATATACACCTCCTACAAACCGATGCAGCTGGAGAACTAGACCCATAAAACTGTACTGTGTGGGTGCCTTATGGGAAAAGATTCCATAATCTGTGAAGCATTTGATCCATAGTTAAAATATCTCTTCTACACTTACTACTAAAGATGAAAATTCCTTGCAAGGTAGCATTATTTATTTATTTATTTAAGTTCTTCATTCATGTGTTTCAGGCAACCAAAGAAAACCAGAGTGAAACTTTATTCAAATAAATATAATTTGGTTTTGCCTAAACAAATGCCTGCTCCATTTCTGAGCAAATCCCATGTGACAAGTTTTATGTCACTGTGTATCTACATCATTTTCTGGCTAGCTAAATTCTCCAGCTATTAGCTAAAAATAAGTCCACTGCACCATGGTAACTGCCTAGTGTTGTAAAGAATGTTGCTTTTGAGATTTTAAATGGCCAGCAGCAAAACCCACCAGGTCTTCTTTACAGTAATATAATTGAAGCAAAGACATCTGCATATTTACGATCAATTCTCTGTCTTTCTTATGATAAATAAATTTGGAAGTCTCCTTTCAGTAGGTTATTGTACTCACCCCTATGTGTCTTTGAACATTGCTTCCCAAAAATTATGAGTTTCAGTAAAAGCCTGACCCAGCTTCACATGCTGGCAACCTGAAAAAGCAAAGGCAAAGAATGAGTTATTTCATTACAAACATCCGTACACGACTGGCTTTGTAAGGTTTATCAAGGAAAATGGCTGAAAATCAAAGCCCCCAACAATTTGGTCACCAGCTCCAACATGCTGAGTGCTTGATAGCTCCTGTGAAAGTGCCCAGTATGTCCAACCAAAAACCACCTCAACTATTCACCACATGTGACCAAAGCCACAACTATGGGAAACAGTTTTAGAGAAATTCTTTTCAATACCCTCCCTTTTCCACAGCTCTTGCCAACCTTCTACACAGTAGGATCCCTGGAAACAAGCTCAAAACCCTCTCCTTCCTGACACATCCATGATGAACAGCTGCAACTCCTTAGCCACTGAGAGCAGCTGCCTTGAGCTGTGCCATTGAAATAATCCAAAAAGACAGCAAAAAATTGGAGATACATTATTGAGGGTATGGTTAGTGGCCTTCGTGCATCAACTAGATGGGTGGCTTCCTATTTGTATTGCTGAGGCTGTTGGAAATCATGCGCGAAACACAAGCCTGATTCTTTTTTCACTGTTTTCACTCTGGAATTTTTTCTCAGTAAGGAGAAACAGAAGACCAAACGTGATTATAGTACTCCCTTCTCTTCCTCCCTGGTTAAATTCTTCACTGATAGCATTATTAAACTTTTACTGCCTTGAAGGGGAGTCAGGCTGAATCCAAGACACTAGTTTCTGGTCATAGTTATAAGAGTTCCATGCTATCTGATGATATATGAAGTTCATATATCATCAAGAAGAGGCTCATTAACCTGTATTTCTGTCTAGGCTAATTGGTAGGTGGCTGAGAATCTGGCTATGTTAACTGAGAAGATCACTTCATAAACATTGTGCTCCTTCCAGCACCTGAGGTAGCTCAAAGAGGACACTGCATTGTTGTGTTGGTATATTCTACATCTGATTATGTTATTATTTGTTTTTTGGGTAAAAAAGAAACACTTGAAAGCAGCTTACATAGCTGCCCTGCACTCTGCTTTGCGCTCCACAACGTATCATGACAGGCTTAAGCCTGCACACTATGTTTCGTGAAACTTGTAGTTGGCTGGTTGCTTCCTGAGAGGCCTATAGCAATTCCTACCACCAACATTGCAAGGAAATAAAAGACAACTTTGTGGAAAAAAAAAAAAAAAGAAAAAAAAAAAGATAAAGTTATTTGTAAAAAAACGTGCCTCACAGTGTTCTATTCATGGCACAAAATCATCCATCTGGGAAACTCTTGCATGATTATTACTTGAAAACATTCTTCTTATCTGATCAAGTGTTTCTTAGGAATTTCTTCATAGACTGGGATCATGAAATGGTTTTAGAAAGACATGATGCTGCCTGGTGCTGAGAATTGCAAACCCAATCCAGAAAAGTGCTTGGCTTTAAACTAGCAGAACTCCTTTATTAACACATGAAGGGTATCCTGATTTCAGGAGTTAAGCAAGGACTTAAGCAATTTTAGTTTGTGTCAATTTCCTATTTCTGTGAAGCAGGCAAGAGTTTTCAGCATATTTTCCACAGTATCTTTTACCCGTTGTTTCTGGCAAAAGAGAATGTAATCTTTTGCCATTCCACTTTCCTCTTGAACATCATGTAGGATAAAATATCACACTGTATACAATTAATTTGCTCTTCAGTTGCTAAATTGCTTAGTCTTAAAAAATCTTTCAAGTTTTTCTCTAGCAGGTTCAAGTGGGAATGGGCCAACTTACTCACAGTGTAAAGCTGGCAGTGTGAAGTAAAAAAAAAAACAAACTAGTCCTATTTCTTCAGAGTGTAGGTACTACCACAATATAACTTCCCAAGAAATTGTCACAAGGAAATAAGATGAACACAGGGTTTTGTTCGCTTTAGGGTTTTTTTAAGTTTTCATAAGAGGAAGACATATTTGAGTCTTTGGCATATACTGAAATATTTATTGGCAAATTGGGATAATCAAGAGTTGGCAGTTGGAAGATCAAGAATTTTTAATTTTAGTAAATTAGCGAAAGTACCTTTTCTTTGCTTTGACTCCACTAGGGTATTAGCTCTTTATCTGCACCACATGCTAATAACTACCAAATTGTGCAGTAAATTAAAGTAGACTCATAATTTGTCCTGATCTCAAAACCAAAAATATTGCAAAAATAAGTTCAGGCGAACAGGCTTTCTTCAGGATCAATATGGCAGAAAGAAAACCTAAGAGGTTCTTTGATGTGTAAATGTACAATGACATTTTTAAAATGTGCACTGACTTTTTAAGGGTAAGCATGCACAGTGAATATGAAAGAACCAGACACATCTATTAGGGTAGTGTGAACCAGTGTTTGACTGGTAGTGAATGCTAGATTTAGGCACAGGCTCATATACTTCATTAGGAAACCAGTAATTCTGCTTGTTAAGCTGAAGGTAAAGAAAAAAATCTATTTGCTGCATCTGAGTTGCAAGATGAAAGCATGGAATTCATGATTAACTATGAATCTGTCTTCGATAAGAGACAGCAAGCAATAACTTGTTCTCACCATGCATAACACCTTCCAGACAAGAAATTCACAATGGTCTGTAAAATTAGGGTATCTTCCTAACACTTCAAAAAATAATTTTGTTTCTAAGAGTTATTATTTTAATTTCAAAGTTGAAAAATCAAAGCAAAAACTGGTTGCAACTCAATCTTTTCTGCCAATAGTTCCCTAAATTATTCTTGTTTGTCAGTCTTAAAGTTTTATTCTAGCACCTGTCAGAATAGTATACAAGCTCCTTCCAAGCTAACTGGTAATGTTGGGTGTATTTCAGTTAGACAACTACAATTAGTACCTAACTAAGTAGAAATAATCTGTGGTTGTTCATTACTATGCAGTTAGGACATACTTTAAAGTACCTACATTTACATTTAGAAATCTGATGGAGTGCAAGCAAAAAAGGAAACTTTTGGGAGTGTCTCAAAGCATCTGAATCTGCAATGAACAAGTACAAGAAAGCAGGTAACCATGTGTAGAATTATATGAATGGAGCATTAGAAATGTTTGCAAATGTTTGCAATTGCAAAAATTAAAATTTATGATCAAGTATATATTTCATACTCTGTTTTGATAGAGGACACAAAGAATGAAAAAACAAAGTTGTTTTTGACATTGCATTTTCAGTATTACACTTGAATACTAAGTTGAATTCTATTTATTAATACTTATTGTGGTTATATTTCTATGATGACGGTCTGGATCAAATGAACGTTATTACAAACAGGTACATTTTTGGCAAATTTATAGCAGAAGATCTTTCCTGTTCAAAGAAACTAACAATTTCTTGCACTATGAAATGGGAGACCTAGCTACTGGAACCAGACAGTGGAATCCAAGCTGCTGATCCAGATAATAATTTCTAACAACCTCCTAACACTTCTTAACCTTTCATAAGTAATAAAAGAATAAGTAAAATTTTAGACATTCTGGGGGGTTATCTTGCAGTATGAATTGTTATGGGTCAATTATGTTAATTTTTTTTGAGAAATAATGTTAATATTTTCATAGATGCACGTACATATGTACATACATACATAAAATTAATGTAGATTTGTATAAAATGTATTTCTTACAATATTGAAAGTAGTTGCAGTTTGAGCCTTAAGTAGTCATTTATTTTTGCTTACGGTGAGGTCAAATGGATAAATGTTCGTTCCTGTATTTTTACACATATGTATATATTAGAATTGGAAACTACATAAAAACATAAATATGTGCATACAAGCATGTATATGCTCATTCCATATGAGGTCCAGACATGCCAGGGCTTGAAATATTTTATTCAGGAAAGATTTGCAGCATGGGATCTGTATTTTTTTTTCCTCTGACAAGGTTGCTTCCCCAGCCTGTGCAAACTCTTGGCTTCACAGGCACCCATGGAAACACGTGTAGCTATTTGTGACTACAGTGGGAATCATTTTCCTCTGGGCAAACAGATTTTTGACTAGAGATGGACATCAGCTATACAGATCAGATCCAAATAAGGATTTAAGAAGGTTGAAACTTCCACTTACTGAATGTTAGATCCAGGATTTTAATTTAACCCATTACAAAGATAGGGACTTTTTATGAAATACATGTACTGATCCATCTGGATGTTATTTGCATCTGTGATTTAGTTAAGGGTCTCATTTACATTTTATATTTGAATTCAAGAAACTTTAAAACACTCAGCTAAGTACCATTGGGATGGCAAAACCATTCCACTGGAATAGTGTAAAAAGGCAGACTGCAACAAAATTATAAAATCATTAAAATTGTTTATGCCATTACAGTGAAAGGTTTTATGAAAATCAGAAAGAAAAAAGACCATATCAGAACAAAAGCCGCCTATAAAACATGATGCAGTACATATTTTCTAGGTATGGTGGGTGACTTTTGAAACCTTTGGATAGTAAAACATGTCTTTTATTTCTAGAAAAAAGACTAATACTTTCCTCCAAGTTTTTCTGTGGATGAATGCAAAACATAATCAATCTAACTTTTCAGTTGCTCATGAGGACAGTAATGATTTTTTTTGTTGTTGTTATTCTGCACAAAACCAGACATCATTGTGTGTTATAAAAACTATTTTTGTCTGGAGTCCAGGGGCTATTTTATTAAATGCTGAAACAGGGAAAACTATATAGGGAGAATAATTTTAACATATACAAAGATTTATCCCACTAGAGAGGAGGAGGATGATAATACCTAGATTTTCAACAGCAGGGCTTACTTTCCTTCATCATCATAAAGATTAATATTTGTGTCCCCATTTTACAGGAGTATCTAAAACCAAGAAAAATGAGTCCTAATTATGTTATGAAAATTGTCTCTAACGCTGAGCTTAAATATAACCATAGCTTGTGTATCATGTGATGAAATCTTCAGCATTGTTCTTTAACTTTGCTTATTCTTAGGCACTGTCAGTAAAAAGATTTAAAGTCACATTTACTATATAATTTACTGCTACAATAAAAGGTACTAGTTAATTCCTGGAAAAAACCTAGCATATTGAAGGCTAATTCTATAAATTCAGTGAACCATACAATCAAACTTTTCCAGGAGTGGCCTCAAGAACATGACGATCACGTGATACAACATGGCAGTTCCCAGCAATTGTGTAGCTACTGAGACAAAAGGACAACCTGTGGTTTGCAGTAGCAGGCTTATGTCTTGCAAAACAGCTTGGTGTGACTCATGAGATACTATTCCAAATCTAGTCTAAACGTGTAACTTAACACAACAGAAGTATTTTTTTCAGTGCAAAATGTCTGTGCATATCAACTATGGGCATCCTATCCTACTTAAGTCCCATGAATATCCCTTCTGTATAACAGGAGCACATTGTAACTGGTGAGATGTACACTGCCTTCGGATTCTTTCTGAGATTAAAAGTATCCCAGACATACATAGATGATTATCCATACTTGTAGCTATTACATTAGATTTACAGCATAAAACTTTGATTGCATGAGTTTTCATAATATCAATATTGAAGTTGGAGATATCCTATAGAGATCTTTGTGGGAACAGACAAGTATTTAAAAGAAATAAAGAATATACTTTCAGTAGGATGATTCATAAAATATAAGGATAATAGAAAAGATAGTGCATGAACTCAGAGCAAAATTATGGTTTCGTCTCCAAAGATATTGGCATCTTAATAGAAGAAATACTACAGATGAGATGGTCCAAGGAAACAATGAAGAAATACTAATTAGTATGACCAGTGGTAACAACCTGCTACAGAAAATATTGGTTGTATGTAGAATAGCAATTTTTAACAGCTCTTAGTTATGAATATAATTGTTCTCAGGAAAAACAAAACAAAGCAAAACAAAAACCAAAAAACCGCCACAAACCAACAGAAAAAAATCCACCAAAAAAACCATGTATGGATGACATTTACATAAGAAAGAAAAGAATTAACCACGGCATATAACTTCTACAAGTTCTTACTTTACTTCACTTACCATACATTGAACTTCTTAACAGGCTTTTCTCTCATACCTAATTTGATAGAAATTTTATTTGTCTCATGCCTAAATGAACAAGTGCACTGTAGATGAATTTCCTTTTGCGTAACTTAGAAGTGATTCGGTTCAATAGGTTTGTCTTTGTGTATTAGTTTTATAGCAGAGCAATGAGATTATCTAAATTTTCATGACAGTTATTCCAGCAAGTTTTTATGCAGTGAATGAACACAATTAGGAGGTACAGTTATGAAAAACACTGGGTAAACCTGCAGACAAAATCAATGGACACTTCCTTTTCCCATTGCAAACTATGCACAATGGGTTAAAATCACAAGAGATCAGTGTGCAGAAAGGATGTTGCATCATTACCTGACTGAATTCCCAACAGAAATAATGTCAAGATGAAGAGGAATGTGGGGAAGAATAAGTTAGAAAAGTCAGAGATTAAATCATTCCCGCCCCCCTTTCAGGCATTTAATGAAGACAGTGAAGATAGAAGAGCAGTTACTGCAGGAGATTTCTGCTAACGTGAAATAGTTATCTCCAGAAAGGAACTGAGGTGGACTGTCTATGTCTGTTCATCAGTTACAGAAGTTTCATGAGAAGATGTGGACATCTATCTTAGACTAAGGTGAAGACTGAATGCTTGGTGACATGAATCTGGATAATGATTTCTTATGGGTCTGTGACATGAAGAGCAGGAAATGCTCTTCTGGGCTGAGAGTTGAGGTATTCCTTTTATGCAGTATCAGCACATTAGCAAGAAATAGACATCTGATGTTCATTATTTTATTGCAGGATTTTTTACAAATAAATAAAGAAAATTATTTTGTATGTCATGCTGTATCCTCCAATGTTCTTGCTTAGAACAAGAGTCTGAGGAAGGATTTGGTTTAGTCTCAGAATGTCCTAGGGATCAAAGGCTTGAAGCAAAGCTCTGTTAACATTTTTGAAGCAACTTGGGCATTAATCACAGTGTTCTCCACCAAGTGGTTACTATACATGATAGGGGATGCGCAAAAGAGAAGGACGTAGGGGTGTTGGTTTACTGCCGACTGAATATGGTCATCAGTGTGCCCAGATCTCCAGGAAAGCCAATGGCATCCTGGCTTGTATCAGAAATAGTGTGGCCAGTAGGCCCAGGGATGTGATTTTGCCCCTGTACTCAGCATTGGTGAGGCCGCACCTCAAGTGCTGTGTCCAGTTCTGGGCTCCTCACCATAAGAAGGACATTGAGGTCCTTGAACAAGTCCAGAGAAGGGCAACCAGGCTGGTGAAGGGGCTGGAAGGTAAATCATATAAAGAGCAGCTGAGGGAGATGGGAATATTTTGCCTGGAGAAGAGGAGGCTGAGGGGAGACCTTATCACTGCCTATAACTACCTGAAGGGAGGTTGTTGAGAAGTGGGCGATGGTCTCTTCAGCCAAATAATAGGAGATAGGACAAGGGGACGTGGAACAAAACTGTGGCAGGTTCAGATTAGATGTTAGGAAAAAAATTTTTACTGAAAGAGTTGTCGGGGCCTGGAACAGGCTGCCCAGGGATGTGGTTTAAACACATCCCTGGATGTCTTTAAAAAAGGGTAGATCAGGTACTTAGGGATATGGTTTAGCATAGGACAGGAACGGTTGGACTTGATGATCTTCAAAGGTCTTTTCCAACCTTGTGATTCTTCAATTCTGTGAACCGAGTGAGGGTAGGACGCCTGTTGTCAGCTTGTGGAACTGGCCAAGCATTGCTGCAGTGACACAAATTCAGAGGGACCTTGGAGAAATTAAACATGACCATACATTTTAGGAATGACTAAGTGGGAGTAGGGTGTTTAACCACACCCACCCTCTGTATTTGAAGTCGCCAAGCTGAAGACACCCAAAAAACCAAAGAATGAGCCACCTTATTCAAATAGTTCAGTAAAGCTTTAAATTCCTTGACTTTCATTTCAGCTGAAAGACCAACAAATTCTTACTAGCTTGTGAGCTAAAGCAATAAAAACACCTCTGCAACAGGCAGATTTTTGGAAGTGATGCTTGTTTCTTTTATTATACTTAAAATGCAATTGTTCCAGGCACAAACAAGCTCACAGTGTTGCAGTTGACCGCTTTTAATAACATAGCCTGGTCTCAGTATTTTAAGGGTACTGTGGCACAAATAGAGCTGTTGCTATGACTCTTTCCCACTTGCTGCAAGGTTTGGTGTTCTCATTCTGAGACCCCATGACTCAAAGCACTTCAAGGAAGCTGAGATGGTTTCGTGGGGCCCCATGAAGACTGAATGTCTGACCTTCATGTCCAGGTTGCTGATGAGGATTTCATCACCTCTGCCACACAGGGTGCATCCACTCTGACTTGCACTCACTTCCAATCCCCAGGTGACTGGCAAGGCTGAGCTCTGTATATCACAGGGTAAAGTGTGTAGAGCTGCTTTTCCATCTTCTGAGAGACATTGCCCTGTGCTTGGCTGTGTGGCTCTCAGCATGGGCAGAGAGGGAACGACAGAGTATAAGATCATCTAAAACAGGGCTGCCATCAGATATGTGTTCATTGCCAGAGTGTGTTACTCCTAGCACAGCAGCTTGTACAGCTGCTTGGACAAACTGCCGTCCCATCTACAGTTTTGGGGGACTTTTCTGGGAGATGTGTAAAACTCCACCAGGGAAAATAAACCTCTGCATTATTCAGAGAGGAAGTGTGCCTTTTAGTTAAACTCTCCTGACCTGAACTAAGCTTTGATTTCAGCCTTGTTCAGTTGGCTCTGATATTTTGCTTAGCAGACCAAGAAGCTGATTTCTTTCGGATACCTCTTTTAGGAAACCTCATCCCCATCTGAGATGAAATTAGTGTTTGAAATCTAGCTTTAAAACAGAACAGCCATTGCCCAACTTAATTGCAATGACAAAGCTCTCGAAAAAAAAAAGTTTCTTGTTGCAGACCTCCTATTGCCAGACAAATTTCAGTGACTTTGCAACCCCAAAAGGAATTTATCTAGGAAAATGTATTTATTGGCGCAAAGAAGGACAGAAAATAGCCATTATTTACTCTGCATCATCACATAGACCAACATTATAGCTAACTATAATATTCAATTTCTGCTGAATGGAGGAAGAAGTTGATTAGGCAGCAGAATGAGGTGCAGTAGAAATACCGGTTCCTCATGTGTTTCAACCAGTTAAAAGGTTTCAGTAGGGAAAGGTGAAATAAGTCAATCAGCTGTTTACTTTCTGATTCCTTCAGATGATAGCATAATGCTTTTGTGCATTAGTGGTTAAGATGCCAGAGACTTTAGTAGTCAAACAATATCAACATAAAGAACAAACAAACCAATAATCAGACACTGTAGTTTGTTTCCTTATTTTTATATTATCTTTTTCTTTTACAACTGCATAGCCACACCCAGGAAAGTAGCAATTATATCCAGAACCCAAAGAGGTCCATCATAACATGAAAATGTTGTGACATCATAGTCCTTGGTTAAGGAAATTATAATGATGGCAGAGGTTAAAGCCACCACAGTGTAGAACAGGCAAGGGAAGAGGAAAACCTCAGAGAAGAGTTATTTGCTCAAAAATGCACAAAAGTTTTCTGTTTTGAGGGAGAGTTTTCAAAAGGTAAGTCACCTTGTTTTTACAATGCTTCTTTGCATGGGGATGTTTTTGTAGAAGTTTTTTAATTGATCTAGGTTTAAAACCACTCATGGGTGAGGTGGAAGAGAGGAAATAATGAGAAACAAATTCAGTGGAAAAACAAGTGTTGATGGTGTGACTAGGCAATGAGGTAAATTTATGAACTGATTTGATCATGGATATTAGCACCTCCTTTCCTTCCAGTGTGAGTCAGAGTGAACATAAACATCACAGTTATATGGAAAAATGTACCCCTGTGGGGAAAAAGAAGAGAAAAAGGAAAAAAAAAGTTTTACAAGGGGTTTTTTGTTGTGGGGGTTTTTTTGGGTTTTTTTAATGTTTACTAAGAAAAGAAAACCAAACAGGTGTCCCATTTCTGTTTAGGCTAGAAGAAATAAATCAGCATTAAACACAGTGTGTGACACACCAATAAATTTCTAAGTTAAATGCAAGGTTATTGGGGTTACTCTTTCTATTAAGATATCAGTGAGACAGGATCCACTATCGTGTGAACTATATTATGATAGGACAAAAGCACTCAGGGACTCACATTTACTAACTTTTTAATGTTTTTCAACTCACATAGGAAATGTACTTCTTTACCAAACTTGAAACAATATAACATTTTCACATGCAAATTTACATCACATATTTTTGTCTTTTCCTGTAGAAATAGAAAAGACAGCTTTTTGTTAGTGGTAGTAATGCATAACATTTGTCATGAGACAGTATTTTTCTAAGAGAGCAATTCATGGAACATTTCACCTCCAGAAATTATATGAAGTGATTGCTATTTCAATGATGGATTAGATATTCAATTTTCCTTTCATTTTTAAAGAAATAAATCTAATTTTGTAAGTTTCAAACACATTGATCATTTCACTATGAGTTCCTCAGCCAAATCCTAGATTTTCTTCGTTTCAGCCATGTGTTCGTTCCTCTGTGCTGTATAACAATCTTGTTTTTGTAAGTTCATTGGAGCTGGCAGATAACTAAGAGAGCCTGAAATCCAAAGCAGAGTCAAAATTTACTTTATACCCATGACTAATGTCAAATCTGAACTCTATCTAATAGAAATATTGAGTAACCTCATGTTAATCTCTTCTTGATGCCAGCTATGACTAGCTGTAATAGCTGAGGTCAGATCACTATCCCCGATGTATATATTCTCCTCCCACAGAGTTTTCCTTGGTAGGGAAATATATATGGAGGAAGAATCCCACTTCTAGTTCAGGCTGGCCTGATACACTAAAGTTAAAAACATTATGCACACCCTGTCATTTAAAAGTCTTTGGCTCGTGGCTTGCAGGAATGCAGCAGGGCTTAATTATTAAATCAGTAAACATTTATTCTCCAGATACTTTCATCTATGCATATATTCTAAGATTTTCTTGATTCATCAATGTTTTAAATATAAAAAGTAGATAAGCATGTGGGCAGTAGAATATGCTATGAATATTTTTATTGTCTTAACCTGTGTGAGGATTTCCCTGAAAACATGTTCTTAGAAAGAGAACAAGCAGACCCAGCTATGACTAGAATTTTCTTCATAAGGGCAGAAAATTCTATGATGTAAATATTGCTTTTATTGTACAGATGTGCTGTAACAAAGAAAAATGCATGCAATATTATAGTTTCTCTACTATAAAATGAAAAAAGTTACAATAAAAGAAGACTAATCCTTAGCCTGTGTTGTATAAACCTAAAGAAATGGTAATCAACCTTGATGCGTGACTAAGGCACACATCTGTCTATATGATTTATGACAGAACACAATCAGAAATAAACTGTCCTTTTTAAAAAAAAAAAATCCTCCCTGTAAGAGGATATTTTGTTCTACAATGAAGCATAGCATTTTTTGGTTTTGTATTTTCTTTTCCACTAAGCCTTTTAAGCGTTTTTACACATCTACGAAACCTTGTTTCTTACCAGTAATTATAGAAATCCTTATCAGTCTCTTCTGTATAGCACCTTAGGGTTGTTCTTGCTGCAGAGAAGTGGTTTAACTGGTTGTATTTCTAAAGAAGGAACAGCCTTCTTCTGAAAAACCCCATTACAATTCTAAAGTAAATGTCAAGGAGATTAAGTCTTTTATTTTTCTATTCAAGAGATTAGTTTATGTGAATAGTGAATATTATTATTATTGTTGTTGTTATTATTACTATTTACTCCTTTGTCTTGAACAAGACATTTCTAAGGGCTAAATAGAGCTTCAGCTTCGTCAAAATTTACAATAAAAGTACCAGCCTTAATAAAGACAACATGGACAGTATCAGTAATGGAACTTGATTTAGACCATCTAATTAAACTAATGTAAGCAGCTGAGTTGTCACCAGCAGATTAAATTTCTTTAATGCAAATACAGCCTGTGCCCAAAGCAGTAAGCTTTTAGGTAAGACTCTGCATTCTTTTTTTTTCACAATAGGCTTGGTTATAATATCACTTGAGTTAGAACAGATGGGCTTGAAACATTTGCACTGAACTCAATGACAAGATTTCCACTATCTCCAAGTCTATAAGATTAAGTCATTTAAGACTATGTTTTCCAATAGCCTGAACTCCTATTATTGACATAATTCGAGATGAAATGGTCAGAATTAAAAGGTCCAACCTTGTAATTCTGTGAATCTATGAATATCTGTGAGTTGAAACATCTTTTATTGATCACAGAATCACAGAGTTGTAGGGGTTGGAAGGGACCTCGAGAGATCATTGGGTCCAACCCCCCTGCCAAAGCAGGCTCCCTAGCTCATACTACACAGATAGGTGTCCAGATGAGTCTTGAATATCTCCAGAGAAGGAGACTCCACCACCTCCCTGGGCAGCCTATTCCAGTGCTCTGTCACCCTTACTGTGAAAAAGTTCTTCCGTGTGTTGGTGTGGAACTTCCTGTGCTCCAATTTGCAGCCATTGCCCCTTGTCCTGTCTCCACTGACCAAAGAAAAGGGGCAGGCTAATTCCCCCTGCACCCCATACTTAAGATATTTAGAAACATTGGTTAGGTCCCCCTCAGTCTTCTTTTCTCCAGGCTGAACAGCCCCAGGTCTCTCAGCCTTTCCTCATAGGATAGATGTTCCAGGCCCTTAATCATCTTCGTAGCTCTTCTCTGGACTCTCTCCAGGAGATCCCTGTCTTTTTTATACCAGGGAGCCCAGAACTGGACACAATACTCCAGGTGGGGCCTGACCAAGGCAGAGTAGAGGGGGAGGATCACTTCTTTCGACCTGCACGCCACACTCCTCCTGATGCACCCCAGGATCCCATTGGCTCTCTTAGCCACCAGGGCACACTGTTGACTCATAGCCAACCTATCGTCAACCAGGACCCCCAGGTCCTTCTCCACAGAGCTCTTCTCCAACTGGTCATCCCCGAGCCTGTACTGATACATGTGGTTGTTCCTCCCCAGGTGCAAGACTTTACACTTGCTTTTGTTGAATTTCATCTGGTTTCTCCCTGCCCAGCTCTCCAGCCTGTACAGGTCTCACTGGATGGCAGCGCAGTGTTCCTGCGTGTCAGCCACCCCTCCCAGCTTTGTATCATCGGCGTACTGGCTGAGGGTGGATGCTATTCCCTCATCAAGGTCGTCAATGAAGATATCAAACAGGACTGGACCCAACACTGAGATTCTGCTCCACCGATCATGGCTCTCTGAGCTCAGTCCAACAGCCAGTTCTCGACCCACCTCACTGTCCACTCATCTATCCCATACTCCTCAGCTTTTCTATCAGGATGTCATGGGAGACAGTATCGAAAGCCTTGTTGAAGTCAAGGTAGATGACATCCACTGCTCTCCCTCCATCCACCCAGCCAGTGATGAGATCATAGAAGGCTATGAGATTGGTCGAGCACGATCTTCCCTTGGTGAAACCATGCTGACTACTCCTCATGACCTTCTTCTCTTCCAGTTGCTTGGTGATGGCGTCCAGAACAAGCTGCTCCATAACTTTTCCAGGGACAGAAGTGAGGCTGACTGGCCTACAGTTGCTAGGATCCTCCTTCTTGCCCTTTTTAAAGACCGGAGTGATATTGGCTATCTTCCAGTCCTCAGGCACTTCTCCTGTTCGCCAAGACCTGTCAAAGATGATAAGAGAATGGCTCAGCAATCACTTCCGCCAGCTCCCTCATCACACGTGGATGCATCCCATCCGGGCCCATGGATTTGTGTGCATTAATCCCTTTGAGCCGCTCCTGGACCTCCCCTACCTCAACTAGAGGGAAGTTCTTTGTTCCCCAAACACTCCTATTTTCATCCAGGATCTGTGGGTCCCGAGGGGCCTTTGGAGTGAAGACCGAGGCAAAGAAGGCATTTATTATCTCCACCTTCTCATCATCCCCCGTTACCAGGACACGCACCTTATTCAGCAAGAGACCTACATTATCCCTGGTATCCTCTTACTATTCACATACCTAAAAAAACTCTTTTTATTGCCCTTTATGTCCCTTGCCAGTTTCTTTTCCAGGTTGGCTTTAGCCTTCCTAGTCGCATCCCTACAGGCCCTGACAACATGCCTATATTCTTCCCAGGTGCTCAGACCCTCTTTCCACAGTTCATAAACCTTTTGCTTCCCTTTGAGTTTACTCATGAGCTCCATGCTCATCCACACAGGTCTTCTGCCTCTCTTTCCCAATTTCTTACTCAAAGGGATGCACCTGTCCTGTGCTTGGAAGAAGTGCTGTTTAAATGTTAGCCAGCTCTCACAGGCCCCCTTTCCTTCTAGCAGCATAGCCCACAGGGTAGCTCCTAATAGGTTGCAGAGGAAATCAAAGTTAGCTTTTCCAAAATTCAGGGTAGCTATCCTGCTTTTTGGCTTGCTTCCTCCACCCAGGATATTGAACTCTATCATTTTGTGGTCACTTTGTCCTAAGCTGCCCCCGACCTTCACTTCCCTAACAAGCCCATCCTTGTTAGTAAGAACAAGGTCCAGCACCCGCCCTCCCCTTGTAGGTTCCTGCACCATCTGTAGCAGGAAATTGTCTTCTACACATCGCAGAAATTGTCTGGACTGCATACGACTGGCCGTATTGTTTGCCCAGCAAATATCTGGATAACTGAAGTCCCCCATAAGGACAAGCACCTGGGATCTCGAGTCTACTTCTAGTTGCTTATAGAAAGAACTATCAGCCCACTCCTCTTGATCAGGGGGTCTATAGTACACACCCACAACAGTGTCACTCATACTAGCATGACCCTTGATTTTTACCCACAATCTTTCCCCAGGTGGAGCTCAATACATTCCAGCTGCTTTCTGATATAAAGAGCAACTCCTCCACCTCGCCACCCTAGCCTGTCTTTCCTGAAAAGCACATAGCCATCCATGACAGCGTGCCAGTCATCCAAGCTGTCCCACCACATATCTGTGATTGCAATGAGATCGTGGCCGTGCAACTGCACGAAGATCTCTAATTCTTCCTGTTTCTTTCCCATGCTACGCACCTTTGCATAAAGGCATTTTAATGGGGCAGCAGGTGCAGGTATCTTCAACAACTCTTCGTGACAGCAGAATATTTCTCTGAGTTGAAAAAACCCAAACAAACAACAACCTGCACAACGATTCATTTAGGAGCTTATAATTTAAATAATTTTAATCATTAATAATTTTATTAATTTTAGGAGCTTATTATTTAGGGAGCTTATAAGCAGGAGGGGATTCAACTTTTTAAAAGTATACACAATGGCAGGACAAGGGGGAATGGATTAAAACTAAAGGAAGGAAGGTTTAGATTAGATATTAGAGGGAAGTTTTTTACAGAAAGAGTGGTGAGGTGCTGGAACAGGCTGCCCAGAGAAGTAGTGGGTGCCCCGTCCCTGGAAGTGTTGAAGGCCAGGTTGGATGGGGCCCTGGGCAACCTTGTGTAGATCCAGGCCTGAGGTTGGTGGCCCTGCCTGTGGCAGGGGGGTTGGAGCTCTATGATCTTTGGGGTCCCTTCCAACCCACGCCATTCTATGATTCTATGATTCTAATTTAAAATAGTTCATCCTTTCTCCACTGTTGTTATTTCTTTACATCTGTAATGAACAACTTTCAAAGGTATATCTCACCAAGTCAAATTACGTTACTAGATCTTGCTGGAACTGCCAAACTAGCTGGTGGGGTCTATTATGCAAGAGTCTCCCATGCAGAATTTCTGGATCCCTGCCTCAGGGAGGAAGCAAATTGTGCTTACGTATTTGTCACATTTAATGACCTTTTCAGAAGGAAATCGCATGTCCTGTGACATCTATCAGCAGGAAAACTGGCTTAATAGAGAAAGGGAAGTTCTTGCATCAGTGAGAACAGAGTAGTCAGTTACTAATTCTACAGTCATGCCAAAGTTATGTGATGAGGTTTATGCAATAGTGTATTTTGATGGGCCTAGAGGAAGCTTAACAAGAGTAGGAGGCATGGGAGATAGATTCATTCACTGCCTCTGCTATTAGTCAAAAACCTTATAGTATTACTTTATGTTAATCTACAGCTTTATCTGCTTTTGCATTTCTTTCATCCCAGAAACTTTATCTCAGAGCAATTAAAAATGTCATAAACAATCTTGCACATTGAAAAAATGTGGTTGCTACACTTCATGGAATTTTATTTCTAAGGCATAACCCAAAAGACATCAAAATAGAATATTTATCACAGTAAATGGTTTGTCTTTATGAGGCAAAAAATAAATTTAAAAGATCTGAGCAAAAAAAACACAGGTAAATTTAGATACTCCCTATCCTGCTGAAATCTGCAGTAGCAGAAGGTTTCTACTTCTTTCTCAAAACCCCAGTATTTGTTAGTATACTGAAATAGAATTAAATTTATACCAGAATGACTCTATTTCTCTCCCAAATACCAGAAAAAAATAACCTCCAGAGGTTATTTAGAGGTTATTTAAGAGGGCAGAAGTGGTTACATATCTACATAGTGAAGATGTAGTCAATGACAGTAGTGCATGGTTAACATGAAGCAGAGGCAAAGAGTTTAAAAATACGGATCACACAAAGAATGCCAGATTCTTCAACTACTAAATTGCTCAAGTGTAAGGCTGGGCTCCTGCTAATCTTAGAATATCAAATATCTTTGAGACCTCTGCTCAAAGGTAAAAGCCTATTCCAAAGCCTAATACATTCAATTTAGACTCTCTGCTAATACAAGAAACTTTCAGTTGTGCCTCACCTCCATAGTAACCTTGAGTCAGTTAGTTCAGGGATTGAAACTCCATCATTCCACTGACTTTGAAGCAGAATTGGGAAACACACAGTGTTTCGTCATAACAGTCTAAGGAGGACAGAATGCAGGTCCTCTTGGACTCAAATACAGTATCTTGCTTCTGTGCCTCTGGGCCTCAATGGTAACCATAGGCTACTTTTTTCAAGGATTTTTTTAAAACTTTTTTTTTTTTTTAATAATGAGCATAAACCCCTGGTTTTTTATTCTTAGAAGACCACCCATAAGGTTTTTCTCTTTCACTTTTCCAAAGCTGTTTTTCATTGGGAATAATATGTTTGCCCTTATATGTACCAGCCAGGAAAGGCTTTCATTAATAAGGCCAGTTCTGAAAATGCCTGCATTCATTTTCACCAATAATTTCAAAGACAGAGAAATGTTTCTACATCTCTTTCTCTGCTGGTGGGATTCCAAAATTTTATTCTCACAGCGTAATACGACTTCTGAGAATGTTTATGACAACTGGAGACCACAAAACCAAACTGACAAGAATTAATTGTACTTTGTCCAAACACAAGCACAGACTTTGCCTGCCTATGAGTCTGATTTTGAAAAGTCACATTTTCAGAAATGCACCTTTGAAGATCTCAGGGCAGTAAAAATGATATTTACAATAACATGCCATTTCTCCATTAAAAGAACACTCTCTCTCAAAGGGTATCACTCATCATACAATTATTATGTCTGGGATAAAGTTTATCTCTGTGCAGAGCACAAAAATATGATTTAGAGAACTTTTCAATCCTGGTTGCAGCTTATCTCAAGGCTTTGTGACAAACAGTACTAGCATTGGGTCAAAGTCAGTCAAACATGACCTCTTAGGACTACTTTCTTACACAAATATTGATGTTTAATATCAATGAGGAATATCTTTACTCACATATCTGGCTTTGTGTGATAGGATATAATTTTGAGATGAGCCTGTCCAAAACTTTTCCTAGAGTAAGACAAAAGATCCACCTTCAAAATTGGTTTTGATTAATAAAAAAAAAAACAACCAAAACCTAACACACATACCAAAAAAGTCCTAAACGAAACCAAAAATCCAAATCTCAGAGATAGCTTGGAGATCTTAGGTGAAGGAAATTAAAATAGTATGATCTGAAATCTCCATCTTGTCCACTATAGTTTTCATATCAAGTTCCTGTTCCAAATAATTTCTGGGATTCCTGCTACCTGGACAAACCTCATTTTCCATTGATGCACTGTGTTTGTTCTCTAATTTGCTCAGCAGTGTCTATCCATGCCACTAGCTCAGTTCTCACATTCACTCTTCCTTTATAAAGCCAGGGAGGTTCTCCCAGCTGGTTGCATGGATATGGATGTCCTCATCTGCTCTCAGGAAAATGCAATTCTTCCTTTCTGAGGGCCCTGTCTCATCTCAAGCTCAGTAGTTCATAGAATGTGAGCTGATGGAATTATATCTTACCTATCACTAAGACCTTTCTGTCATATATTTTATATAACATATAATAATCATAGAGTGCAAAGAAAAGTTTAAACATGGAATCATGAAGAGTTGTTTCATCTGAATTTATTTGAAGTCTCTCTAAGCCCATTAATCAAAGTAACCACCCAAACTAACACTTCATATGCGGAGTATTCCACAAACAAAACTTAGTAAACCATGCATGAAATATCTGCCTAACTTAAAATTCCTGTATGTCTGCAAAAGCTCATAGTTCAACATTTTCTTTCAAAATTGGACTTTCAAGTGAATAGAAGCTAATCATATTCACCAAAGATCCCACTCTGCTCACTCTCTCTTCCTTTTGTCTTGTAAGAAATAATAAAATAATCTGATTTTTCTATTAGATTTTTTTCTTTTTCATAGGACATTTAACAGGGTGGTCTACCCCTTTCAATCTTAAAGCAGTTGTTTGGAGAGCAAGGGAGGTAGGGCTGGACTCTGCCGGTATTTGATTATCAGAGCCAGCTGGAAAAGGGTCAAATGGTGCCTATAAAGGACTGAGAAACCTCAGCTGTAAAAAACAGCAGGAGGTAGTTTGGCTTCTGTGATTGGCCCTAAAGTAGGGGGAGCATACAAGAAAAAACAGTGAGGATCCTACAAATTGTTTAGTAAAGAACAGTTTTCCTTTCTGAACACATGTGTGTATATATATGCGGGTGGGTTGCTTGGTCTTCTCATCACTGTATCTGAGCCATAAAATATTTGAGGAAAATGTCTGAAAGGGATACAAGAATGTTGTCAGTTCTTCCTTGCCTGGAGAGATGGAGTAGTAAATCTGATTAGAATCAGTGGTAGTCATTCTATTTATGATTGGGATGTTTGGATGGCACTTCATATGCATAAGAAAGAAATGCATGCACCTGCAATAGGGATTTCAGATGAGATAAATAATGTTGAGTGCTTGAGAAACTTAAAAAAGCCTGATGTTTGATTTTGGTTTTTTAGTGTATTTTCTGAGATGCTAAATCAGGTTAAAAAGCAGGGGGAAAAAAAATCCTTGATACTAAATCATTTAATACACATTATGTTTTTGTGGCTTAACGATAAACTGGATGTCCTTCACATCTGAAGTTAAAAAGCATAGCCTCTTTAACACACAGTTTTAATCAGACACT
The DNA here is from genome assembly GCA_022605575.1 of Laterallus jamaicensis coturniculus. Lineage (NCBI taxonomy): Eukaryota > Metazoa > Chordata > Aves > Gruiformes > Rallidae > Laterallus > Laterallus jamaicensis. The sequence goes on from JAKCOX010000003.1 coordinate 8,243,855, forward strand.
TTAGTATGGAGAATGCTTCTCTGTCCAGATGATAAAACACTAAAAATACAGCTGACTCCACATTTCTAGGAGGTGTTGATAGAACTTTAACAGAATAATATATTAATATCCTTCTAATTCGTCTATAACTAATTTTCTACTATAATTAAGAATGTTTTCTTCAGCTGTTGTGTTTTAACTTCAATAGTTTATTAATGTGCATACATATCACAGAAAGCAGCAAAACTGAATTGAAAGGGGTTTTTTTAATTAGACTTTTTTTGGTTTTGCGTTTGATTTTTTGGGTTGGTTTGTTGGGTTGGGGTTTTTTTTTTGGAAGAAAAAAACCAAAAAAGCCCAAAACCCAACACATTTTCCAGGGAGAACTTGATTAACAGGATGTTCACAGAACTAGTGTCATGATTAATAAAGCTCTAGGAGAATTAGAATGCTAAACCTGTTTAATACTCCTAGGACACTCTTAGTTGTCTTCCCAAATAATTGATTAAGATCCAATTAAGAAAAGATAAAAATGAAAAAATCCATAGAGGTATTTTTTTATGCATTCTGTCTCAATTTAATTTTTAATGGCCTGTGCTAGCCTCTACAGACCTAGTTCTGATAAATTTGGCATGTTTGGGTCTTGCTTCCATAGCCTGCTGAAATGTCTTACACTTCCTACTCTGAGATTTGTTCAAGTTTCAATACAAGACAGAGTAAGGTCGGAAATTTGTCTTTAGCCTGAAAAGGAGAACACTGGGATTAAAAAAAAACCAAAAACCAACCAACCAAAAAAAAAAAACCCCAACCAAACCCAAAACCCATACCCTTGGAGAGCAAATCAGCAGCTATTGTCGGTTTAAAAAACATGAGGAAAAAAGTAAAGAAAAACCCTGATGAAATTTGTTCACTTTAGCAGATAAGGTAATTTATTTCATTTTAAATCTTTGACAATCTAGGTTACGGAAGATCAAGTCTTGTATTTTTAAGAGATTAAAACTTTTTTTCTAATTATTTTAATTGTGCATGCTGGCTTCTATCTGACAGCTGAAACAGGCAAGTTCACAACGCGGTTTCTTCCACTGTTGGATGAAGTTTGTTTCTGCCAGTTCCTTAAAATTCAAGGTCACACTTTTTGCAATACATTTATACAAAAACTTTTTGCAATACATTTATACAAGAAAAGTATCCTACAATCTCATCTGCTTTTTCCTTATTTAAAAAAATTATTTAGCATAGTCTCTTCTGTGTCAATCACGCTTTGGAAGCCAGAGCACTTCAGTGAAATTATAAATCATGATCCAAATATAGAAGCCTTTCTTTTAAAAAAGAAAAAACTTATACTCACATGTAACAGCAAGACCTTGCATAATTTTACATGAGAAGGTCACTAAGTTACTTGCCAAGGAATGTTAGGCATTGTGCAAGCACATATTAAAACACAAGATGTATCTTCCAAATCTAGGGTCCCATAGCATCTGCCATCAAAAAATACAACAACATTAACCAACACAGTCCATGTGTTCCAAACAGAAATCTTTCAGTTGAGATAGTGAAATAAATTGACTGTGACCAGACAGTATAATCCTAGTATGGCTTGATTAGTCGTGGATAAATTCGACATAGAGAATTTACATAGGGATTTTTCTCTGTTCATCTGTAGCCCTTTCCCTCTTTACCATCTCTTGATGTGTTCTAGGTGTGTTCTATGTGGGTTCTAAGTCGCAGAGCAGGACACTGCATCCCAGGGTTTTCATGCTCATGTGTCAGGGCATCAGCCAGCAGTGCATTTGTCATATGACCAGTGGAAGTTATGTGCCAGTGCCTGAAAGGTCCAATTACATAAGTAAAGTTCTTGTTGACAAATTGTAGAAAGTTTTAAACATTTTAAGTTGGCTTGTTTTCTTGCACCTTTGCAGGAAATAAATATATGAATGTATACATAAATAAAGGAGCAGGCTGGATGGAGAAAGGGACAGCTGTTTAGTCTGAGATTAGTGTAGGATGGTGGATTATCTCATCTCTATTTTTCCAGTTGAAAGAGCAAGGCTTCTTTGAAGCTGTAGTTCAGGTGCTCTGAGCTACTTCAGTGTGAACTTTCTGGTCATCTTCCCTTGGCTGGAGTTAGCCTTTGTGAATGCCCACATGTGCATCTGAGCAGACCTGTGAGGGTCAAACAGCCTGACTTGTGTGTTACAGCATTCACCTAACATCAGATCAGGCTCCCTGGCACGTGCTCCTGCTTGCTGCCTTTTTGCCATAGGGTTATTTGTGCGATGCTCCATGCAATTCATACGGCATTACAAACCTGTATGTCCCCACCCTCAAATAAATATTTCCTTCCCATTCCCCTTTTTCTAAGCAAGATTAACTGCATGCACCAAAGCAAAACCATGCCATAATGTTCCGAATAGTGAAACTAATTTGGTTCAAAGCCTTATGTCTAGGCTTACCTTTATAAGGAGATGTAACTTCATTTAAATGAAAATTTATGCTTTTGGAGGCTTGGGGTGGGGTGTTGGGTTTGTTGGGTTTTTTTCTATGAATGAGACAATCTTTAAAAATTTCAGTTGCAAATCAAGATGACTTCAATACAGTGGAAAGGCTGATACTGTATACAAGAGCAATATAACTGTGTTTCATCACAGTCCCCTACCATGCACTTTTCCAAATCATATTGAATTTAGGATGTTCCCTGTTACATATTCAAGGCTTTAAAGCAATGTTATGGAAATTGATTATGTTCTTATTTTCTTTTCAAATCATGAAGCTAAGCTTCCCCCCTCTACCATAAATCAGTTGTATTTTTCAAATATAAAATTGTTTTCCTCTAGGAGGATTGAAAGAAACATCAATCAAACTGGATAATTTTGCTTTGACCATTACACAGTTGTGCCTGTGCAAGGTAAGCAATTTGCTGTTGTTGAGATTTTTTGGTTTGTTTTTTTAAACATGTATTTAAAAAAAAGTTAAATCCACGTGTTTGTTCCTCTTTGTTTCCTGGTAATGGAGAATTCTGTGAAAATTAGCATGTCCCCTCAAGATCCTAACTAGTACTTGAAAGTCTATGTAAAGGATTAGAATGTTAGTTGTAATTAATTTTCTATTAAAACTTCAGCTATAAATTCATATAGGCAGCCAATTTGATGGAGAGAGATCAATGAAACACAGAATTTTGGGTGTTGGAAGGGACCTCAGGAGATCATCAAGTCCAGCCCCCCTGCCAAAGCAGGATGCTTAGGGCAGATCACACCGATATGCATCCAGACGGGTCTTGAATATCTCCAGAGAAGGAGATTCCACAACCCCCCTGGGCAGCCTGTCTCAGTGCTCCATCATCCTTAACTGTGAAAAAGTCCTTCCACATACTGGTGTGGAACATCCTGTGCTGCAACTTGAAGCCATTGCCCCTTGTACTGTCCCCACAGCCAACTGAAAAGTGGTTGGACATTTCTCCCTGTCTCCCACACTTCAGATATTTATAAACATTGATCAGATCCCCTCTCAGTCTTCTTTTCTCAAGGCTGAACAGCCCCAGTTCACTCAGCCTTTCCTTGCAGGGGAGATACTCCAGGCCCTTAATCATCTTTGTAGCCCTCTGCTGGACTCCTTCCAGGAGAATCCTGTCTTTTTACCTGATAAAGATAGATACCATGCTTATAATTAGGCATAGGAGGAGTCCATGATGTGCCTTACAGATCTGGTCCATGGTATGTCCTGACAATGTAATGCCTGTTTATTGAGGTGGGACCTGGCAGATCAGGGCACCATTGTGCATTTTGCTTTTTTGGGGGGTATTTTGGTGGATAGACACACCAGGGCCTCTCCCTCCTGGGAAGCTGAGAATGGAGTCTGTGGCATTTCTCCCTCAGGGTCAGGATGCATCCAGAGTGTGAATGCACAAAAGGATTGTACATACATTACAGCTCTGAACCGTAAATGTTTTTATACCTGGCAGTCTTTGCGTTCTGGAGGAAACACCATTTAAAATAGTTCACTCTTGCAAGTTAAGCTCTTGGTTGGATATTTGCATATGTGAAACAGATTCAGGTGTAAGAGATCAGATACTACTTCTATGATTGTTTTGAGAAGCAGAAATTTTGACGGTCAAAAATTCAGATGAGAAAGGAAAGTGGTAAGGCCTTTAATACCCTCAAAAAGGAGTATATATCTGAAGATTCATTACTGAATTATCTCCTTTTTAGAGGAATTGTCTCTAACTATGGGGTAATTTTGCTTGTGTGAACCATGGAGCAATTATGATCACTATTGGCATAGGTTATTCCCACAGAGGTAGCCTTTGTGTACTACTTTTACTTAGATATTCTGAATAATTTTCTGGAGTAGCCTCTATTACCTAATTGCAGTGCACTCATTGTACAGGTGAAATCTAATGGTGAATGATATGTGTATTTGTTTGGAGTTACACCCTTCCAGTATACACTTTAGTGAAATGATTAAGCATTTCACCTCTTTTTCTGGATAATTTTGTTTCTCATCCTACATTATCAGCTGCTGCATATGGAGAAAGGTGCACCAGCGTCTTCTCATATCCCTGTTCTATCCCCCAGAAGTTATATTTGCAGTAGGGGAAAAAGGAGAGGAGGATTCTTCCTCCCTTGCATGACCACAAAAGAGTTATGATAATTTAGCCCTCAGTGTTTAAGCCATGGTCCAGTGCTGCTGAATCTAACTGAGCTTGGCATCATTTGAAGGAGTTTGCTGAAGTGTGAAAGGCACTGACGTTACCGTGATTAAAAAGTATTGAAAAATTATAGACCACACTGCAAATGGACCTTATTCAGGTGGCGTGGGTCAAAGCAGGTTAACACACAAGGAACACTTTTGTAGCTGATGCTTGTGTTTATCAGGCAAAGACAAATTAAGGGTTGTTCCATTGGATATATACTCTCTTTCGCCTTACTGGCCAGACTCCAATTGGCGGAACAAATTTTGCAGTCATAAAGGTTGATCTTGCTATTTATTCATAGTTTTAGAAGGGATTATACATTGGCAAGAGTCCTTCCCTGTACCTACTTCTCTCTATCCTACGCCTTTGATGTCAGTTTTCTCTTCCTGGCTAGCTAAGACCCTGAGCAATAATAGAGAAGAAAATTAGAGCATGGGGTATATGATGTAGCCCAACAGAAGACACAGATAACTGAATTTTTCAGAGATTTGATACATTTTCAGGAGGTTCCTGTTTTCCTGAGCAACTATTCTCATATCTTAATTGTACCTTTTAAAAATATAAAGTAGACATTTTATTTTGGATTCATTTAAAAGTAAAACCAGTATGTTAGCAAGTGGAAAAACTTCCAAGTTAACTATACACTTTAGGATGGGATGAATGTCATTTCCAACACTCTGGAACTATGATTGACCCCAGTGTATAAATATTTTTTGATACTCAGTAATATTTTAGTCCTATTTTCATGGCTGTATCCCAGAATATAGATGAAAGCTAAGTATCTGTTTTCTTTTTTTGGCAAACAATGATGTCCTGATTTTTCCAATCTAAATTGCCCTCCAGGGCACTAATAAAACAAGTCATGGCTCACAAAGTAAATTTCCTGTGTACTAATTGAAAACGGTTTCAAATTTATTAGGGTTTCGATCATCTTCCCAAGATCTAATGCTTGTGTTCACAGTAGTCAATATGACTATTAATATATTTACCTGAAAGTTGTAACAAGTATCACAGATAGTTCTCTGATATTTATAATGGAGGTGAGGGGAGATGAAAAAGAAAAAAAAACAACAGAAACTCAAGAACAACAAACCCCATACATTTCATATAGCTGAATGTGGTTTAAAACAACATCTGAATCTAAGCAGTTATTCTCATGGAATATTTGGTTTCATTGTACTGCCAAAACCTTTCCTGTATGTGTTCCCAGACACTGGCTACAGTAGAGTTTGCTGGTAGATGTTGTTCTAAGGGGTAGAAAAGGCAGGAAAGTGACAAAATTGGTTTCTTCTTTTTGCTAGGCTTGTCTTTGTCCTATATAAACTGCAGCAGACAGAGAGAGAAGGGCTGTTGAAATGATCCAACTTTCTTGCCCTTCAAGCCACACCACAAAGAAGTGTAAGTGCTATGCAAACCATCCCCCAACAACCCACAGAGTCTGCCTTCTGCTCTATTCTTCCTCTCTCCAAAATACTGTACTGGGAGGGCACTTGTCAGATTTCCTGGCACCACATTTCATAACGGAGTTCCTCTAGCAAGAGAACCACAACCTCTTGTGCACACTGAATTAATAATATGACAAAAGCATTTGGCCTCCATGTGGATGAGGGCTGGCTGGAACACCAAACCTCTGGTTTCTGAAATATTTCAGGGTCTGGGGATTTGTTTTATTTTCTTCATCGTGATAAATCAAAGCGTGTAAAGGAAGAACAGGATGGGGGAGGGAGGGGGAAACAAAAAAACCTATCCAAAAAACCCAAACCAAACCACCTATAAACCCCTACCTCCCTATTTGCCCAGTAACACTGATATGTGAATGCTCTAAAATAGCTCAATAGTTATGAAGATCACCTACGATGAAACAGCAAAACAAAACTCTTTTCCTCTCATGTCAGTAATAAGTCCTAGGAAAAAATCTGTCTCTTTTCATTGCTTTCATTGCAACTGGTTAGGTTTCTGAAAATTCCTAAATATTGGATTAGAGTCTGGCTGGCTTGATGGTGATACAAGAGTGACATTTCTGTGGAGGATCATTCTATATCTCAGAGAATATGGAACACTGCAGTTCAAATCTCACCATTTTTTGGTTCATGGTGATCCCTCCAAAGGGTGCTGGGGCAAAGCCCTGTTTATGAAGTATCTCCAAGGATGTCACTCTTTGTGTACTCTGTATCCTTGGAGAGATACAGTCTTCCTCATTGCCATTCCACATTTATCTTCACTGGACCATGACACACATGCATTAATTCTCTGTTGTCATGTTTTGTCTGAGTAAACATGCAGTCAAGGCAAATGTACTCCCTTGAAATGCGATGGGTCTATCTAAGAGAAGTTTGAAGTAAAAGTGTTCTTGAAAATTATTAGTTTTCATTAGGGGAACAAAAAATTGTTCTGATGAATCATAATTTTTGTTTCAAAAATGGACTTTGTTAAAGTCCCAGCCATCTGTAATGCAAATAGACTTTGCTCCATGTATCTGTCCTAAAAGCTGCAGAAGCTTCAGCTGAATTCAAGAGCAGTCTTTATAAGATGGGTTCTAACACTAGTTGTTGTCTGTGTGTGCTACCGTACCTCTTGTACCTTTCATGCACCCACCCTTTCCCATTCCAACACAAGCAGGAGCACTGCAACCCCTATTTTATTTAGCTCCAATTCTAAGCAGCGTGGTGTGGGCTTCTTTCTGCTTACCGAGATATGTAGGCAACTAGTATACCTAAGGGAACTACATTAATATCTGCTAGCTATTTTTTCCAGCCACAGTTTCTCTGTCAAGACTCATGTTCATGGCAAAGACAGCAGAAGACCAGATGAGCAACAGTTGCAGTGCTATAAACTAATTCCCAGATGTAGAAGAGACTAGTTGTAATGGCTGTATCGTACATGTGGAAATTAAGTCTAAACATACTGCAGTCCCCATACGCTTGTGAGCCAATTAAAATGTCATTCATGACAGCAGCAGAGAAGATACTGTGTTCTTCTTTCAGTTTTCTTGTATGAATATATTTTTGGTATGTTCATGATAGTTTATAAAAAGAAAAAAAAAAGGAAGGACAATATAGACACTGCACTGTCATAGGCTTTCTGCTGCACTTAGCAAAATAATGCACTACTTCCAAGAACTTCAAGAGATATCCATTGAACTCTAATAATTCTAATTTCCTTCAAACTGTTCTAATCAGTAGTTGCATTTTTTGGGTCTTACATACGAGTAGATATTTTACCATTTTACGAGTGTTAGAATATATAATCCATATTTTATACAAAAAGGTCTTTTTTTCTTGGCAGGATTATACTCCAGAAAGATGGAGTCAGAATCATGATGTGATTATGAAATCCACCAGTAGTCACATTATGTCTAATGGGAAAAACCTTGACACTCATTTTTTAGATTCTCCCAGATATAAACCTATATTTGAAGTTATATCAGAAATAATTTTGTTCAAATGGACGGTTTATGCAGTAATGACAATAGGTCTGATTTTCAGTTTTATTTCACATCAGTGTGGAAGAGTAAAACACATTTCCATGCTTCACTGTTAGCATCAGTTATGTCCGCTTTTGTACCATTTACAGTGATTGAAGAGTGTAGAGGTCTTTCTTGGTTGAGGGTAATTTTTTATTTTAAAAATCCAGCTGATTAAAATGGAGTCTTATATAACCTCTAATAGAGGTTATTTTACATTCACCAGAGAAAGTAGTATTTTCAGTTCTCCTTTTGAAACAACTTTTCTCATTATCTTTCCTATGACAAAGAGAAGGGGTAAAAGAACATTTATTTTACAGGGCCCTGAGTGTGAAAAGAAAGTGTCACAGAAATGCTATCCTCCATACTACAGTTCCTTGATGAGCAGGGCTGCTGTATTCAGTGACAGGCTATTATCCTTCAGTGAGGTTTAGATTTATAAGCAAGTTTGCATTTTCTTTGTCTTTAGAAGGCAACTATTCCTGCAGCAAAGCCACAGTCTCAGTTGCCTGACCTGCAGTTTATTGAATATAGTGGCAACTGAACAACTGAATGTTCTTTCTTACACAAGAGTCAATGACTTATGTTTCTGAGATTTCTGTGATTTCTGTTGCAAATTTTTATGCTTTATAGTCTGGTTCCAAAGTACCATCAAGTACATCTGCTGGTCCTCACACAGTGTGCATCTGAAGTATTTTCTATTCTGTGCGGAGGCATTGATAAGCCGAGAAAAAGATTCTAAATGAAAAGGAGTAACAACTCACCCCACCCCCTCAACCATATTTGTGTAACACAGGGGATCATTTAATCTGATTAGCGAGCAGAAAACTCTTGAGAAATGATTTTCTAGATTTAGGAGACTAAGATTCAACTACTTATGTTCAGAAAAAGTTAAAGATTATGATTATTCATGGGTAGAAAATTAAGTCACTGGTTTCACTCTCCTCTTCCATATCTTATCTTTGCATCACTTTACTGGTTTTCAAATAGGTATTTGCAAAATCAAGCATACTTCCTATATAATCATTGTTTATTGCAGGTGTGATTGTGCAATGTGGTTTTCTGGACTAGCTTGTTCCTAACAGGAATAGTTTAGGGGTCCTTTGATTTTGCTGCCTTTCCTGTTGCTTTTCTCCTTCCAGATGAGGTTCACTGCTTTCTGTTCCTCTGTTTCTTTAGCTCACAGGTCTAGACCACAATTTTTGTGCTTAATTATGAGGCGGGAGGGGGGTGGGGGGGGTGGTGTTGCCAGGATTTGAGAAATAGAAGGAAAGAAATGCTAATAGGAGACAACTTTAATGTTCCAGATTATATCTTGCATACCATCGCAATCATTTGTGATTGTTGGAAAGCAATTACAAGTACTTTGTGCATTTTGATGGTATCCTCCTACTTTCTGATAGAAGTTCATCTACCACCTTTAGTCACTTTGTTGGACGTCCCATCTGAGAACTAAATTTACAGGAACACTGATTAAATCTCATTTCTGAAGCCTTCTTGAAATAGGATGGGAAAATTAAAATGACATTGAGCATTCCTAATAGCAGATGAGTTTGGTTTCATGGGTTTGGTCTCTAGTACCTCTTATAATTACTTAATTCAATTAGCTTCTTTAATATTACAAAACTCACTGAAGGAGAACCCCTGCCTAGATAAATAAAGAAGAGAGTTTATGCCCAGATATCATTAAAAAAAAAAAAAAAAGCTAGCCACCACTTTAAAAGATTAGTACTTGGAAGCAACTCTTAAAAATATTAAAAATGATTCTGAGGTCACTAGTGCATTTCTGTTCTTCCAGCGCTATTTGTTTCAGCAGAGGTCCAAATATTTTGGAATTTGTGTTTCACACTAATGCTGATTAGACAGGTCTTAAGAAAATAAGCTATACCTTACTTATCCTATTGCTTTAGAACTCTCATGAAACATCTCTCCCAAGAAAAATCCCACTTGTCAGCCTATCTATTTTTCAGAGCAACATTGGATATTTTCATGATATATTAGGCACAGGCAAAATGTATGGGGAGCACTGGGCAGGGGGGGGAAGAAAAGAAAAAGTATGTATTCCACTTTATAGCTTAACCTTCTGTAAAGTTGCTCAGAAGACTGTTCTGCAGGATTTATCTCCCTATTGTGTTTCCTTTTGTTTCTACATTCCTATGCTAGGAATTAGGCCTGAGAGGGAAAGCTATACTTTTAGCCTAGCCAGGGGCCAAGTACCAATCAGTCTATCTGAACATTCCTCCACTGTTAAAGGCAAACCTCACTCTAATAGAAAATCTCAGCTATGTCCCAGGACGATGCTACTTCAAAGGTCAACATGTCATTCATGTCTAAATATCAGGGACATAGTAAAACTGACATTTGAAACCACAATGGCCGCAATGTTTCCTTGGGATTTTTTTAACATGTAAGCAGGAGTGGCTGCAAAGAGTCACACAGTCAGAGTTAAAACGTGGACTCAACAAAAAGAGAGGTATGCAATAGGAAAGCAAAAGCAAGGCAATTTATGAAAGGAAAAAATATTTCTAAAATGCCTAAAGATCATTAGTTGCCATTCTTCTCTCAATATATGGTAGCCTGATTCAAGGGGGAAATACAGATTTTTAGGAATGTCAGCATGAAGATAAACATCACACCAGTAGGTCAAGGGGTTGGGGAAGAAGATATGTTCACCACATTTTCTGGCTTTCTGCCCTACCTATGAAGCTAAGCATAGTTGTACAACAAGTTATATGTGGTTATGATAATCATATTTAGAGCTATATTGGATATTTTGTTATTAAAATGTACATCTGTATCTCTCCAGGAAGAAATGCAGTTTTGCCTCTGAGCCAGCTGACACAGCAAAATGGAAATCAGTTCTGTCCCTTACTCAGCTGCACAGAGATCCTTTTCTTACTGCCTGCTATTTTGAGTCAGTGTAGGATGAACTTAATAGTTACTTAATTTGTCCTAACTGCTTTGAAGAACAGCTTGAATAGATCTGTAGGACTTCTTTTACTGGATTAGTATAAAGTGACTTTTTTCTTTTTTTACTTTTTCATTCTTTCAGTATAATTTCTTAATTTTACTTGATTTGTAATGCAATAAAAAATAAAAGTAAGATTCCATGGCTATTTATATTGTACTTTGCTATACACTTAGAATCATAGAATCATAGAATCATAGGGGTTGGAAGGGACCTCAAGAGATCATCAGGTGCAACCCCCCTGCCAAAGCAGGCCATGTAGAATATGTGTTACATATAAATCTGTCAGGTCTAAAGAGATATCTACTTGGAATTCAATGTATCATATTTAAGGAGAAATCAAATTGAGATATTTATTTGTCCCAGGAAAGGTCCTTGTCTTTTGATGTAGGTCTGAACTTGTTTTAAAGTGGGATGTACCTGTATCTATTGTTTTGATTTTTGTCTTTTCTGTTCCTCAGTCTGAAGCATGCTTGTGTAAGATATGGTTTATGCACTCTTATCTCTATGTATAATCTTCCTTGGAAACAATAATTTAAAAAGGTACCTTCACCTCTCATAATAAAAGTCATCTAAAACAGCTGTATGAGGCAACTTGCAATTGCTTCTGCTATTTGCTTTTAAAAGTTACAAAGGCATCAAATCTTTGCTTTCCATCAGCTCTCATGCCTATGTTCTTACTAAGATTAAGTGGGAAATTAACTAATTAACTGTCTATAATTATGCAAAAAGATCAAGACACAGTCTGTTTTAGCAGAAGTCTCTGAATCTCATCCAGACATAGGTGTTATATAACCATTCAGGAAAGCTGCACAAATGAATAATACACATTCTCAACTCCCCTGTCAGTGAGGCACTGGCAGTCATTGATTTCCCTTTACCCTTTGTGTCTTCTGAGTGAGAGTGGGCGTTTAAGCCATCTTAGCTTTTTCAGAAAGACTCTGTTCCCAGTTGGAGCAGCACGAAAAGAAGCTGTAAGGAATTTAAAAATTAAGAAAAATAAGGGAAGGAAAGAGATATAAAGATTGATTTCTCTTCCTTTAGTGAGTGTTAGCAATTAGGTAAACTGATTTACAGTGAGGTCATCAGTCACAATTGGAAGCTAATTTGAAAATGGATTAGTTTAGGAAGTAGCAATTTCTGCACCGTGGGTTTCAGGAGTAAGTGATTCAATTCTGCAACAGACCTCATAAACTGGCTGAGATCAATGCCTACCTAATGTGCCATTACGCACTGGGCATACTCCAGTAACAGCATGCACAGCTGTGGCTTCAGGGAGTTTCCATGCAGGGTTTCCTGTGCTCCATGCTCACTTTCCACAGGTGTGTTAGCTGTTATTTCACCTGAGGGAATAAACAGTTTAAGAGAATTAGAATGGGTGAAACTGTTTCCTCCTCTCTTGAGAATGAGCTTTTCAGGTCTGAGATCAGTGGCAGTAAGTGAGGAGGATTAGTGCATCCTTATCATATCAAAGAGCCACATCTGTTCTGTGAACTCCGGAGTCTACAGCAGCATAGTAGAGACTGATACAGGAGCTCCTGACATTTCTGGTGGCAGAAGGACCAGATTCTGGTCAGATATTTGGGCTGTGTGGGCACACAGGAAGAGAAAGACCTTTTCTCCTGGACTGTCAGTAAGTTTTATCTTTTCTCAACAAGACCCCAGTACTATTCCATCATCTTCTTGGAACCGCTTTGCCTTTTGAAAATTAGGACTACAGCCATACTGTCTCGTCTGTCCTTGCATCCCCATCTTCTCTTTCAAACCATGCAGGCTAAGGTCCAGCTGAGTTCCCAGCTAACCTGCTACAGGTCCCTCCAGCCAGCAGTGAATAGAGTAGGTTACAGAGACTGAAACCTGTAACAACACACTGCAGTCAAGCAGCTAATTGTTCACCATCACGTCAATGAGGTTGCTCAGGCATTTACCATCAATCGCCTCTTATGAATATAGAAATATCTGTGTAGTGGCTCAAATAGGAGACTGAATGTGCTAATTGACACCAATCTAGTGACAGTGACCAGTGATGATTTGGAGGGACTCAGGTGCATGGTGCAAGCAAGCTTTGTTGGGGCAACATTATACAGCAGATTCAAAGTCCTGCTGGGGCAAAACATTCTAAAGAGTTTTGCAAACTATCCATGGTAAGAATTCTTCAGTTCAAGATCAGTCTGAATTAATAAGCCTAGAGCAATATGGTTCTTTTGCAGTGGGGATTCTTAAGATTTTAAAAAACTTCCTTCTTTAAGTTTGTCAAAACGTTTCGGCTAATATAATTAGAATTTAAGGTAGGAGGTCCAGTTGGATAAAGCAAACCTCTTTGTTGTGGAACTTTTGTAGTGTTTCCTTGAAATAAATTTTGCTTCTTAAAATATTTAGGGAATGGGGGCTAGCTATAGATAATTAAATTCTGAAATGGAAATTTATCTTCAGAAAAAAGAGTGACTCTTTCATTTAAAAATACATGAATGTCAACAATTCTAAGACTTAAGCAATTTTTATAGACTTTCATTTTATTTTCTGACAAAGACTTAACAAGCTGATATTTCAAAACTAAGGACAAATCATGGCCATCACTTAGTTACTGAGCTGTAATGCCAAGATACATTTGAAAGCAAAAACTGTATGAATAATTGAAGCGGATAAAAGATTAGACTTCACGTCCTACTCCCAGGGCATGTGCAATTTATGGTTACTTTTTACAGTGGAATAGTCAGACATAATGCCAATTCAAAGTATCTAGACTTTTAGAATTGAGACTATGCCTATATATTTGTCATTGTATGAAGGACACAACCTTGCATATAGCAATGAATCACATTCACTCAGACCCTTAGATGCAGTTGCTGACACTTCTTTTTTCAAAGCATTATTCAGAAGCACACAATAGAAATCGTAGGATAAAATTTTAAGAACCCTTCAAATGGAGTCCTTAGGAATGTGAAACGTTTCTATTGTCATTGACATTAAACTCTTAGGAAGCTCTCATCACAGTCTCTTTTAAGGACAATCAGACCACTAAATAGTAGGGCTAGAGTCTGGTCCCACATGCCCAAGCCATTTCTAAAACATGAAATTTAGCCAAAAAGTGACTTACATGTCTATTAGAATTTTACAGAGTATTAAAAATAATAATAATCTGGAAAAACAGAGTTAATATGTTCTCTGTCTAAACCATCAGAGGTGTATAAAGGTGATACTTATGCACTTCCTTCCCTGCCCTGCTTTCTTTGGAAAGGAAATGCATCCGCCTAAAGCAGTGGGGATTCACAGTGTGTTCTGCTGTGCCTGGCTTAAAAATTGTCTCCTCTGCTATCCTAAGTTTTAGTTCCTTATGACAGTACCAGCTTTAATGTAACAAATGCCTTATTTTCATGGAATTGCAAAGCAACTGTTTTAGGTTGGTGTGAAAAAATATAGGTCCTTTTTAATTTATTTTTTTAACCTATTAAGTTAATGATTAATGTCAAGTTTTCAGAAATGGCTAATCCATAAGATTCCCTCTGAAAACTCAGAAAAAATTAGTAGCAGTATCCTGATTTTGTTTTGCTTGAAATTTGCCACCAAACAACAGGAACAGAATAGCAAACAGAATAATGAAGGAAAAATGGAAATTAAAAAAAAAGGGTTAGTTTTAAGATTAAATTTGACTAGTTTCTTAGTGTGCCCAATGAAACCACCAAGAACTGTAGCCCTTGTTAAGATGTTTTTATCTTAATTATTAACAATAGCATGTAGAAAGTCTCTCGCCTATCTACCATCTCACTGGTACAATTTTCTGGCAGTAGAGTGCTGAGTTTGCTAAATGGATGAGACTACACCTGTTTTAAGCACAGGAAGGACCATTATTTAAACCAAATCTAGCCAAATCTGCTAGTGATTGCTGTGATTGAACTGTGGGGTCACTTTTATACTACAATCATATGTCAACATCTCTTAATAAACAAAGTTACACTTTGTGATTATTGCTTAGCAAATTGGAAGTGAGGTGAAATTTCCTGCCTTTTCCTTAAAAGAAAACCTGTGATGTCAGTGACATCAGCTCCCATTTTCAGACCCTACAAAGTGAAAGAGGCTGGTTAAGGGATTAGATGTAGGAAAACTAGTTTAGGTGAGGTGTTGGCTAAACATGCCAGGTAAAATTCAGCCCTGCTACTGCTCCACTGATCACAAGGGAATAACACCAAAGGCTTTTTTTTTTTTCCTAACCTTGAAAACAAAATTTTCCATTATTTCTTAACTATTTCCTTCAAAAATCTTAACTGAAGGTCAACTTTTGACTATTGCCTCATTCATGTATGAAAAGAGTGAAGGAACTTTGCAGCACAGTCTAAGAGGCAAACTGACTGCAAGCAAATACTTGTGCCTTTTTAAAACAAAGCATATTAGCAGATGAGAAATCTTGTAGCCTTTTGCTCATGAAATCACATCTTTCCAAATGGAGTCATCAGCAACATCTTAGTTGGAGCATCCATCTCCCATGTAACCAGCTGAGATTGTATTGCTGTCTACAGTCAGGCATTTTGTCCATAGCTTTTCTCATTTCTCATTCTAGGCAGGGAAACTTTCAGATACTTGATCTGTAAGTACCCATGATTCACAAAACCTTTAATTTATCAAGAGTGCTGTCAAATGTACAGGAGACAAGTCAGGATGTAGAATTAGAACCATAGAATGGTTAGGGCTAGGATGGACCTTAAAGGTCATCAAGTTCCTACCCCTCTACCATGGGTAGGGACACCTCTCACTAGACCAGGCTGCTCAAGGTCTCATACAACCTGGCCTTGAGCACCTCCAGGGAGGGGACGTCCACCACTTCCCTGGGCAACCTGTTCCTTGTTTCTCTATGCAATTAAATGTGCATGGTCCAAGATCCATTCTGCAGAGCAGAAATGAAGGCACACAATGGACATAGATGCATTGATGTATATGCAGGTACATTGATCTATAGTACCAGAATGTCATCTGTGGTGTTTCCATTACAATTCTGGTCTTCTGGACTTATCAGAGGTAGAAATAAATATTACTCTAGGATCTGACCGACTCTAAGTTACTTACTACATACGGTATATAATGAAGTTTCAGAACAAATGAAGGATTTCCAGCTAGTCTGAGTGTCTCCTTCCTCAAGGCCTTCAAAAAATGTGTTCAGTCACTCTGTAAACGAAGCTGTCATTTCTGTCATTTTAATTGTAAATTACTTTTGCCTTATTTCATGAGGGCTGGCAACTGAATTAAGCTTCTACTGACCCGAGATATTATGAGAAGAATGAGAACATATGACATGTCATTGCTGTATCTGCTGGGCAATACGCTTCTGCTTCCTAAAATGTGCTACAGTCAAAGTCTCAGTGTTATTGTTCTGGTGGGTTTTTTTATTCATTGTGCCTAGTCACTTCAAAGAGGGAATATATCATGGCTGTTTGCATAAATATGTTTCAGCTTCATAAACACATGGAAATATTTAAAATTAAATACTGTTTTAGATAGCTGGAGAAATACCAAGTCCTTGTTATGTATGCTTCTTGGTTTCTGTGTGTGAACATGAATATAAAGCAAACCAATATCTAAGCATTTGTATATAAGCTTTCCTCCCAGCTTCTTTAGAGACCATATGAAACCTACTATGTGTATTAAATTACGAACCATAACTTATTTCCCCATATCTGATCCAACATCTACAACTTTGCAGCAATTTAAGACAACTTGGATGAAAAAAAGCATGTCTTATTCATGTTTAAAAAAAAATATCACTGGAGAAAATAATGTCCCTAACAGTCAAAGCCAGAAGAATACTTATTGATAAGAATGATTCAAAATTTCAGATCCTACTGCATCTTGGATCTTATAGAGACAAGAAAAATGTGTACTGGTTAGTAGACAACTTTTCAGCAGCTACAAGTCTCCTTTGTCATAGTGGCAGAGGAGTCCATTTGGTTTCAGAATGCAGATGGCAGAGACCTTTCACTCACACCAATTGCCCTAAAAGCTTTCTTTTACTAGCCACTTGGATACTTCCATTACATGAAAGGAAGCCAAAGTCTTTCGGGCTGTTCACATACTCCTTGTAGTTTCTTTTACATCTAGGGAATCCACAGTACTGTTTTTGCTATTGATTGGTTTTGCTCTTGTAACATCACAAAGTTTACTTGGGGATTTGGATTGCAGACATTGAAATCTTCTTGGGTTACCACACTCTTCTTTGTAAGTAATGACTCACCATGATTAACTCTTTGTCTGGCACATAGTATTGACAGTAGACTAAGTGGGATGAGAAAGCAAGATGTTTAACAACCACCCACTGGAATCATAAAGGACTTCCAGGAGTTTAGATCGTAGTCTCTTTCAGATAGGCTCAACCATGAATCAGTCACAAGATTTACATACCAAGATTTGATATTAACTGGTTGTCCAATCTATAGCTACTCAGCAAACAAGCGTCCCATCAGGTATAGAATGAATAAATGTATCACTCCCAGTACTCAGTTTAAGCTCATGTTATACAGTCTGATGAACTTCAAATCGTTTATACAGTGGTTTTCATGTGAATAAGGAGTCTGTCCATAGTCTCTCTCTTCTGTTTTTAAAGAAATGGAACAAAAAAATCCAGTATCTTCCTACCCATATGACAATTTTTCATCCAGTCTCATGATTTCTTGCATCCTCATAACTGCTGTAGCTACATTTAACACAAGTTGATAAGACTGGAGGACAAAAGTGTGTATCATCTTTTATTAATGCCTAAGGAAGGGTTTTGTCACTTAGCAAAGAAGGAATTCATATCCCACAGACCAGTGGCTTTGTTCAGAGTAATGTGCTCTCTGGGTTTTACAAGTAGTCTGTCCCATCAACCCTTGATTCATTCAGGTCGTCTGCTGATGAACTGCAAGACAGGAAAAATTTCAAAGCCAGACAGATCCATAATGGTGATTGCAAACTGCCTTCAGGCTCCCTCTCCTGGACGTTTATGCCTCCATATGCTGAGGAACCTGACGGGTTTTCTGCTCACGCACAGCCGTAAGTTGTTCAGGCCTTTAGAGTGCATGCTTTCCTTGTGTGCCATTCATGCTGTATCGTGGTGCGTGTAATTACACAGGTCATTTAAAAGGCAAATTTGATATTTTTAATAAGCCCTTTGAATTCAATCCTTCAGGTGATTTTCTAGTTATTGGCTGTTTGTTCATTATTTTGAGTCCCTGTTTTAAAAATTATGACTGCTATGCACTTGCATTTCAATATTTCATTTAATAGTGAGGGGGTTTTTTTCTTTCTCTTGTTCCATTAAACACACTCTAGAATATTACTTTGTTTCCCCACATGCAGGTGTTATGGGGACTATTTATATTTTAAAGGTATATTTATAGTCTGTCCATTGCAATTTCATATTCTCCTTCCCTTCCAAATGAAAAAAAATATACATTTTTATTAATCATGAATGGTTTAAATTTGTCTATTTAATGCATCTCCCAGGAACTTGAAACACCTGTTGTGTGAGGCTATGCCTTAGAAGAATGGAGAGTTTATATATTAGATTTAGGTTTGTGGATTAAAATAAAGCTTTTCTTTATAGGAGTTCCACCTGGGAATGGCTGCTTTAGAATTCTATAAAAACAATGAGAAAATTTGTTTCTAGCACCAACTACTTCAGAAAATAAAAGAAATTAACATGAAAATGTAACTTAAACAAAATTGACAAAAAATTAAGTGCCATGGGAGAATCACAAATTTTGCCCTGCCAACAACATTTTGAGACCTGCTGTTTTCCCTGTAGGTGTCCACATGGCTTTGATTTTCTCCTGATTATTACAAAAACATAAACATTGGCAAATGCAGTGAAGAGTGCTGACCCCACTGTGTGAACTAGCACTTGATGCTGTCTGCCTTGGTAGAGTCTCAGTTTGACTATAAAGATGTACTCATTTGGTTTTAATTTGAGGAAGTTTTGTATTTCAATAAAATCAAAATGAAAATCCCTTTGTTCAGATTAGTGAATTGTGACAGTTGAGTTTTACATAGACTTGCTGACAGTTAGCTGTGGCTTTGTCATTGTTTGTTCTGGGGTTCATTTTCCCTTAATATTTAAAGGAATATATATATATATATATATTTGTTAAGAACATACAATCAAAAAATAAAGAAAAATTGAGAAAATCTATAGAACAATAAATCAACACTTTGTAATTTTCTCTGTAGCTTGTACACAATGGGAGAATCAAATTTAAGGTCATATTTCGGGCTGTAGGCAGCTGGTTGCACGAGACAAGGTGACAGATTTAGCCTTAGAAAACTTTGGCCTCCTGGTATTGTGACTGCAGTTGCTATTTGGCTAAGTTGTGGTGTTGGCAGTGAGAACAGATTTATGCACATAAAGCTGCCATTCTATTAGGGCTTTTATAACACAAAGTACACTCCTCAAGTTGTACCTTGGTCTGAAAAGAGCTGAAAGAAAGAAGCAATTGAGTACCAAGAGAATGGTACCAGATGCTGGCCTTTTGACATCAACCAGTGGGCCATGGCTGAGCACTTCCTCAGCAAACCCTGCTTTCAACCACTTCAGCTACCTTAAGAAACCCTCATAATAAAAAACACTATCAGAAGCAAAGAGTTTCATGAGCTTCATGTAGAGGGGAAAAAAAAAAAAAAGAAAGAAAACAAAAGAAAACAAGGAATTAAATAAACAAGAAGGTGATAAAATCTAAAGCATGCTGCTGTATTCCATTCCCAAGATAGATGTAGTTTTTTAAAGGACTGTTTCTTATATTACTAACACCAGTAAAATCAGTAATTAGACTTAACGGCAAGGCAGAATGGAGACTTTAAAACTACTTTGATAACCGGAATATCCTCTATATGAAGCACTTAGGATGGGATTCGGGAGCTCTGCCTTCACATCCCTGCATCTGCTGCTCTTTTTCTGTTCATCCTGAAACAAATATATTAAGCTGTTAATGTTTCAGTTCTCCCTCTGTAAAATGGGAGAACTACTTTGACCCTTTTATCTGTGCTTTCTGCTGGGATTGTAGGGTCTTTGGGTCGGAGTGTGTTTTTTACGTCTTCAAATTCCGTAAGGGTGAGGTGAAAAACCCCCTCATAAACACAGAGATATGTATCAGGAATTAACTCCTGTAGTTCCATTTAACTCCTTTGCACTTTTTCAGTACTTTTTACCCAAAAATCTCCAAGCCATTTACAAACAATGCAAGCTCACAAACCTCATATAGTTTGTTAAATATTTCATTTTTTTGGTGGAAAAAACAGGGGGACATATAAAACCTATGACAGAAAAATCATCAGGTGATGGGTTGTTTGGAGTGTCTGTCCTCTGTCCTACACAAAGAGACCACCCCTTCTCACTTGCACTGTGCCAAAATATTTGCAAAGTAATTGTATGGAGAGGGAGTAGGGACATGACAAGCTGTACATGATGCTCCCACTCTAATGAAAAGCACAGGTGCATGTTGCTGATGTGAATAACAGGAGTGATGAAATATATGGAAATCAGTTTCAATGGCAGGTTTCAAAGGTAGCAGTTGAGCACACCTATCTGTGGTTTGGATACAGAGAGAGGTAGTCTTCATTAATGTAGTAAAGGGTCCCTTAATGAGCTACGACAACTTTAGCCTTTAGACTTAGCAGGATAAAGCAGAAATGGGCAGCTGTAGGGCAGAAAGAGAATGAAAGTGAGGGCACACGTTTTATCCCTGTTGGAAGACCTCAGCGCTACCTGCTCATCAGATGACAGACACAATATTCTGCTCACACCTATCCCATGACAGATTTAGCACTTTATTTTCCCCAGAAAAGACATTTATTTTCAGATATGAGATAAGATTAGATCATTATATTTCTTTGTTATGCTATATATTCTTCATTACATATTCATTATATTTTGCATATATATATCTTTGTTATATATTCTGCATTATATTGCACAAAGTTTCTTCAGGGAAAGAAATTATGTCATGCTGAAAGCTGAAATCTTAAGACCTGGGTTAGGTTCCCATTTCTGCCATAGGCATGTTATGTCACTTAATTAAACCCTCTCAGTTTTTGTTCTTTTCTGCTTTGCATATTACATAATTCTTTAGAAAATGCTACAACTAGTCCAAGCTGAAAAATATTTCTTTTTGCTGAAAAGAACCCAGAACAACTTGTAAGTATGTGCATGTTCATCTCTCCATATTTCTAAGCAATTAGTAGAAATAAACAGGCACATATGTGTATATGTCTGTCGGGTTTATATACCTATAAATAGGGACCACTTCTTCCATTATGGAAATTCAGTCACCTCTCAGACAAAGAATGGTAGATGTTTTCTGCTAGCAGTGTTTCTCAAGGATCTCTTGAAGAGAAAGTGAAGAATAGCTTCTCCAGTTGGGACCTCTTGGAGAATTTAAGCAAGCATAATATAATTACGTAAACTGGAAGTAAGCCAGGACACTGAGGTTAACACCCCTGCTCAAGTGAAAGGAGCCAGGGGACTACTCACAGCTATAAAAGTGGTCAAGAGTTGTGGTTTTAGGTTACATCCAAAATACAGGTGACTCAAGGACATTGCTAAATGCTTTGCATTGAGTGCAAGCTCCAGTTTTGTAGAATGGCCTAGCATATTTTTAATAATTATGAATACTTGAAGCAAACTTTTTCAATTGTTGCTATTTGTGATACAGAAAGGTGAAGTTAAAGCCAGAAAGAAAAAAAAATATATTCAGTTCTCACCAGTATTCAGTGAGTGAAACCATAGGGACCTCTCAGTACTATTGAGAGAAGCATCAGGTTTGACTTCAATTTTATTATGTAGTTAGGTACCTAGCAAATAAAATGTGAATCTTTCTATATGAACTTGCCGTGACAGATTCCTACTTGATGAAAATGTTTTCTGTGACTGTGTTCTGCCTGAGTGTTTCCTAAACATACAAAACCTGATTGGGAAGAATATGTTGTTATGTTAAAAGGCTGTTCGGTAAAAATTCTAAGCACTTAGAAGTTTCTGTAAAATCTTTAGGAAGATTACTTGTGCTGCTGAGCATTTTCATTAGCTTTCTTGTCATTGTCCAGCTGAACTAAGACTTTTTGGAGTTCAGAAAGTACATGCCACAAACAAAGCGTGCACAAGGACTTAATTTATTAGACACTCTTAGATCACACCTAATGAGTTGCAGTACATTAATTTAGAACAGTATTGGCATAACTTTTTATATAATTACTTAATCATTGCTTCAGGAAAGACAGGACTTCTAGTTTGTACACCACAGTGCAATGCTTTCAGTCACTGTCTCTTGTGATGTTTAGTGGCTGAAGAGTTTTTTTGTCTATCCTGGTAAATTTGAGACACCTTAGGACCAGTCATGCAGGAGCAGAGGGATATGATCCATAGCTGTCCACATCTACAAATCAGAACACTAAGTTGGGAAAGGGAGACCTATTTTTCTGGGCAAGTCTGCTCCTCATTCCCTACCTTATTCTTTTCTTCAACCTAGTTGTGTAAAATGTAAAAATAATTTATCTGAACTCTAATCATATTTATTCTAATAGGTAGTTTTTACTTGGTAACACAGTGTCTCTTGAACTGACCCAAGTGGTTTTGCTCTAAAGAGGATGCAAAGTGCTTCTGCACTCTGTTCCAGTGGCAGTGGCTCACATTAGACTGATGGCTGCAAACTGGTGGGGACAGAAATACCTAGAGTGGGACAAGTCTTTCCTCAGGGAAAGTCAGATTATGAGTTACAAGTCCAACTGTCCACAGACGTGTGCAGAGCCAATAATGCTGGTAGAGAACAAGAGAAACTATGTATTTTCAGAGAGGAGATGACTGCCTGTGCAGAGCAGCGTGAGTCTTAGGAAAATATCAGCAACCGATGCTTGTTTTCTGCTGATGTGAACCCTGCTGCATTTTGTTGCCTTTCCCTTCCTTCACAGCCAGACACACTCAGCTTGGCAGCAGTTTGGTGTGTACACCACAGAAACTTCTGCAACAGAAACTTCTGAGTACAGCTGTTCTCAGCAGGCACACAGGTGTTTGTCTGTACTTTGTGTCTTGCCAATACTGGCATCGTTCTTTTTAAAGGTGGTTGGGATTTTTGGCAAACCAACTTGGATACTTTGCAGATACTGGGGGAGTGGAGCCCACCCAGCATGAAGAAATGAAATTGTCTCTGTTTCTCACTGACTTCGTGGTCGTTCCCAGCCTTTGAGGAGGAAGTCGAAGGGGACAGGTGAATCATTGCAGAAATGTTTCCATATTAGCATGCATATTTTACTGTTTTGTAGCTTAGCCTGAAAGGCTTGGGCACAGCATCTGGTGTTTAGTGAGGTCATGCCTTCCCTCTAGTGATACTGCTGGGTTGCTGAGGCATATGGAGGGCAAGAGGCTGTCCTCAAGGTCATCCAGTGACTCAGTTCCTCAATTCAAACTCAGTCCTAGCATCCGTTTGACTCTTGACTTTTTGTTGTAACCATGAGACCCACCCAAAATTAATTGGTGGGGAATTCAATGATGGTTGGATTAAGTAGGTCCTTTTATGTTTGTGACAATAGCATGTCAGTGTTTTCATGATGAATTGAGGAAATCTGGTTCACAGCATCAATCCTTACAGAGAATTCAGTCCTTATAGGATGAACAAGCTTTAGAAACTCAACCACACATACACAAACAAATGAGAGACAGTCTTTGAGCTGTTCATTCATTCACTCAAAGACAAGTTTTCTTTGCTAATAGCTCTTGTGCTTCTGATGCATTTTCTGCTGTGACCAAGGTCAGCATAACATGGCAGAAACCATTCTGGGGTTGGAAAGGGCTCTGTCAGTGCCGTCTGGTAACTTTCTCTTTTCTACATCTTGCTTTTTTGAAAAATAGAGGTTACATCAAATATATGCCTGAAGTCCTTGTTAAAGTCTTGAAAATTTCACTATTAAAAGATTGAGAACATGATGGCTCTTCTCAAAAAAACCCCAGTCTTTAAGGGAGAAAAAAATAAAGTACTCACCTTGGGTTTATGTTTTATGTATTACCTTAAGATAACACACAGTTCTGGTAAAGGTTTTTCTGTTATTCCATCAAAAATTGATGTAATCCTGAAAAAAAGTTACTAAAGAGAAGGAGCTAAAACTGGAATGTTGCTTTAGAAATGGAGCTTTTTGAATTCTATCTTTTAAGTTACTGGACCCTTCAGGAACCAGGACTTTCAAACTTACCAAAATAGTGCATAAAATTGTTGATTTATTTTTTTTATTATTTAGTTATAGCTTTCAAATTGTTAGTATCATAGTTGGATATAAACAGGAAAAGGTCTTGATGGGGATGGGAGCTCTTAAGAAGATGCAGTAACTTGAGGTCACAGGCCGGTTTTAGATCAGCCAACTCTCATAAAAGAGAATGGGACACATTCATCCCATTCTGTTAGGGTGATAGAAGCTTAAATTGAGAATATTTGTTGCTTCTGTAGGAGGGGTGTGTAATCTTAGTCTTTGCCTGTTGCTACTAGTTATCATTTTTTGTTCTGTCTTTGCTGGAGCTCCGAAGATGAGTTCTGTTCTAGATTAATACCAGGGTGTAAAATTCCCTCCTCTCCACCCTGTAAACAATGAGAAATCACACTGCTTTCTGTTCCTTCTGGAAATACTCCTTCTGTCTGCCTTCTTTCACATGTTTTGAATCATGTGGGCATTCAAACCTCTCCAAAAGTAAAACCCATATCAGAGGGGTACTTCTCTGAGGAGAAGGTAAGAGAAAAGTCACCCATGACAGGTGTCAGTCACATTGCCTGGTGCTATTTTGAGAGAGATTGGGTTACAGTAATCATAAGGCTGTCAAGGGCTTAGACAGAATATAGCAAGGTATCTAGGCCTTTGTATCTTGCTTTAAGAGCTATATTATTTTGATAATTTCTTTAATTTTTTTTTAATTTTCCACTGCAACCAGATCCTAAAATCCATTATCATCCTCCTGCTTCTTAAATGGGTATGTGACTAGGTTTTGAAAAGTTAGAAACATCTAAACTTTGTGTATTCTTACATGATCAAAATGCACAGAAACTTTTCCCTCTTTAGAGAAGTATTTTTAAGCAGTTTCTCATTCAAGTCGTTACTAGCTATTTTAAAATGCTTGGGAATGAAATAGTCTGCTTGCAACTAAGTGGCAGCACTTGTCCTGGAAATTAAATTCACATTGCTAAAGTCTTTATGGAAGACATGAAATGAGAGCCTATAAATCATGGTCTCTCTCTATGTATAGTTCAAAACCAGTCATTTCGAACACTGCAAGTATTATAATAAGTTGTGCTGAAAAATAATGCACCATTTCATGAGGGCAGGTGGGATGACTGACAAAACTTTTACCACGTGTAGCGAAAAAGTCTAGCTTTATGTGCACCTATAAAAAATGCACTTGATCAACTTCACTTGTAAACCTCTTGTTTAAAACTTCAAAGACACCACTTATAACAGCAGTGAGATCAGACTCACACAAGTTGCTCTTATGTTATAAAAGGGGAAAGACAACATCACATTTACAGTAATAAAAATAAATTTTCACAAAGAAAGACACAGTGTGGGACAAATTTTTTTTCTGTTCTTATTTTGGCAAACCTGTCAATTAGTTCTGATCTTTTAATGAATATACTTTTACAGCAGAAAATGCAAGCAGTCAAGTAAGATTATAAAGATGTCTGTTCTACTGAATGTATAAATGAATTATACTAGTTTTTACCATTTCCAGAAATGGTGTAGAAAGGATGGCTTTGTGAATGCAGTTCTTAGCAGTCATAAGCAGATGGAAAGAAATTATAATTTTGACTAACCCAAAATCCATTGGTAGAAAATGGAAATTATTAATTATGAACTTCATATTTAA
Organism: Laterallus jamaicensis coturniculus; assembly: GCA_022605575.1. Taxonomy (NCBI): domain Eukaryota; kingdom Metazoa; phylum Chordata; class Aves; order Gruiformes; family Rallidae; genus Laterallus; species Laterallus jamaicensis. The sequence continues at coordinate 8,269,806 of JAKCOX010000003.1, forward strand.
GACTCTAAAAGAATGAGCTCCTTTGTCAACAAAAATATATATTGATATGTTATTTCTTTAAATAGCATAATTAGTTTATACTTTTGAACTGGAAGGTTCTATATTCTGTTTTTTATATACCTCTTATCTTCCATTGTTTTGTAAAAATGGGCTGTGATTTCAAGTCAAGAATACCTGAAGTCAGCTTCCACATGCTGTTCCCAATTGCTATTAGATAACTGTGTTCAACAGGAGAGTATTTGGCTTCTCACTGTACAGTACATAAATCTTACACAATTGCTGTTTCAATTTTTCTTTTTCCTTTGAACTCTTGAATGAAGGGAAAGAATTTCTTAAAGAGTTCAGTAGGAATGTCCCATTACGAAACATCAATCATCAAATGCCCATTGTACATGGAAAGTGAGGTGACTGTAATAAAATTGACATAACTAAGCAAGCAGCATCTGACCTTTAGGAGTCAGAGCTTATGATCAGAAGACCCAGTCTTCCAAACCTTTAGGAGTTAAAAGTTATCATCTCCCCCCAAAAAATACCTCAGTAAATGAAGTGCTACATATGAATGTACGTGATAAAAGAGGTGGAATAAATTCTTCCCTGACCCTTAGTAGGGGAGTGTTGACAGAACAGAGGTAGAGAGTGACTTTTGAAATGAAGGAAAAAAGGAATGTGTCTTTGGGTCTAGATGGGAGCAGCTGCTCCCCTTATCTTGCATCAGTGTTAAAGTAGTTGCTGTTCCTGCCATGTCAGCCGAGTCACAACACAGAATGCAATGCTGCCTGCAGTTGTTGCAAAGAAAAGGTGCAATGGGTACCGTCAAAATGTTGTATCCACAATGTGAACATAAATCTTCCTTGTGCTTTGTCAACCTGTTTGCTTTTGTCTACGCTCTGTTTTCCATGTAACATGCTGTCACTACCATATTATTCTTTCCGAGCCTGCCAGTCCTTCAAGTATTTCCAGGGCTGGTTAGAGGAGGCAGAGCTACTGTGAGTGCTGACTCACCAGCAGACTGCTGAATTCATGTCTTTTTATCACTCTTTTTTTTATTATTTGCTCCCTCCTGCTTTTCTGTTCTACTTGAGTCAACACAGCTGATGTAACGAATTAGTGGTGTTTTAAATTTAAGAGAAGTTCTCCAACCATCCCTTGGAGGGATTGCTCTTCCCATGCAGGTGCCACATTTACAAAAGTCTGTGACCATAGAGCAAGGTATAAGTGACTCTCTGTGCACATACATCAGCAGGCATGTAAGAGTTGCAGGGTTATACCAGTCCCTTCCTAAAGCTTTTATTTAAATTCCAAATATTAACCAAAAGAAAATTACAGGGATTTACAGTGCAGTATTTCTAGAACCCATGAGAAAATTCTTTTCTCCCATTACAGAGGCCCCACTTAACTAATGCCTGGGTCAAATATGTAAGCCTATAAACAGATAGAGCATTACAATGATATACAGGAAAGATGAACTGCGTGAGGACTATTGACAGAAAAGTACAGATTTCATAAAATTCTACAATAGTCTTATGAAGAAAAAAGACCAAAAGAAAGGAAGAAAGAAAGAAAGGAAGAAAGAAAAAGAAAGAAGGAAAGAAGGAAAGAAGGAAAGAAGGAAGGAAGGAAGGAAGGAAGGAAGGAAGGAAGGAAGGAAGGAAGGAAGGAAGGAAGGAAGGAAGGAAGGAAGGAAGGAAGGAAGGAAGGAAAGAAAGAAAGAAAGAAAGAAAGAAAGAAAGAAAGAAAGAAAGAAAGAAAGAAAGAAAGAAAGAAAGAAAGAAAGAAAGAAAGAAAGAAAGAAAGAGAAAGAAAGAGAAGAAAGAAAGAAAGAAGAGAAAGAGAGAGAGAAAGAGAGAAAAGAAAGAAAGAAAGAAAGAAAGAAAGAAAGAAAGAAAGAAAGAAAGAAAGAAAGAAAGAAAGAAAGAAAGAAAGAAAGAAAGAAAGAAAGAAAGAAAGAAAGAAAGAAAGAAAGAAAGAAAGAAAGAAAGAAAGAAAGAAAGAAAGAGAGAGAAAGAAAGAAAGGAAGAAAGGAAGGAAGGAGGGAAGGAAGGGAGGGAGGGAGGGAGGGAGGGAGGGAGGGAGGGAGAAAGGAAACAAAAAATAAACCCCAACCAAAGTCTGTCCCAAGCCTAGCCTGTTTTCAATGTGTGCATAACATTTATTACTTCCTTTAGGCTTTTCTGTTAGAAATACTTTGGGGATTTAGAATGATTTGACTACTGTTTTCTGGGGGTTAACAGCAGACATAGATGGTAAGTGACATTCCCTTACTGCTCCTTGATGCATGAAAGATTGTGGAGACACTGAAGTGGGGAGAAAGTATCTAGTAATAGATAATCTTCTATCCTGCTGTTTGTGTCTGAGACACCAGTGTTCTGAGGAATAATGTATGCAAAGAAACAAAAAGCTATCCTCTCTGTTTTTACATCCATCCTTCTCTCTCCATGATTAAATGGTCTCTGTTCCTGAGATACTACAGTGTCTGACAATTTACACAACAGTTTCAGAGAATAATTTGTGGCTGACAGTTACTATGATCTCCATTTTGCAAATCAGATACTGAAACACTGAGGAACTAAACTGTGGAGCAGGACATCCAAGTCAGTCTATAACTGAGCAATGCATTAGGTTCCTCCTTGATCCATTAGTCAAGTCCTATTTGGAAGAGCACTTCAGGAGACACTTACCTATCACTCTCTCCCTTCTTTTGCCTAACATATTTCCTTCCCCTGAGCACAGTGGTATGGGAAGGATCTTTCATTTGGCCCAGCTTGTTAGTGTTTCTTTTCAGGGACAGATTTCTAAGGTTCAGAATTAAGTGTATTTATATCTCACAAACAAGTTTATAAATAAAACAAAAAGAGGAGCTAACCATATGTAATCTTTCAGTTTGTGTTTTGAGACAATATAGTTCCAAAAGCTCTTTGAACTTGAGAGCAAACATGCATTTTGTCCTCTGCAGATGTTACAGCAAACTATAACCCATCATTGCTTCTCTGGAGTACAGTGTACTGTGGCTTTAATTCAGCAAAGTACAGAATGTCAAATGCCAGGTTGTTATGACAGCAATAAACTTGTGATTCCCTTGAAGCAGATGTTTTAATTTGTTAGGTGTTTTTGGGGGGGAAAAATCTGCTTGCATTTAAATAGATGTTCGGATTGAGAAAGGAATTTGCTTGAAAACATCTTTTCCACCTGTATGAAAACTTTATCAGAGAGGCTTACAACACATGTGTGAAGCAGCATGAGGAATCATCACAAAGATGGCCAAATTACAGAAATCTCCTTCACACCTGAAATACGACCTTTTTGAAGTTGCCTCGTATAGGAGCCAGATCTGTATCATGGAAGGACCACATTTCATATATCTGGTATTGCAAAAACAACACTGAAACCAAGAGCCTCCTGAGGGATCTCCTCCCTGCGTGGATTTCCAAGGTGTTGATGGTCCTTGCCACTGTGCATTAACAGCACACTCTTCAGATCCTTCACTCCTTAGTGTGAAAAGCTGTTGCTTTTACCATTGTTTGTAGTGATCAATGAGGACTATGGTTTTAAAGCAAGTGCTAGAAGTGAAATCCTTTGATGGTTTTCAAAGGCAAGGAAGAATTATGTACCTGTCTGAGCTGCAGGTAAAGAATGTTACAGCTGTGGGTGAACTAATGCAAATAATTAATTGTGAGATCAATCAAAAAGTGAGATCTTTGCAGTGAAATACTTATTGGACTTTACTCTGTTCTCAAAAGATGTCGGGGTTGTCCCCGGGCATAAATCTGTTTTTAAAGTTCATAACTTGCTGGATCCATTTGGAAGACAAAAGCTTAGGGATCAGCCTGCATCAATAAAGAGAATGCACAGACAGATGCATTGACAAGATCAGTCTAAGATTCTTCTTGTGCTGGGATTGCACACCTCAAATTTAGTCATTATTGTGTCATATATGATGACAGTTTAATTATTTTTGTCTAGTTCTCTATGCAAACTGGTGTAGTCCTGGTTGCGCTGCTTAAATTTCAGACTTCTCACCTTTCTGAAGTCTGGTAACCCCCAAAGTAGTAAGAAAATATAAACCTAGAGCTAAAATGTGGACATTTCTAGGGTTTCCTTGGAAGAAAAACAAAACAAAACAAAACAAAAAAACCCCTGCTTTCTTCATTGAGTTTTCTGTCTGAAAATATTTTAAGGAGTTAACTGCAGTCCACCTAGGAATAAAACAATTCAGCAGAAGCAGCTGTGCAGAGGCAATGCCTCACAAAGGAACCTAACTCAGCCCAGGGTGAGTTAGGTTAACCACCACTCAGCAGTGTTGTAGGGGCAATGTGGACCTGTCAGCGGTGAGTGCACGAGCAAATTTCTTCATTGTTTTGAATGCCCTATGTGTTGGTATGTCTGCCTACTAGGTACCCATAATAGCTAAATAAGGGGCCAAGTTAAATGGTTGTACAAGAAAACAAAACACCAAAAAAACCCCAAAAGTTTTACGGTTATTGTTGTAGAATATCAAAAATTCTTGCACATTTCTTTCATTTTAAACCTCACAATCACTTGTGCATATATCCTGTAGCAGCAGTCAAGGAGTCAGAATGGCAGAAGCCTTTGAGAAGAAACCTACCCCTTTCTGGTTTTGAAATATATTTGAAATAATAATTTGGGTCACCTGTCACACTGATATTAACTTAATGGAAATTTAGTTTGGAAACTTTATTTTCATCACACAATATGGCTAATAATGTGTTTCCAAACACAGTAAATCTGATGAAAGATGGACTGTAAGCACAAGCACTCTCAGTCCCATTTCCCCTACCACACAAATGTCTGTGGTCAGCTTGCAAATTTTAAAACTTTACTAAATGCATAACCTCCTAGATCAACACTGTACATTACAGATCCCACTACATCACTGCTGTTTTGCTGGTAGTGTTTTTATAATTGCAAATCATGACATTTGACCTTTAGTCCATGGCCACGGCATAATTGCTTTCACCCTCCTTCATTTATGAATGCAAATCAGGTCAATTTAACTTAGCATTGTGTTTACTCTGCTTATTTTTAAAAGACTCCTCTTGCCACAACATGTCTTTCTCCTAGACTCTTGCACTCCGTGGTAATTTCAGAGCATGCTGTCATGCTGGAATTGCAGGTATGGATGGTTTGAGTGGTGATGGAGTTTGAGTGGTCTGGAGATGTCTTGGATCTGTCAGCAGCCAAAAGTGATGAAATAATTTGAATGGGACAACTTTATACTTGAACAGCTAGCAGTACCCCAGAACAATCTTTAATCAGATTATATACCTTGGCAATAAAATCAATACATCTTCACTGAAGTTATTTGTGCTAGCCGAGTACCTAACTCCAGCTTGTTATGCAAGTGAAGAGACTGCAGGTTTCAGAAGGATCTGCCCCCAAAACTTGTCTGCTGAAACCCACTCTTCATTGTGCCTTTGAACCCTCACTATGCCTCGAGGTAAAGCCCTCACAGGTGCCAGTGGATGAAATCCCCCTTGTATGGAAGTACACAGGAGGAGCAAGGGGAGTTTCAACTGGTCGTTATCAATCACGCAGCACAGTTTGGAGGAGTAATCAGTCTCTCTGTCCTTAAAGAGGTTTACAACACCAGGGGAGTTTATTATTATTGCTGGCCTAAGATCATCAAAGTCATTTTGTTTCGTCTTGAACAGTAGTCAGAGGGGTTAAAGTGAGGTTAAACTGGCTAAACAAAATGGAAGCAATTACGCAGTGGGATCATGGAGGGCTGTTTGCTTTAACCCTCACTGACAAAAAAGGTATTATATGAAAAAAGTTCCCTGACTGTTTACAATCATTAAGTGCATCTCTCTGTTGAAGTTCACTCCAAACTTCTTCACCTAAATCTTCCTGGGAGTGTCACTGCTTTAAACACCATCAATTTATTTACAGTTCCCAACACAGCACCCATTCAGTGTCTGATCTCTGCTGTGTTGTCATCACTTTGCAAGCTGATTTGGAGGACAGGACTTACACTGTGCTGGAGATATGCCTGTAAAAGTTAGGCCTTAGCTTTTTCTACTTAATCACTTGGCAGGAAAGGACAAGGCGATGTGGAAGAGCCGCGAGATGGGGAATGTAGATTTAGCCCTCTCCAAGCTTTAAATTGCAAGATGGGGAATTGACTCTTCTACTCCATTCAAGGTTATAACACAGCCGAATTGTCAAACTTGGCCTTCCAGTGACCTACATCATGTGATGGGATGAGATCTGCACTTCACTAGCTTAGTTTTCTCTGTTCCTTGACAGTGGAAGGTAGTAGTTTAGCGTGAACAGCTTTCACTGACAGCGTGAGCACCGCTGTATTATGGGCCTAAACAGTCTTTATTGAATTCCCCGCAGGTTCATTGCTGTTTAGCAGAAAAACACATCAAAGAGTCCTGGAAAGGCAGTGTGTTTAAAGAAATAATAGGAAAAAAGGTTCTTCTAATTCTATAAGCAAGTATTGACATGGTGTTTATTGAAACTTGTCTGCCTGAAAGGGGACCGGGGCTTCTATAGATAACCCAAATGAAGAATTCCATGCCTAATTTTACCATTATGTAACAGGCTTGGAAAACAGTTCCTCCATACCCCAAAGGAATGTTACTGAAATAGCTCCTGTATAGAGAGGTGAACCTCTGTGAAGCTAATGGTGATTTTTTTTTTTCAGTGATCCTGTGTCACACCTCCAAACAAGGGGTGACTCTTTCAAAGAGTTCTCTGCATCCTGTGAAGTGTTTATCTTGTTCAAGCTTGTTGGGAGGCTTAAGGACAAAACCAGCAGGGAATAGGGTAGGAGGAGAAAACTGTGTTTACAATTTGTAAAAGACCTTGCAATTATGTCTCCTTTTGGCAAACACTCCCCACCCCCAATATTTTTATGCAGAGAAAGCCATAAAACCAGCTTGTGAACAAAGCCAAAATGTTCAAATACAAATAAAATTTAATGGATTCCCAGTAATAGAAGTAGGGTTGCACAGGGATGAATCAGGTTCTTACTCCTCAAAACATTACTGTAAATGGTAAAGACTAAATAATATTCTTACACAAATATCCATGCATCTCTGATAATTAACCACAGCCAGTGCATGTATTTCGATCTGTCTTGCTCCAAATTTAAAGCAATGGAAACTTGTCAGATTCGATGAGACTCTTCTCCATTTAAAACCCTTAAGTTGCAGCATGCTATTAGCACAGAGCTTATCGTTAATGAAGAGCTGTTTTGAAAATGTTGAAGCTGTACATGAAAATACAGGTAAAGTCATGTAAAGGGGTACTGATATTTCTGAGGTTCTGAATGGGGCACCTGTCACTGCTAGTATGTTAAAAGAAAACAAGAGTCTAATTTTTTTTCTGATTTGTTTGAGAGAAGATAGCATGGAGGCTTGGTGGAAATGTTTTCTGTTGCAATTCAGGAACATTTGAATCTCAATGCTAAAATGATAGCCAGCCATGTAACAGCAGTGCAGTATGCCATTCATTTAATTAAATAAAAATTTCCTTTCCCCCCTCCAAATGAATGAATTATTGGACCATGGCATGATTTATGTATTCGCTAATACTGGCTCCTTAGATGCAAGGACATAAATGTGAATGTTTTCACGTAGCTAAATAGGAGAACAGAAATGGGGATGGTTGGGCTAGATGATCTTGGAGGTCTTTTGAACCTTAAGGATTCTATGATTCTGTCATATAATGATCATGATGACAAGAACCTTATTCTTGTGTGATGTCAGTGTAGCATAGAGGAGAGGCATTCCTTTGGCCTTTAAAAGCAGGATAGCCAAAGTGTGTGTGAAGCTGCCCCTGAGTTAGGAAACATGCACGAGCTCAGATTCAGCAGCTTGCTTAATCACACCTAGCATTGGACCTTTATATCACATTTCTATCAATGTTTTTTCCCCTGCACAGTCCTAAAATATAAATTATATGAGCCTGAATATAACTGAAGACTCATCTGGAAGGTAATTAAGCCTGGCAGGGGGTAGTGGAGTTTAGTGACGTTCAGACTGAACTTACTGTCATTGTCTCACTGCTGGCAGCAGGGAAAAGAGCTTCTGAACTGCCCTGCAAGCTTCCAGTCATTGATGCATCTCCTCCTGCTGAGACCATCTTCCAGCAGCTGCCTTGTCCAGGTAAAAGCCAGCTGTGAGTTGCTCTATTGTACAGAATAAACTCAGATGAGAGCAGGAGGCACCAGGAAAGGCTGTTGCACGGGATGAAGTTACCTGAGCAGAAGGACACATGTCTCGAGGCAAACAGTATCTCTGGGAACTGAACATGGGTTTTGCACTCAGGTCTCCCAAAGAACATATTTCCCAAAGTTTCACTGAGGAAATCTGTTGGATGACTGATAAGTGAGCTGACAAATCAGGTTACTCGCATTAAACACTAAGTGTCATTGATTTTCCTGGACATCTACCTCCTCTAGGCATGAGATCAGTGGGGTACTACACTCAGGATAAGGGACAGTATTTTTGTCCTCAATTCTATAACCAAGGAGGAGGACCTATTTAGCAAATAAAGAGAAGGATGAGTCATTGGCATCTGAGGCCTTTATTCCTAATACATGCTAGCTTGTGCGATGAGAAGAGATGAGACTTTTGGACTGCTCCCCAATAATTTGTTGGGATTTCATTCTTTCCCCTTAAAAGGCCAGGGAGGGAAGACTGATAGATGTTTTCAGGGCACTGCTTTGAATTAACAGTTTCAGTAGCGGGCACTATAAACAGCCAGTCTGGGTTGCGCCTTCTGATCTCACCCTCCATTTAGATGCTCTGAAGCCAGCAGATACTTTTCTTTCTTCTTTTTTTTTTTTTTTATTTCCTTTCACAGACCAATTCCAAAGGATTCTTAAACTATAAAAATGAAATTGCTCCCTATAAAATATAATTGGAGCTGCATTTTCGTTCAAGTGACAACCAGATGCTGGAACAAAAAATCCCCAAACTGTTTGTCGGAATCAGTAAGTTTCTCAGTACTCCTACTGTACAAAGACTTGTCTAAAGTAGATTGATTCTGCTAAGATCTTGCTGGTAATTTTTATTTACTCTTAAAGGCTTCTTTGATAACTTTTCTCCTTCTGCATCTACACATTTTCTTAATATAGTGATACTAAACCTGTGTGTTCTGTAATCTGGAAAGCAAATTCATAAGTGTAATAGGTCTGAGATCAGGCTATATAAAATGCATAGCAACAATCACAGTGGCTGCATTCCCACCATCCCCTAAAAAGCACAAGCCACCTCACCAACCTAACAGATTTCCATCCGTGTCTAGTAAATCCCAAATAAAGAAAATCAGGCCACTTAAGTTTGAAAATCTGGATCTTTTTATTGAGTAAAAAAATACATGTTTCATGCTAATTAAATACTCTGGGGTGTTGTGGGTTTTTTTCTATGGAGAATTCCAGTCCCTGGCTTGAGTGGCCACCTGATCCACCCAAGCTCAACTATAAACAGCTACACTATTCTATCTAGCTAGTTATTTAAGTTTAAACAATGTCAGTAACTTTGTTTACTTCCAGGTGATTGCAACAAGCTGAGTAAAATGGTTGCCCTGTCATCGTTGTCATCACTGAGCTTGAGGCACAATTTTTTCACAAATTTGGAGTTGTTTGTTCAGTTCTGGCACTGGGTATAGGTCTTACAGGATGCAGCCTGAAAGGGGGGGATTTTGGATTGTCTGGCTTTACAGGGATGTCCAAGTTTTTTCCACTGAGATGTTGTACGAATTAGTACACTTGAGCAAAGTTAGTGGAAGGGGCTGTAAAACCAAGGCTTACTGATGTGTTGAGGAATGCTATGCTGAGAGGAAACATTGTATGGGAATGACATTAGGGTCTTGCCGCCCAGGTCTAATTACAGTATAAGTGAAATTACGTCTTCTCTTCAAGTGGTAACTTCAAAGTCGTAGTGTTCTGAAGGTCAGTGGGCAATATCTCTGTTTTCAAATGTCTGAACTGTGCAATAGTTACCCCATTTATATAAATCCCGACTTTTCAGAGTCCTTTTTTATCAGTGAAACCCCCTTCATGACAGCCATTGTGAATTAGGTTTTTGAGCCTCAGTAACTGAGTTACTGACAGATGTTCTATAAGAAATTATATTTATTTGTTTTTAACCTGAATATCTCCTTCTGTTTCTTATAGGAGTGCACTGTAATTGGCCAGACCTCTCCAACAATTTGCATTACCTAAGGTCAAAAATATCATATAAAAATTTAGCCTGGAATGCACCAGTTTGGTAGTTAGTGAATATCAAAAGGAAAGATGTCTCTGTATTAAATATTCCTTGTAATGCTGCACTAACAGCAGTTTCATAGTGGTTTATCGGTACAGTGAGAAATAGAGGGCTGAGCCATAATTCAGCTTCAAAGTGACAAAGGCATGAATAACTGTTGGATGGTTGGAGTCCCAAACCAAGGGTCATAGCCTATGCCTGTACAATAGGATGTGTGTGCCCTTTGCAACTGTGACTTCCTAAATACAGCAGGGTAGTTTGTTGTGATCAATGGCCAAGTTCATAGTCCTTTGAAGAGATGGAGATTCTCTCTTTCTCATTAATTGATGTTCACATATCTCTCTTGTGTCTCTTTAAATGCTATGGGATGACTGCTTCCAGTTCCTGCAGGCCTGGAATAAAAATTTTTACCAAGACAGGAGAAAACATTAAGAGTTGGGGAATGTAAAAGGAGTTTTTGGATTTTTACCTTGGGATGTTTGTGAATGAACTTTAACAACCAGGGCTGGAAGACCACAAATATCCAGCTAACAATGAATAAAATTGAGAACCACTTCTTTTCTGGTGACTAAGGTGTTTTTGTATCAGCTGTCAGAATTACAACAGGAAGACTAGTTATTAAAAAAAAAAAAAAGGAAGAAAAAAATCCAAACGGAACAAACAAAAAAAAAGGAATTGTTCTGAATGGGCAACGGTTTATGTGACATTTCTTTGCAAGTTTTTACCATATAAATAATATACATAATCTGTAGCACAGTGCAAGGATAAACAAACAAATGTGTCTCCATACATATTTACAGGTTGATACCTGGTCTGTCTTTCTAGGTATCCCTCCAAAACTGTATGGAAATTGGAGCTATACCACATTAAGTAATGTGCATGTTCCTGTTTTATTTTCTTGAGGATATAACCTCTTTAAAACCTTTGAAGATTCAACTAGATATTTAAAGGTGCCTTTCAACCCATTTCATCCTATGATTCTATGAAAATGGAATCAGACAAATAAGAGTTTTCAAAGCAGATTTATTTTTTTAGGGTGACAGCGTCAGCATCTGCTGGAAAGGTGAAATTTAGATGTGAATAAGGATTTTGTATGACCAGATTTAATAGTCATTCTGAAAAAATCTATGAATGGTGTTTGCTCTTTTGTTTGTCTTTCCTGGTTCTGAATGCTGCTAATATCTTCAGCTTTCAGGCACAAGCTACTATTTACAATGCTATCTGTAGGCCTTAAAAAGGGTGAGTTATGCACTAGTGCTTCAGAAGTTTATACAGCAAACCTTTTAGGGCAGGCGTTGTGTCTTACTTTGTGAGCGTAACATATGATTTTTTAAGTTCCTTGGTTTCCAGTGTCCAGTAAAAGCAAGTGGAATACAGTGGTTTGCTTAACTAGACTTTGGATGAGGCTGCCTTACTCCTTGAAATGCAAAGTACAAACAGAATTAATATTCTTTTTTTTCACCATCCCTAAGCTGTGCCTAAAATCTGACTGTTCTTTATCTTAAACTCAAGCTATAAATTTTATGGTAGCATACAAGCTAGAGAGCTTTGCACAGAGACAGGTTTCTCTGTTGTCTATAATGGTTTGTATCACAATGGGAAGTTTGCTATCATCAATGCTGAGACTTAAGTGGCAGACTCACATCTCACAGACAACATTTTACAATATTTTTTTTTCTTCAGATCTCAGAGAAATTCTTTATTTCATTTGGATTGAGCTTTGTGCATCTGATCTTCTGGATGGTTCATATTTAAATTTAAGTCAGTTCATTCAGTGGGGAATATTGTGCCATGGGTAAGTGGAGCAGAGTAGCTCTGCTACTTGTACTCTGCTGCCCAAAGTCTGGTCCATGAGGAGAGGTCATAGTGCTCCACAGAGAGACCATGTTTCCATTCATTTTTAACAAAACTTTCTGTAGCACCTGCCACAGCAGTGGGCATGCCGCTCTCCCACTTACAAAATAGCAGTATACTTTCCTGCCTTCTCTTGATATGCATCATGTGCCAGGAACTGATTGCCAACCTTTCACACAGGTCATCCTGAAAGAAAGTGTCTGAAAGCTATGTCCATCACATAAACTCATAGTGTGGCTCAAACACAGAACAACAGAAAAGTAGTATGTCTTCAAGATGGTTGTGATTGTGATGAATTATAACAATATCTCAGTACAAATCTATCCAGGATCCATTTTCCCCCCCAGACATTCATGAATGTATCAGATAGAAACTCTTTCAGACATTTGCCAAGTGAATATAAATATGAACGGCTGGGGCCAGGGAGAGAATCTTTCCTTTTTTCTGTTATGCATCAACATTTAATTGGTTTATTGTAATTGGTTTGGGCTTTTTGTTTTGCTTGTTTATAGATGTATGAATTCTAACGAACAGAGCTTGTTATGAATAAAATATTGGGTGAGAACATAGACTAGTGATTAAGAGACAACATTGGTATTTAGCATATTTAGGTTCCATTTGAAGTTGACTCACCTTTGAAAAATCTCTTCATTCAGTTCTAAGAATATGCCCATCACCAGTCTTTCTCTTATATTTGCTTTTGCTTATAGTTTTTTTGACAGTTCTCTTTTTCCCTATTTTTATTCCATCTTGTTTCACTGTTTGGTCTCTTCCGGTCATGTCCAGTTCAGACGTTCAAAAAAAAAAGGGTATATAAGAAAAATCAAAGGCCATTCACCATTTCTCAAAGCCTAGGGATTATAAGACAACAACAAAATCACCAGGTAATATACCATTTTTTAAAATACAGTATCTTTTGGCACAGAAAGAAATACAACCTAAAGCCTGTTACTACTGAATTTTAAGAGAGCCAAGTAAGCAAAGTGAAAATGGGTTAAAAATATGCTCATGGAGGAGAACACCACCAGCTGCACACTCAGGAGATCTGATTACACGATGCTGAGAGGATGGTTCCTTCATTCTTTCCATTTTTTCTTATATTATTTCCATAACTGCCTACTGATGTCTTCCACAGATAGGAACTGTGGTCTTGATCTGAACAGCTATGTCAGTTTTAAAGGTTTGAAGTGCAGAAAGGTTAGGGTGGAAAATGCACTGATCAAGGTGAAGAAGAGATTCCATCTTCTTTAAATACCCTATTAAAAACTGGAAGCAAATTTGCAAGAAAAACACAACAAAAGGGAGAAAAATTATAAGGCTCCGCCAAAAATATTCCAGTTGTCATATAGGAGTAATACTCAGACAAGGGTTTAAACTTATTCCTGCCAATAAATTTCTTGTAAAGAAACCAAACTGAAACACAGATGTCCCATCTCATCAAATGTATATCATGACTGGCCTTAAGCCATGCTGGAGTCTTACTCATAACTGATTGGGCACTCAGAAATCCCTGTCTCTCAATTGGAAGAAGCAGTTTTAGAAACAAGAATGTGCGTGACTGGGAGCTGCCCTTCAAATAATTCTTTTTATTATTTTTTTTCCTACAAAGTACACATGCAAGGCCAACCAAAGCCTGAACCTAATGACAGAGTGCGGTTAAAACCTGCAAAGCCCTGATGAAGTTGTGCCTGGACTGTGGAGTTAGATTTCACGGCACGTTTTCAATGTTAGCAGGAAAATACAGTGCTTGGTTTTCCCTGTCTATGCTGAAGAGTGCGAGAGCTTGTTCTCACTCCCACTCTTTGGATAGGCTGAGCCTGGATTATACAGCTGACTGTGGCACCTATGACTTCAGATGTCTTACAAGAGGTTACACAGGAGCAGAAAATCTTTTTTTTTCTTTTTTCTGTAGTAACATGATTATCAGGGTGAACTTTTGTAGCACAAATAGTGCTTTTGTAGGGATAGAAAATGCCCCAGTAGGTTTCTCTAATCCTACTTGGGAGAGAGACATCCTGGGGCAATCAACTCATTTATACATTCTCTACATTTTTTTCCCCCTTTTTTGTTGAAGAAAAGGGCTGGTTTGCTGCCAAGACCTGTTTAAGTGGTAACCTATGCAATTCATTCTAAAAACACTCATTTATCATTCTCAAATTAATCCTGTAACAGGATAGCTGCTCTTATTTTCATTGTCATTTTGCCCCTTGGATGAGAGATCACAAACACATAGATATCCAACCCAAAGATTCTGAAAAGCATATATAAAAGAGGGAAAATAGAAATGGCATTGCTATAATTATAAGCAGAAACAAGTAGCCATACATCTTCATTTCTCACATATCACATCTATTAATAATAGAATGAAATGTCATTTGTGCTGAATATTGTTCAGTCTTGTGCCAGAAGCAAAATTGCTTTCAATCAGATTTGTAGTTAGGAGTAAGGTTTTTTGTTTTTTAAACCTACAGTAAACACAATTTATGCAAAATGATTAAAATATGAGAAATTTCTTTTTTTTTCTGGCACACAGCATGCATTTTGACATGAAAAATTATATAAACAATGAACAGTTTGGTATGAAACTACCGTACGGAATTTTAAAACCATACTTACATACTGTTGTGAGTGTAGAAAGTAATATCTTGGCACTGGCAAGAACAGCTTGCTGCAATGAAAAAAGTTATAGATGTAACTTTTTTACTGCAAGCATGCAGTCTTTTTCAAGCTATGTCTTGTAAAAGCATTGCAGACAAATTTAAATGAAGGGTCGAGGTTTCTGTGGCAGGTTTGGACTCTCGATTCTTCCCTTTATTTTGGGGGGGTGGTGGGTGTAAAATTTTATGGGTTCTGCTCACACACTTAGAGGCTTTTCTCTCAAAGGACTTTCTTGTAGAGAAACACACTGCAAAATGTGTGATTTCTGACACCTCTCCTGTTCCAGGCAGCACAGGCCTAAATTTATGCTCTCTGTCCTGCATCTCACTCTGCAGGGACACGAAGAAAATAATGTCTTATTTCTTCTGCATTTCCCCACACACACCCTTTCCCTTTGTGTGCTGACATATCTCTTCAAACTGACTTTCCTTGTCTTTGGATATTGCGTATCTTTAAGTGTTTTGGAAAGACAGTCCATCTCCTTGTATAGTTGGAAGGACTAGAAATTACAGTTTTTCAAACACACTTGAAAGTAGGATGCATTCCCAAAACCCACTAAACAGTGATTCTTTGCATTGGCTACAATGAGCTTCACAAGGTCTTGATCTTCACTATTCTCTGTTAATTAGAAAGAAATAGAATTAATGTCTTCACTAAGCTGTGAATAACTATCCTTTGAATGGTTTATGTGAACAAATTTAAACTGGTGGATTTTTTATTGATTTTTATTAAATGAGAATTTACTTTCTTTATCCATCCCTGGGCTGCTCACTGGTTTGTCTGTGATAGGTCACTGAGGTCAGTGGTACTCTTTCTGTTCCATGAATGGAATGACTCCAGTGTTTGAAAGAGACTAATGACTCTAATAGCCAACAAAGGATGAATTTGCTTATGTATAAACATCCTTGTTTGTATGCCAGTTAGGACATTTGTGCACAGTACATCTATTCTTCAAGCATAGGTGTATGCAAATTGGAATTGAGCTGGGGGGGAAATGGCAAATGGAGCTTACATTTTAGACGGAGAGACTTGGGAGAGGCCCAACTCCCTGGCGAGAGAGACAGTATGGTACAGCAGGCGCCTCTCGTCCCCCCTGCCTATGCCCTGCGTTTCCCACAAAAGAAAATTGCTGGAGGTCTCATCCAGCCTGCATGTCCCAACAAGTCCCTAGTTAGGATGTTTGGAGCAGTAGAACTCCAGGGCACAGCACCACATAGGCCCACAGGTCACATTATAATTAGCTGGAGTTGATCAGAGAGATGCAATGGACAACTGCAATTCCCCAAAACAGCTTGAGAGTGGTTTTGGTGTGTGTTAGAAAAAGAAAAAAATAAGCATAAAAGTAAAAATTCCCCATGCCCCCAGAGTTGCTAATGTTGTAAAACATGTTTTCCTATCATAAACGTCTGCTTTTCAGTATTTTGTTTTCTTCTCTTGTCAGGAAGTGAGCTCAAAACTTCTCATTTAAAAATATCATCAACATTGAGATGTTTCTATGGAGCATTTTAGCTTAAGTAGAATAGAATATGTTGACTAAATTCTCTTTGGGTGAGTGTTCAAATTATTGCTAAAGGCAACCTTATTGCAAAACTATTTTTCAACTGAAAAGATTAAAATGATCATTTTTCAGCCTCTCATGTGTGTGGGTTTTTTGCCTTTGTATAGTCTGAAGTATTAGTTTTGTTTTGATCTGATTTGTTTTCTCAAGCATCTTATTTCTCTTAATAAATGTGTCCATTAAAATGTTACACAAAAAGAAGAGAGGAAGTATTGTAGATCAGTGACTATGGTAGGGGGAAGGTTACACTTCTGTAATTGCTGCATGTAGGAAATACTAGCAGCAAATAAAAAATTACAATATTTTCCATTAGAAAAAAATATTTGCACTAATTCTCTCTCTACCATCTTCTCTCTCCAATGCATTCTTCCATGTTTTTATCTACAGTTTTGACTACAGCATATTATTTTGTCGTAACTCCCTTCCTTGGTAAATCATGAAACAGACGCTCCATAGCCCATGTCTTAAAATGTTCCAAGGCTCTGGGGGCCAGACAAAACTTTTAAGAAGCAGCATCAGTACAGAACCTGCTCAGATGAGACCATCAGAGACCCAAGACCTACCTCGTGCCTTCAGCTAAGGGTAGTACTGTTGAGCGCCACCTTCTTGCAGACACAAACTAATGCCCATCAGTGCTTTAAATCAAACCTGACACATCCTAGGATTTGTCTGAAATCACGCATGTCTTTGGAGGGAAGCAGCAGCATTTCCAGAGTTAGGCAAGAATGTCAGCAGCTGGGACCATCATCTGCCATGGCCTGCCAGCATGACATCTGTCTACCTCAATAGGACATGCAAACTGGTGAGCTCAACACACCCAAGCCCAGAGCTCCAGTCCAGGGCAAATGTTTAATGTAGATATTGCCACAGCATGTCTTTTCTCACTGCAGTAATGGTGATTCCAAGCTTCCACCCACAGCTTGCTTTAATGACAGTATTGTGGAGGACAGTGACGCCCACAGTTTGGTACGAAGTCTGTTGTCAGCTCTCAAAGTTTCTCACAGAGTTTAGCTCAGCTATTTAAGGCTGATGAGATCATACTGTTTAATAGACCAGAGACCACATACAGATGATTTACCAGCACTTTGGGGAACCACAGTTTCAAAATCATTGAGCAAAGCCAATCCCAGGACTTGATTCTGGCAGGTAAGATCGGTCACTGAAATTGCTCCTGTCTAAGAGGTGCAAAAAAACTTGACTAAAGCAGCATTTTCTGGACTTACTTCCATAACGCTGTTCTGATTTCATTGATGCCGGCAGTAACGTATGGGAATGAGAGAACACAGCCATCGTTACTACACATCTCAGCTTTGGCATCAGCACTTTCAGAAACCTATACTGTCTTCTTGCTTTTCTAAAACTGCCTCTTTCCTCACAGCCTATGCTGTGTTTTGCCTGTGAATTGAGCTGTGAATTTATACAAGAAGTAATCTGTCCCTTCTGGATGAGTGGCTATTGGTGGTAGTGTGTAAATAATAAGCTATATATCAAGGTATAGGCGACTTCTTACAGCTCACAGGGAGTGATTGGTCATTCTGGTGTTGAAAGAAGGAGATCTCGCTGGCCAAATTCTGCCTCCTCAGCTCTCAGTCAGCCCCTGCATGTTTCTGCGGGAGGGTGAGGGCAGGTGCTGGTGCTTCAGCGTGGTTCCTCGGCCAGGTGTCTGGGCTGGATGCATATAAAGCCGCATGGCTGCTGTATTTGCCTAACGCTGTGCAGTGCAGATCCTAGCCAGGGCTCAGATTTATGGCTGGGCTTGGAGCCTGCAAAGCAAAGTATTCAGGATTTGGCCTGGGTCTGTCTGTGTATTTATATAATGACAAAAAAAGCAAATTCCTTACAAGCAAATATGAGTCAAAACAAAAACACTGTGAAGGTCAGCTGAGCACAGCAGTGAGATGATGTTATCCCAGCCACACATTCAACTCTTGAGCTGCCAGACCAGCCAGAAGGACTCCTGGCCAAAAGTCATGAGGAGATGCCAACTGGGAAACCACCCACCGACACCCCAGCTGGCTTCTCAAAACAACTGGAGCCTCCGTGTTTGACACTCAGGTCCAGGCACAGCTGCAGGGCACAGCCCAGCCACAGAGCAACACCAAGGGCTTCTCATCGGGGTTTCCAACAGAAATACTGTGTATGGGCAACACTGCCATAAATCCTAATTTGTAAGGATTTCCTCTTTTCATGAGAGGAACAGTGACGTATTTAAGGCTGATTTTTTTTTTTCTTATTGCAACCTAGCTGGCATAGCATTAATCCAACAAATCAAACTTTGTTTCAGGGAATTTTTTTTTTCCCTAAATATGTTGGTTAGCATCTTGCTTTCAGCCAAGATACTATAAACAATTCACAGACACAGATCCAATCCAGAGTTAATTATAGATGATCAAAGCTTAAATGCAGTCCTGAACTCTTAGTGCTGAGGATAAAAGCGCTGAGGTCTTTTCTAAGGATGTACTGTCCTTGGAAATATATATCCCCCCTTATTGGTTTGAATTTAATTTAATTTCATTATAACCTCATGCCCTTCCATTAAGTAATAGCAACCTCTATGCAACTCTTCTTGTAAAAGTTCTGAAACTCTCTGGGCACATTCAGCATAAATGTGCATTTCATTTTTAGCGATGTAGTAATGAGTTTGCTATAGTCATTTTGAGAATTTACATTGCATTGTGATCACTTTTCTTGAAGGAAGGCTCCAGCTTTGACCACTCAAATTAAGCACTGCACTTAGGGAGATACAATGGATATCTTGAAAAGTTTCCAGGCTACATGAGCAAGACAGTCTGTAAATCCTGTCCACATTTTACAGGCAGATCACAGTGACATCATGGATAAATCTAGAATTAAAATCTCAAATCCAAGCATCAGGGCTGGCTGGCTGTGAGATCCTCATCCATTCTGGGCAACGCTTGCCTTTGCAGCAGCCACCTACACCTACACCTCTGTTCCAGGGGAAAGAGAACCAAACCCGCTGGTCAGAGGAGAATTTTGCAAACAGCAGCTGAATATCTGTTGCAAATGTGTTGCAATCTGCATGTTGCATATTTTCTATTCAGTTTAGAGAAATTCAAACCTGGACTTTTACTAATAGTTTTGTTTGTTTGATGTCGTACAGAATAAGTGGCCAGTGTCCAGTGTGCACAGTCTTGTCTCTAAATGGGCTGCCTTTAATGTAGACTCCTGTTGCAGATGGCATGACACTTCATGGTCCCAAGTAAAAAATTTCACATTGTTTTACTTCCTTGCATTTGCAGGAAGCATTACCCAGAGGCATTACTGCCTAACAAGTCCTAAACCATGCTCATCTTTATGACCATCTAACGAATATGGGCCTAGAGCATTTGTTCACAAAGGGATATTCACTGAGTATGTGTATCCTCTACTCAGCAGAGTAGTTTTCTCCATGAGGGAAGAATCTGACATGAAAGGCCCTTTGACATAAAAAGCTATCATGTACGAAACCCCACAAAACAGCTTTTTCAAGTTACGTACAACTACAGAGCAGATGCCTTACCCTGATTGGAGCATACAAACAGGAGGGGAATCAACTTTTTAAAAGGGCAGATAATGGCAGGACAAGGGGGAATGGATTGAAGCTGAAGGAGGGAAGGGTTAGATTGAATATTAGGGGGAAGTTTTTTACGGAAAGAGTGGTGAGGTGCTGGAACAGGCTGCCCAGAGAGGTGGTGGATGCCCCATCCCTGGAAGTGTTCAAGGCCAGGTTGGATGGGGCCCTGGGCAACCTTGTGTAGATCCAGGCCTGAGGTTGGTGGCCCTGCCTGTGGCAGGGGGGTTGGAGCTTTATGATCCTTGGGGTCCCTTCCAACCCTCGCCATTCTATGATTCATTGATTCTATGATCATAGCCAGCTCCTGATTATGAGCCTACTCACTTCAGAAAAACTACTCATTAAACTATTGTAATAAAATTTTAAAGTGTTGGCTGAATATGGTTCTCTCATAGAAGTGGGGAGTGGAATATCCTAGATCTAGCCTTCCTCACTCTTCATGAATGCATCAAGAATCCTCTCCAAAGGCAGCCAAATCGGTCCATTATTCTTTTATGCCAATATGGTAAATTATGCAACCAGATATATTGCTTTTCTTTTTCTTTACTTTCCTATGTAGGTGAATTTTGCCAATATGGTCATCTTCAGGACAATGGTTTCTCGTTATACTATAGCATTGGTAGTTCCTCATAGAATCTTTGTTACTACCTGCTTTTTTTGTACTATTGAGGTCACAAGTGAAACTGGAGATTTTGCAATATGTCCTTAATGTTTGATAAATGTCATCAGATGTGTTCCAGTGGGCTGCTGATGAGACTCTAGACAAAAAAGAGTTTTCACTTGCTAATGCCTGAATATGATTTTCAACTGGGAACCCAGAAGCAGAAGGATTTTAATTTCTCTTGTTCTGTTCCAGTCTTAGTAACCAGTGGAAAAAATAAATTAGTTTTACTGTCAGGAAGGAAAAAATATTAAAGTATAAAGCAAAATGTCAACATTTATTACCTGACGGGTTTTGCTGGAATGGGAGCAGATCAAACTGGTAAGAGCTATGAACCCTTGTGCATGCAGTTACTAGAAAGCCAAAACTCTTGGTTAACTTTGTGTTCTGCCTCGAAAAGCACTCTGGATCACATGACTACAATTTTGTGCTCCTCTGTAAAAGTGAAACTTTTTTCCCTTAATTGTTAAAGCAACAGAAGTGTTCTCCTCTTCCATGAAAAAATAATTTAAAAAAAACTATGCCATCACTTTGTTGACAGCATTTTTTAAGTAGTTAAGACATTGTAAACATTTGACTTAGTCTATATTTAAGGACAAGAACTTAACTCCTGGGACTTGAATGAGTGCACACAGAAAGAAGGATTCTGTTACTATCTACTGTAGAAAAATCACCAGTGGGAACATGACGTGATGAATATGTCAAGTCTTCTAAATGGCTTACTTTCTATTAGTCCTCTCCTCACTGTAATCTGTAAGGACAGCTCTATATACGTTGGAATTCTTCTGGTGTTTTAATTGGATGTGTCTCCGGTGTGATACTGTAAGTATCTCATTTAGCATCATTGGTTTAGCATCCTCTGGAGCAAAGTGAACCAATGACTTAATTAACTTCCACTTGGGCAGTTATCTGCACTGAGAACCTGCAGGAAGTATTATTCTATTTGAGGGTGACAAATGAACGTACATGAGGTACCACACGCCACCCAGTGGGAGATCTGACAAGAAACATAATTTATTTCATTAGTGGTGCCAAAATGGGCTTTCAAGCTGAAAACCTAAATATGTAGCAGTGCCTTAGGAGAAGAGGAAACAGCATGGGCTTTGTCTGAAGTAATTGATAGTGTACAGTTCAAAACATATATTTCCATGGGAAAGTTTAAGTTTAGCATCACTCTTCATCCATCACATTGTAGTTTGTTAGGTGTTAGCCTAAGTGGTCTATAGAATAAACAGTCATAAATACTTTGGATTTGGTAATATTTATCAGTTACCTTGTGGAAAATAGATTTAAAAGAAAATAACTAGCCTTGTGTCAGGATTAACTTGGTGGTTTAGAACATATTTATAATTGTTCTGAGTATTGTAGATATTGAAACATAGCTACAGTCTCAAAGAACCTTGGCTTTCTTCAGATTTATTGTAATTTATAGAGCAAAAGTTAGTGGCAGCCTCTAATTACCCACAGAACCAAAGTTTCCTGAGTGAAAACTTGAGATCAAAGGGCATGAATAATAGCCTTAAAGGCATCTCCCCTTACATAGGCTACTCTTAGCCCCTCTGCTGTCCTTTGGTATAAATTAAGCACCTTAGGATGAATAAAACATGAAGCACAGAAGGTTTAGATTTCACAGAAGATGAATGGTTGGATTATTGATGGGAAAAGGAGCATGGGAAAGTATAAACCATGTACATCTAAAAATTTTAAACTCTGTAAGCAATCACCTTCGCTTTAGTAATTTTTTAAAAACTTTTTCATCATTTTGTTCAAATCCTTTCTGTTGATAAGGCAGCTGGGTTGTTCTGTGTCACTGAGCTGCACGTTTAAGCAAGCTCAGAAGCCTTTCACAGTTCATTCTGTTGATTTTGGTGGGCATACAACCAGGCCATAAAACCACAAGAGCAATCACTGGTTGTTAAAAACCATACAAGCACTTACATTCAATTATAATGAAAAAGGTGCATACCTCTTGTGTCTCATGAAACTCAGACTTGAAGGCTGTTTGCCTCCTCATATATATATAGCATGAATCCAGTTCCTTCCTGATGTAAAGTTCATTGCCTTTCACTAGTGTTACACATGCTAAACTTAATTAATTTCATATCCCGTCAAAGTAGATGTACACAACCTTAGGAATTGGGAAAGTATGTTCAAGCCCTTTTCTACTGTGGCCATTTGTTCATCGAAAATTATTTTGGGGGATGAATGGGTGCATGAGGCAAAAGCTGTGTATTTGTTTTGAATAAAATTCTGTATTTACTTTCTATTATAAATACTTTCTTTGAAGATAAAAACCAGAGCAAAACAAAAAGACAAATTAGTTGCTGCTCTGGGAAACAGTAAAAGGAAATGTTTCACCATGAGCTGTGAAAATGGCTGTCTCTTCATCTTGATGCATTTTGTTAGGTATCAAACTCTTAACTTTTGGAAATTTGAACATTTGAAAAAGTACTGATTTCGTTTACCTGTACTGAAAGTAATCACACCAGTCTCAAATCAGCTTCATTTGCAAATGACAGAGATGTACAATATAATCCTATCTCATTAAATCCTATGGCCCAGCTAACAGGCCGCTCAGACAAACATAAGAAAAGCGGTTTCGTACTCCTTCTGCTTGATTGGCATTAGGGCTTTGAACAAAGGTCATCTGCATTCTGGGAAGTTGAGTGTCTCCCCT
Source organism: Laterallus jamaicensis coturniculus (assembly GCA_022605575.1). Taxonomy (NCBI): domain Eukaryota; kingdom Metazoa; phylum Chordata; class Aves; order Gruiformes; family Rallidae; genus Laterallus; species Laterallus jamaicensis. Next base: position 8,293,026 of record JAKCOX010000003.1, read on the forward strand.
TAAAGCTGTTCTGGGTTTTAGAATGTGATTAAAAATTCATTGGACTGGGAACAGGAGCCCAGGTGCCTCGCATCCCTTGGGACTGGTCTAACCACTGTCATAGCGTCATTTTCACTCTCACCAGTTCAATAAATATTAAAGTATTTTATACAGAGAAAAAGACTTTCTGTACGAGAAATGGAGAAAAAATGCATTCAAAGAATACCGTAGATTGTGATGATTACAGCAGCCTCAGGGGAGGTGGGAGTCCTGAATTTAATCCTTGCTCTGAATCCAGAAAAAGAGTTTTGATTCTTTCCCTCTTCATGTGAGATTGTGCTTATTTTTGGAAGCCAGATAAGAATTAAAAAAAATAATAATAAAGCACAATGAAAAGCCCTGATGCTATCTCTCTGAATGGGTTTCCTGAGTAGAAAGATTATAGTTTAAAAAATTGTGATGGCAAAGTAGGGGGAGTGGGTTGGTTTTTGGGGGGAGGTATTGGAATTTGGCATCAAATTTTCATTCACTTTATTTAAGGCTTAGAGTGACTTAAAAACCTTTTATATATATATACATATACATATATTTGTTGATTAGTAAATAATCAACTGAACACAAAAAGCAAAACACATTTCCATGCCTATCTAAGCTTTTGTAATTATTTTTTTTCTCAGCACCATATATTTGAAGGAAGAGTTGTGAGTCAAGGTTTTGTTGACTAGATTGTAGTCCAAAAATTAAAAACTGGATTTTTTTTCCCCACTGTATGTATGATGGTGAAAAGAATCATTTTTCAAGCAGCTTTAATCTTATCTCAGACTAGGTGTAGTTATTCTTAAATTGTCAGGTTTTGGGAAAACTTTGAGCTCCCAAAGCTGATCCAAAACCCTGTGAGTAGGTGGCAGTCATTCTGTTGACTTATGCGGTCTATAGAGGAGATGCTATCAGAGTTAAAACCTACTGACTGAGAATCCGTGTCTCTGTAATCTAGTGTATTAAGACAGAGATTTAGAGGAAGGAGAGGTATCTCAAAGTTATCTCAATATTACAGAAATTTAAATAATTAAATTTTTGAAGTAAGGATACTTTTATTTATTGGTTGTGGATTACAGGCTTTTCTTGCTACATTATGGACATAGCACAATGACATTGAGGACACCGTAGAGGCTAATGAATTCCAATCAATATGGGCACAATGAGCCAGGCAATATGCACACTCAGAAACCCTCAGCGGTCAAACAGTTCCAGCAAACAAAGCCATTTTATGGTATATCAGCACAACTCTGCATTACACTGTGGAATAAAAGAGGTAGTTAGTTTAGGCGATCATGAAAAAAATAAATCTCGAGGAGTAAATATTCTCACTTACAAGGGTTTTCTAACAACAAGACCATTTCAAAAGGAAAGGGAGTTCACAGGTCATTCTTATTAAGTGCTTGAATGATTTATTTTAACACAACGCTCCCTTCTGCCAGACCTAGGAGAGCTGAGGTAGATTTTTTCCTCCCAGAAAGGCCTGCTAATGCTCTGCTGGGCTGCTGGACGGGGAGGGAGAGCACTGATAGCTCATCGCATTAGTCGCAGCATACTTCCATCCATGCAGGCAAACTGCTCCAGGAGGAGAATTTGCTGATTTGAATTCACTCCCTTTTTGCCTCTCCCTGACTTCCAGTGTCTGCCTAATGCCCCTTTAGGAACTGTTAGTGGTCCTTGCATTTGTCCTTGCAAGCTGGATGAACTGCTCGCTCTATCCTTTCTACACTATTATTTAAGGAATAGGCTGATTCTACCTCTGGAAGCTGGCATTTTTTATCTGCCTTAAAGCATTTGTGATGTTTCGAAAAGCCAGACTGTACTGAATATTAAAAACATAATATGGGATACAATTCCTCACCCATATCATAAACTATATCTTTTGGGACTCCAGCTTTGCTTTTAATTACATCATTACCCTAATTATCTTATTAACATCCTCTAGTGTAAGCAGCCGTTTATGGAAGAATAAAATAAAGACTTTTTTCTTTGCCCCTGTGGCAGGCTTCCGATCAAATGTTCGGAAACTATTACACTAATCATAACCATTTCACCGTTATCTTCTGCTTTCCCCATCTGTTTGCCCATACCCGCATGTCTCCTGCCATATCCTCAGACTGTAAGCTCTCTAAGGCAGAGTGCCTTCAGAGCTTTGTGCAGTGTTTGTTCCTAATTGGGGTGCGTGGGTGGTGGAACAGTTATAATGATGGATTCCATTTCCAGATTATCAATAACATAATTACGTTATATTAAGTCGTAACATTTTTACCAATGCACTTCCTTACCTTAGAATCTTGGAGTACTGCATAGCATTTGCAAGACAATTGCGGCTAGCAATTCATTTATTAATTAAACTGACTGATAAATAGCAACTGAAGCAGTTTTGGTATAATAAAGGCAAATGTTTCTTTCCTTAGTGATAGAAATTCATGAGCTCAAAATGCTTTGTAGAAGTGAGAGATGAAATACTGAAAAGAGAATTTGATTATATATTGTCACCCTGATTCATACTTCTCGTTTCTTACAATTAGTTCAAGCTCTTCACCTATCCACATCATCTATGCGGCACTTCCACACCCATTGTTTATCACCTTCATTCCTGCTTTGCAAGTGTGAAATTTTTTAAAATTCTTAGGAATAAATTATAGATCAGACTGGGCAGTCACACATTATTTTACTTTTTTCCCCCCTTTATAATGCAAGAGGAAATATCAATTGAAACCCATGTTCATCAAAGAAAGCATTGGTTTCAGAACACTGGATCTTGGTTTCAGTAGTAAAGGAGTACAAGCTGAAAATATGATACAGCTGTGCTGATCTCTTTGTGATTATTTTGAAAAGCTGGCTATCTGCCCCATCTGACAGTCTGTGAACATAGCAAATAATTTAACATTCATGCTGCTCCTGTTTTGGCATCATATATATGAATCATGTGGTCACCACTTTCCAAATTGGTAGTAGATCAGAAAAGAGTTAATGACTAAAGTTTTGATCATGACTTGTTCCATTGTTCCATAATAAAAAACATTGTAAAATGAAATATCAAGGCATAAAGGACATTTTGTGTCATGATGCATAAGTCATGGAGGATTTCTTTTTCAGTACATCTTAAGGCATTGATTTCTAATTTTGGAAGTCTCCTGGAGAGTTGATCAACTCAGTATCCTTGAATGCGAAGCACAGTCCAAGTATTCATGGATTCTTTTTTGACTCCAGAAGCTTCTATGACACTGGAAAATCAGCCATTTAATATCACTCCTACCGAGTTGCAAGAGAATAGGTAATATTTCATCTATGCTTCAAAAGTCTACGGAAAGCTCGCAATTCGATTTCCTTCAGTCACAAGCTACCCACTTATTATTTGCCTGGGTTTGGGGTTTTTTTTTAGTGTAACTGAAATCTGGAGAAGGGCAGCCCTTCTTAGGTTAGGTGGTGAAAGGATTAATTTTATCCTAAACATTTATCCAGAAAAGACTGCATGGCCTGGCTAAACACCTGGGACCGTTCCTAGGTGTGGGTCTCCATTACACTTGCATTTTTTGTGCTAAGCAAATTTTGAGTGTGAAAAACCCCCTGGGGAGTAGCACTCTTGATCCTTAGTCCACCTGGGCACTGTGCTTATCTGCATGTCATTTTGGAGCAAAGCTGATAACCTAATTAGACAACATGCTGGGTGATTCTCAACACAGCAGTGAGCCATATCACTTCACCAATTCTTTCTCCGTGATTCATCATTATCTCTGAGCACATGTGTGACCCCAATAGCCAACTTGAGAAGAGCTTCTCTGCATCAGCATTGTAAATTGGGACTGTTAGAGAATCATGAGTTTCTGCTTATCTGAATTTTAGCTTTTGTGCTTTTTAATGGCTGAGACAGCACAAGTTAAAAGCGTAGGTTTGTGTGGAGACAGAGCTGAAGTTAGACTGAATGTCAAGTAAACTAGGAGTTTTCTGATCAGGAGAAGCTCAAAAGGGCAGAGAACACTAATCCAGCTATGGCAGAGGTGGCCTGTACATCTCTGCTATGCAAGCATATATCTCATATGTGGCATGAGTTATGTGATCTTTTTTTATGTGTTTGACTCCAATTTAGCTGTATATATGGTTACAGAGAGATGTTGTCTCTGTACATATTATCATAGAATCATAGAACAGACAGGGCTGGAAGAGGCCTTAGAGATCATCAAGTTTCAACCCCCATGCCATTAGCAGGGACACCTCTCACTAGACCAGGCTGCTCAAGACCCCATACAACCTGGCCTTGAACACCTCCAGGGAAGGAGCAGCCACCACCACCCTGGCCAACCTGTTCCAGGGTCTCACCACCCTCATAGTGAAGAATTTCTTCCTAATATCCAATCTAAATCTACCCCCTTCCAATTTAAAACCTATCCCACTCATCCTATCACTCTGTGCCATTCTAAAAAGTCCCTCCCCAGCTTCCTTGTAGGCCCCTTCAGGTACTGGAAGGCTGCTAGAAGATTTCTCCAGAGCCTTCTCTTCTCCAGGCTGAACAACCCCAACTCTGTCAGCCTGTCTTCATAGGAGAGATTCTCCAGCCCTCCAGTCATCTTTGTGGCTCTCCTCTGGACCCATTCCAACAGTTCCATGTCCTTCTTATGGCGGAGACTACAGAACTGGACCCATTACTCCAGGTGGGATCTCACGAGAACCGTGTAGGGGGGTAGAATCACCTCCTTTGACCTGCTGGCCACGTTCCTTTTGATGCTGCTCAGGATGCAGATGGCCTTCTGGGCTGCAAGCATGCATAGCATAACATCAAATTTCTTTCCTTATCTGTCTCTGTAAGCAGCAACCACAGCTTTGTCTCTTGACTACATGGAGCGCAAGGAGGGAGGAAACAGTGTCACCAGACTTCCTAGGCCACAGGGAAGAGCCACCCTACGTTTCACACTAAAGCTGACAGGCTCACAATGTACACCAGCCTTCTCAAGGGCATTGTGGGAATCTAAGCAAATGTCTCATCGCTATAAAAAAAAATAGCCTACTTAATTCATCAAGCAAGTTCTCTAGCTTGCTCACTGTTGGTGCAGAACACATGCATACACCTGCCATACATTTGGCACCAAAGGCATTGTGGAGCTTATGTTCCAAAGTAAACATGAAACTGATAGCAAAACACAGCAATCAAAAGCAGACAGTTCTTCAACTTGATGTAATGTAAGAAACATGACTTTGTAACAAATACGCTGCTGATTTTATTTTGTCACTAGCACTATACATGAACATTCTTTTGGTGATAATTTAGCAAAGAAGAAGTCTGTTGAAACTTCTGTAGTCAGAATAACAGGAGTTGGGTAACATTTTTGGCTCATGAGGTTATCTGTTTGTTTGTTTATGTTCCTGGTGGCAACTGGAAATGCTCACATTACCCAAAGTGATGGGAAACATTGTCAGCATCTCAGCAGTACCCGCTGCTCCTTCCCCAAAGAAAACCAGCTCTCCTTATTCAACTGTGAAAATTCATACACCTACAGCCTTGATTTAAGATTTGAAAAGTCAGTTCCTTAGGATGAATAGTGTAGCTAGGGACTGCATGAGAGGCTTAAAATCAGACATTATCCACCTAATACCTTATCCGTTTTACCTACTTAATCTGTATCTCTCTAGGTTGCATTTACCTGTCCTAACTAGGATAAAACAAGCTCCTAGGTAGAAGCACAGTCATACAGTAGACATTAGAAAGTTTTGAACATGAATGGGAGCCACCTAAAATTTAAGGGGTCACCTTAGCTTCCTACTCCATAGTAAAAGCTATTGCTGTCTGGAAGGTTAATAAAAAGAGGTAATAATTTACAGCTTAGTCATTTAACACTTCTTTGAAGTTGTTTTTACATTGAGATTTTTTAAATTATTAGTTAGCTCTCTTAACATCTCCCTTCCAAAATATCATATGTGAAAATTGGAAAGCCAGAACGAAGTAAAGTTTTTTATGGCTGTAAAATTAATCTCCATGGAAAAATGGAATTCCCAGCTGAAATAGGTAAGAAATCAATACAAGTACTGAAGTAATAAAACAACATTGTCAAGTCTTCCAATCCCACTGTACTCCATGCAAACACTGTTCAATGAATGTAGTGGGATTATTTTGTCTCCAGATAGTAATCAGATGACAAAGGTGCTGTCGAGTAGAAGAAATGTAATTGGTTTCACTTGAGTATACTACTTGATAAATAATTATCATGTATAGATACACATGCATCAGGTATCACGTATGACACGCACACATTAAACTGTAACCAGATCAACTGCAAATACACTTTAGAAACCCTGGTTATACAATAGAAGAATGGGAAGAATTTGTTATTAATCATCTAAGGAAACAAAAGTAAGCCATTTTTCACAGGATAAAGGCTCTATGAGAACTGCAGAAACTACTACCTGAACAATGGCTTTTGCTGTGTTTATAACAAAGCTGACCTTCTGATGATGATGATAGAAATAGCATACTACCGTATTTTAGACTCCTGGACTAAAACTCATTTTTTTTAGAAGATAAGACAGCCTGAAACAAAAGACTTAATGAAAGGCTGATAAGTAATATATAAACATTTTGAGAGATGATGCTTAATGCAGTGGTTGAAGATTCATTCTCAGGAGTATTATCAGAGGCAAGAGTCCACCCAATCTACACTACCTGTGAGTAGCAATACCTGTCAGTGGTGTTCAGAGAAGCAGAAGTTGTTTCATCCTGCACCAAGCAACTTATCCTGGTGATGATAATACTGCAGGGAGACAACTGGGAAAACAAATTACAGAAGGAGTAGGAAAGACAAGTCAGAGTAGCATATTTCAAAGCAGCATCAGCAGCACTAAATATTTCTCATGTTAACAAAGTGGTAGAACAATTATTCAGCTAAATCTTTTAAAATAAAGATTTAATAGTTCATCAGAGTGGCACGTAAATGTTTTTATTTTCACATAGCTCTCACTCCTCTACTGATGATGTTTTAGCCATAATTTGAGTCTACTTCTATGCTTTTCTTAAAACTCATTCTCAGATGGTTGAGAGATGGGAAATAAAGATATTGCCTCAGCTCTTTTGTAACTTTGTTACTGCTGTATTCTTTCAAAATTTCCTGAAGTCCAGACAGCTGAGTAAACTGTGCATCATTTAGCTTCTGGGTTTTCTAACTGAGCAGTACTATTTATATGAAACACCGTGTAAGTTTAGCACTAGTTGCAACAGACATGTGAAAAGGCTTACTAAAAATATAGAATCTTGCTCTCCAAGCATTAAAAAAACCCCAAAAAACATCGTTAGCATAATACCGAATTTCAAATATTTATAACCTCTTTTTTACTTATATTTTATTCATTAGTTGTAAATGCTCTAAAGTGACCAGCAGCCTCTGACATGCTGTCCCAGAAATCTTCATGCCTTCCCGTTGGGACCATCAGTCCCATTTATTTTTGGTCATGCCATGCCCACAGGTTTCACTGTGTCGATCTGCTTCAACTCTTCCCCAAGTGACACTACCTTAGGGGAAATGACCTTTTCAAATGTCTCTTCAAGATCTGTACAGATATTACACTTCCTTTAAAGTGTGTGCCAGTTTGGAGTGACAGTTTCATCCAAAATACGTCACTTGGTGCCCATCTATTCTCACAATATATTCTCATTTTATTTTCATGAAATGGTGACTTGTCTTGGTGGCACCAGGTCAAATTAAGCTTTTACTTTTTCCTGTCTCTTTTAGTATTTGGTCTGACATCCTATTAATGTTCTCTATTCTCTGTGGAACAAACAGAACCCCATATCAGATCCATTGGTAGCACTCCACCAGTCAGTCGTGCTTAGGATCATTAAGAGTGTGACTCCCTAGATTTTTTAATAGGCTTCCTCCCGCCTCCCATTTTGGCACCATTTTCTTGCTTACCTATAACATTAGGGATAATATCAATTAATGGTTGCACTCAAAACCTGTACTAAATCTGCTTAAAATAACATGAGCTGATCTGTGGCAGAATTTACTGTGTAATAGGTTTCTCTTAGAGGTACAGCTGGTTTAGAAAAAAAAAAAAAAGACTTAGTACATATGGTTACATGTTTAGCTGCAGTATTTTCTGCTAAAATCATCTCTAGGGAGTCGGCATCATATTCTAACACAAGTCTATTTGTCCTTGCCAATTTAAACAATATCATGCATGTCTGCTTTCCTTCAAGGTGCTGATTTTCCTTTATCATTAGCATGACTTTATCGCTCTTTCACTTACTTTTGGCTCATGTGGCAATTCCTGCCAATGTTCTTTATTTCTCTGTTCCCTTCAGCTTGTTATAAAATATTTTTGCCCTTCCTCTAAGGTGTTTTTGGACTGTAAAGTGACTTTTACATATCCTTTTGAATATATATTCCTGTAACGCTTCAGCAATTGCCAGGTTGTTTCCTTTAAATAAAACCTCATCTAGGACTGAATATTTTCCCTTGAAAAGCTCTGATCCTCCCATGCCACACCGGTAACTTCGATGATTTTCCACAGTGCTATCACAAATGTAGCTCTGACTATCTCAGTCCGCATCTAACCTGAGACCCGATCAGTTTGTTCTTGTATTAACAACTCTGTAATCTATCAGTAAACATTGTACCACTACATGTTTGCCCAGACAGTGTTACTGCAGCTATTAAATCTTTCCCGCTTTTCTATCAGTTTGAAAGTGTAGGTTTGTATCTGGAAAAATAATAATTTTCAGGCTCTTAAATGCTGGAATGCTGTACCAGATCCTCTTCTGATAGCAGTAAACAATGTCTGAGCTATTTTAATTTTAAAAGGGATAAAAGAATTAGAAAAAAATATGTGAAGCTTCTTATTTCCATTGCTTAAGGTCAATGTCTCCTTCTGAGAAGACTGAAAACCACTTTTGGTTAGTGGTTAGTGTGGTTAGTGTGATGTATGAACCAGTGCTGACCATTTTCAATCGCACTACTAAGCAGAATCTGCCAGAGCCTTTCTTAGAACTTTAATACAAAAAAAAAATTAGATTTTGCTTTCTAGCACAGAAGTTATGCATTACTCGCTCTTTAAACAAGCCTATCAGTCCCAGAATCTCTTTAGGCTTCTTTATGATAGTCAGTAGATTTTTTTTTCATAGCTCAACTTAGGCAGCAAGATTTACTAAAAACATTCCTGTATGATTTAGCATTGAGGAGAATTTGGGAAACTTTTTCTTGCATGAAGCATTTTAATGATGACTTCAGCTTTATTACAATCTGCACATATACCTAGGTGTGTTAAAGTCTCCACTGGATGTGTTGTGTCTATTATACAGAACCTGCATTATGGTTATTCAGATTTGGGCCACAATCTCTATTTCTTTTCAAAATTCCGGCAGCTCAGAGCTGTTGGTCATGACTGTCTATGGTCATGACTGTCTAATGTTTTATTTTGTTTTTCTAAAGCAAAATAGTACTTGGACAGGTCTTAATATTGTCTATAGCGTAGATGTACAACTTGTGCTAGGTTACTTATAGCCTAAAGAAATAGATCATTTAGATCCTGGCCCCCTCATATGTTTTTTCTTTTCCCAGATAAGCTGGAAAAAGTCTGTGAGCCAGAAGGATTTCCCAGGTGATGTAGTGGTCCAGGTCTTTACCTTCCTCAAGAGTCTCTTAGGTCATTCCCTCTGTCATGTCATTTAATGTGTGTATAATGAATGCAATTATTATTTTAGAAGTAAATCTAAAATAAGTTCTGTAAATCTATTTTTCTCACTAAGGCAAATTTTAACGAGATTTCACTGTGCTTTGGTTCTGCACTTGCATAATAAATCTGGTATTCCTGTGGTGGGTGTATAATATGTCTGGAGAATGAGTGTAGCACACTGAGGCCACTCCTCTCCCATGCTTTAGCTGCTGGTGCTACATCAGTTCAATAGTGGCAAAGATGTATATTCTGATGTACCCAACCTGACACCAGAAGAAGCAGGCAGAAAGTGCCATGAATGCCACCCTCTTGAAAAAATTTACTTTGCTTGGTGTTATTCTTACAAGGTTGCTAAGGGCATCACTGTCTTTTCACTGCAACCTTTACTTTTGCTACCCCAAGACAACATTGTGAAGAAAAATTTTGCAATGACATAGGCAATCAAAATACACGAACTAAGATATCACTAATGGTTATTTTGCCAAAGTTAAAAATGTTGGCTTTCATCTATGTTTATATTGTAAAATCATCCCTCAGCTTTAAAAGTTTTGTCTCTTTCTCAGATACATGTTTTTAAATGACTTGCGAGTCTCATTGTGTAGGGAACATTTTTTGAGATTTCAAGTTATGAACTCCTTCTTCTTAAGTTTACCTACATATTCAGCAACTTTCTTCAACTGTAACTGTACTGGTTCATAGTTATTCCACATTTCTTTGCCTCCAGTACTGCATGTGGTCCCTGATCACAGGATCTTGGGTATATATAAATGCAACACACAGATTATTCATGGCAGACTCAGAAGCTCCATGGTGGCTGAGAGGAGGCCTTGACCTCTACATGCAAAAATTAGAAGCATCCAGATGGGTTATTTTCATGTATTGATAGCATTATTTATCATAACTTTGATCATTTTTCTGATGTTTTCAGTCTTCTTTTCCGGTATCTCAGCTTCTTATTAAAGCTACTGCTCTTGCCTATGACAGGTGCATTATTTCTCCTGAGTGTAAATAGGATCAACCCTCTAATCCAGCTATTTTTTATGTCCATATTTCTGAGCCACCTCCACAAGGAAATGGACAGAGTACCCATTTGTTTTTCAAAGTAAAATTGTGAGACAGATTTTACTCAAGCAACATTCCATAATATACATTATTAATTGCTATTATTCATTGCATTGGGGTGGTATATAGGAATGCTGCCTGACAGTACTGTTCCATCTTGCCATATCCCCGCAGAATCAGCAAATGGTTCACATAGCTTTTGGTCTGCAACTAAAAAGATGTCACAGAGAGAATCTATCATATGCATTTTACACTCAGATAACTAAAGGCATCCAAAACTCTGTAACCCTACTCTAACAAAAGTAGTGATTAAATGTCTATCGCTACTTAAGGAACTTTCCTCACTGTGAAACTCATCTCAGGTAGGTAAAAGACAGAGATATTTCTTCATTGGTTTTTTTGGGTTTTTTTTTTAACCATCTGCCTCGCCAGCCCATGCAGCTGTTCACCTGTGGTCAGGAGAAACACAGAGCAGAAATACAGAACTGTAGAAACAGAGAATCTAGATATTATTTTCCAGAGGAATCTAGATATTATTTTCTTTTCTCTTTAAGTGATTTACAGTGTTCTGGAGACACTGGAGAAATATCTTTACTTTTGAAAATTAGGTGAAATTGTAGATGTGAAATGTTATTCCTAAAACCAAATTCAGTGAAGCTAAGTTAGGAAGGGAATTTATTACTCACTGAAGAATTAATTCCTTTTAAATATATAGAAAGAAGTAGCAAGGATGTAGCAGTGTATACAGTAGATCTTGTCCCACTTGCTGAGCTGTGTTGTGGATACACTACTTTCTGATAACACAGCATAAGACAGTCTCTATGCTTGTACAGCCTTTGTTTCTCCTTTGACAATCAGTGTTATGACAGAATTTTTTGTAGTGTGAACTGTTGTCCCAGAAAAAGTACTTGAAAATCCTTTAAATGGTAAACGCCATCTGCCTCGGCCAGCTTCCTTAGCTGACCGACAGATCTGTAACACGCATTATTGGTTGTCAAGTTCGTGTTACTATTTATCAGCAGTATAAAATTAACCTGTCCTGTTCCAGACTCTGCTGATACCCTGCTTTACATGTACGTAACAAAGACCTCCTTCTGACTGGAGGTGCCCTAACATAAATTGCTGAAATGAAATTACAGCATTTCCACTAACTCCCAACTGCCGCGAAGAAGGCAGAACCCTGCTGTTCTCTCTAACACAATTTTCATCGTTCCTGAAAACAGCTTTTATCTGATACTAGCTGTGGTAGTAAAAATTCAAAGTCGGAAGTGGATCACAGCCAACTCTTCCACTTGTGCACAAGATAAGTATACCATTAACCATGTCTCAAAGCTATTTATCTCATGCAAGCAAATGAGTTCAAAGCCCTCCATTTACTCTTATATGATTGTAGATATCTGCTATCAGGTCTTTGCTGGCTAAAGCTGGGCACTTGTCAGGGACAGAAGTGGAGTTTGCAGTCCAATATGGCCCATGATTTTAGGTTGCTTCTTAAATAATATATGGCAGCTGATAAAAACATTTGCTCTCTTTCTCTTTTTTCTCTCCTTCTCTCTATGTGTATATGAAGGACAATATTATCATCAGCCCTCTACCTAACAGGTATATATCCTGAGATTGTGCTTGCTTCCATTAACTTGAGACCTCTCAGAGATATAAGATGGTCTACAAATTTATAGCATTTCATGGGAAAATTTCATCTCTGTATCTCTGTTTCTTCCATCATTTGACTGAGACTTTTTTCTCTTAGAGAATGTAGGAAACATTAGTACAAATAACAGCTTGAACATTAATGCCAGTACTAATCATAACTTTCTCTGGAAAGAGTTTTGATTTATTTCCCTACCACATAAACAGCCTCTGAACCCAGAGAACTTCAGTAGGTTTGAGGGATTTTCATCAGTTCCTTTGACCATTCTTTTCCCTCATGCCTCTGTTGAGATTTCCAACTAGAATCCTCAGTGCCAGGTAAATTTTTTCGGCGATGTGCTGAGTTGAAAAGAGTAAGGCTTCAGAAGCGAATGGAGTTACCATGCAGTGAAGGCACAAGAAGTGTAGCCCGTAGGTGCTTTTTGCATTGGTGGCAGAGGTATGAGCTCATACACTTTTACCATACACTAATGATAGGCTGAGTGTTCTCAAGGATGATGTTTAATAACTCAAAGTCCTAAATCTCAGCCTTACATCCTCAGCCTCAAAACACACAGCCTGCTAAACATCCTAAGATGTTTCATACTTCAGAAAAAAATGTATCTAACTACCCAAGTGCTAACCTACCTGTTTCCATACACCCAGGGATCTTTCTAGGCAGCTAATATTAGTGCCATTAAAGCCGCATGCTCATAGGAGCTTGCTACACCCCCAACAAATGTGAACATTTACTCCTGATGACCTTGCAGGTATCTCCATGCCTTAAATCTTTCTGTGTCTTGCTTCTACCTCAAACCAGATTTGAATAGGCCTTTGGTGCTCTGGCTTACCTGAATGAAAAGGAAAACGTTCCATGAAAGACACTGAAATTCCACAGAGAAAACTGTTCCCTGTAATTTCAGTTATTGAAAAGGAAACCCTTCCTTATTTGTCTACTTACATACAGAGAATTAATAGCACTGAATTTTAAGTAGTTTAATTCTCCAAATTTCAACACACAAATAAAGCTTTTCAAGAGGTTTTCAGAAGTGGTACCTCACTTTACTTGCCTCCAAATATGAAAGACATTTTTCAGGATTACAGTTATTTGAAATTCAAACTCTTTTAATTTGGTTCAGATGGAGGCACTCAGAATTACTACACACTTATGAAGATGATGGTATATATTGCACAAGAGCAGATGTGTCAGAGAGAGCTATGTAACACATTTTTCAACTGCCAGCGAGAGTATGTTAATGATGTGATTGTGTGCAACTACAGTGTTTTAACTTAGCGGCTCAGTGGTTTTGCCTGTTACATGCTAGGTACAGCCATGATAATGTGTAAGCAAGAAAAATGACTGAAATAACAGTAACAGCAACAGTAATAACATCACTTAAGGTATCTTTATTCGAAATGTTAGAAAAAGGTAAGGCAAAAGCACAATCACACATACCAAAGATCTAGAATGTTTTATCCTACAAATCAAAGCCAGATTAAAAGGTCAAATGCATGAGGATGAAATAGCACTCACAGAAAGCTTGCAAACTATTTCCCAGTCTCCAGACTTGAAAATGGCAGAGAAGAACATGTGGCAATTACAGAACCATTTTTATTGCTTTAAAACAACACAGTTTAATTGGTTTGATATAAACATTGAAGCATATTCAACTATGAGCAAAGCAGTGTACTCAATCATGTTACTTTTAATGGAAATAGTCTTGAAAATAGGTTGTGCAAAGAACGCTTGTCATAACTGCTGTCCTAGCAAGTCATGCAAGCACAACTAGATAAATAAGGTAATGTGTCCTGCCACTTGTAACTTAATTCCCCAGTATGTTTCATTAGAAGGGTCTTAATTTTCATCTGAATGTCTCCGCCTTAATGAGAATGAGACTTGCATTTGGCTGGAGTCCAGATCAATTTCATGCAGTAACAACAGTAACCATCTCAAACTTATCCTTTCCAGTAATTGAACTACATAATATGTTAAAAAAAAGCTCAACATATAAAAAAGCAAACAAGTTATCACTCTCACCAAACTGTACTTTGAAAGCTTTGTTTCAGGAGCATTCAAAACATTTCAGTGAAGAAATATGGCTTTTGAGGCAGTGACTGTTGCATATACAAAATGTTGAATGAGATTACTGAAATAGGTCTTGCATTTTTCATGCTGTTTCCACAGGAGATGTGCTGAAAGCCATAAAGATATGCTTCTTTCTCCAACTAATTTATTGCACATATACAATAATTTGCGGTCAATAAATCTAGGATGGATTTCCATGGTAAGACATTGGTGTGGCAAACAGTATGGATAACTTTATCCATAATGTAGTTGCGGTATTTTTATAATCAGTTTTGTAATGTGATATCACTGGAGAGTATCATCAACCAGTGTTCAATATTAAACAAAGTTTTCCAAAGCAACACATGCTATATACTAATTCATGTCATCAGAAATCCATCTTATGGTGTAAGAGACTCATCTTGTGTGCACATGGCTTTCAAGGGCATGATACAACAGAGAAATTTACTTTTTACAGTTCTATAGCTAGGCACTCCAGATGGAACCTTTCACCATAGCAGGATATTTTACCAAAAAGAACTTCACCAGCCAAAGTTCTCTCGACTTAGGAAAACAAACTTGTGGATTAGTGAAATCTTCTGAGCTCTTTAATGAGGAATAATTACTTTAAAATAACAATTGCAGCAGAGAATATTCACAAAATATTAGTTTATATCTTCCACCTGTTGTTTCATATGTTTAGCTTCTTATAAAAAGCACAATATATAATTTGAGGAAGCAGTTTCCTTAGAAATATCTATTAAAGAAAGAAACATGTTGAAAATCAGTCATTTAAACAATCCAAAATTTGTTAAAAATAATTTACAGCTCAAATCTCTATAATGGTCTGCTTAAGCATGAAACTTTGAGACTCTAGAAATGTTGGTGCTGCATCTGGCTGAGTTAGTCATCAGGCTTCAGTTTAGGCATACTCTGCCATTTTTCAAGTGTTTTCAGCTGTCAGGAAGAGAAGGTTCTGGCTACACAACATCTGATAACCTGTTCCCCTAGATTCCTATTTTTCCCAGAGGTCCTTTCTTAAAGTTCAAAGTGCACTAAAGAACAAATATTGGCTCTCTCTGATTCTGGATTGTGCTGGCTGTCCTATTCATAACAAAATTTCAGCACACATGGGCGTAGATCCAGAAAAGCATGTGCATAATTTGAAACCTATGAATAACTCCAGTTAAAGCTGCCAAAGATGGTAGGATGAACAGAGAAACCACTGAATTTCAGAGTAAAAATACAGGATGAAACTGTATCCTCAAACATAAGACTGCAAACTTTAGAAGGGTACTCACTCAGCACTTGTCAAGAGGGATGTTGCTTTTCAGGTTATTCTCATAAATCATTATGGTATCTGAAATTCATTGAACAATTCTTGAGAAATATATTTGCATTTGATTTTCCTTTTCTTAAGCGTCTGCTTGTTGTGACTTTTAAATCCTGGGGGAGACTGGACTGTATTGTATAAGCAGTGTTTTCTACTTTGTCTAAACCCTGAGACTTGCATAACCGAGCATAGGGTAGAGAGTGGAAGTATTTTTAAAGGTCAAATCATAAAACTGTAAACTCCGGAGGGAATTATCTCTAGGGAGTTATATCAAGTGTACCACTCCCTTGTATGAAGACTTAATTGATGTCACTTGGTTGAAATTATTATCTCTTGAACTGAAGGTTGATATGACGTTATGTAAGATATCAGAGTAAAATGCATTTTTCGGATCAGATTTTAAGCCCCGCTTGTGGTATCACAATTGGTCATTGTAAAAATTATTATTATGTCACAAACAGAGGATTACGATGTCAGGTGGGGAATAAGTGCAGAAGCAGATAAATTCTTAAGAAACAACAGTGAATCTGTTTTAGACCACTGTCTTCAGAAAGAACGAGAGAAAAGAAGTGCAGGGAAATACACTGCACAGAAGAACGCTTGTTTCCAAATAAGATATTTCATAAAGTTTTCCATAAGGTGACAGCTGCTTTTTCAAGCACCACATTCTGTTCTCCGTTACATCAGCGTGAATCTAGAGGAATTGCATTTGAATTGTTGTTGCTTGGGATTGACATCAGGGTAACAGAGAGTAAAATTTGGCTTTATTATATTTTCTCAGAAATAGAATCCATTTATTCCACTCAAAATAGAGAAGGGGGAATTACCACACATCATATGATGTCATGTATCGTTCAACACTTCGGAAGAAAAATGGAGAGCAAGATTTGTTTGAAGTCTAGGCTGCTGGGTTTTTTCCTCTCCTCCTTCCAATTTTCACTATTTATTTTGAACACCCCTGCCCCCCTTGCTGAAGGCCGTTTGGGCACGAGGGAGCTCTCCTACCAGTTGTTTTTGCCATCATAATAAACCCTTTAAGGATGTTAATTCTAGGCTTAGGCACACTGTCCCCTGTCGTTAGCAACATCATGCAAGGAGTTTCAAGGAGTTTTAACAGCAGCTAAAAGGGACTGTGTAAAACAAAATTGTCATTGGTAAACTGAGTTTCAAATGGGGAGAGACTGAGCTTGTGTGCATCAGCTTTAGCGGTTTCATGTAAAATCACCTTCCTGAAGTCACCGTGCTCTCCATAACTTTGTCTTGTGGGGAGGGGGGGGCAGGAAGAGAAGACAGGTTTCATCAGCTACAAGGAAATGACAAGTAGCTTCAGAACCTAAGTAATCACACACCAACCTGCTGTCTTCATTTGTATTCAACAGATGCCTCATTTTTTCCCCCTCACTGCCTAGTCTGTGCCGATCACTATAAACAATGAATTTTTTTTCTTTATGAACATATTCTTGTTCTGTTTCTCTTGAAGGTAGAGACAAACAAGAAAAAAAAAACCCACAGAAAAAAACAAACAAAGAAAAAAAGAAAAAAACAACCTTCATAGACATATACTTGTAGTTAATAATTGTTGTGTAAAGCTTTAAGAAATAACCTGAGCTTTGAACAGAAAGAAAAAACAACAAAAAAGAAAACCTGAGATCCATCTGTGAGACACTGTGAAATGCCAGCAAAAATTAAGATAACTGATTATGCTAATTTTATGCTATACTATCTATACACAATGTGTATTGTCTCTATGTGAATATATATAGAGAGACTCAGTGTTTGTATATGAATCCAGTCTTTCCATGACTATTTTGGTATATCATTAAATATGCTTTAATTAAACTATTTTGCATGTACAGAATATTTGCTTCATTAGTATTTGATTTTTTTTTCACAAGTCACTAAAGTGTTGCTAAGTAGCTAATTTTGGTCCAGATTTAACATTTTCTATTGTCGTGGGAAATATTTACTGGCAGTACCAGCATCTTTGTCTATGCTTCTTCTTGAGTACAGGGAACAGAGCAGGCTCTGAGGCAGCAGAAAGATGCTATACAGTGTCAGCAGATCTCCCTTATCGTGTGATCTCCAACAGGATGTCAGGCTGCCGCGGTGTAGCTCCTCCCCACATCTGGCCATATGTTCCACTTACCACTTTTACCACCTTTATCACTGCCGTTGAGTTGATCCTCAGTCACCAAGTGAGCCGCTCCAGGGAGCTCTGAGCTCTGAAACTGCAGCTTCCTACCCTGCTTGGAGAGAAAAGGGGGAAGAGGGACTGAAAATGATTGATGGGTTTGATGGCCCAAGCACTGGAGAAAAAAAACATTACAGAGTCAGGGATGCCTGTTTTACTGCTGGATGGTTTTTTGTAGTTATGCTCTCTGTATGCATACACAAAAGAAAAAAATAGCAAAGTATTTGAAGCATTTATTGAATTCCTGAGAAAACAAGCTGGGTTTTTTCTGTTATTTTCCTAGAGGACACACTGGTGTATGTGTGTGCATGTGTTCAACCATGTTTGAATTTCCACAGACAAGACTTATGTCACTGACTGGTCCAGCTCCATCCTAACTTTGTTTTGGATTTCAACACCTCAGAAGGCAAAAGGATTCTTTCTTTCCTGTGTCTGTATTTACCTGCCTAAAATATCATGAACTCTGATGCCGGAGAAACAAATTGGAAAATAAGGTAGTGGAAATCTTTTCTGAAATTGTTACAAATTCAATCCAGAGGAGAAGGATAAAGCTCCCCTCCCCTGCTGAAATCCCTATTCACTGGGGATTTGGAGAGGGAAAGGGAGAGTTAGTTAGTGCTTTCTTAGAGCTTGTTTTTTTTCTTTAAATTCCCCTCCTCCTCTTTGAGCACACACTTCTACAAATTGCTGACTCTAAAAGCATTCACAGAGGTCGAATTATTGAAAGTTCAACCAAGTTTTTCCTAAGCTATCACAGTTTACCTACCATTCTCAGATTCCACAGACTGAGTAGGGATTAAATAGCTATCAGATTTGGCATCAGAAGCCATAAACTGACTTTAGCCCCTACATTTTGTGCAATATTCTTTGATCTTCCAAAGACAATTTGCACCCACAAACTCTGTTCAACAGAATCAGACTTCCAATTTGCCTATGAAAAAACCCATCCTCATTAAAAAGTTTTTCAGTCTAGAAAGTCAAATAGGGCAGATACATGGAGATGACAGCCTGTGGTTATGGTTGGTCTTATATCTTTGTCATATAACTAATGAACCACTTAGCAGAAGGAGGGAAAGAAAAAAAGAGAAGAAGGACCAGTAAAGAACAATGATCATAGCAGATGTTGCATACGCTTTCAGTTTGTGGTTTGCTGCAATTCACCTGGACTGTTTAAAAGCCTTTGATGAATGGGTCACACACAAGATAGTGTTGTGTCTTTCAAGTCTGTGACAGTTGGCAGTAAAGGTTACTAAAGCAAAATTATGTAGGGCCAAAAGGTTGGCCATGATGGATCCCAGATACAATAGAACTGGGGATTTTCTGTATACGGAGTGATAAGGAGGGACTTTTAGGACTGACAGGAATGACTCGCGTACTATGACAAATGAAGAGGTAAGGATGAGATTGTTGGCATAGTACGTGAGAAACGTAGGATCAATTTCTTGTCATGGTAGAATCTCAGTGTGTGGCCCTGAGCAAACCCCTTAGGATCAGACCTTGAAAGGTATACAAGGGTTTAAAGTGCAAATCAGAACATGAGGGCTTTCGAAGACAAGTAGGAAATCCTGAAAATAAAGATTCTGATACTGATCTACAATATTTTTGTGAGTTGTAGCAGTTCCTTGGGTTTTGTGCAGGGAAATATTTTATGTATTGTCAATTGTTCCAATTTTGAAAAAACCATTGGTAATAAAAGCCAAGATTGTGTTTGAATGCCAGTAACTGAATCTGTAATGCATTTATGTGTAATGCACCTTGCAAGCTGGGTCTTCAGCCAGCAGTGGGGAAAAAGACAGGACTGGTTTATTGCCTATCTTTTCAGAGACCTATAAACCATTAAATCTGTTGGGTTAGAGGAGCAAGTCATTCTGCAGCTGGTCATTTGGGAGGAGACCTTCCGGCTTAATTACACTTCCCTCAACAAAATTTGATACATCAGGCCTCAAATAGGATTTAAGGAGCCAAAAGTTTAATGGCTGCAGCTTTGGTTTCCCCCTTATAATGATTTTTCTTAAATTGGCTTTTCTCTGAAGAATTAGAACATCAAATATTTCTTTGCATTTCCCTCATCTCCTGTAAAAAAACATACGTCTTTGCCAGCATTTCCTCAACGAAGGCCCAACAGCCAATAAACATAAGCAGAGGGACGGAAGTCTCTGTACTTGAAAGTTTATAATAGACTTGGAAGGTTTGTTCAATTTAGATGAGTACCACAGAGCTAATCCATTGGAAACAGAAGCTACTGACCCATAGAAGGTGTTGGGGACAATTAACTTTTTGTAGCTCTTGTTAATGTCACATGCCTGGCACTGAGCTGCTAAGATGGGTTTCTTACTATGCCTCTGGGTATCACGGTTGCCATATATTTGTATCTGAGAGAAACATCAGACAGCAGAGGCCAAGGAAATAGAAAAGGTTTGTTTAGGTTTGAAGATCAATCTGAAAATGCCACTGTTCAGACAGGCATATAACCTGTCTACAGAACAGGATGCAAAGAATATTTTTGAAGACTTTGATGAGGTGTTTAATAGACCTGAAAGCATTGTGAATAAAACACATCATACTGATACAGATCCCAATATGCTGCCAAAAGTACAAGTATCACATATAGTACAGTCTCATTAGTCCCAGGCAATGAAGGAAAAGTTGATTGTGACAAGATGGTAAGATGCAGTGTTATTGAGAGAACACAAATACTAACTGGTGTGGTTAGCAACCCGATCACATGCAGTAATAAGAAATGTTACAGGTTTGTGTCGATTCAGAAGATTCAAATAAGGCTACCAAATACAACATAGCCCAAGGGAGCACTGGGGAAAGACATGTCTAGACTTCCAACACCAAGAATATTTCCAGATCTAGATGCAATCCTGTGATTTTGCCAACTCCAGCTTGATAAAATGTTAAGCTCTACACCTCCAGCTCCCTTTTAGCTGATGCATTTTTAGTAACTTTTGCTCTGTGATTGCTTCAGAACTTTAAAAGTGCCACTCCACGGATTTTTAAATCCTTTTAAATCCAGGTGGAAGGAGATCTTTGTAACCTCTTCAGCTAATGTAATAATCATCAACATTGTAAAAATAGTAGCCAATATCCAGTTCAGCAGGTCTGAATATCCGAAGCATTTTTCTTCACCGCACAGGCCTTTCACAGCTTTCCTTTTTATCTTCTTCCCCTATAAGAAAGAGAGAACAACTGTGTCAGCATTAAGCTCTGTGTCAAATAGATTCCAGGTTTAGACTCATGTCTGATGAAGGCAAAGGACACGAACCTAGAGGTAGAGCTTCATGACATGTTGCCTTCAGAAGTGAGGCCAACACCCAAAGTTCATCTGCATTGCTGCTTTTCCCCACTGCCAGTTCACAGTTCTTTCTACCCCAATATCTGGTGCATGCACTACATCTGCATGAGAAACAATCCTTTTCATACCCCCACAAGGATTATTTTTAAGCATTCTTTTTTCATCATGTTTCCAGTATGTCCCCACAAAAGGTTTGTGACATCCCAGATGAGGATTGGCAGTACATGACTTAAAGGCAAAATGCGGGAGCTGATGTCTGGATCTTTTTAAATGGGATTTTGCTTCTGAAGTAGACGCATTGTGGAACTGCATCCTGGATCTCTCAGACACCACGTGACAACTGCACTTATAATTTGTCCCTAGAATGAGACTCCTTTTGGGCTAATAACAATTCAGTTATTCTGAAGAGTGTTACAAGTATCATCATGTATATAACTGGAGCAATTTCAAAGGGACCCTTTGCAGAATTGTAAGTATTTTGCTTATCAAGCAGCTCATCTGCTATGGGAGAAAATTTAAGTCAAGATTTCACATTTCCTTCAGGAGTATGATCTCAAGGGAGGGTTTTTGCAATCAGATGCAGTGGGAGAAGGGTTTTTTAAAATTTTATTTTCCTCTGATTTTAGCCAGAAATTGAACAATCAACACAAGAAATCTTTCCCTCAAAAATTACCAGATTAGTACCACACATCAAACATGGATTCTGGTAATTCTTCCATCATTCTGAAAGGACCCAAACACATCAATATAAACATGTAATGACTCATCTAAAAGACAGGAGACAATTCTGCGCATAAGTACAGTTTTAAAGCACACTAAAGACTTAGAGCAGTTAAGCTTTCAAGAGCTGTAAAGTATAAAAATCATAGCAGCAGCAAGATTTGAAGTAATCATGAGTCAAGTAATACTATTTCTAAGTAATGAGAAGCATGAAAAGATGCCAACTTTTAAGTGGTTGAGAAACTAGTGCTGCATGGATGGTCAGCAGTGAAAAGTCCAGACACATCCAAGTACAATTTTTTGTAAGATCTATCAATATGAAGTTGATCCACATATTGAAAGGTGGTATAAAAAATTTCAAATCATAATGCCATACAGCATGAGACCAGAAATGTTAAACAGAGCCCACAAGAGCTTGTCTGGGTTTTGAGATGCAAGACACAGTATAGAATGTCATATAAATGCCATTACAGAAAATAAAAATAAAATCTGCAACAAATGTGGGAAAAGATGCAGAAGAACTGTTACTCCTTTTGAACTTGCTGAGCAGCAATGGAATAATTCATCAAGCTGGTAACTGTGTTCATCTTTTCTTCAGGGGAGATGGCTATTATTTGAAGGACCAAGAAAAGTTTAGATTTTACTTTTCCCCTCTCTAAACTCAGCAGCTAGCCTGGTCTTTCAAAAGACCAAAGAAAAAAGGTGAATAGATTGTCATTTGAAAGTGAGTTGTTGCCCACCCTAAATTCCGAGAGTTGACGTTTCTGGCACTCACTGTATGAGCGTTGGCCAAATCATTCCTTCCAAGCAGAGCCCAGTTTTGCCTTGGCAGAAGCAACATATGGCAATGGGTGTCTTTGAGATATAAAGCCTCTTCAAGCACCACTGAAGTGTTGCCATTGCCCCACTCCTTATAAGGGGGTGTAGCATATGCTATCCTGACTAGCTGATTAGCACTACTTAGAGCTAAATAGCTAGGAGGAGGACCCACAGGATCAGTTTTTACTCTTCTCTGTGGCTTTGGACTGGCGTATCCCATGAATGAAGGCAAAATGCGAGTGATCTCTCACATGAAGGATACAAAAAGTTTCATCTCTCTTAAAATGACACTGAAGTTTGTCTCTCAGATGCAATTTTGGATAAATTAGTACTCATTCTATCTAATCCATATGTTTTCTGGGCAAAATATATGTTGACACGCGACCATGATTTGTTCATTTGGTTGTTGTAAAATAATCTGTAGTGCTACATATTCATTCTATATGGGAAAGAATTTTAACTCCGTATGCTCCTTCTTTATAAGAAAAAAAAAGTACTTGTGCTTTCTTTATGCAACTAGAAGTAAATTGAGTGTAACAACATCATTGTAAAATGATGTGCTTTATAAAGTCCTGAATATGGTGCATCTTTTGTGTCTTGTTTCTAATTGTTTGCTCAATACAAAAGGATAATTCATTAGGCCAGTTCTCCAAATAATCTCAAAGTGACATGAATTCCTTTGCAGAGTGAATGTCTGTAGCAAGTAATCCATGGAAAACAGACAGGCGTCTCTTGTCATTTTGGAGCTCTAATCCACTGCCTGGAGCATGAAAATGCTCAGGATAACAAGTGTGGGAATGACCAAAATCAACATTATTTTTGGATTTTATTTTCTTAACAATGCCGCTGATCAATAGAATTGCTGAATCTGGCAGATACAATGCCATGGGATTAATGACTTAAGCTCAGGAAGCAGAAGAATTTGTTAAGGAGGAGTGGGGAAAAGCCCCTTCTTTTCCACTGGTGTGTGAATATTAAGCAGTGAAGGCAGCAATGACAGGATTTTAGCCCTTGCTTTACCATAGCACCCAGTCTTGTTCTGCATGAGTCTTTACATTTTAATTAGAACCATAGTGACACCCGCATTTTCAACTATGAACTTCAGTTTCAAAGTTAAGACTATTTCCTAGATGCTGGTTTAGTAGCTACTCCTGAACATCTGAACACAGAAAAGATGCTGTGTTCCGTATAATTTGGAGTGTAGTGTGGTCACCATCAGTGGGACAAGATAACTGGTTTTTAACCTGCAGTAAGTAATGTTAAAAGGAGGGAAAAGATCTCACTGAAATACCATAGACACTATCACCATAAAGCACTCACAGACTCTTTTTTTTCCTCAAAAAGTACAGAACAAAATGAACTAGGGTCACCATGCTTCCTTGATGATGCCAACGTTTTGTGAAGGTCGATTGCCAACGTTTCTGTCAATATTGCATTAGGAAGGCAATACAGGGTACATATCTGTGTAAGACATTACATTCCAAAATGAGAATTAAATTGATATTCAGCACAGCGCGGAACATTTAATAAACCGTCACTGGAAGGGGGTTGTTCAGACATGTGGGAGGGGAGAGCGTAAGTTTGCTTATATGTTTGTATTTACAGCTCCTTAACGTTTAGAAGACCTCTGAGGATTGCGTGTGTCCTTTTGTTTAAACAAACAAACAAAAATCATTATCTAGTTCCATTGCATTGTAAGATTGTAATAATCACACAGCCCTAGAAATTGGAAGGTTTGAAACGTTTTTAACTTATAAGAACACTTCAGAGAATACTCCAGTGTAATTTATAAGCCCCTCTAGACCTGTACATGTCTTGAACTGATCGTTGAAGTGGGCTTTACTAGGAATTTCTTTTGCTGAATTGGAGTAGTGCAGGAGGTGGGGAGGCCGGGAGGGTTAGTGCGACCTTCCCTAACAAGGCTTTAAAATCTTCAGTGGGTAAAGTTATGCTGATGGAAGACTTTGTTAGTTGTTTTTTAACTGGGAACAACCCGAAGAGGATTACATTATGGGCAGGAGATATTATTTATGGGGGTAGCAACACTGTGGGCTGTGTTGGGCTGTTGTTTTTAGGGGGGGGGCGTACATCTTTTAATTAGAACCGTAAAATGAAATTAAAAAAAAAAAAAAAAAAAAAAAGCCAAACCCTACAACCTGGACAATGACATAAAATAGCTCGTGAAATTCACAGCTCCGCGCCTTCCCCAGCTCGGTGGAGGTTTCTGTTCCCTTTAATCTCCTCCGCGACGTGGATTTTCTTTCTTTTTTTTTCCCCCCCGCATGTGGTGTGACAGCAGGGGAGGGGGGGGTCGAGCTTTCCTGCTCTCCCATTGTCAGCAGCTCCCGGGAGCGCGGGGAGAACCGGTGTCCCCCGTGCCTCCATGTGCGCGGGGAGCGCAGGACTGCCGCCGCGCCGCGCCCGCCCCTGCCGCCCGGGACCCGCCCGCCGCGCGGGGAGCGGGGCGCCGGCCAGCCCCGGCCAGCCCCGGCCCGGCCCCGGCCCCGGCCCCGGCCCCTGCCCCCGACCCGCGCCGCCGCCCGCATCATGCCGCCCCCCCGCCCGCACGCCACTCGCGCCCGGGGGCTGCCTCCTTTTCCGGCCCGCGGCGTGTGCGTGAGAGGGGCTTGAAGTTGCCCCGGCGGCGGCGGCGGCGAGGCGGGGGGCCGGGGCGGCTGGCGGCAGCGGCGGGGCGCGGCGGGGCGCGGCGGGGCGCGGAGCCCACCCCCATCACCTGTTACCTCCGCTCCCCAGGTTGCCTGAAGTTCCCCGGCGGCGCCCGGCAGGACGGGGAGCGCCGCGGCTCCGGCTCGCAGGGACCCTACAGTGGCTGCTGCAGCATGGGCTGGCTCAGGGGGATTGCCTTGCTTTCCTTGGGAGTATTACTAGCAGGAAGAGTGAACTGCCAGCATGTGAAGAATAACGTGCCGAGGCTCAAATTATCTTATAAAGGTAAGTCTGTTGTTCTCTCTTATTCTCGGTTTTCCTCAAAACCTCTCCTTGCCCCGTCGCTCCCCCCTCTCCCCTCCTTCTCCCTGGTTTGCCTTACCTTCCAAAGGGGGAAAATGGCATTAGAAATTTCAGGGGAAAAAAGCCCCAAACAAACAAACAAAAAAAAAACCCCAAAAAAACCCAACTTAGAAAGCCACTTCGGGGTACGGTCAGCACCACGCAGTTTAAACACAGACAAAGAAGAGTTAGTTGCGTTTGCAGGCAGGGACTCCGGATCGTGCCGATCCATGGAAGAGTATTTTACAGTCTTGTGCTATTTCATCGGACTTTACTCTTCAAGACGATGAGACGTGTTTAGCCACCCAGCTAATCTCTCCCGTGCCGGGCATGTAGCGCAACCACAATACCACAGATCTGTTTCAAACAGCGTGGAATAGATAAAGATTTATATTTTCCTTTTTTAGGCATGAAGTGGTTAATTTTCGAGTCATGAATATTCAGTTTGTACAAATCTGACAATCAGATGCCTAACATAAGCAGTAGATGGTGGGTTTGCCAAGAAACTATAAACTGAAAGGAACAGATCAGTCCAGAAAGGGAGGAAAGGACTGTTCTGCACTGGAAAATACTGCCTATGGATGTTTAAGTGCAGTGCAATTCATTTGAACTGGGTTTGTTTTCGGTGTAGTCTGATGTATTTCATTAGAGATCACAGGGACGGTCTAACTGAAGAAAGAGAGCTGTGAGATTACGTTTACATTCGAAATTGTGTAACACCACTCACATTGTAGTTGTCAGTAATTAACTTTTGTATAACACTGCCAGTATCAAAGGAGGACTCTGAAGTAGGTAGAGTCTTTATCAGCATAGTTCCTCTCTGAGTGCATCTTCAGAAGAATTTGCCAAACCTGGAGAACGTGCAACTGGGAAAGAAGTTTAAAATGAAAGAGCTGGGAAGCATTATTTCTAACAGGGAGATCTATACGTCTATGTCTATGTACGTGTCTCTCTGAAGAGCTGCCTTCTCATAATTCTCTGATTATTGAAGGCTGAGAGAAGGAGCAGCAGCTACGGTTTTGAAAGAAGGCAGGAAAAGTAACACACTGCTTCTGCAGTGAAAAAAAAAGCGAACATGTGTGTGCATGCCTGGTCATAGATGTCAATCTCAGTTTACAGTATAGTGTCAATGCATCTCTTGCCAGTAGAAATGTGTTTTCCAATTATTTTTTTTCATCTTTCTGGTGCTGCAAAAGAGAGTGGGGAAAGTCCTCTCTGATACAAGGCAGATGTCATTTTCACAGTCCAGATGAAAAAAAAAACACCTGCAAAACTTGGATGCACTGTATGGAATAAACACATGTGCAGGGGT
This sequence comes from Laterallus jamaicensis coturniculus, assembly GCA_022605575.1. Classification (NCBI taxonomy): domain Eukaryota; kingdom Metazoa; phylum Chordata; class Aves; order Gruiformes; family Rallidae; genus Laterallus; species Laterallus jamaicensis. The sequence continues at coordinate 8,320,145 of JAKCOX010000003.1, forward strand.
TTGTTAGAGAACACATATATGCATATTTGTGTGTGTTTAAACTTGAAAAGGTATGTAGGAGAAGAACCGTTTAAGAGGTTCGAATCTGTTCGGTTTTCATAAGAAAAGCCATTTGTATTTAACAAAAAAAGTAATTACTTTGAATAATGGAGTCTGAAGAAAGCTTCTATCATAACTACATGTCATGTAAAAAACCTCATTAAAAACCTCTTAATCGCTTCCAAACTTTCAGAATCATACTGAAACTCAGATTAGTATAAAGAAGCATAAATGCTATAAAAATTTCCTGTAAAGCAGTTTAATGGCTAATTAATTATTGTTTATGTTATTTTTCACCCTTTTAAAGTTTATTGATGGCTCAAACCTGTCATCCCTGCTCATACTGACTAAATACATGGCAACTTATTGCAAAGGATGCCCAAATCTTTCTTTTTTTTTTTTTTTCTTTTCTTTTTTGTTTATTTTCTTTTCCCTCCCCCCACTGGTACTGTATCTATATACAGTTTAGCAATACAGTTTAGTGGCATTTTGCTACTCTGCTGATTGGTTCTTTTCCAATTCTACTCTTGCTGTGAGAAAATTTCTCATTTTCATTTTTTTAAGTACATCAGACATCAGAGTTTAATATACAGTCAATCCTACAGGAGCAAACCAGGAAACTGAAAGGAACATTGAAACTGCTTTTATAATTGGTGGATCATTGTAAAAAGAAAATGCAAATGCTCACAGCATTATTTCCTATCTAGCAAAAGAAAGTAAACGTGTAGTTACTTCAAAAGCAAGTGAAAGTCTGAAATCATATAGGAATTCACACACTGGCCTTTGATTCATATGCATACTTAATTACATATTTGACTTAAAACATGTGTATCCCTAAAAATTAGATCAGACTGCTCACATGCTTAATGTTAAGCACTGGTGTAAATGCCTGGCCAGGTCAAGAGGAGTGTATTCCCTGTGCTACCTCATTGATCCCTCAGGATGGGGATATAATTATTAGTCAGGGAAAACTAAGCATTATCAGCTGGTGCTTTTCCAGAAAAATTTTGCTTCCAGCACAGTATTCTGTGCACAGATCAATGTAAACACCTTGTGTAGGAGCAGCCTCAAGAGCTGTAGGTATTGAATATATTTCTTTTAGGCACAAACTGAATACCTTGTATGCTAATCTGTATCTCTCAGGGTATTCTTCTATATGACTATGTGATACTATATCTCTATCCAAACTGCTTGCAATTAAGAAAAGAAACTACCCAGTTAGTTACCCATTCCGCTTCTCCACAAAGACCTGTGGTTGAGTAAACTAAATTCATGATATTGAAAACAGAATCATACAGGAGGAAAAGAATGACCGGAGTGATTTCTCTTTCAGTGGCTGACATTGTGCTTTCTTTTAACATGCCCACTTGTTTTTTTGCCTAAACAAATACCTTGGAGCTAATTGTTGGTGCTTTATTTCAAAAGAAAAGCAAGGATGTACTTTAAACTTCTTGTTTTCCTGGACTAATTAGATGTCAAACATTGTTAAAAAGCTCAGGGATTTACTTTAAAAGTGAGCGAAACAAGTCATGAAGGGTTAAATCCCTGCCAACCTTGATTTCCTATGGTCACTTGTTTTCAAAGGTCCAGTATTAGCTCTGCCATTTCCCAGGTTGCTGGACAGAAGTTTCGGTGAACTGTTCTTGCTTCCTCTTGACTTCTTGTCATTCATTCTTGCAGAAGATTAAAAAGCATTCTACAGGGAATGTTGAGGATAGGAAGAGGAAGGGAAAGTGTATAAATGCACATGCTAGGACCACATCTGTGATCTGGAAAGGTTCTTTCTGTTTCTTGTAAAACTGAGTTCTGGTTATTTGGTTTATATCACCTTGATTTTGGTGGCATATTAAAGAAATTTGATGAGAACCCTAGGGAAATACTTGTCCATCTGAAAGCTGTGGTGAAACTCCTGTTCAGTAGCATCATCAGGGTTTTGCTCTGTACATTTTAAAGTTTCCAAGCCTTTTCATCTTAGTGCATGGATTGGGAAGGTTTTGCACAGATGATATTTATATCGTTATTTTAGTCAAAGGGAATTAATATGATTAAAGGCCTGATCCAAAGTTCACTGAAGTCACAAAGTTCTGGATCATAGCCTGAATGTGGTAAAACCAGCTGTAAAACTGAAAGCTCAGTTGAGTCCTTCAACCTCTGAGCTCTTCTTTTTGCGTTCTTTAAAGACTTTGTATCCTTACTCTACAGTAACAAGAATTACCATTATAGATATGTCAAAAGTAAAGGAATCTTTCCTTAAAGAATGTAAGAGGGGATTGTTGTTTTTTCCTGTTTTGTTTTTTAGTTTGGTGGGTCTTTTTTTAATCTCACTGGTTTCAACTTCAGTGTCAGTTTTAAGTCTCTATATTGTATCACTAGGTCACATTCTGTTCCGGAAACTTCTATCGAGCACAGAGTTCTCAGAAATATGGCGATCAAGTTGAGTGTGCAAAGTTTAAAACAATAAATATAGTCTTAACTCCAGATGGATTTCTTGAATCATTTATTGTTTCCTATTTTCTTTTGCTGTCCTCTGTATGGGGAGGTAACGGCACAAACAGAGAAGGAACTAGCTACAGTAACCTTTAAATATAAACATATAAGCCCAAAGAGAGAGTTTCCATTAATGATTCCTTGATTTACAGATTTTTCCTAAGGCAACCCAGACTTTTTTTCTCCACATGAGTAAATCTTCTGAACCCGACTTTCTCAAATCCATCTGTCGTGTCCTATTTGTCTATTGAAAATTACTAAATGCTGTAAGTATGTTTTGTAAGAGTGCATGTGTGGTTCTCCTTTGTTATTGTTGCTCAATTGGATACATATTACTTGAGAATAAGTAACTGGAAAAGCATTGCACACAGATTTAGCTCTTATTACTCCCTGGCTCCAGTTCAAGCCATATTAAAAATAAGTGTTTTCTTTAAAGGTGCAGTGATAGTGAGAACTGCTCCTTCCTTTATGCGCAGCTGATTTACGGTTTCATAGGATGGATTTTTATAGAGATGAAATGCTGGCCCTAGCAAAAGCAATGGCAAAGCTGTCCATTTCAATCAGCCCAACATGCCATGATGAGGGAGGAATGGCATTGCACTGAATTACCTGTATGTGCACTAGTGTAAATATGATACCTGGTTTGTAGTTTGTTGACCCAGTCTGGCGGTAGTTGATGGGCCTGCCTGTGGGTTTGATTGTGTTTTTTCCTTTCCATCAAACCCTATAACTCATGATTCAATACCTCCACAAATATTGGGAAAGCAGGACAAAGTTGGAGCAGGAAATGGGGAGGCAAATACTGGCAAGGGAGCCTGTCTCTCTTGAGTTGGGACCAGTATTTAGGATTTGTCTCAGATTTCAAGGTATCTGCTTATAAAAAAGAAGCTTGCTTAGACTGCATTGTGAGAGCACTGTCTGAGGGAAAAGCCTCTCTAACGTGCCTGAAAAGGAGAAAAAGGCAGCCCAGACTTAGGAAGAAGACTGTGAAGGAAGACAAAACGGTGATGTTTGCAGTAGGCATGGGCTTGCAACACTCTTCAGCTTACACTGTTCCCAACAACATCTCTGCCTGTCACCAGCAATCTCAGACCTCAGGAGGCTGGCCACAGCCTCTTGAGCCTTGTTTTGCCCTGAAATGATGAGTGCTTCAGCTAAGTTCTGTGTGTCAGTCTTTCTAAAGTTGGTTGAGTGGGGTGTTCATGAACTGGAGTACTGTCAGGGGAGACAGTAGGACTACCCTGCCTGCCTCTGACAAGCCCCACAGGCTGACAGGAGAGAGAAGCTGATGAAGTGCCTAAACTCAGATCTTGACTATATAGGGAAATTTTCAGCTAGCTAATTAAGGCCTGAGACAGGCAGTGTAATTGGAACAAGGAGGGTGAAAACCTAGCCCAACATTTTCATTTTGTGTTTCCAACTTTCCCATTTCATTCCATGGAAAAAGTGGTTTCTGAATTACAGAGCTTCCCTTTTCTGAGAAGCTGGAGTTGCCTATAATTATTTGTGTTGTACAGTTTGCAAATGACTGAATTATTCATGGAAGGTGCCGTATTGACAGCAATGGAAACTCTACTCTTGCTGTGGGCAAGGTGGGCAGCACTTATTTTTACTGTTTGTTGCGGCATCTTTAAAACTTTGACCTAGCAAGTATTTTAAATATCAGTAGTTTCGCTGAGCTCAATGGATCTACTGATACGTGAAGCCTGCCTTGAAATTTACTTCGTGGTTGAAGTTTTTTGATCAGGACTGAAGTGTCGATCTGTTTGCTGAAGGTTTATTCAGGTGTGTATTTATTCTGTAAGGTTTAGCAAACCAATATTTCAAGTAAGAAACACGGTCTTTGCAGGTTGCTACAATGTAAGTGGGTTATTTATGATAATCTCTCCTGCGTGTGCATCTGTATATAGAGAAAGCATTTACATGAAGTTCCACCTGAGAAGAAACCACTGAATTATTTGTATGTTTAACTCTTTCTTTTCACTTGGAAATGTTTTTCACTTTCTATTTAATGCATTGCTACACTGTGATCCTTTTAATTATTTTTTGTTTGTTTGTTTGTTTGTTTACCTAATCCCTGATTCTGGATTCGGCCTTTAATGACCACAGCTGCTATTAGAGAAATCTTTCTTGTTTACTTCCTCTGGCCCACAGGCTTTTGTCTCTCATGTGCACACCTGGAACACTGCAACAGGAGCACAAGCAATGCAAAGTTGAGCCAATATTTTGAACATTTTCTACGTCATTTGGTGCCTGACTTGACCCTGGTTCAATCTGAAGCAAAATCACATCCTCACCTAAGGCATGCCTAAGTGACTGAGAAGAAAACAAATTCTTCTCAGTTGTATCAATGGTTGTGACATTTTCCAGTTGTTTGAAAGCTAAAAAGGGTAAAATTGTCTTCAGGCTTCCAGAAGCTTTTTTTCTAAGTAGAAGTGTGGGGTGGGCCCTGACAACTTTGTGTCAAAATTTTAAATGGAAGTTCAGTAGTTGGTCCTAGTGCTCTTGTTAATTAATGTTACATGTTTAAGTTGCTGCTGGTGGTGTGCTGGTGGGCGATTCAGCGAATTCCTTCCCTTGCAGGATTAAAGCTCCCTTCAGGAATGTCTGCAAGTTCACGGTCCTCCCACATACAGCCTTCACATAGGTTAGCTGCTCTCTTCCAGGAACAGCTGTGGATGGTGAGAATAACTGTGGGGATAGTACTTTTACTTGACTTTTCCTATTTTTTTTCCAAGAGGGATAGTGCCCCAATGTACAAGAAAGAAAAGGATGGCCACAGCTGTTGAGAGCATCAGAAATCTTAAGAGGGCTGGAGCCTTTCTCCTGCACCACAGGAGATTCTCTGTGGTGTCTTTCTCTTTCCTTTTGACTGACATAGTCAGCCACATTCGCCTCTTTTCACTGTCCATGGAGAGGTACATCCAGAGAGCTAATCTGGGGTTAGGCAGGCTGAATGAGACTTTAAGGGTGCTCATCGCTTTTCAGTGACTGTAAAAGGAATTAAGCTCCTCGTTCGTTCATCTGGTTTCTTTCTTTCCGGAAAGGTATCAAAAGAAGGTACCAATTAAATGTGGTGGAAGAGCCTAGGCTGTATTCTGATCTCAAAGCACCCTAGTTTAAGAAACTGTCTCTTCCCTAAGTGAGTATTTAAAACTGCATAAATGTCCAAATGATTAAACTTTTGTATGCTCTCAGTGCCTGTGATCCTGAGGTCGCTTGTGTCTCTATCTAAATTTGCATCAAACTTTCAGCCATAGCAAGAAATAGATGGTACCTCCAAATTCTTCAAGTTCTTAAAACAATTATTTAATTTACATCTCACATTTCCCATGTCTCTCTTCCTTAATAAGCTCTTCCCAAATCCAGTGACACATGCTGGAAGTGACTGTCTGGGGCTGCAGAGCTTTACTAATTTAATAGCTTAATCATTCAGAGCTTTCAATAAGCTGTCTCCTGACCAGCTCTGTTACTTTCTGAATGTTTCTGCATGTTAGAAGAAAAAATGTATGTAAGACTCAATTTCGTATTGTGTAGGTTGCAATTAAAAAGGCGCCTGCATATGCGCAACTCAGAGGACAGGTGCCTTTACCCTGAATTTCCCCTTTTTCAGCTGAAATATCTCAATAGTGAGATCAGGAGGAAACCTAATTTAGGTTCATTTTTAAAAATTGTAAATAGACTTACAGTTTGCTCCTTGAGCTAGACAAATCTACAGTGATCCCTAAATTGTGTGAGCACCAGTCTACTCTGTGTCACATCTAGTTTTCATCCTTTGCTGTTTGATAGCCAAGCACAGTAAAGTGAGAAGTTTTTGCCATTCTTCTAATGTTTAAAAGTTGTTTGACATTTGTTGGGCCGCCTGCTTATCTCTCCAGCTGGATGTTGCAGAAACTTTAGAAGTGAGCAGTCAAATAAAATTCTCATCTTTTATAAATATTTTCGTGCAAAGTTGGATCTTGTGGGGAACAATCTGAGGAATGAAGTAGTTATTTGCTTTCATCTAACTTGTGGAAGGAGGAAAAAGAAAGCTCTCCTTTAGTCTCCACTCTAATGAAGCAAAGCTCATGTTGGTTCTGACGGCCCCTCTTGGATTCTTTTGAAATTCCAGCCTTGTGTGAGAAAAGGACACAAAAAAGCTCTGTGAGATAATTTAAAGGATTTAGAGCTGCCTTTCAAGGGGGAGGGGTTGGTGGCCTTTTCTAGAGGCAACAGATAAATACAGCTTACAAGCATCCAAAAGAGCTGCAGAGAGTGCAGGGTACAGCTTTCATCACCATCTGACACTGCAGTGACAATAGCTATCCTTTGCTAGATGCAGATCCCATGCCTGGTCAGGGCATAGAGTGAGGTCTTGAAAGATGAAGTGAAGATTTCAGGGTATTAGTATTACTTTTACTTCCTTCATGGATTTCCCAGTGCAACTTTTCTACTTTTGCATGAATGTATAGTCTGAAATGGTTCTGACTCCTGATGAAGTGTTTTTACTCAAAACACAACAAGGGTCATGTCAGTGTTGAGTTGTTGCTCTGTAGTATCTGTAGGCTAACTTGGTCTCATCCCCATCATGCCACGTCCTGTACAAGGTCTCCATTCTGCTAGACTCATGTAGTAAATGCTGGTTCCTGTCAAGTGACAGGAGGCCTAAGGACAAGAGAAATGATGGGGAGCTGTGAAAGAAAACTTTGTCTTCCTGGTTGCTTTTTTTCTCATATTCCCTTCTAATTCAGCAGAAGAATGCTGTATTTTTGCTCTGATGGCCTGTCAGACAATATAAATGCATTCCTGAGCTACCTGCAAATTACATGGTCAGGAAATGGCTTTATTTCTAAATTACTGTTCTTCCAGGATGTGTCAGAGTCAATCCACCAAGACCAAGTGTACGTTCAGATGTACAGGAGGGTATGATAACATTTTCAAAGAGGTCTTGTTGGCAGTTATCTGAAATGTCCTAACCATCAGTAAAGCAGCATTTGCAGGATGTTGGCCTTGTGGTTATCAGCAGGGTAATCGTCCTTCCGTATTGCTGTTCTAACTACGTATCCTCAGTCGTTTGTACTCCAGCCATGAACACTGACCTCCAACAAATAGGCAAGGAAGATGTAGGGATTTGTCAAATTTGCAAGAAAATTCCACATAGCTCTTTTTAAAGGACTACTATGAAATAAAGTAGTAACAGCAACAGCAGCAGCAACCACCATAACCATAATTAGAACTATTATTATTACTACTACTACTAATAATAATGTGTTGAAATTTTTGTTTTTCTCTGCAGCCTGGGCTATTGAGATCAAGATTAACATAGATTTCTAATGCTGCTTTTTCACATTTTGTTTCCCATCTGTGATGGACCTGTAATCTACTGGGTATTCTACTTCCTTTTATGGCATCCCTTTACATTTTTGTGTCTTTCATCATCCTTTTAACACCCACTGAATCTCACACTCTTTACTGGGCATCAGTCATGCAAATTAGGAAAGTTTTGTTATCCTCACCTACAAGTGGAGGTTGGAGGTTAGCAGAAACCCAGCACCACAGCTGATGATACACAGGAAGTCTGTACTGTAATGGGAATCAAAGAAAGTACCATAAATGTGAAATCCTATTAATTCTTTGGCTCTTCTGTGTCAGATTTTTCACCTGTAAAGCGGCATTAAGTGATCTCATGAGGAATTGCTTGAGGTCAGAGACTTGCCATGCTTATTCAGTGCTGTATCCTACTCTCAGAATAATCCCATTAATGTGTATACTCAAAGTTCAATCAGAATTTATTTTTGATCAACATACAAAGGCCTTACAGGTACTTTGAAGTGATTATAATAATTATATTCACAGCTGTTGACATGAAACACATGCCTATTACCCAGAAAGCATATCTAATTTAATTCAAGTTGGATATTCCAGATGGTTCTATATAGGAACCCTTCACAATGTTTTTTTGAGTATCCACTTCTATTTCACACTAAATACACTGTGAAGGGGATTACAGATGACTTTGGAGAAGAACCTTTGTGTTTAGTCTTTGCAATACTGCCTACCAAAGTGTGCGAGAGCTTGCAAGATCTTGGCTTATTTCTCTAAATTTGAGTAAGGCTACCCTTTTTTTCTCCCCACCCTGCCCCCCCCCCAATCATAGCTGATATTCATGTTTTAAAATTAAGGTCTTAAAGTAATATCTTTCTAGTGCTTATCAGACAAAACTAAACCCACTTTCTCCCCTTTCTACCCGGCGTGACCATACCTTATGACGCCAATGGTGTTTAATACTCCTCTGCCATTACATGCATTTGCGCTTTCCTTCCCAACGGATTTGGGACATTAAACTTCTATTCCTGCACACAGCCCTTTTTCTGACTTTTCCATACCCAAAATGCTTCCCAACCTTCTTCAGGACAAGTGCAGCTTTTCTCAGCCAGTTGGGGAAATACCTGGTAATCAGTTCAGTCAGTTATAATTGCCTATGGTTAGTGACTTGCTCACTGGCAAACTGTTGCTTGACAGCCCTAGTTCAAACCTAGTAATGAGGATTAACTGCTATAATAAATTCACAAGTGGAATTCTGCATCTCTGTAAGATTCACATACTCACTCCTAACATAAGTAACAAAGCACCTGTTCCCCTCATCTGCCTGGGCTTTGTGATAACAAAATTGGTTGTTCATATATTCTACATACCTTAAATGTGGCATTTAAATATTACCTTCAGTGAATTAACTTAAGGAATTTTTTTTTGTTTTGCTTTCATACTTCCTCATGCCACTTAGATGACGTAATGGTTGTTTTGAATAGCATTCTTTTCTTATATTAAAGTAGCAGTTTTCATGCCATTAATTAGGAAATACAGAGCAAATGCAAGATTTTGTGTGATTTTGGTGTGGTGTTGAACTTCAGACACAAGTTTGTAGTTTAACTTGATGTCTTGCTTGACCATGTGCTACATAGTTTTCTGACAGTTTTGCTGGTGATAGAAGAGCTAAGTCCAATTTTTAAGGCTGGAAATGACCAACAGAGACTAACATAAAAGGTTCTGTTTACTGGAGGGAAGAAACTTTTTCATTTGTCTTCAAAGACAGCAGTATGAAGTCTCATGTGTATTATTATTCTATATTAGGAATTTTAAACTATCACCAATTATTCTGCTGTAAATCAAGTGTAACTTCATTAAATGACTGTGACTGCAGTGATGCATGTGAGAAGGGAATTAGACTACGGATACTGCTAATTGACATTGCACCAAAGGGACTGAGGACAAGACTGAGCAATGCAACTTCTAGTATTTTAAAACAATTTCCATAGCTGAGGCGATAAGTGACATTTGTGAGGACATTTCTCATAACTACCACTCTCTTAAAAACTTTTTCTATCAGCGTGTGGGGATATGACAAACACTGAATTTTGTTTCACTGTAAGTTCACCCCCATTACTATGCATAGAAACTATTTTACCTTATGCCAGACATATGGAAGTGATCAGTGTATGTAAATTACATGACGAGAGGTGAAATACAGCTTTTTAGACTAGGAAATGTGTACTTGTTTCTCGCTATAAGACATTGAAACCACCCCAGAAAAATATACTTTCGGCCTTAAGACAAGGTCTCCTTTAAAATAACAACTGGTGAGTGGGTAGAATAGCACTGATTTTTGATAATGATCATGAAAACACAATGTTGTCCTGAGCTGAACTGCGCAGTCAGGTCTCTCGGACACTGGGGTGCAAGAGGCAATAGCTTGCATGTGTGGGGCCAGACTGTGAACCTGTTCTGCACAGAGGTAAGCTGCTCTGGGACCCACTTATGAGTGAGCATATACTATGGGCAAGTACTCAGTAGTGCAAGTCAAATACCTTCAAACACAGGGTTTAACAGGCAGGGCCAGTTTAACTGTCTGCTATTCGTTTTCATCCCCTGATGTCATGGTGTGCCCTGGTGTGATGATTTGAACCTACTCTAAAAGTCAGGGGTTTTGAGGGACTGAGTTATTTTGTTGGGCTCTGAGTGACCGAGGACAAAGCAAGAGCTTAAGTCAGCTTTGCTTTGCAAAACTGCTGTCCCCCATCTGGTCTCTAAGAAATCAATACTTATTTTGTGACAAAAATGCATTCAGCATGCTAACAAAATTTTCCACTGCAAGATTATTTTATTTTATATATTATTATTTTTTTAAATTATTTTAATATTCAGTATTGCAGAGTAAGAAACTAATCTAGAGTCTGGCAGGGCTTTATTCTAAGGCATTGTCATATCTTTCTGACTTGAAAAATGGACAGATCACTGGGTTTCATAAATGTGCAGAGAAGCTGTCAAAGCTCCTATTTGCATATGAATGGTCAGCTGAGGTAGGAAGGGAGATATGTAAATAATTCTCTAGCTAGCTCCTGGCAAAGATCATTGCATTTCAAAGTGCTGTGAAAAGCAGCACCATAAACCTTTAACCTATTCACAGGTAGGGAAACTCCCATGCCTTAAGTAGATTTGCTGTAATAATGACCGCTTAGGGGAAAAGGGAATCTTAAAAAGCAATATCAGGTATCCCACTACTGTACGTTTTCTGCTTCTTTAAATATTTCAAAAAAGATAAGCTGAAAAAGCCACCCTCCCTCCCTTTGTCGTACTCCCCCCCCAAAAAAAAAAGAATTAAAAATAATAAAAAACATCCCCCCTAGATGTAAGCTGTAAGCAGATATAGACCTTCATTGAAAGTCTGGAAGATGAGTGTGATCGGAGCGGAGGAAATGTAAGGGATTTGTGTATTATTCTGAATGGTGTTTGTATCTGATCCTGGAGGCACCCAAAAGGATCATTACTTTAATCTTCCTTACAAACGGCTCCGCATTTCACCACTCTGCCCCACGGCTGTACTTCAGTTCATGTTGAACTAGGCAGAATGGGTGAATGCTTTTGTTTAAAACGAAATGTGTCCTTCCAAAGGTACAGTTCTTCCGTGCACCCAAAGAGGTGAAAGAGTGAAACAGTAGAAAAATACGGAACACAAAATAAAATAAAATCATAATAAGCTCTGAGTCAGATGATTTTCTACATGTTTTCTTGTACCTCATGTCTGCTTAGATAGAATTGGCATGTGTATATATGGAGAAAGATTTACAAAGCCATTTATGCCTGAAACAGCTCCAAAAAGTGTGATTAGGCAGGCGTAAGGACTAGAAAATATTTCCAAATCAAAGTTCACCTCCAAAGGTGATGTGAATTATGTACCTACCACGTAATCATGAGATAACATGGGACTGTTGCTGCAGTTTACCAATATAATTTTCCCTGATGTTGTTTTTCTAGTTTCCATCCACTTACTTCGAAATACCATGATGTATTTCTTTCAAGCTCCATAATTCATTAAATGGCCTGTGTCACCCAGTAATCATTTTCAGTACGCATTTTATTTCTCAAAAAGCTTCTGCCCACTAATTTGATCTGGTTACATTGTGCTGAAAAGAAATCACAAAGTTAAATGCAATTTCATTCACTGAATTTATAAAGGACAATTATTCAAAGACTCTTGGATTTGCTCAATCACACTAATATTCCTGTAATGAAATGTGATTTGCTTTGGTATTTACCAGGAGATTAACAATGCAAAAAAAGGACTGATCTTACAAACACCTACTCACATGAGTAGTCTCATTGATTTCAATGCATATGGCACTTGCGGCATGAAATGACCTTTTCGGAGGTTGTACAAGTTCTTCACTTACAAAATAATGCGAAATAATAAAGCCACAAGACCAAGCAATTGTAAGGATCACTTGACATTTTTGAGCTCAGCCCAGTCAACGGGAAGAAATGAGGTAAAAACTGTTCAAAATATTGTTCTGTCCCCAAATGAAAGTTTTCATTCAGTAACAATCTTGATCCTAGTTATCCTGTGGCTCCACTGTGCTCTGCCACAACAAGAGCATTCATGGCCTTGCTGTGGTTCATTGCATCCTCACGTCCAGCAGGATTCAACAATTCACTACAAAAGACTGTCACTCAATCTGGTGGATCTTTGAGTCCCTTTTAATTACATGCATCTATATAAAATTTGATTTTTGAATGCCCAAGCAAGTTTAAACAGTCCCATCTTATCCCATTTCCCTTGCCAACAGGTTTTTCCATCAAAACCTTCTGTGCAGAAGTCCATCTGTGAGAATGGAACACAGAGCACACACAAGACACAAACCAGCCTTGAAGCAGTTTCACCAATTTCAGCTCAGTAACTTTAGATAAGTAATACTGCAATGTTGGAATAGGGTTTCCATAATATGATTGCTCTGTTTCAATAACCATTCCCCTATCTATCAAAAAAAGGGCACGACATTGTGGAAACTTTTATCTCTTACTGGAGTTTTCCTTACTGTAGCTATAGTTCCAGGCACTTGATGGAAAGTTACTACTGCCTGCTCCTCACATGAGCTCCTTGGAGAGGGCCCGGGAGCTCTCCCCACAGCAGGAGACTCCAGAGCTGCTTTCCTGCCACTCCACATCGCTACTAACGCTAGCAGGAGATCAGGGAATCCCTGCTCCTTTTCAAACATCAGTCTGACAAAGTGGGACAGCAAGCATGGGGCCATGTGCTCCCTCGCCCCAGACATCTTGTCAATGGGCTCTCAGTGCTCTTTGCAAAACAGCAAGAGGAATCTCAAAGTGCAGACACTCAGATGTAGCCACTTGTGCAGACACTTCTATTATCCTGAAATTTATTGTGGCCTATGGCACACGTTAAGAAAACACAGAAAGTCTCAAATGCAGCAGAGGCTGATGGGGCAATAAAATTTTTCATATTTTATGATAGGTGTACATTTAAAGAAGGAAGCAAAAAGAATGTTTTCTATTAAAAATAGAAGCAGAAGCCATTTGTAGAATAAAATCCAATAGGAAACATCTACTTCTGATTTCTGGTGCATCTGGCTGTTAAGTCCTTCAGTAGGCTGTAAGGGGCATCAATTTAATTAATTGGAGCTGTTAAGCTATGTTAGCAGTCAAAGAACAACCCACAGAGTAACTCATGAGTAAACAGGTCTACAATGTCTTGGAACAGAGGTATCCTAACATTTCTCTAGTTCTGGCCAAGGATGATGTTAAATGGTAGAAATCATATTATATATTAATATATATACAAACTAGTCGTATGTCAAAAACACCAGTTACTGTAAGAAAGTCTCTGAGCCTGTTCAAGTGATAACTGAAGAGCACACAGACATCGGACATCTGTATTGAGTTACTAGCCAGTGGCAGAGTACATGGAGTGTAAATGCAACACGGGAAACTCCTTCCCCTGCTTTGTGCTACTGAGACTAGGAGCTCTCTCCCACCCAACTGTTCTTCCAAAGACATTTCTGGGTCTGGCTAAGCTCAGCCTATCCTTCTGTAAAGCTGAGCTGAGCTTCCCAAACTCTCTGGATTCTGAAAGTGTCCTTAGGTGCATGCATGCATTTACCTACATAATATATACAAATATGAAGTTGTTAACACACCCATACAGCCACACCCTGTGCAAGTTATTTTTAGTTGTTCTTCAATGTAAATGATGGAAATGTCTAATCCAAAATTAAGTTTCAAGTTAATGAATGATCTGTTTTGTGCTGCAGTGGGTATAAACATTTGTGTTGCATAGTAGATGATTTAAGCATGAAAGGTCTTGCATTCCTAAATCTGTTACAGAATGTGGGTGGGAGGTGGATCTTTTTCCTCATACCAGGAGACAAAGAATGAATGAATATTTGATATGATTTTTCATCAAGACTGTGTTAGCCTTAATTGAAGATACACATTTATGTCATGGAGAGAATGACAGTTTATGTGCAGTAAAAATTTCTGAACATCAGGACATTGGCTTTTTGTGCTTGCACAGGGTGTTAGCAGTGTTGGTACTGAAACTACCCAAACACGAGCCTTCTGCAGTAGTCAGTTAATTAGGTCAGATATGGAGGAGATCAAATGCTATTTAAAAAATACCCAACCCAAACCAAACCAAATCACAAACAAGCCCTCAAACCAAAGCAAAAGAAAACAAAACAAAATTTAAAAATCACCAAAAAAACATAGCAAAAATTTCTCAGTTTCTGACATAAGGGCTCTCAAGAGCTATGTCTTTTCTTGTTCTCATGTTCTTTCCTTAATCATCCATGGCTGGTCATCAATGGTCTCTGGTTTTTGGTCTGGCTGGATATTGCCATTCTTATGTTCCCATCACCAAGATCAGCTGGAGATTTCTCCATCAGTGTCAGGTTTCAGGCCTGCCCCCTGGACAAGATGATCCCCATGTATACATGTTAAGAAGCAGTTATTAAAAAGAAATTATAAATAAAGAAGAAGAAATAAGATATAAAGGGTTATGTTTTTTAGCTGTGTTCCTGTGTCTTAATCTGGAAATGGAATGGCATTTTATCCTCATGTTCAACCAAAAACCCAGTACAAAACAAAACAAAACAAAAAACCCAACAACAACAAAAACCCCAAACAGAGCTATTTCTAATAAAAGCATTGCTCATATTAATTTCATAGCCCTGGCTTTACATTTATTGGCATAGATGCAAACTTATAAAGCTGCGTGGATGTTTGCCATATGCAAATCCATCCCTCCATAAATCAGCACACAGACTGGAGACTGCACAGCTGAAGTGACTGTAATGGTAAATGAAACCTTTCACCGCCAGGTCAAATGCAGTTCAGCATATGTGGTAAGTGAAAAGCACTATCACACAGGATTTGATCTGTGGCGTGGCTGAAATGAGTGACTGACCAGTTCACGCTGTTCAGCACCGTAGTTGGCACCGCAGGTTTGAGCTGGGGAACACGACAGAGCAGAGCAGTGATGACGGCAAAGAGCTGAAGCAACCTGGCTGATGACCATTCTCTCCAAGTCATGCATAAATAGAGAATTTGCCTTGTGGGACTGTCTGGTAGTGTATTACAGGGATTAGGCAGGCGTTTTCCATCAAAATGAATTGTCAATGAAAAAGGAAGTTTCCATTTAATCAAAATTTTCCACCAGTTCCATCCAA
This sequence comes from Laterallus jamaicensis coturniculus, assembly GCA_022605575.1. Classification (NCBI taxonomy): domain Eukaryota; kingdom Metazoa; phylum Chordata; class Aves; order Gruiformes; family Rallidae; genus Laterallus; species Laterallus jamaicensis. The sequence goes on from JAKCOX010000003.1 coordinate 8,335,669, forward strand.
ATGAAAACATTATTTTGGATCGCTGTGCTAATCTAAGGCACATAATACTGTATTCATCTGACATTAACCTCTGTGTGTTCAGGGTGACAGCAAGGTTTATAAGAGCTTCGTGTGGTTTTACTGCTTTTTTCCCCCATTCCTTCTTGCACAAGACCATAACTTCCACTGCAATCTTTGAGAGTACCTCCGAAATCAGCATAAGGCTTACATGATTTCACAACAGCATAAAGCATATGGCCCAGTCTCAAATCCTGGCCAACAGGTCCAAAGCAGGGATAAGGCATCTGCATCCTTTGTATAATATGCAGCTCAGTGTCGGAGGATGCCATGTAAGACCGGACAGCCTTCTTCCAGGCTTCTTAATTTGGGGACATGACCTGGCCATCTTTGGGGTGTGCAGTATGTGCACTGTTTTTCTCCATTAAAGCCTAAGAAAGCTGGACACCTAGACCAGAAAAGACATAGATAAAATTATCAAAAGCAGAATTATACATTCCTGGATTTCATTTTTTTTCTAAGTTGTCACTTTGTGAAAATTTTAGCATTTTGACTGTTTGTCATAATTTGAAAACAGATGTTGGAGTATTGTAATTTCCCTTGAGACAAAAAATTCCTTGCTTTTCTCAACTTTACGTATTGCTGCCATGAAACTGTGTTGTCCCAGAAAAACAGTGCTTCATAAAGCTCCTATGTGAGTTGTGAAGCTCCAAACGATCTTGACACATACAGCTATGTGTTAATGTTCAAACATAGTCCTCAATATTTATTACAGCAAAACCAGCATTAAAAATTGAAGTCTGATTCTTCAATAGAAGTTAATACATTAGTAAAAATACAGTATTGTTACTGGCTATAGTTTGTTTAACAGAATTGTTTCTCTACTTTTAAATAACAAAGCTTTTAAGACATTGGTAAGTTAAAATATGTGTTTGCCTTCATGTTTCAAGGATGTTAATGTCAGGAAGATTTGTCTTGTGGCTAAAACTCTGAACTGATTGATGATCTTCCACTCCAGACATTCTCTGTGACGTCAGATATCTCTGTGCCTCAGCTTCCAATCTGAGTTAGTTTCTGTACACATCCATTTTATTATGCTTTCGCTGCATGTTTTTTCGAGACAATGACTATGTTTTTGCACAATGAGATCCTATCTGGAGTTTTCAGAACAAGTAGTACAACCAATAAATATCAGAAGTATTTAGTACAAGGCTCAAACAAATGTCCAAGTACCAAGGGAAAAAAAACCAACAACCCTTACTCTTGCTTTCTGGTAAGAAAACAATAAAAAGAAATATTAAAAAAAACCCCAAAATAACCAAACTTTGAACAATTCCTTAATGGTACATCCAGCCTAATTTCACAAACCCAGAAAATTTAGTCACTTGAAAGATATCTTTTTGACTGTGATACTCTTGCAACTGAGAAGTGAATGTTTTCAGAAGCCTATTCACTTTAGAGGGATTAAAAAAAAAAAGGTATTTTTATTTAAAAAGGTCACTTTGATAGACCTCTTGGTCTGAAGGATTCTTTAAGTGATTACTACATGCACAACTGAGAAGCTGACAACTTTTGTTTTCAAAAGGCTGCAAAATTATTCAGTTGTGTTACATATATTCATTTCAACATGAAAACACATGCTTGCCTCACATTGACATTGAGGAGAAGCAGTTTCATTCTCATTCTGATTCGTGCTGAAACTCTTTGTGCATTCTTTTTTTTTTAATGTATCTTTTAATCTGTGGTTTCAGGTGTAGTTTGTTATATCAGTCGACTGGAACACTACAGATTATCAGGGGACTTCCAGGTGTCACACAAGAAGAATGACTGTTTTCCAAAACAAGCTGTGCAATCCCCTAGACTCTGGCATGGATGAATATATGAGTGTTACTAGGCATAGAAAATATTTCTGAAAAGTTAATCCCATGTTGTGTTTGAATGTTAAGGAAACCATCTACTCATTCTGATGGGTTTAATCTTTCTTCAGGAGGTAAATCAGGAACAACGGTCCTTATTTACAAAAGGTTTCCTTCATTTTCCATATGTAATACAACAATAGAATTTCTCCTTTGCTGGAGTTGCCCCTTTTTTGATGTAAATACTCCTTGCAATTGTTGATTCATTCAAATACAGATTATTACACTAATAATAAGTGACAAGCTATGTGTTATTTTGAAATAACACACATTATGGTTCACATCATGACTTCAGAGACCCAAGCAATGTGTTATTTCACATTGAAAAATGCTCCAAAGTGTTTGCACTTATGAATAAAATACTCTCCATGTAAATTGACTTTCAAGTGTGCATTATGCAATGGCACTAAGATGTGGGCCTCACCACAGTCATTCTAAACCTCTGTCACCTTCCTCTTGGATTATTGCTCTCCCTCCTGTGGCACTTGTTCAAAGCTTTTGGAAAGACTTCAGTGGACTTTGATCAGTCCTTTAAACTGGTTGTGCCTACTTGCTACTGCCTTGGTCCCTATGAGATTCTGGATGTAGTTCAAGTCTTTAGTATTGCTCTATGGAGGTGCAATCTGAAGCCTATTAAATTCAATATGAGTCTTCCTGTTGATTCCAGAGGCCTACCAACGAGGCCACAGTCTTTGGCTATAGCTAATGTTACACCACTAGTTCACACTAAGCTCAGCCCCCACAGCTGGCCTTATCTAAGGGGACAGGGCAAGGTTTGACATTATTTGCTTGCCTGGGATTTCTGACAGAATCTTTTAAGTGCTATGTCATCAGTGCTAGATCTTGCTCCGTAGGCTGGAAAGTGCTTTGACATGCAGGAATGATGCAAGGGCCAATTTCTGCAGAGGTGCTTGCCAGCTAAACACAACCCTTGGTTTAGTCCCTTTAAACCAAGCCATTAAACGTGCATGATAACTGAGAATTAAGAATGGGTAACACCAAGCAGCACAGCACCTGGTGTTACACAAACTGCTTTGGGCCTTGAGCGAACTGTATTGTGTCTATGTTAGGCTGCTATGGGTGCTGCAAGTCTTGCGGGACAGATAAATGTATCTTTTGGAGCAGATAAACTGCATGCAGTCGAGGCGTGCCCACCAGAGCCAACTCCTTTAGACAAAGAGTGAATGTCTTCTCACATAAGAAATACCCAGGACTGTGTTTTGTTGCAAAATCCAGGAAAAAATTTGAATCAAATCATCAGCACATCTTCTCCAGTTCCAGTGAAATTTACCTCCTACATAACATTTCCAATATAGAAAGTATTGCAAGAGGAAAATCTCACATGGATTAATGTTTACTGGTTGCCAAGGCAATAGTTTGGAGACCTCTCTAGCACAAAACAGATAATATTATAAGCAGAAGTAAATTAGTATGAGGAGAAAATGTATCGACTTCAGGGAAGAGAATGCTCTGAGTATTTATTATACCTTCTAGAGATTATATTAATTTTCCTTTGGTCTTCTTTCCATTCATTGCCATACTTCGTAATGTTATGAGTATGACAGGAGAAATTAAATCTCCCCATGAAGACTGGATGCCACTGTGCAATGCAAAACAGTGTTTCTGTGTGTGGAAAACTTGATAGTCCATTTAACAACCAAACCTTAGGGTAGGCAAGGAACTGAGATACAGTAGGATAAGTGGTCATGTCAAGGTCATATTGCAGCTCTTTGGGATACATGGGAAAAGATCACAACCACATCAGTCCTGAACTATCCAAGTTTTGAATGGAAAGAAATGAGGGGGCAGGGGGGAAGTATTAATTGATTTTATTTTTGAGGAGTAAAAAATTCAGAGCTTTAGCAGATGCTACTGAGATTGACAGCTGAGAAAAAACAGTTGAGATATAAAGAAGGAAAATAAACAGGGAGATTTTCCATATTTATTTCTTTTCAGCAAATAATGTCTTTAAATTCTCTTTTTGTAATCACAAGAGAATATATTGGGCTTTTCCAAAACAAACATGACTGTGGATCTAAGCAAAAGACAGCACTTAAAACAACATTCACTCTGAATCATTTCAAACCTAGCAACAGATTACAAGAGCATTTCAGTCAGGAACAGGAGCTGGATCCTGCATAGTTCTGTTCCAGACTTCATCTGTACCAGCTTTTCCTCATTTTTATATTCTCCCCTCCACCATCATGATCCAAACAGTGTTACAGAAGAAGGCAAGGCATGTTTCTTCACAGCTGAACATGCCCAATTCCTTGCCAATTATTGCTAGGTCTTGTTTTGTGCCATTTTACCTCTGCTGCTCTTTTTTATGGCTCTTTTAAGCAAAACCAGGACAAAGTGATAATGAATTTTTAGATTCTTTGATTGACCGATTTGAAATTATATTCAGTTTTTTCTATATCCTTTGATATTTCTAAAGCAGGTCTGAACCTTGATTTTTCAAAGGTAGCTAGTCTAGTCAGTAGATGTGTTGGATGTTTAACACCTTTGAAAGTACTGTCTTCTAAGAGAGACAAGCCAAATCAAAATAATACTGCTCATCCTTTAAAAGTTTTGTGTTCTTCTCATCTCTGCCCCACATTATACATTTTTTAAATCACCATAATAGTTCATAGGTAAGGTTTAATCAGATGTTAAAGTAGTCCCTGTACTTTCTAGTGTCTATGAGCTTGTGAATATTCTAATATATGTATCATAAGGTCAGATAAAAATCTTGCAAGTATTATAATATTTCCTGGTTACTAGAGAGAAATAGAAGCAAATCAGAAAAAAAAATAATCTTGAACCTTTTGCCAGAAATCCAAGCCAAAATTTTCAGTTTGAAACATATTGCACAATCTTTTTTCTTTTGTAGAAGTTTCTTTTATTTAACATAGTGGTTTTCACTGCCCATACCAGTTTTCTGGTATTTATCATTCCACTGGATCAGAGGGCGGTTCATCTGTCTTGCTTTGAGATTTTATTTGCATCTCAAGTAAGATTTTTCTGTATTAATATGCTATTTACCTGAGAATCTTTCACGTGAGATCATCTTGCTGTCTGTATCAGAGACATCTGGCAAGATGCTTAAGTTATCCAAAACTTTCCAAGGGTGGTGCACAGAGCCCTGACAGTGGCTAAGAGTGATGGGAGCAAACAGATTTTGATATCTAATTGCCAGAAATCTCATATATTGGGTGCTTTCTAACCCTAGAGCTGAAGGTTTTGCAAAGTTTATTCAGTGCAGAGGTTTTTTAATCCTTTGTGACAGTGGTCACTACCACTCCTCAAATTGTAATTATGTCATACAAGTGGGTGGGTTCTTTTTAATTCTGCTGATGATGCCCTCAATAAATTAAGCACATTTTTCCTTAGAATATGGCTGGCTATTTCTATTTCCATTGTAGGTTTGGCTCAAGGTCATATTTGGATAATCAGGAGAGAGGAGTCTAGTGGCACCAGGCATGTACTGAAGTTAAAAGTGTTTGCACTGCAAAACCCAAATGCCATCTATTTAATCATGCTACCTTTCTTAGAGGAGCTTCCCAGCATGGATGACTATTATGGGTAGTGGCTATTTGCTTGCTAGCTGGATGAATGAGATGAGTAAGATGGTCACAAGGTTTCCAGGCAAGGCTGACAGAAGAAACCTGCAGATAAGGTGTTAAGCAGTTTGATATAGGGCCCACTCAAGCCACTGTTAAGATCCTGAATATGCAATGAACAGCATATTTTCTTCAGGAGTGCTGGAAAATGACCCTTGGTGTTAGTCTGTCATGCTTAGTGGGAAACATACACAGGTATGTTACAACATTTAGTAAGTCAAAGCTTACTATGCTTTGTAATGACAAAACTCCCAATGTAGCATTATGCCAGTTCCATTAAGGGCATCTACAGAATGTGCTCAAAGATCATCTCTGAGCTTGCTAAGATAACTAATGAAGTTGTCAGTATGCTTTTGCGATATAAATAGTTCAAGAATAAGGAGAGCTTGGTTATAAAGAAAATATTCTATTGGGAGACAGGTGTGCTAGGCAAGAGTTTTGGAAATTATTCCAGTCATAGAGGCAGTATAGATTGGCAGGTTCTGATTAAGTCAGTGTTGACTAATGGTCAGGGCTAACGATACCTATCGACTGGCATTGATCACCCCATCCCTGTGGGATATGAAGAAATGCAGCAAGAAGCAGAGTAGGGAAATTGTGCTCTGTGATGAGACATAGGCCTAAAATATTCCTTTGGATGTTAATATAGTTTCTTTAAATGGGTCTTGAAATAAACAAATTAAGCATAACTGGATAGTGTAAACCTTAGGAACATGGCCACGTACTTTAAAAGTCTGTGATAAATTGTATCCAAAATTTTGATATCCATTTATTCCCACGTCTCTATAAAAAGCAAGTAAAAAAGGCTTGACAAAGTGACTTTTCCACAGTGTTTAAAGCAGCAGTCTCACAGAAGTGCAGTGCAAGGCTTCAGACCAGTTTTCAGCTAGAGGAGCTTAGTCTCCAACCATGACTCATACTGGGAAAAAATGAATTGAACTGCTCCATGCTTCAACTGCTACATGGAGCTAGTGCTACCAAATTATTTTGGAACCATGTCTGGTTCAAATATCAATGTTATTAATAATGAATAATAGCCATGGACATTAAAGGGGATCAATCTACAGTAACTTAGGACAGAGTTATAATTCTCTTGAGGCAATTACACTGATATTAGACTTCTGTTTAGCACATAGTGTTGTGACTTGGGGGAGTCACAGAAAGATGAGAGCATTGTGAGAAGAAATAATTTGCAATATGTGAAAAATAAACGTCTCTACCACATTTGATAATGTGTCTGTAACCCAAATGCTAATGAGGTCACATTAAAAAAGGTTAATGTTATCACTGAAGAGTCACACTGAGAAATCTTGAAAAGTTATGCTTTGAAGAAATTAAGAGAATTGCTGTCACTTTACCAGGACAAAGTTTGGCTTTGTAATTTTGCTTCTAAAAATAGGGTTACATTGCACAGCAATTCTTGGCCAGTCAGTTATATCAACACATCAACAGATGGGGTAATGGCTTTAAACTAAAAGAGGGTAGTTTTCAATTAGACGTTAGGAAGAAATTATTCTCTGTAACAGTGGTAAGACCCAGGCACAGGTTTCCCAAAGAAGCTGTGGCTGCTCCATCCCTGGCAGGTCTCAAGGCCAGGTTGTATGGGTCCTTAGGCAATTTGGGCTAGTGTAGGGTGTCCCTGTCCATGGCAGGGGATTGGAGCTAGGTGATCTCAAATGTCACTTCCAACTCAAACCAGTATGAGATTGTCTACAATTGTATGATCTTACTCTTTTCTTTTTTCTTATATGTGCTGTAAACAGTAGCAGTTTATTGTTCTTAAATGCTAAGGATATAAATAAAACAAGATCTTGACAGGAGGGAATTATATTTTTTATTAAAACTGAAAGAGTTGGAAAATGTGTTCAAGGCTTTGGCCATACTCAAACCTGCAATAAGGAGCAAAGACTATTAGGAAAGAAAACTTTTTGTTTGATTGGTTTTAAAATGCTTTACCTTTTAGAACATTGCTAGAAGCTCTGACTTGTGGTTGAACATAGTGAAATTAGCACATCCACATCTCTTGTACAGTGCCTTGGATTTCTGTTTTGAATTAATATTGGAGTTTGTATTGAAAGTAAAATTCTAAAAACTGGAAAATAAACCAAAATAATCTGATATGAGCTTCAACAATATGAACCTCTTATACTGAGTGTAAGAGGCTGTTTAAAGGGATTTCTGTTCATCATTCTTTATAATTCAGTGTGATATTGTATTCTATCACCAGCAGCTTAATTTATTTCTTTCACCATCTGTTCTTTTTTTTTTAATTTCTTCTGCCATGCCAAACAATCAATAGTGCTCAATGAACAAAACAAAGCTATTCTGTAATTGAACTAAACTGGTTTAATTCTGTTGTTATTCAGAATGTATTGGTCTGTTTCTTATACTGGTCTTTCATCTAAGTAACCCTTTCATTTTCTAAACTTGTAAAATTTGAAACAGAAAATAGTGTGTGTGAGCTGCTAGTGTCAGCACTTTTCTAGCTATTACTTTATGATGCATTTATCAGTTGGTTCTTAAATACAGGCAATGGATAATGCCCAGTAATAAGTGTGGGTACCCTTGCCACATCTCTGTCCAGCTTACAGCCCTCTTACAGGGCAGACTGAACTACTTGCACAAACACAGACTGATAATCAAAGCACTTTCCATGCCAAGCCATATTAATCTAATGATATCTCAAAATGTCCTTGCATGTTCCCTGAACCGCCAAAATAATTGCGTAAGTTTTGTGAGCTCCAAGAACTGCAACTGTGCTCTCATTAACACCTTATGTCCCTGTGGAGATATAAATATATATGAGTCTTCAGAATACAACGTTTTAGATCAGAGCACTTTGCTGAATGCAGGACCAAATGCAACCCAAACCAGTAATACAGAAATTCTCTTGGGGGTCTGAAATACAGAAATGGTAAGGACCACAAGTGCCTGTTCACCAAGGTGATGTTCGTCCATCTGTGGTAGGTTTACGTAAAGGACTTCATGCCACATAATTGCAAATAACTGATGACAAATAAGGGTTTAGTAACCTCATACTGGAGCTTCAAAGCTGTGATCATGCCTCAAACTTAAATAGGAATAGGTTGGACATAAGTAATTTAGCCACTGAAGTGCCATGTTCTACAAAGCACTGTGGTATTTAGGTTGGATTTAACATTACATTGTTAAGACTATATAATATATAATCTCAACCTTGTTCTTCTTCTACGTAACATGATGTCACCAAATTTCATTTGTGGTGTCATGAAGTCCATATTTTCAGCTGAGTAGTTCTAAGGGGCACACAAGTGACAGAGTGCATGAGCAGCCAAAATATGCTGTGGAAAAACCCTTATAGTTCTTAGGAGAGTAGGTTCATGCTCTTTTGCATAAAAAATAAAGGATAATAAAATGTATTTTACTATGGAAAATATAGCTAGCTGCAGAGAATTCCTTTGTATATGCACTACAATTTAATACAATTCTTTCTTTCTACTAAATACTATTACTATAATTCCAGGAATTATGTTGGATTTCAGGTTCATATCCCAACTGTACAATTCAGGATATGCTTCAGACCTGTTTATTCAAATAATTTTATTCAGACTGTGGCTAAAGTAAACAGAGAAGCGATTTGAAGAAACTTGATGCAGGTTTTTCTGAAAGTCTAGTAGACATAATGATTAATATTTCCAGGAAGGCTGATGATTAGACAAAATAATGGTATAGAGAAGAGCTTTCAGAAAAAAAGGAGGGGGAAAAGATGGAAAAGGGCTCTTACTGAAAATTGCTGGTAACCTAAACCACCTGCAAAAATACAGTATTTTCAATAGAGGCCCTTAAAACAGAAGTGAAAATTATTCAATTATTAAATTAAGGATAATTGAGAGATAAAAATAATGCAATTGATAAGTGGCAATAGTGTGCATGCTGTTTTTTCTCTTCAGTTTCAAAGAGAAAATGATATTTGTTAAGGATTCGTTCAAATATATATGTTGAAAGACAAAAAAAAAAAAGTTAGCAGGAAAAATATATCATGGCTTTACACAATTATCATTATAAGATGTAGCTCTTTGCCAGCTACCAATTCATCAGCACTGAGAGTGCTTGCTTTCTGCACCTAACAACATCCTCATGCTAACAGTGCTGTTTTCTCTTGAAGTCTCATTTATCTTCCCACACAGGTCATTAAAGTTTGAACCTGCTTGCTTGAAGTTGTGTCTCTGGTTGCCACTTTCTCTGTATCCACCCCCGCAGTGATCTTGTGCTCCCGAGTTCTCTTTATTTCAAGAACGCAGCAGCAAAAGTACTCAAGCTTTTGCTGATAGAAAACTGAGGAAAGATTTTTGGTTTAGTTTCATCTGAGTTTATAATTCTAAGAAGTTGCAATAGTTTTCCCTGAAGTATAGGAGCTCACTTTTAATGGGGCTACTCTCAGCTGCATAACATACAGTACGCACGCACAGCTATTGTCTTGGATATTCTATGATCCTATATTTTTGCTTGCTTTGCTAGCTTGCTTGTTTGGTTTTAGGTGTCTATGTGCCATGACAGACAACCCTAATTCATCATCATGCTTGCACCTTCCTACTTGTGTTTACCGTGTAGACTGCTGCAGAAGTGGTGGGTTATGTCAAAAAGAAGGTTTGAACAGCTATGTGAAAAGTACATTTGCTGTGAAAAAGAGAATACAAGTAACTGTATGGGAAAATGAATGTCAGATATGTCCATGTGATCCTAAGCCTTTGGCTTTCTCCTGGTAACTGGTGTCAGTGGGAAGGTGTGACTGCTGTAGAATCACAGAGTTATTTAAGTTGGAAGGGACTTCTGAAGGTCATCTAGGTTAACATCCAACCCCTGTCCCAATCAGGGTTGACTAAATCAGTTTGCTCAGGGCTCTGTCCAGGCAGCTTTTGAGTATCTTCAAATGCTACAGCCTGTCTGAGCCTCTGTGCCAGTGTTTGACCACTACCAAAATTTGCCGTGTTACCTGTTGTGCTGGCACTGGGCACTTCAAAGATAGTCTGCATCAGCCTTTTCTGCAGGCTTCTATTGCGTAGTTGAAATCAGCAATAAGATGTTTCCTTAGCAGGAAATCAAAGTCAGCGTTTAAGGATTGGTACTGCAATACACTCTAGAAAAAATAATTGTACAAATTATAGGAAATCAGCTAGTACAGAAAGTGCCAGCCCAATTTCTGACTGGGATAGAATAATTATGTATGTTCAGTACTGGTATACTGACTCCTGGATGTCATATAATAAATTCTTTGACCTAAAAGCAGACAGCATTTAATTTTAATATATTTTTATATATATTTATATTAATAAAAATGTAACTGGATTCCTTGTAAAACCAGAGGCATCTGAACATTTTTAGTCCTCCCACATTTCAGTACCACCCAGTGTGTGTATTGATTTCATGCTTTTTTCTACGATTGTGCTACTACACTTACTTGGCACATGATTGTTCCAAATAATTGGCTCCATATATCCCACTTCAGGTTCACATAGATTATATATATGAGATTCGATTATTCTGGCAGCTGGTGGGACTGCATCTGGCTTCTGGGTAACATCACCTCTTCCTGCACCCATATTGGATGGAGTGAAACCAACATTTCCTCATTTCCTTATTGCTATCATTTTGACTTCTCTGTGTACAATATGACTTTTGATACCAACACATGAATAACAGGGTGAACAGTAAGGTAGGCTATTTTGTATGGGGGAGTTTAATTCTTACAGTTTTCTCATTTATTGCACTGCCTAGTTAGCTAAAATAAAAATAAATCTTATTAATGGTAAAGACAGGTTTGTTTCTCAATCTGGCTCAGAATTGTGGAGATGCTGAAGGAAAACAGCTGGTATAGACAGACACTCCAGTAAGTCAAGAAGTTGAGGAAGAACATCTGTAGGAGAAAGAAGAATATTTGATTTCAACGAGGCAGACATAGCAGTGTCATCTGTTCTTCTTAGCCAAATTACTTAAGAATAATTCAAGAACATTTCTATATGATGTGCACTTTAGAAAAGTTTGTGGGAGTAATCCAGAGGAATCTGACCAGGCAACTGAGTGTTCTGCTCTCCTCCAGATGAGTGCTTATTAATTACAGGTTACTGGAACAGGCCAAAATGCCTAGCAAAATCTAGCTTCAGTGGCACGTATTTTTTAATGTGGTAGAGAGGAGCTCAGGTGTGCCTTATTAGAGCTCTAAAAATATTGCATACTCAAAGCATTCCAAGATTTCTTGGCTTTATGAGACCACATTTGGCACACATCATGTAGAGTCAGGCTTTATTTCCTCCTACCTTCATTTGATATCCTTTGTTCATGAACCCAGCTAAGAATGTTTTCCTTCCTGGAACCACAGTACAATTTTGTTTGGTAAAAGAACTTTTAATCTCTAGCAATTTGCTTTTTATAAAATGTATCTGTTGAAATTTACTTTTTAGTTGGTAGAGGAATCACTTGAAGAGCTATGAAGATTCCTAATTTCTGCTGTGATCCTAATGATGATGTTAGTTCATGTCCTACTCTGTTAAAAACAGTAACAGATTTTAATTTTGATCAGTCAGTCACTTCACATTTTTTACCATACCCATGCAACTTAATCTCCATGATTACATGGGAAAACCAAGCAGCAGTTCTGTTTGTTTGGTTTTTTGTTGTTGTTTGGTGGGGGTTTTTTAAATTATTATTAGTTTGATAATACAAGACTTCTTGGGACCTTCTCTAGATTATTGATACAAGCCAAGTCAATGCCATACTGCTGAAGTGCATCATCGTTCTGTCTATCCTAAGTAAAATAAAGGCTGGGGCTATAAGGGCTCGGGCTTTGAGAATCTCTCAAAAATTTTCAGGACAACTATATGGGTACCAATCCTCTATTTTGTTTAGCATTGCATTTATCAGATGCTGCAGGCTTTTGAAAAGTCTCTTGGCAGACAATTTTCCATTTCAAGGCCACTGTTTGCTGATCACCAGTGCTAGCATCCATGGAAAATGATGGTAGAAGCATTTATTAACCTTGAATAGATCTGTTTCTTCAGAACATCTCCCTCTGATTGTTGCTATGAGCCATGCTTCTTCCTCACAGCTTCAGAGTCTATCTGTAGTCTGAACTGTCAAAGGAATTTAAGACTGGTTGAGCCTGCTCTTCCCTGTGTATCTCTGTGTGGGAGTCAGAAGCGGGTGAGATCATTCGGTGCACAGCACAGCCCCAACAAAAGACTCCTGGCTTACAGGGTCTGAACTAACACTTGTGGGTCTAACACACACAACCAGAGTGAAACTGCCAGAAACAGCTCCTTCTCAGCTGTTCTTTTGCTAAGTAATTCTTCTTTTGCTATCTCTAAGGTAACTGGGATCTTTGTGCTTTTTTATCTTTCAGCACATCAAATGTATCAGATAATAGTTAAGTTAGAACAATAGGAGATGCGCTGCTGTGTCAGCATGTGGGCTGCAAACAGAACAGAAGAGTCTTCTTAAATCCAGTATGTTCTGAAAAAACAAAGGGACAATGTTCAGCCATGCAGTAACAGGCCATAAAAGGAAAATGAGTTACTCTTAACACTGCAGTTCTTTTGTCTTTCTATATCAACATTCCGTTGTTACTTAAATAGCCATAACCTATTACAATGTTAACGCAGTAGCTTTGGGGTTTTTTTTCTTCATTCTGAACTCAGTGATGAATGAACTTCACTGTTTCTTCCAGACTGTTCTGCAAAATAGACTATGAAACCATTAGTTGTGTTTTAAGTCTCCCTTTGCTCTTTGTGGCTGTGGTGCACATGCCGTCCAGCGCCAACAGTGAGACTTGGAGAATGCTGAAGTCAAAAGGACAAAATTTGTTGAGATTGTTACTTAATCATCATTAAGGTGCTATTTACCTATGTCACCTTTGTCTGATATTTACCACGTTGTCTCATGAAATTTTTTTCCACTGGGAATTTCGTGTGGTAATGTAATAAATGGAAACAGCAGTAATAACGTGGTGCATTCCTTCTACCTGAAAACTAAATTTACATTAAGGAATTGGAGGACTGTTTTGTAAAAAGATATCAGTCCAGCCAATTATTGCCTGTTCTTGTTAGCATGATTTGTAAATATCACTACTTTAAAAGAGGTTGTGTTGAGAATATATGAGAAGATGGCAAATGAAAACACGGCTATTAGGTGAACATCTACATAGCTTTATTGCAATATACTTGTGCTGTTTGAGAATGCAAGCTACATTTACCTCTGAATTCTTGCATCTGACATTTCTAACACAACATTTGGGGCTTCAGTCCTCTCTCTTTCAATGAAAGTTATGGATCCTCATTTCCCCGGTAATGCAGAAGCAGTAGTATTTACGCTCTACTGCATCCCTCAATTGCTCTACAAGAATCAGTATGTGCCGTATCTCCTGCTGCCCATTTGGTTGCTTTCTGTTATTGCTTACAGTAAGTAAATTCCTACCCTCAGGGATACCTCAAGAAACAACAGCTTTAAGAGAGATTAATGAGTTTGATGGGGTGTTTTTTTTTTGTTTGGTTGGGTTTTTGTTTGGTTGGGTTTTGGTGGGGTTTTTTTGGGTTTTTTTAGAAGAGAATATGCCCTCTTTCTTTTTATTTTAGGTCTTAATTTATCAAAGTTAAATCAATACACTTAATTCACAGGGAAAAAAAATATATCGGAAGGGACAAATTCAACATCCTGCTTGAATCAAGACTGTATTCAGAATTATGTCAGCGGGGTTGTGTCTGATTCAGTTAGGTTTTGAAGATTTCCAGGGACGAAGACTCCATAATCTCCCTGATCATTGTTTCAGTCAAGAGTTTTTTCTTTATATCGCATTCAGACTTTTCCTGTTGCAACTTGTGCATGTCATCTCTTGTCCTTTCACTGTGCACCTATTCCAGGAGTCTGATTCTCTCTTCTTTATAATCCCCTAACAGGTAATTGAAAGCACCAATTAGATCACCCCTTAGCCATCTCTTTTTTTCCATAGACATTACTTGCTGATGCACAGTAAGTTCCAGTCTTGTGATACTGTGTCAGCCAAAAATGTAACTCAGCATTACTTTCCCCCCTGGTTCAGGTCAGCACAACTGCAGGACTTTTGTTTCTTCACATCATGGAGATATGCCACAATTTGGACAGCGCAAAGAAGCTTTTAAACATTTATTTCCATTTTGAAACACACGTCACTGTCCAAATAAACGACTGAGAAAGAAACTCATGTCCTATTGTTTATTAGAGTGTGGCTAGATCTTTCCATGAACGATAAAACACTGTGCAATTAGTATTATTAGCTGTGAAAATAATAATGCTTATTAAATTGGTATCTAATGTATCTGGATGATAAATTTTGCTTCCACTCTCTCACACAAAATGGTCCTCTTCATATTTACACTCTATGGGTAATGGTAGTGCAGATAAACATTTCAGTGAATCAGACTCTGGAGGGGAAGGATTGGACACAATTAGAGTTTTAACATTAGATAGTAATTGCTGGCATAGTTAAATGTTGGTTTATTTAAATATAGCCACCAAATTATAATGGGCTTTAATGCATGGGAATGAATTGTGCTCTTGTTATGTTCAGTGAATACTTAGTTATATCCTTTATGTAAACATCCTACTCACAGTAATCCAGTAAGGACATAAGGTAGAGTCTGTTTATTTTAAGAGGTAAACCACTCAGGATTATACAGGAATTAGGATGTGAATGTAGATACGGAGGCTTCTGATGTGAGGAAACTACAGGTTGTGCTTTCACTTTGCTTTCACTTCACAGTAAGATGTGGAGTACCTACCTAATAATAAACCAGTCTATATTCTTGATTTACAGAAATATTTTAGTGTATATAATTTAATCAGGAGTTAAATGCCATTAACTTCAATGAGAGATGAGTGTGTGCTGAGTTTTAAGACTAGAAAAATTAATGCACTTATTAATACCAAGTGCCGAATTGTTTGAGCACTATTTAAACACTCCTGGTACTGCCCATGATGAATCTATGGGTTCCGTTTCTCATAACCTGGAATAGTTTGGAAAAGTTTACCTGCTGAGCATCCTGTTTCTTTCTATTTGAATTTTTTTGTCCAACACAATCACTTCTGGATGGAAAATTGTCTCATAAAGCCTGGACTACAACTGCCACTGGGTCTGAATTCCAGAGAGGGAACCTTGCTCTCCTCATATTACTGGAGGATCCAGGAGTTTGTTTCATACAGGAGTTGCAGCAGTCCCTGGCAACCTTTGATTACACAATATTTTTTTTGTCTGTTTTTACTAAGGAACTTCTTTTTCCCTTGATGCACAAGATGAGGCTGGGTAAAGAAGCAAGTTAAGATCAAAGGTGCTTGCTGTGTATATCACCCCTACTTAATTTATTGCAGAATCTGGCATTTATGTGATGAGTGAGGCAGGGGACAAAAATGTTGTGGTACTTGATTCCTCTCCTGTATATCTAAGCTATTGTGTGGCTGCTCTGTCACTCCTGTGTGCTGTGTTCTAGATGGGTGATATTTCTTTTGCAGATTTAAATGGGATTTGATTCATTTAATTTAGGTTCTTAAATTTAGGCAGACCTGATCTCTTTTTGGAGACCATCAGGGATTCCTTTCAGATTCCATTGATCTACATAATGCCTATTTTAGCCAAAGTGCTTTATGACATAATTGAACTTAAGCCCAGATCAGATATCCAAGTTAGGCATAGTGCATACCATCCACTATTTTAGCATTATTCTGAAACAGAGTTCTCAGATAGCCTGAGAAACAGTAAGGCATGCATATAATGAAATATCACAAGGGCAAGTGTAGGGTCTTGTGTCTGGGGAAGAACAACTCCAGGTACCGGTATAGGTTGGGGTCAGATCTGTTGAAGAACAGCAGAGGTGAAAGGGACCTCGGGGTCCTGGGGGTCAGCAGGATAACCATGAGCCAGCAACGTGCCCTCATGGCTAAGAAGGCCAATGGCATCCTGGGGTGTATTAGAAGGGGTGTAGTTAGTATCTTGAGAGAGGTTCTCCTCCCCCTCTACTCTGCCCTGGTGAGACCACACCTGGAATATTGTGTCCAGTTCTGGGTCCCTCAGTTCAAGAAGGACAGGGAACTACTTGAAAGAGTCGAGTGCAGGGCCACCAAGATGATTAAGGGAGTAGACATCTTCCTTGTGAGGACAGGCTGAGGGAACTGTTTCTCTTTAGCCTGAAGAAGGGGAGACTGAGGCATGCCCTCATCAGTGTCAGTAAATATGTAAAAGCTGAGTGTCAGAAGGACAGAGCCAGGCTTTTCTCAGTGATGTCCAATGATATGACAAGGGGCGATGGGTGCAAGTTGGAGCATAGGAGGTTCAATGTGAACATAAAATCTTTTTCACCATGAGGGTGACGGAGCACTGGAACAGGCTGCTTATAGGGGTTGTGGAGCCTTCTTATATGGAGACATTCTAAACCCACCTGGACATGTTCTTGCGTGACCTAATCTAGGTAATCCTACTGTGATGGAGGGATTGGAGTAGATGATCTTTTGAGGTCCTTTCCAACCTCTAACTTTCTGTGATTCTGTGAACCAACACCAAATCCCATTTTCCACAAACCATTCTCAACTCACGTGAGTTAGACTAAGGAAAAACAGATAATTCTCACTGCCTATATTTTTCCAACAGAGATCATTGCAGAGCATGTCAGTTTGAATATTTAATCACAAGATACAAAGTGTGTTTAGAGCACTCTGCATACTAGTGTTACCAAGTGACATCCATTGGGACCCTGTGTTTTAGCTTAAAGCACATACTTTTAAAAAATTGTTTCTGAGGTTATAAGGGTAAATGTTTTGGAGGAAGTTCCTGAAAACACAGGTCCTGAAGGAACCATACCCTTAATCCATTGGCTTGATTCAGTTTTCAGCACAATCAGTAAAATCCCACTGCCTTTGCTTGGCTTTGGATTAGACCTCAAGGGTCATGAACCAGTTGAACTAAGCAGTGGAGCAGATGCAAGCTTCCTCAACTTATGGACCTTTCTACCAGATTTCTGTTCAAACTTGTTAGCATCTGAATCTCAGGAGTGCTTTCTGGAATATACATCTGCAGAAACTAGCATATGCAGCAAATGTGTCAATTATTGTCTTAAATCTCAAAGCTTATACTTCTAAAAAGGACAACAGCAATTTTCCTTTTAGGGAACTGAGTACTACATTCATATATATAACTCCAATCTTGAAGACCTCCTCTTCTGTGGGGTGTTTATGCACTCGTTATTTAGCTGTTGTACAACAGTTTAATTAAGCAATGTGCCACTTAAACTGCATCCAGCCACCATGGTCAGGGTACTTTTCCTCTGACCACCATGGAGAGTTGGCTGTTCTAATTTCATTTGTTCAAATTAATGTGTTAACTCCCTCTGAGGAGGTAAGTAGTGTGTCACAGCTTGAAGCAGGACCTCTGCACACGAAATCTGTTTAGTTCATAGCAGGGTTCAGCCATGCAAATGTTGACATTTTAAAATTGTTTCCCCAGTAGGTCAAATTAGTATTAATGGCTACAAAAAGAAAACACATCTACCCTGATGCCTTTCATAATTAGACTAGCTAGAAATAAACCCAAATGTTTGGCATTATAGTAGAAGCCGTGTCAGCTGCTGCTGGATTTGTTTAAAACAAACCAAAATGCTTTATATTGAATATTTATTCGACAGCACAGGAAACAAATGATTATAATAACTTTTGAAAACTTTGGAAAAAGTAGTTTGTTGGTTGTAAGTGGATTCATAATGCTCCATGGAGGCTCAGGATTCACTGATTTCAAGATGGTGAGATATCCATCCTTGAAGATTTTCCAATATGTATGTGTCAATAGGAAACTATTCATCATCAAGACAAGGAGTCATTTCCCCACCTATTTTAGAAGTACAAATGTAGTCTGCAGCAGATGTCTTGACACTGCTTTGTAACATCTTTCTTGGGTATTGTTCAGCCTCCAAACATTATAAACATGTAGAAACTTTATTGTGATGTTAGTTTATTCCAGATTTAATCAAAATCCCACTAAATTATAAGAAGTTTTATAGACACAGTTAGTACACTTAATTTTAAGATTTTAAGTTACATCCACAGCTGCTGTAAATAAATTCAGTTTTACTATTCGCAATAGGGCAATAGTTATACCAATTTATATCAGTTGAAATTCAACTCTTCAGAATTTATTTTCAACCACTCAGTGTTGCTTTAATTTGAAAACACTGAATCAGTGTCCTGTTCAATTTTAGGTGAATTGCAATTTTAATTCCACACCCCCCGCCCCCCAATCTCTGGAGTATACCATTAACCACAATGTGTTAGTGTGTGACCATCGAGGAAAAATGTGAGTTCTCCTTTAACTTTCAGCAGGGGTTTTGTGTGAATGTTCCTCATCTGTCAACAGTGACTCATGGTATCTTGGATCAATGTGGGCATTTGGAAGGCTGTACAGCAGTTGACATACATATACACTTGAATATTGCACCCAAAGGAGCATTCTTTTGGAGGGAAATTAGCAGAGTAACCAGTGGAGCTGCTGAGAATGAATAATATCATTGGGTCTGGAAGGGTAAGTGGAAAATGCCCTGCCTTTTCCCCCAAAAACATTCCAATTTTTAATGTGTCCTTTACATAAACCAAACTTTTGGTGAGGCTACACAACCTGTGTAAGCAATTCATTAAACTCTTTGTGCAGGAGTGGTAATTTGGTGCCAATGGAGAGTGTTTCCTGAATTCAGGTGAAAAATGGTCCTGTTTTAAATCACTCAAAGTGCAAAGAAATGTAGAGTGTGAAACAATGAACTAAATTAAAATTCACAGTACATTTTGAAGAAATTGTTAAGTTTTTGTAATTCTTATGTTACACAGTAAAGAAAAGAAGCCAAACTCTGCTTTCCTATTCAGTGTGTCTGGGACATTTAATTAAAGCCTTCAGTCTATAGGTCATCCTCTGAAGGCTTCTGTCCTGACAAGGATCGAAAGTAATTGGTGTAAATGTGATCTCTGATCTGTGTCTTGGTAAGAAAACTGCACTTTTCTGGCTGGAGAAAAAAATTATATACTAATTCTCATTGATATGCCACTGGAGCCTCAGAAACATAAAACTTTAATAATTTATCTTCCTGGTTGCAAACTTTATGCCTGGTGCTAACATTGAGGATAATGATGTTATTGTGTTGATACAATGAATAAACTATCATTTATTTAGATTGACAAGACACCTAGAATCAGTGCTGTGGCCTGGGCCTCCTTTGTCCTAGTACAAAGATTGAGGAAAAGAATAATAATAATAAAAAAAACCCAACAACTGGGAACAGATGAGATTTTGGCATGGTAGGTAGTCACACCAGCTTCTCCCCCCCCCCCTTTCCTCCCAGTTGATTTCATTGAACAAAACATTGCTTGGTGTTGTTATTTTTGGAAGAATATTTTCACTGTTTTGGTTGTAATTTCTGTGCATTTTACCTCTCTCTTACTGACATGTGCTGCAGAAGTCAGGAGGACATGTGGCTGGGCATGCTGCTGTTTGGCCATTTCATCTGATGGCATCCAGCAGAAACCCGCTATGAGCTGGTTCACGTGGGACTTGTTGAGTGTTCCTGGCATCAAAACATCCTAAAGTTACTTTCTATTATCTTTGAATCCCCTTCAGAGACAGCTTTAAATAGACCCTGATGCACCAGGTGATTTGGTGTTCAAACAAATCCAACTCTATTTACATTGACATGTCTTTAAACAAATGAACTTGTGCTCTGAGGTCAAGCACCACAAAGTTGTATCCAAATCTTGTCATGCATTAAGTCCATCCAGACAGCAGGTGCTACCTGAGTGCTGATAATCCACTCACTTTCCCTCTTCCATCTCTAATGGAAATTGCGGATGGGTCTTTCTGGTGTTCACTTAAAAGATTAACAAGTTCACTTAAAATACAGACAAGTTATTTCAAAACAAAAGGTGCATAGAAGAAATTAGACGTTGAAATGCTGTTACAGGAGATGGATTCAATCAGCATGAAATGATGCTGTTTGCATGCTGTTTGCAAATATTTTCGCTCACCCAGGGAGACCCTAAAGGCTTAGGAAGGGGAGATGGAGGGGGGTGGAGGGTGGGTCAGGGAGGCCCCATTGGTGGCCACAGAGCACAGACCAGCTGAGAAGGGAGTGACAGCAGCTATTTTACTCAATTGCATTTCATGTTTTGCGTCTCATCTTTTCTTCTCAAGACTCAAGGCATAGTTGCGCTTCTATCCACACGTGACTAGGAGGGAAATACGCTGTCTCTGGCCACAGCCAAAGCAAACACATAACATGGAGTTTCCATAATAGGGATTCTCCATAGTAGAAGATAATTGGGTTAGGTCAATCAGATAGTGATAGTTCCCCAGAATAAGCTCTAAGTCTTCTACAAATTGAATTTCAGGAACTTGGTGAGCCAGAGGCTGTGTCTCTAAATTTAATAGCCTTTTAAGGATTTCTTTTTCTTGATCTTATCACTTTGCCTCTTGAAACTATAAACAATTTTACCATCTACAAAAGCCCATGTCGAGAATTTCCACAGTTTAACTGTATGTTCTGTGAAGTGAATTAAGACTTTTTTTTTTTTTTTAAATTTTAAAACTAGTTGCAGCACTCTACACTGTAATTTCTTGGTGTTATCAGAATTACACTGGAAGTTTAACTTCCATACCATGAAATTTTAGGTGGAAATGCATTTTTCTCAGCTCCTTTGGAGTATACCCAGCATTCAGAAAGTGTATATAAAAATTGTATTTAAAGTTTATATTCCATTTTGAATCTAGCAGCTAATTAAAAATGTTTTGTTCCCCATTTCATCATGTAATAATTACAAAACCATGGAAAGTAGAACTACCTTGGTTTGTATAATCTGAAAAGAAATTTAAACCTTTGATTGATAGAGCAGCATTTAGCATGAAAAAAAAAAATTCAAGTAAAAAAATGTCATTGGGGGCTTTGGTGCTGTTTGATTATTAATTATATCTACAACATTTGAATGGAAAAGAAGAAATTTTTGATGTACAAAGCCTAACTTAACAGATTAGGTACTACTTAAAGCATTTGATAAATAATGGTAACTAATTGAAATGTAATGGACACTGAATATATTCCACACATTGCAGAACCACCAGGTTCTCTTATCTATGGTGTAATTACATTTATTTTCATTAGGGTAAATTAAGAGCAAAATTAGGCATCATCAGTTATAGTATTTTGGCACTGAATTCTGTGCCAGAAAGGTCAGTGGTTAGAAGTCCCACCTATATTTTGCTATTATTCAAGTACATTAGCAGAGCCCTGTGTGTGTAAGCTACACAGACTTTAACTGCAATCACTGCTTTCAGCCCCTGAAATTTATCCAAACTCTCCCCTACGGATCAGAAGAAACCAAAGCTAGCAGAAGAGAGAAGGATGTAAATCCAGGCATGAATTTTACTCATCTGATCTATTAATGAGAAAAGACAGTTCCTCAAAGTGCTGGATATGTGATCAAAGTGAAAGGTGGATCCCACTCTGCAAAACCAAATTTTAATGGAAGAAGTGTTGATAGCTATGTCTGAAATTGAAAATATGAGGTCACTGGTTTGTACCCATATAAGAAAAGCTGGACATGGTCCATCTAAGCCAGCTGCTATATAAAATATAATTATTTGCCTATCAGCAGAACTACCCCAAAGTCTATTTGCATCTTATTAATCACAGGACTTTGAAGAGTTGTTAGACTGATAGACACAAGAGTTTCATACAAGATTTTCAAATATAAAAAGACCTTTTTTTGAAGTAGTTCAAACACATTTTCCATCATAAACCTGTCCCAGGAGTTCTGAAAACCCAGTAACTCCTTATTCTATTTTTCAATTTTACGTGTGCAGTTTAATTTCCAAGGAAACCCTGTTGTGCTTATTAACTAATTCATCTTAGTAAATAATTGGTGCAATTTTATATTATCAGCTCAGTAATAAAATAAAATACATAAAGAAGGACTTGTTTCATTTCAGACCAAATGTACCTCTGCTGCGTTTTCCCCTACACCGCAGTATTTTAAGCTGTAGAGACACTCTCCTGCAGCCTCCTATGAGTGAAAGAGCTCACACCCTCACTCACTGATGACTGACCCACTGCCGGTAATCCTCAGTCTCACACTGTCTTGAATTTGGTATCTACATCCTTCATGGACCTACCCCATGTGTCTCACCAAGAGTCAGTGGTAACTTGGTTGTCAAATGCCAAAGTCACACTTGAAAATAGAACCACCGGGCTTTTTGAAAATTTCCCCTGATACCCTAACAAACTTAGCACCTCATATTTATCAATTCTTTTAAAATAGCTCACTTCTTTTAAAGTACATTGGCTTGATATCCGAAACCAAGATTTCTTTAAGATGTAGAAAAAAGGTTAACGCTCTTTGACCTGAAAAAGTTACACACTTGCAGGAGGAAGAATTTTTTTTTAATCACAACTGCAACTCCAGTTGTTGACAGTGTTCTTTGTTGCTTAATAGCCCCCAAATATCCTGAGAGGTTTTCACATTACCCAGACTGTTTTGTTTTGTTTTGTTTTGTTCAGAAATAAGAGTTCTTTGGAATGTCAACTGATTTTAAAAATAAATAAATAAATAACACCCCTAAAACTTCTCAAATTGTAAAAACCAAGAGGTAGACATTTTGTCTTTGCAGTGACTATATCTGACTTTCATTCATTATCATGATTATGACAAAATATAGTCATACCCCCGAGCCAACTTGAAAGTACCCTTCCTTCATAGCCCAACTAACACCCTAGTCATTCAACATGCAGCTGTATCCAGGCACTGTTAGATTAATGGTAAAATCAATTAATCATTGCTGGCCTCTTAGCCGGTGTTATACAACTGCATGAGTGAGTTTCAGGCTAGCTCTGGTGTGTCTATACTGCAACATGGTCAATATTTTGAGTAAGTAAGTGTGTTTACGGAGCGACAGTTCATTTCCTTCTTTGCTTTTGTTCTGTCATAAAAAGTTAATGAATTGAAAATCTGTACCTTATTTTTTTGGGGAATGGACAGTGGGTAAAATCTGCTCCACTCTACGCTTGGACCCAACATGTGGATAGGCCTTGCATATGTTTGGACATGACAATCTTCCCATCTAGTCCTTGTTTGGCCAAATGAAATACGTTGTGCCTGGGAAAACAGCTATCAGTGCCGTTAGTCATTGAAAAGTTGTTCATGCCTCTGTGATACAATATTTGCTGAGAGAAGGATGGTACTGCTTATAGATAAGGTAATCCTCAAAGTGACAACTACCCACAATTTCACCCTCTGGATAACCAGTACTTGTTCTTCTCGTTTAAGACTAACTTTCCAGCAATATCATACAAATGGTTGAGAATTGATGAACTGCTAATTAGATCTGATAACTGAGCTATTTAATGAATGGGATTTAGCTGGCTGTTTACCTATACTAGCTCAGATGGTGCAATTTAGGGTGAGCTCACCAAACTCACTGAGGATATGTTATCCAAGGTAGAGTGCTGAGCTTCTGTGTCTCCAGTGTTTCTACTATTTGAGTCAAAATGTTTCGAAACTGTTCTCATTTGCTCAGTATTTTGCCATATTATTTTGCCACATTTTAGAAAACCTTGAGAGTGACAGATGTTGCCTATAATAGCTGGAGGCTTATTGGTACAATGTGTAATTTCATTCGTTATTTGTCCTGACCATTCCTTAACCGGCATAAATGGAAGGTACCAAAGGTGTTACCTAGCCAGATCTTAAGCTAGATAAATTTCCCCTTAGACAGAGAACTGCTTAGTAAAATCAGATCCTGGTCTTTTTTTTTGCCATCATATATTTCTGCCTAATTTTTCCCCCCACATACACAGTGTTATAAGTAATACTTATTTTCTGTGAATTTATAATAACGGTATGCTTAGATACCAGTGAAGTTCACAGTTAAATATGTGCCATAACCTTTCTTGCAAAGCCAAATTCATAATATGTGATGTTACAATAATTTTACAAATATATTAAATGAAGCTTTAAAGTCTTCGTTTAGCTTAGGGGTATTATCCTTCATGTTTTATGAGAAAACAAGTAAGCAATAAGGATAATCTGGATTCACTTTCAGAGTTTGAAAGGATAAATAATGCAAATAATAAAGGGAAAACAGGTTGTCTTTAGAAATCTAAATGGTTTGTGTCTTTGAAATATCATGTGGCCCCTTCAATTATTCAGATCAAGAACACTTTAAGGGCTGTCATGTAGCTAAATAGTGCTGACATTAATGAGCTAAAATCTTCTCTCAGTTTTACAGTATAAAAAACATATGCATCAGTATTTTGAAGTCAAAAGAGTCCATGCTTCTGCCGGTGTAACTGAAACAAAACATTGGTGCAACATTCCTCCTTCCAAGTATCTGGTTTTAATCAAACTATACTCATGGCCCTCAAGTTTTCTTTGCTGCAGTGCAAGGTAGACAGGAGTGTTTCATTTAAAA
Source organism: Laterallus jamaicensis coturniculus (assembly GCA_022605575.1). Lineage (NCBI taxonomy): Eukaryota > Metazoa > Chordata > Aves > Gruiformes > Rallidae > Laterallus > Laterallus jamaicensis. The sequence goes on from JAKCOX010000003.1 coordinate 8,360,670, forward strand.
TTTTTGGTTTACATCATGAGTGCACTAAAAACTGTATATCTTGTCCTAGCTACTTCCAATTGATAAATTACAATGAAAACAGTTCAGGGTACTACATGCTTTTTCAGAAACAAAAGTTTTACAGCAAAAAAAAAGGGTTCTGTGTTTTCTTTTTTGGCAGGGGGTGTGTTTCTTCCCTTCTAGTAGAGTTCAGTGAAACCAGGTGATTGGCAACTGTTATGATAAGGTAGATGAAGAGGATGAAAGCTTGGACTGATTGAACAGCTGTGAGAGGCTCCATTCCAATTGTATTTTGATTACTGATAAGATAACCTTCCCTTTTCTCCCAGTGATTTATCTTATTCAAATTACAATAACACTGAATTGCCATCAACAACAAATGCTGTATAGTTTCAAGTTTATTTGGCTCATAATGTAGTAAAAAACTAAAGGTCCTGATTACAAAAGTTTTCTCCTTACATTTCTAAAAATGGGTAAGCCACTTACTGCATGATGTGAGGTCATGCACTTTATAAACCTGCTTTTTGTTTCATTTCAGATAAAAATGATCACTTTCTGATATATCCATAAGTGTAATTCTAAAACTATGTGAAAGCATAAGTTCTTGAGGGTTTTAAAAATAGTTTTCTGCATCTTTTTTTTCCTCTGCTCCTAATATGAAATCAAATGCTCATTGCTAAAAATAATTTGGAAATCTTGGAAAAGTTTGGATGTTACTGACAGCCTGACAGGTTAAAGTAAAAAAACCCAAAAGTTACTGTGATTATTTTTTTTTCCCCTCAGATGAAATATTAGACACTGGATAAATTAACTGTCCTTTGTAATTACTTTGTAGCAGTTTGAATGATACCATAGTCTGTTAGCAAGATTCTTGCTGCTTCTTAGAGTGAGCAGCTGAACCATTCTCCTCACTAAGGGCTATATCCTAAGGTCCCAGTGATGTCTAAGGTGTGGATGAAAGTAGCTGAGGTATAAAGTAGCAAAATCCTGTGGGGGATTCCTCCTGTGGGAGGAAAGTTATCCTTCAGACACTGGCCATGTTACTAAGCATAAGACTTAGGATGAGGTCAAGCTCACCTGATTTCAGACACCTGAGGAGCACCCCTCTACATTCGTTCCTGTCAGCCTTTATAATACATGGAAATATCCCACTGAAACATCATCCCCCATGAGCGTGGCAGACATTGCCTCTTTCAGTTGAGGAGCAGACTCACAACAAATCTGGTGCCTTTCCCTGCTTATACGCCTGGTTTTGCCAAAAAAGCTCTGCAGGTTAATGCCTTGCAGGAAACTTTCTTGATATCCTGCCAGTCCTTGCCTTTTCCTCAGCTACTTGACAGGGGCTGACTTCACCACCTACACTCGGAGCAATAAAAAAGGGAATCTACAAGAGAGGTTAGAAGTTAAAATATCTACTTCTTCCCTTGCATGGCAGAATTCGTATCTTAGAATTCAGCAAATATAACTCAAAGGGTAATGTCTAATTTATACCTGGGATTATTTAGACAGATATACATGCTGATAAACAGAACAAGCACAATATGCATCTTTGTAAGCAACAAATGCATGTACAGACATGCATCCACCTGATACTCCATAGCCAAAGTAAAAACCTGGCAAGAGAAGAAGGAAACGTTCTAGCATCATGTTGTGGGAGGCACTGCTCACAATTCAGCAAAATCCCTGTTTGATGGCATAATAGGCATTGACTCATCTTTTATCTACTACTAGGAGATAGGCAGCAAGATCTTATCATTGCTGGCAAAGGAATGAAGGTCGAGAATTTTGTGTAACCGGCAACCCACTCATTTGATTCACAAGCGTGTTGTGACGAGCAGAACTGCCTGTATAATCCTGTCACCCCATGGAGTCACAAGTAATAGGACAGGGCCAGATCTGAATCCTACTGAGGAAACTGGGAGACCTTTTCTCTGATTTTTCTAGAAATCTATGTGGGCCTTTGGTCCTTATCAAGAAAAATAATCTTCTCTGGCATGTTATTGTGAAGTTAGGAACAGGAACACAGGACAAAGCTCACAAATCTGCTAACTCGTTACTTAGATAAATTCCCTCATTAAAAAGATAGTTTGCCTGGTAGTAGGTATGCAAAAAATGATTTTCTTTTGTTATGTTCTCCTCTTGACAAACTACTCTGAAGGAACACAGACATAACCCCAGGTTTACAGTGGAATACTAACCATGGATGAAGCAAACCTCAGAATCTGTCTGACTGTATTCATCTTAGCTATAGCTGTGGTTTTCTGGCTTATTATTTAATCAAAAAAGTGTCACAAAAATAAACCAAATCTACATTCCTTGTGCATGCATATCTCCATGGATTTCATTGCAGGAATTTGGCCCTGTGTGTGTATACATACTATTCAGTTGTGATTCCATTAGCAAATTAAATAACCATGTATTAAAGGGAAGGCAAGAATTAGGGACTGCTTTTCTTCTGTAAATTTGCCAGCTTGGTCTGGCAAAGTGAATTCTCTGACACAAGTCAGACTGTATCAACAGAAATGTCAGTTTGTAGAAGAAAAGCCATGCAAAGTCTAAAGAAAGGCACACTAAGAAAGGTCAAATACTTCAAGTTTGGACATTGCCAGAGAAAGGAGAGTAAGGTAGAGCAAGCAAGTCAGGACTGTGAATTGAAGGTGAAAGTACTGAAAAGTGAACTGGTTAGTAGGAGAATCTGTACCACAAACCTTGAGAAACTCAACCTTCAGCTGGTTTAAGTGATCATCACAAGTGAGAATTCATTATAATATGATGTTTTTCTAAGATACAAACTGTTAGTTTTGGCTACCTACAAAACTCTTGATAAATGGGGGAAGTAAGTACCAATAACAAAAGCAATGAAGTCTTTATTACCTTCAAAATATCACCACCCACTCTGAATCGACCTCATACAGCATTTTATAGACAACATTACAATCATAATGTGCAGTGGTTAGCTTTATAAGGTCCTGTTCATAATAACATGAATGACCACAGCTGAGAATATGTCAAAAGGAGATAAGAAAATGCTTTTTGAGCAATTACTGAATAAATGGTACTTGGCTGCAACATCTGGTGGAGTAATGTTACCATCTTTGCAATAAAAATTACTGGACAAAGCATAGAGGAAATAAAAAAATCCAAAAAAACTTTAGTACAGATAATCATTATCTGTTTGCATTGGTCATGGATATGCCAACATTTAACAGGAACAGCAGCAACAAAAAATGGAAAAGAAATAGGATATGCATTCTAGACAGTATTAATTTAATCTTTTTTTTCTTGGCATTGTAGTGCAATCTTGGTTGTAAATCTTGGTTTATTTTAGCCCTGATCAGCCATATACCTTGCCATCATGGCTGATAGACATTTAACAGGACTCATGGAAGTCGGTGCCCTACTGGCAGCATGCCCTGCCACTGCTGTTTCTGTTATTCTCTCAATGATAGTCACTGGCTGGATACTGAGAAGACACTGGATGGTAAACACTTTGAAACTAATTAATTTGAGGAAGTGGAATACTTGATTTGTATTGATTAGGCAAATTCCATTATTTTGTTCTTCAATAGCCCTTTCTAGAATTCCATATGAAGCAATATTCATCACTGAAGAAATACATGTAAATTAGAATAAACAGAGGAACTGCAGGGATTATTTTGTTTTTCACGTCTTAGTTCTGATGTAACTCAAACTTAACTAAATTAGTAGTGAATAAGAATCATCAAGACACCAATGACACTTTTCTTCTTAATCCATATTCTCAATTTGCTTCCTGGTAAGGAGAAACCTGATTTCATATGATGTGAAATAACACTACTTGGAATGTGTTTAGGTCTAATTTTGGGGATAATAGACCCTGGAAATTTGGTCATTTCCTGAAAAAGTCAATAATGGGACAATATGACAATACTGGACTAAAACCTAGGAGAAATGTCCTTACAGAAGACAACAGGGATTTAGGTTATAGTTGCAAGTTCACAAAAAAAAACTCACACCAAAACTCACCAGTGTTACCTTTAACATGGTTCCATTCTGTAAAGAGTCATAGAAAGTTAAAAGAAAAAAAAAATTAAATCCCTGCACAGCTACACCTGGTCCTTTTAAGTTACACCGTGGAGACATATCAACAGTGAAGATTGTGATGTAATTTACTCTTGGCCATAATAAACCTTAAACTCCAGTGTTATGATCTGGCATTTTTCATGAATATTAGGAAGAAAAGAAAACATGAATCACCATCTATAGATGTGACTACTTAGAACTCTCCATTAGCAAAATCATATCAGGTTTGTTTTAAACTGAGGAGCTGTATACGCAACTGATGTTATTTCAGTTTTACATTTGTGTAACATTAACTTCAGCAGACATTTGTCTTTACACCACAGCCACAAAGGGCAGAATCATACCTACGTGAGTTCAAACCAAGAAAGATGAAAAAAATTACAAAGGTTTTTGACAGCTATATTATAAGAAAAATGATCAGATACAGATGACAGCGAAGCATTTCTAGCCAAGAGAGTTCCAAGACAAGTTAAGCAATCAATCATCTGCATCACTCACTATTCAGTGAGTCGACATTCAACATCTGAATCAGTCATTACAATGTAAAGAGAATTAGTAAAGTCTCTAACAAAATGCAAATAAGTGAACTGGAGGACAATACAGTCAAATTCTAGAACTTGGCAGGAAGCCAGAAGAATTATTTTGACAAGACTGCTTGGGGTGATTTGATTTCTTCTTGTTACATTTTATTTTAAATTTAAAAAAAAAAAAGAAAGAAAAAAAGCGATAAGTCTTGAGCAGTAAAGATTTTAAAAAGTATTCCATAACACAAATATATAGCTGTATTTAGCCAGAAAAAAATGCATAGAATAAGTAATAACATATAGTGCATTCTCTGACACTTTGCTACACTGTTATTAACTTTCTAGAGTTTTTGCAAAGAATACTGTGACAAAGCAAGCCAGAATGGTACACAACTCAGTTTTATCTCTACCTTCCTTTACTATGTTGCCTACTAATTCTTGCCATGATTGAGTATTAGCCTGCTTCAAATTCCACCTGGTACAACAATGATAGGCAACATCTATGGGACTACTAAGGTGTAAGTGTTGAAATTCTGTAAAATCATAAGTATCGCTATTATGCAGGTCCAAAAAAGCCCCACCTAACATATTTCTTCTTCTGGTTAAGATAGAGAAGGGAAAAAAGGAAAGAAAATCAGTTTTAAAAGAAAATTAAGCAGGAGCCTCTGTTTTCACAGCATCTTCACCTTGAGTTTTAGCAGCATAGGGGGATGCTCTCTTATACCCACTCAGCAGCTGTGTAATGGTGGAAAATGGGAGTCAACATGCTGAAAGCTAAGAAGTCATAGCAGGTAGCTGGTATGCTACTGTTAGGCAAAACCTAGACAGCTAGGCATTTGGCAGCTGCTTAGAGAGGAGGAATGCCTGTCCTTGGCTTGCACATCTGGCAAAACCAACGTTAGATGACTGAAGATCTGGCTCTGCCCTCAAGCCATCAGCCCTTGGATCCTGCTGTATCTGCTCCTTTTCTCATCTATTTTCATGGGTGCTGTGTGAAGAGCTGCACTGGCATCGGTGGAACTGCTCCAACTCCTAAAACTGCATGTTTGCCCCTATTCATCACAAGGTCAGGACTTGAACCATGTAGGATTTTTCATCACAGAGAAAGTTTCTTATTGATGACTTACTAGAGCAGGCATGCCTTGAAATGACAGAATTGATTTGGGTTTGGTCCCAAGATTAATGTGGGTAGACAGGATTAAAGAAAGAGTGTTAAGAGTGTTTACACAGAGGTTTATACCAATATGGTCTGTATTAACTTTAAAAAAACCCAAAAAGCAAGAAAACCCAAAAAAACCCAAAAACAAAAACACAGTTTCAGGAAAACGTGTATGTCCTTGTTAATGTTGATGAATAGTTAGGGGGATTCTGTGGATCCTTGTACATTAAAAAATCCTTGTCCTTGGCAAGTGCAGTGGCTCTGTAGTGAGTATGAGAACTAGAGAAGTTTTCTTCTCCTGCTTTATTCTTGTGATTGATAAATACATAATTTCAAGCAAGGGAACAACATGCTGCCTGTGTCAATAAATTGGGAATTTAAAAATACCTGTAAGAATAGGTTGCACATTATTTTATCTTGGCAACTAGTCATTCTTATCCCCTTTCTCATAACTTAGAGGCCTGTATGAACTAGTTTTGTATGCTGGAAGTAGGAGATTTTGTGTTTAGTTATGTTTTTTTATCAGTCGGTCATCCCCAGGTTTATCCTTGTAAGTCTCATTGAACAAAACTGAACTTTGTCCAAAGGTGGATGAATTACATGGATAGACTTTTACCACCTAGAACCTCATACAGGGTTTTAATTGCTTTCACTGATGTTTTGACTGTTGGTTATGTAGAGCTGAATCTCACAAGCTGTTTGAGTACTCAACTGCATTCCTGGGACCAGGTACATAATGCTTTCACTGGTTTCTACTCCAGAAACATAAATTCATAAAATCAAATGTGTACAAGTCAAAATGTAAGTCCATACTTCATTTTACCATATTAACAATGAAATCATTACCTTTATCTTGCAGAAATGTTGGAATCCAACAATATAATAAATTTCAATGGACTAGCTAATAGCTCCAGTTACCATACGTTCCTCTTGGATGAAGAACGCAGTCGGCTGTATGTTGGAGCAAAGGATCACATATTTTCGTTCAACCTGGTTAACATCAAGGAATATCAAAAGGTACTTTCATTCATGTTTTTTACAATGTAAACATATACTTTTTAATGTTGGAGAAATGTTTTTACTCAGATTATGCTGGGCATTGTATGAATTATGCAGTAAGTGTTTGGATGTCCCGAATAGTATTACAACAAAAACATTTGCCGGTTCTATGAAGAGTAATTTATAATAAGCCTATAACCTATGGCTGTATAATCTACAATAATTTTTTTGGACTATGAAAAAGTAAATAAGTGAATGATCCAGCTATTTCCCAAACAAGGCATATTTTCATGTTTACAGCTAAAAAACCCAAGCAACTATTATCACAGTTTACACAAAAGTCCTTATTACTCTGTATTTTATAGCAGAAAAAAGATGTTTTGGAGTCGGAGTATTGATGTCTGTCCTTTAACTCTGCTTCTGCTGCTTTCAAGACAAAATACATTCAGCTTTATTTTTTTGTCAGAGTCTAAATATTTTCATTTTTTAATTTATTTTAATGAGATAAAATGATAGGCAAGTAAACAAAAGAATGGATGTTTGATTTGTTATATTAACTATTTTGATGACACATTTTAAAATCCAGAGAGTACCCTTTTATGAGAGATATATTGCTTCAATACCCAGGGATTTTTTTTTCTTGATGTTCCTGACCTTTTGCCCGTTTGACTATTAGCTTCCTAAGATGATAGCAATAAATACCTTGCGTTTTCTGTTCAGAAGGAAGACAGGCTATTCATTTGTATTCTCCAAGGAAAAAAGATAAAAGGAAAACTGAGTATTTTCTTTTCTATTCTCTTTAGAGCAGCTATAAAGGAAACTAGCAATTTATTTGAATTCTCTGAGGGACTGATAGCTTAATGTTCAAAACATCTGGAATAATTAAAGGAAAGAAGGTGTTTCCATTGCAGAAACTGGTCTGTAGAATGTGAGGAATTGCATCATACAAATGTTACTATATCAAATAAAGAATTGCCTTTGGTAACATGGAACTGAATGTGGGCAACAGTCTTAAAGATGAGACTTAAAATTTAGACTTTAAATTTAAGAATAGACAAAAGGCTTAAAGAACCTGAGGAATTGCTTATTAAAGACAGGAGGATCATGGAAGAAACATCAAAGAAAATTACAATGCAGCTAGTGCTGCACATGAGTTCAAACTTTGCTGGTTGTTGCCCCTACCATCTAAAAAGGAACCAGAGCTTCTGTCTAAATGCTGATACCAACACATGACTCCAAAGGAACACAACTCAAAAAGCCAAACTTTCTAGTTTATTTAAATCACTTCAATTTTAAGCCAAATTAGAGGAAAAAAATGTGCTTTGAGAATAAGGAGTAAGAACACCTAGCCATTCGTTCTATGGATTAGAATACTGGTTTGTATAATATAGAAATAATAGCCCAAAACTTGAACTGAACTTGAACTGGTCCTTTTGGGAGACCACAGAAGTTTGGTTAATGTTTTTCAACCTAGTAAATTTAAATTTTCACATGTCTCTGCACATTTTAAGCTGAGAATAGCAACAGGAAGTAGCAGGAATCCATTGAGAGAGAATGTGCTCATAAAATTTTCAGCCTTATTTTATAGACTTAAGATGTTTGATTGCTGTTTGGATTTTATTAAGTTTTAAGAAAATTTTGAATTTAAAAATGTGGTTACAGATTGTATTTTCCAATGTCATATGCAGCATCTTCCATATTTCCTGTCATCCATATTAATTCATTTTTTAATTATTTTTACTTTTGAATACTTCATCTTTTACTTTCTTTTAACAAACTATATTGAACACCAAGGCTGTAATCCAGACTTATGGCCATTCATATTGCATTATCTGAGGCTCCCAAATGAATAGCCTGGCATTTTATGGGAAGATCATGTTTTATTCTATATGTAATTCCTAAAAGCTTTTAAAAAAAAACATGAATAATTGACTGTGAGGGTCTCCGGATTTTCTCTATATGAGGTGAGATCCATTTTCTGCTAAGCAAACACTACAGTAAACCTAGGTTTAGGTTTACTTGTGTTAGGGTGGCTTTGTAGGAACAGTGTAAATATTTCTATTTTGATGGTGTGATGCTTTTCAAATACCATGACTTCTTTTAAATTATTTAATTAACTAAATCTAATGAAAGCATGAACTAATAGATATGCTGAAGAGGCAAACTCCTATTTTCTGATGCTGTAATTCTGACACAAAATCACATTTCACATAGATCCAATTTACTGTTAACAAGTACCTGCAATATTTTTCTCAGAGTCTACATTCCTTTCCATCAGATTTAAAACAGTGGAAGAATCCTCACTTAATGGAGAGTCAACCCTCTTATCATTAGAATTCAAGATTCAGTGATGAGATTTGCACAATATAGGCTATATTTCAATACTGATTTTACTGTGACTGCTATTATCTCTATTTTGCTCCTACTGTTTAATTTCTTTGTTGACAAATTTTATGGAAGAAAAGGAAATATGGAAAAGAATGGAGAAAAGAGAAACTGGGTAAAGATACTCTGTAGCATTTGGTCTGCAATTTGTGGTCATTGAAGCATGAAATAACACAATGTGATTTTTGTTCTGTGTCTTTAGATTGTTTGGCCTGTATCTCATTCCCGAAGGGATGAGTGCAAGTGGGCTGGAAAAGATATTCTGGTAAGTACAAATATTTTTAGCATTTTTTTCCTTTATAAAATATTTTAAATATTTAATTATATCTTTTTGTGTTAATTCCTAAAGTAGTTTTCTTCCCTGTAAGGTCACACATCTGATCTTAACTTCAGTCTTGAGTTGTCTCAGCCTTCATATTCAAAATAATGAAATTTTGTCTTCATGACCAAAGGTTTCAACTTATAAATTCAGATAATGCAAATGAAATAGAAATTATCTACAAAAAAGACAAAAAATCAACAAGAAGGAGAAAGGAGAAGAAACTTCAGAATAGGAAATTCTTACCCTTGTATACTTGTCTCCTGATCTCAGGGTACATAATATTTTGACCTATTTTTCCCTGCTCCAGGTCCCAGTCCTACAGTGAGTTCCAAGAACTGCTTTCTCTTTGTGTCATCTCACTGGAATCAGTGGGTTTCCCCTGAGCTCTTTCCTGCATGGAGGTCAGAGCAAGATTGTGGTCACAGTGGTTTTAACATTCTGCATCAGCTTTTGCTGTCTCAGGGAAGATGCACTTACATTAGGCATAATTTTCTGTACATTTTCCCTCATCCCTGGGTACATCTTATTTCCTGTATTTATGAGGTAGGAGAGACACAGCTAGTAGCCCCCAAATAACAATTATTCCACACTGATAATGACTGTCTTCTTTATAAGAACTATATGAGAAATGGGAAGATAGGGCTGGAGAACAGAAAAAAAATAAAAATAAAAAATACATGCATACAGTAAGCCAAACAAATACTTGCGTAGCATAGCCAAATGGGAAATCATTGTGGTTGCCAAGGTGTAACAGAGAGTGGAGCTTGGCCTCGTGTGTATATGCTATTGGCCTGATTTTCAGAGATGATTCTGTAAAATATTCATAATGCCAACCATATGTCTCTAGAGAGCTCCATTTAAAAAATTTCCTAGGTCATAATAAAAATAGTTTCATCATTCTTTACCTAGGCCATAGAGGACAGTTGTCTTCATTGCAAGCCATTTGGGAACAGTAGAGGTGGATTAGGTAAAAGCTATGAAATATGGGCTAGGCTATATATATGAAGGGATAGCTAAAGTGCCAGATACTTGGGCTATCTCATTACACAGAAATAATACAATTAAATGAATCCATATTCATGTTTCAAAATAATTTTCAGGAGTACATTGCAAGGTGAGGACTAGAATATCTAATATTCCAGGACACGAAAAATAAGGCTAGTGTTAAAAGTCTTGAGCAAATTAACTAACCTTACAGCTTGATCTTATGCTAAGTATTACGTTACTACATTACGTACACTTATGTATAGCCGGGTTGGAAACCTAGAAAATTAATAGGAGATTTAGCACCTGGAGTGAAAGTGTACTTTATATTTTTTAATAATTTCTTAGGAAAATCACAACAGTAAGAAAGGGTATGTTTTATATGTTGGACTGCACTGATTCCTATCCATTCAGTGTAAATAGAGACGCCGTTACTCTGGAGTGGGTTGGGAAGTTCTGGTTCCCATCCTCTGTGCTAACCTGGAGAGGACTATTTATACTGTAACAATTTTATTCACCTTGATTATTTTTCTTCCAATGATATTAGGTCAGATACACGTACTGATCACAAGTAAAAGGTGGAGCCCATACCATACCCACACAGCGTGTGACCCTGGCACACCAGCTGCCTTCTCTGATCCTGTATGTTAGAAGCAGCGCTCCCACAAGCTGGTAGGAAAGAGCAAGGCAAAACAGGAGCTCAGAGCTCAGGACATAGTGCACCCCAAACTGAGGGTCACAGTAGTACAGCAAAATGTTGCTAGAATCAGATAATTGGTTTTCATAAACATTTTTCACATGTATGGGTTGTTGGGGTGGTTTTGCTTGCTTTTTTTTTTTCTTTTTCTTTTTTTGGAGTTCTCCACAAGTGGGGGTGAGAAATAAAAAAATAAATACATAGCTCATATGTAATGTGGGTCCAGTTTTGGCAGGCAAGTAGACAGATGGAATATATATCTTGGTGTGTTCAGATCATCATCTTTAAATATTTACAGCTACCTATTCTTGCCATAAAACAGTGTGTTACAAACAAAGTATTTAATGTAACCTCTTTAACTGTAATTGCAGACAACGATTACAGATAATTTAAGAAACTTATTATTCCTCCCTCATTTATTCTTTAAAGCCATTGTCACTGCCTTGGGAGTGTGAAATATAAAGGCTGTAAAAATAACTCAACAGACTCTTATTACAGGGAACAAGAGAAATAGAGGACAAATAAAGTGGTGTATAACCATGCTTGAATTAATCTTCCTTTCAGCATGGACTGCTGCTAAGATATTAGATACTCTTCATTTGTGATGGTTCAAAACTGTCTATATGACAGTCTATACTTCTGCATTGAGGTTTTCGCTTTTTAAAAAAAAAATGCAATTATTGATCTCCAGGGGAAGCCAGTGCTGAAAATGCAGGTCCCCACTAACAGCCCAGGTGCACTGCAGCAGCTGCAGCGCAAGTGTAACCTCGGCTCTGTCCCACTGCTAACCTCATCTGTGACCTCCGAGATTTCCTCTCATAATTATAAGAGGTAATTTACTGTCGTTTTCACCCCTTCAGAGGGATTCCTTACACTGACACTGTCAGTCATGCCAATCTAGGCGCAGCAGGTTTGCAGCTCAGGACAGTCCACAGAGGATTTGAAGAGAGCGGCCAGTGTGGGCCATTCCCATTCTCCTCATATCCCTTTCTTCTTTAAGCAGTCATTTTCAGTTCTGTTTCTTAAAGAGCTTACTATATGTTAATTAGTTAAGCTTGCTCACTGTATAGATGATAAAACTTTTTTATATGGTAAGCTGAGAAGAGAGGCTTAAAGACTCCCCCCATCTATACAATACTTACTTACACCAGGACTTCTCTGAGAGAAGTTAACTGCTACACTTTCCCACAAAATATAGAATTTTTTTCCAATAAAATTGTAATTACTGTCCCATGTAAGTACTTAGTATTACAACGTATTTCCATTTCCTCAGTATAAAGTATCAGAAGCACCAAAGTAAAAATGTTCATGAAAAATTAAGACTATAAATCACAAATGAAATATTTGCTGGCGTCATTCAACTAAATGAGAAATTCTGTGAGGATTTTTTGCTATTCTGGACTTCAGTCTCTCATTTGATCTGTTCTGGTTGCTGTAAGTCCTGTGAATATTTCTCACGATTCCTGACCAGACCTTGGTAATGATCAAAGAAGACAAAGTCTCAATGGAATACTTCTCAGCTTTTATACTGAACGTACAGTACAGACATGTTGTTAGTCATATCCCTCACTAGTGAGCCTCAATATTTTGATTTTAAGATCTCACAGGCACCTGGGACCCAGTAGAAACACATGGCAACCTCTGCATTACATATGGGTTAAATAATAGGTAACTAAAAAAAAAAAAACCAAAAAAAAACCAACCAACTGTGGCTACAATTCCACTCTGACATTCCTGAGATGTCATAAACCAGCAAAGCAAAGCTTGGGTGATTTTCAAAAGTTGCCAGAAACACAAGTTAGTTTTTCAGGTAGGAGTAGAGTAGGGATAGTTCCCGACTGGAAAGCTCATCTAGCCTTTAAACTATTAATTTATTATTGTTTTCAAAGTTTTGTCTGCTTTTTAGGCAGTTCATCTCTGCACTAGATTTGGCGGGGGCACTTAGTACACATTTAATGAGAGAAGTCGCTATTAAAGGGTATGATGCACTTCTATGACTTGAAAGCGTTAAAGATGGGTTTCGGAAGAGCACCATAGGATGCTATTTTCAAGTGTGATTTGACTATATAATTTGTTTAGCCACTTTTAGAGACCCCAGCTCAAGTTAAAATGTTGCCATGGTCCCTTCTGACCTTGACATGTAAAAATCTTTAGTATTTCAATGGCTACTTTAACAAAGTCACATAGGACAAGCTATATGATGACAGACACACACACTTTGCATGCTGTGTGAAATCAGCTTCTCCCTGGATGTTTCTGGCGAGAAGTAAATGTTGATAGAAAGAGAAACAAGTACTTTTACTTTGTACTGCCAAGCTTTTACATATGCTCTGTCACATGAACAAACAGGCCAGGCACAGCGTTACACTTCCTTGTCATTCCCCTAAAGGCTGAAGTGCATCAGCTTGAGTGTGTGTGTGTATCAGCACTGATTGCATTATAATTTATAGGAGATAGACATCTACTTGGGATATTTAATTGTCATTTAATTTTACCTAGTTATTAACTTTCATCTGACTTTACCTGTGATTGACTTTTTTATACTTGATAGTTCTTTGGTGATAATTCACTTTTTTTCTTTTTAGACTAGAAATCTATTCAAATTAAGAAGCAGCAAGATTTTTTTTTTACACTACATGTAATATAGCTCTATTCTGTGTATGTTTCTTTGCATTTGAGTGTGGTTGGCACTTAATTATTGTGTTTATGGTTCGTGCAGGTAGAATCACATGGCTATAATTTAATTCACCATCTCATTTGTTATGATGATAATTTAATCCAAATATCATATGTCATGTCAGTTTATGCTTCCTTTTAATTTTGCAAGCCCCTCCCTAAATTACAGAAAGATTTGCAATTCCATAGGATAATAGATCTATCAGTCTGAAATGATTTAATTTGGAAAGAGAGAAGAAAAAGAAAAAGAGAAAAAGTGGTGGTCCCTCCGCTATATCTGGTGATACTTTGCAAAAACAAAGTTGGGAATAAATGAGCACTATTCCCTTTGACTTATTTTATTACTGATGTTGCCTTAGGGAAAATAGAAGAACATGGAGGCAGAAAATAAAAGTAATTCTTTTCATCTGTTATTGTAAACAAAGATCTGAAGATGGAATCTGAAAATTAAATCTACAATGCTGGCTGGATCTAGAAAGCCTGCTTCTAAATTCATCTGACAGGCACAGTTTTTCTGGTCAAGTTACTTCAGGGTCTTTGGATGTGCCAAAGAGAAGTTCATCCCTTTCTGTCAGGGTTTTTCTGTTGGAGGAAATCTACAGCCAGATTTCCAGCTTTTCCATCCCCAGACCTCACCTCAAACCTTGGCCTATGTATGAGCCATTTGTAGACAAAGAATGCCACTGCATATCCCTTTCAACTCTATTGATGTTCCAGTTAGTATGCTGGGATTATTAGCTTGAGGGTTGCTCACTCCATAATTTTATCCATGACCTTGTAATGTGGGTGTGATTTTCTACCAAGGCATTTCTTACCATTTGAGAGATACTTTGAAAGCAATGTGCTGCTTTAATATTACTGCCACACAAAAACTGCTTTCCATAGACTACAACAGAAAAACAGATAGGGGAACAAAATAAAACAAACTTAGAGGTGAACTGAGCTTGGATAAAAAGGAGTATATTACACTGGAGTCTTTCAAAGTCCTCCTGCCTCCCCCAAGAAACTTTGACTGTGCCAGCTCCAATTCTTGGATGGACCCCCACAACAAACCCACCAGCATAAAGCCTCATTTATCGCTCTTAGTTGAGACATTGAGCCTACAGCTTGTATTCATTAAGGCATTTGCATATATTTCTTTATATGAACTGACCAAGGCAAATCAGTTACTGTAAGGTAATCACTTGTGTACTTCTAGAGAGGAAGAATTAAGTTGGCAGTTGGTCAGATTTTCATATTTTACCCGTTTAGGTATTATGGGAAGTCATTTAAGTCTTGGAGTATGGGGAACAAATTGATATAGATCAAGAAGAAAGCTAATTTTCCAATTTTGGGCTTATTTTGCTGTTTATAGGTGTGACTATAAAAATTTGCCTCTGAAGGAAACTTAATATTCATCGGATTCAGTGCAGTCTTGCAGAACTGTTTTGTTGGCTTTGAAACACAAAGTCACAGAGTTAGCAAAGGGAAAGGAAAGAAAAATCATTCCCAAAATTACGGGGTTTAATTGTTTATCGATAGGCGTTCCTCATGAGCCCTAGTCTGGCCTTGGCAAAGTCCGAGAAATACTTTTATTTATGGCTGAGTTACCAGCCATTGCTATTTCATAATTATTTTTGGTAGTACCTTATTATGATTTATTGCATAAGAAGAGAGAGTAAATTTATTCTTTGTATGTTGCTTTACAGAGGAACACATTAACTGGATAACTAGTAAAAATTAGTAATATGCTTAGTCTGTTTTCTTTCAGGGTTTCAGTCTGAAGCTAATAGATTCAAACGAAAGCCTTTCACTTGGTGTAATCCTTTTTTTTCCTGAATTTGCTTCACATTTTTTCTATTTTAGCAAACAAACTGGGGAGGGTAGTTTAGTTGATTGGTTTTGATTTGTTTGTTTGTTTTTCTGTTTTAGGAAAAGGGCAGCTAGTTTAAAAATTAAGTATAGGTCTACTCTGAAAGATCCCGCATCACAGTTCATCTATACTCAAGATGTCACTTAGTCTACAACGAAGTCCTATTACAAGAATACGTCTACTAAATTCCTCTCTGCTGCACACAAGTCCCCCTTTTTTTTTTAAAAGTAAAATTACTAAATACTAGTTAAACGGGAAGCTTTTAAAATAACCTAGCAAGTAATATACCGTTATTTCCTGAGTCCTAATGCTTTGTTAAGTTGCTTATTCTTGATGTCAAGAGAAGATATTTAAAAGAAGCCTTTCAGTGTAGAGAAAGTTTTGTATTGTGAAGAATAAGAAAAATAAGAACAGTAATTAAAGGAAGAATCTGTATCTTTCAGGTTTTTGTGGTGTTTTGTTTGTTGCTTTTTTTCAGATGGAGTGGTGTAATTTGTGTTGTATCAAATAATCTATTGATCTATTTTTCTCTTGGGTAATTCATTCTTGATTAATGGCTTTCAAAACTTTAGGTTACTATACTTACATAATGAATATTTTTTAAAAAGTACCAAGCAAAACAAACAAACAAACAAAGCAAAACAAAACAACAAGAAAAGAAAACCCACTGCTAAAGCAAAGTCTCATTTTAAGAATTTCACTTTGGTGTCAGTTTTGCTGAGTGGGAACATTAGGTTTCTGTCACTTCAGGATTATCAGTTCAACATCTCTCTGTTGCATTTAAACTAGTTTAATATCCCCACAGAAATTTCCAGAGTCCCACAGCAACTTTGTAGTCTAGTTTACAGAGCATGTTTACTTGCAGGCGCACATATTGCTAAGCAACTGTCCCTTATAAGTGCAATAGTCTTTTACTTCCCTCCGACACAGAAGTTTTTAGTATATTCATCTTAGGCTGCTGTGAGCGGAAGTTATCACAGGATATGCCTGTAATATGCTGAATGAAGTCAAGCTGGGAGTCTAA
Organism: Laterallus jamaicensis coturniculus; assembly: GCA_022605575.1. Lineage (NCBI taxonomy): Eukaryota > Metazoa > Chordata > Aves > Gruiformes > Rallidae > Laterallus > Laterallus jamaicensis. Next base: position 8,377,354 of record JAKCOX010000003.1, read on the forward strand.
ATGCTTTATGTGCCTACAACAGGCTTGACAACCTGTTTGTCTGAAATGCTCCACCCAATTAGCAGGTGTTGATCCCATTCAGAAAGGAGGGGTGTAATCTGATTTCTCCAGGAGACAGGTGATTACCCCACCCAGATAGGAGAGATAGATGAGAGAGACTCTTTAGATCTAGACTGTGGACGCAACTTAAATTGTTGCTGGGCTTGGTGAGACTGCTTGAGCTGAAACCAAGCAGTATTGTTCGCTTCTTTGCTAATAAAGCCATGGTAAAATGTGGGACAGGTTTATTCTATAGAGCAAAATCAATTTTGTCTTAAAGATATGAGCAGAAACAAGCTGCCTTCTGCTTGATCTCAAGGCTTCCCAGTGTTTTGAGTTATTCCTGGAATACTCTTCTGTTCCTTAAATAAAATAATTCTGTGTTGTAGGAAGTATATAAAACTGAAAAACAAAATAATTCAAAATAAAGGAAGCTTGCTAGCAGTCATGGAAGGGTTTAATGTGCAACAATCATGCCGTGGCTGCGAAATCCTGAAAACCCCCTTGTTTGCTGGACTGCATCCACAAAAGACTTTGTTTTGTCTTGTGCATTAACCAGATGTACAAAAATATGAGATGGTTGTTAAATCAGTTATTTAGTACTGCAGCCTTTTCTTGGCATCCTTTTAGCTTTTTACAGGTCCAGAACAATTATTATCTGCATCTGCTGGATGAAGATTTAAGGACTGCAAACACATCTTGTAATTTGAACATGCTGAATGCTGAAAAAATTAGCTAAGTCTTATTTCTTAAGATTGCTAGCTCACATGGTTAGTGCTAACGACAAAGATTTGAAGGTCTGATGTGTTTGGTCCTTGGAGTCAAGGGAGGCATCTTTAAAACATAGCATATAATGACTTCTTCTAATGACTTCTGGTTTTAGGACGGTTTCAGGGCAGACCCTAGGAGTATTCCAACTATCTTAGCTGCACTCATGCTTAGCCTTAGCAGAAAACATTGGGCCAAATGACCAAATATCAATAGTGACCACCAGATTTGCAAGTAGGTAGGTAGGCATGCAGGAAAACATTCTGTTTCACTCTTGCTAACACAAAGGAAGAACCAGAGGAGCTTTCCATCTGCTGTGCAAGTGTTCTGACAATACAACTGTTTGCTTATGTGGCATGCAGCTATGTGATTTGAAGGAACCAGGATATATCTGCTTTTTTTCAGTGGCTTTTTTTTTTAACATATACTTTTTTATTTGGCTTCTTTTTTTTTTCCTGTCTCAATGCTTTAATGGTTTAAATTCATGCAGACATCCTGCAACTTGAGTTAATTATACATTTAAAATATTCTCATGAACTCTTGTCATATCAAAAAATCAGACAGATAACAGGCATAACTTAATTGGAAAGATAAGTGGAAGTGCAGTAAGTTGTACTAAGCAACCAAAAATGTCTTATCAACCCTCATCAGCACCTTCAGCCTGAAATTTCTCAGGGCACATCTTGACAGCAGTGGAAAATCTAGATATGGAATTAATCAAGGGTTCCTTTGTAATGCTGGCATTGGTCACCGTGCCTAAGGGTAGTGTCATTCCTAGTCTCTTCAGAGGGGTCAAGTCCTCCAGATCACAATCCAATATGAGGCCTTTCAGATGATTCAGTACAACAGCCACTGAATCTGGGAATCTGACAGCTTTTTTAAAGATCTGAGGTGAGAAGACAGGCATAATTAGAATTTGGTCAACAAAATAAGAGTGATTTATAAGAGACTAGGTGTTTTGTTTACCTCAACGTATTCTAGGTTTATATTGGATTTGTGTGTGAGAGTGATGCAATATATGCTGCTTATAAGGCTTTGACTAATGGAGATGTAATCCCCAAGAACTAATAGAAATCCCTTTCTGTAACACAGACCTTGATATGTTAGCTTCTCAACTAACTCCGCTCAGCACTTTGGACTGACTTTTTCAGAGGGCAGGACTTTAAAACATTGATCCTGCTGATTTCAAGAAACAATAATGAAAAAAAGAGATATGGAAATGATGTTATTGATCCAAACTGCAAGGGGTACATAGTAATAAATCATAGCCTGCAAATGTTTTCATGCCAGCTGGCCTCCCCCATTCTAAAATCATACACCTGCCTATACAGGTTCAGCTGGAAGGTTATCTCATCGAGTACAGGTGCCAGGCATCACTCCCCCACACATTAGGGCCTGTGCAAAGCTCCTAATACTCAGGGACTTTCCTCCTGCTGCCAATGCAGCTTAGCACAGTAGCTTTGCCGCAGTGTTGCCACTAGCTTATTCCAATAAAATAAAATTTTAAAAGATCGTTGCCTTTTAAGAGACCTGGAATAATTTGCTTTGTTCCCTACCTATTCTGGGCCTTTTTAGGCAGACTGTACTCTTCAACCAATATTTTTCTAAGTGCTATTTTAGTAGAAAGAGGGGAAACAGTCATGATTTTTAAATAATCTTCCTGCATTTTACTAAAACCTGCACACAAGCAGTGAGAACCATGAAAACATACGCCACGTAGAGCTCACCCTGGAGAGGACTTCCTTGCATGTGCTCACTGATGTGATTAAGTGTTTGCGGGCTCTAGCTGAGAATCGATTGTCTGTGTACATGGCAATAACTCATATGTTTATTGCACTAACACGCCAGAAATATTTTCCTTGAAACAATGCTGCTGTGTGCCGAAAAAGATACCTAGTCAATACAGACTGAACGGATGGCAGCTGACGGTAGCCCACTAGCAAAAGAGAGAAGTTTAAAAGCTCCCTGATAAGCCCACAACATCTTTCAGTGGTGTGATAAATTTGAATGACAGCAGTAGTATCAGGGATTACTTATTCTCCATGGATATCCCTGACCTTGCCACTTGAGAATTCAACTAATTGGACAGAAGAAAGAATGAAAAGAAAAAAAAAGTAAACATATTAATTAACTCATGCATGGGACTTTATATGGAAACTGTCCATCCACTTAGATTTGAAAGACAAAACACGTATTTATTTTGTTTGTTCAGCTGTTAGACGATAGCTTTAAATCCCCTTGCCCATCCAGTTTAGAACAAACCTTCTGATATTCTAATCACTTGGCTATGTGTGAAGCCTGAAATAAAGGAAGAATGCATTACGAGCTCTGAATTAAACCAGCAGAAAACTGTTGAAGCTAATGATAATAAAATGGATTATTTGGGATTCTACTTATTGCCTTGCATAATCTGGCCATTTGCGTTTGCTGTAGTGTCTGAGAAGTAGTAAGTTATCATTGCTGGTTAAAAAAAAAAAATACCAAAAAACAAGCAACCCACCCCCCCCCGTAGAACCCCAAAGGCCAACAACAAAACCCAAAAAGTCCCCAAACCAAACAACATAACAACAGAAACCCTAAACCAAAACCCTAGCTTCCTTAAAATAAGGAGAATTAGTTGGATATTAGTTGGTCACAGGGACTTACACTTAAACTTCCAGTTAAAAACATTTCATTAAAAACTCTTTGCTGTGTCAGTAATCTAGATTGAAGGATGTAACTTCCAGGCTTCTGGAGAAGAGATAATTACTGGAAACTCATAAAAACCACCTAAATTCTGTTTTAATTTTCATATGTGGAGCAGATGTTTTGACAGATGGATGGACTTTATTTTTGTAACTGTCCGGGAAAAGTCTGCATAACACAGGCTAATCACTCTTACATATCTGTAGTGTTTGTTTTTCAATCTTTCTGCATTTGGCTCCTATGCTTTTGGTTGCAGACATTTTCTCTGTAATTTATTTTTTCAGGCTAATCTCTCTCTGCATAAGCCCTTCTATCAATCTGATATATAAATATTCAAAAAACTTAAAAAACAAATGTGTATGTTTGGTTAGTAAGTCAGACATATTGATCTTCATATAGTGGGTGCCCTTCTGGAAAACTTAATTAACACTTTATCTTCTCTTCAAGACAGGCCCTCTGCCCTCATACATAGTATATAAAATCTGGGACTGAACTTTAGACTTAAGAGCTCTGTCCAAACACACTGGACCTCTTTGACTTTAATTCACACTCTGAATGTAAGTGACAGTCAACTTGTTCACAAATTAGTACAGCAGAAGTAGCAATGAGGTTGGTGCTTTGGCAGCACTGCCACAGTATGATGCAAATGTTTTAAGCCACTTTCGTTTCAATGTGGAGCTGGGGATGTGAACCCCATAATGTTCTCAGCCAAGGTCAGAGGAAGTGGAAATATCTATAAGGTACCTGAAGTTAAATTCTTTTTCTCACTCAGGAATGCCAGGAAACTTTTCCTTCTAGGTGGCCAAACCTTTAACTCCTGCATAAAAGGTAGAATAGCTTCAGCTGGATGTCCTTGTGCCTTTATATGCCAAATTAATATCTCAAAAGCCTGTACTGTCTGCTCGGGCTTTGGTGAAGCATATAGTCCATATTCCTTCAAGCAGAGAAACAAACTAAATCATGCCCTATGTTTGAGGTGAGTACTTCAATCACTGCAGAGCCAGAACAGGACACAAACCATTTCTTTGACCATGGTTTGAAGGATCTTAACAATCACACACCATTGTAGAACTGTTTGCAGAAGCAGATCCAGCAGTTATGCTGTAAAAACATAGAAAAATAATTATCTAAAGTAGTTCCTTCTGTCAGGACAGAGAAAGAAAAACCTCACAGGCTATGCTAAAAGGTTTCAGACATGATGTAGGAGCTGAGCTGCTTGGGTTTTAAGTAGAGGTACTTCTGTTCAGGGCCAAAGCCAGAACCTACAGCTCTTGGGGAAATCTTATACCATTTATTGAAATATAAATGAAGATTAATCCTCTCCAGGAGCAGACAAGATAAATGAATGGGGGGCTTTGAGGACTGTAGTAACTCCCACATGATGTACCTAATTTTCTTTATGAATACCTACCTCAATCATTCTGTACCATATGCAATCATTTATGCTTTCTGCTGTATGTATGTATTTATAAACTCAGGCTTTAGGGCGTAAACCAGTGTTTAGTTTTATATAGACAAAAAAAAGTTTCCTGGTATTAAGCTGCCCATTATAATAACCAGAATTATTAGGTGGAAGAATTTATAATGTTTCATTATGGTGATTCTGGTGCTCCTCTTCCGTAAGATTTATTTTAAAGTAATACTTCTGTGCCTATGGAGAACTTTTTGAACCTTGCATTCATTTTCATTCACATTATCAAACTAAAAGCATTCTAAAGTCCCAGTCCACCCTGCTTTCACAAATGAAAAAAAAAAAAAAGAAAAAACCACACCATGATTATCAGTGGAAAATAACTTTTTTAAGTCTTACTTTTCTTTTTTCAACTGTTTGGTTTTTTGTGGGTTTTTTTGTCAAAGAACAATATTCAAAGTGTATGGATATGTCCATAATATATTACCTTTAAACAACAAACTTTTCCCAAGGAAAGTGAAAATGGATGCAAAGGTGCTGGGGATGGAAGGTGAGGGGGGCGCTGAACTCACATGCAGACAGAGTGTTTAAATTCCCTGACAATTTGTTCCTTACAACTTCTGTCTCTGGGTTACTTCCTCTTCCTCTGCTGGATATTTTCTCCTGTCTGTATTTTACCAAGATACCGCATTTCTTTTGTTGTCTTTGTCTCCTTCCCAGTGCCTTATGCTCTGAGATCATGTAGTGAAATGCCTGGTTCTGCTGGCACGGACCTTCACACTAACAATAGAGCGCTGGCCTGGGGGTCTGGCAAAGGCAGGCGCTGCTGCTGAGTGGGACAAGCCCAGCTGGAGACACCCAAGTCATTCCGGGCCTCCAGCCAAGGGGGTCGGGGACTTGCTTTGTAGTCGAGTTGATGTAGCCACTGGTGTCGGGACCAGCAGAGCTGTCTGCCAGGATTCACAACTGGAGGTGCCATTGTAGGAGCCTTGCACTGAGGGCAGGGAGAGGGAAACAGAGACTGGAAATGGGAGTCAATCTTCCAATCTCACATTGTGGCCCCAAGTTGCCTCAGTGCACACACACTTCCCCTGATCAAAATATCTTCTTTGCTGCACATGTGCATTGACATTTGTAGTCAGGGCAAATCATTCAAAGCTGTTAAAGTTGTTACAGATTTATGGGAAGTATTTTCTTCCCAGACCCACATAAACTAGGACAACCTCATACTCACCATCACAAAGAAAACTCTTGCTAGGTTTAGAATACCAAACACAAAGGTACAGCATTTCCGCACATCGCTCTGTACCTGTGCAGCTGTACTTGAGCAAAGTTAGACAAAGGAAGGAATCTGATTACCCTTCAATTGAAATCACTGCCTCTGTTTCTATTGTTCCAGAGAGAATAGCACTGTCTCCCAGGCAGGACAGAAACTTCACTTTGAAACTCCTGACTTGACAAGGGCTTAAATCAGAATGTAACTTTACTTTGATGTCATTTATTGTGGTTTAATACCCCTCTTTATTTATTTTTTTACAATCATATAAAATATATAAAGAAACCTAATCTGTTAGGGAGGTGTATGAGAATGTACTGAAAAGAACTTAATGGTTCCTTTATGCTGCTATAAAACACAAGAAAGTTATAAGAGCAGCTTGAACTGGACTAGGAACTTTAACTGTTATATACATTTATTTGTCATAGTCAAAGCTTTATTGCTGTAGGTATTTACCTTCCCCGTTGTTTAACCAGGTTGTCTAGTTCTCAAATATCTATGGTAAAAGAAAACCTGCTGTACAAGGAATCAGGGAAAACTTAAAAGCAGGGTTGAATAAGCTAAATCTGCTTTTCGAAATATAGTATAAATCCGGACTAACTTTACTAATATTAACAAAATTACACTATCAACCCTGAACACTTGAAGCTAAAATATGTCTATGATTGAGTTAATTCCTCCCCTCTACTCTGACCCCTGGCTAATCTGAAATAATTCAGTGAAGCTGATGATAAAATTTTTCTTAGTTTCCATCCATAGAAATCAAAGAGAACTCTGCCCCTGAACTAAACAGGGTTTCCCATCTCACCTTTAAAATATTAGATATCTAATACTGCCTTGCTGTATATTATAGATAAGCAGCTGAGCAGTATTTATTGACTGTCAATAGAGCCACAGGTGCTGTGCTGCCATAAATCGGAATAACTCCTCTAAACCAGCACTAGCCTTCTGATTCATGCTGGCTGTGGGTCTTGCCCATGCACTGACAACATTTTGCAAAGTTATGTCTCCACTGGACTCTAGCATTTCATGAAGGCAATTTTTAAAAATTTTCACAAGCCATAGTAGTAGACCCAAAAGACATTTTTAAGTCTTGATACAATAAACGAGACAAGGCAAAGCATGGTCCTACTGAAACAGTGCTATGATTAACAGTGCTGTGATAAATATAACTCTAAGTGTGAAAATTTGGAGTTGTTTAATAATGCACAAATGATTGTTCAGTTTTACCTTATGCAGAGTCAGTCAGATGCTCCACCTGAGACACAGAATATCAAAGCTTAAGAAAGGATCTATTTTGATTTTATTCATTTTTAATGTTGTGTGAATTTGCAATATTTTCCCATTTTTATTTTTTGCAGTCATTGAATTATTAACACACTTACATGCTTTTTTCCTACATTTCTTTTATTAAAGGGAACAAAGGACAACAGCATTAAGAACACTATCAAAACATACTTTGTCATTTTGGTGATTTATGACAGATATTTGGTTAGTACTCTACCAGTGTGACAGTGGAAAGCAGTCTGTGGATACATGTACATATAATAAATGTATGTTCATGTTTATACATGTGTGGGAGGAAGAATAAGCATGCAACAGAATTTGTGTGTATTTTTATTAAGAAAGGTCAGAATGGAAAGAATTAAGAAAGACCCCTGCTAACATCCATCTCTATTTCCTTCAATTTCCTGTTGGATTACCTTAACTATCTCTGCTTTCTCTTCCATTTCAGTTGGAAAGAAAAGTCATCAGCAGTAAGCTAGGGACGTAGTAAGATTCTGGGTGCTTTTCTCTGAGTGCTCTTTTTTATACATTGTCATTATCTATTACAAAAATAAACAATAAAATGAGAATAACAAAGTTGTTTCAGCACAGTCCTTTGTGTAAGGCAGGCAATCAGTATTTTATCTGTGTCAGTTTATTGCTTTTCCCTGTGATGGCCTAGGGCATGCCTCAAACTGCACATGCATTTTCCTGGCAGAGCCGTTGTTTTGCATTTGAGAGTATCTGGTTTAATTAGCAAGCAACTTACAGAGACTGATGATGCCAGTCAGAGACTTCTATGGAGATGGTAGCTCAAGTGGTGTGTCCATGGGCCCTGGTCCGCTTGGAGAGGTACAGCTGAGCACTGTACCAAAAAAGTCATACAATATGCAAAGTTTACTTCATTTTTAACACTCAACTTTATGGAAATAGTTCTTTTATTTCAATGTTCTTATTTTTTGTCTATTTGGAATCTATTAATTGTGTCAGCAGACAGATTCAGAACCACTGATGTATTTCTTTTCATTGTTAGACCTGATTGAAATAGAAGTACTAAATAAAAAGTTGATATCTTGACTATCAGGTTAGACATTTCCATTTTAATAACATTAGGTATTAATAATGACTTTTTTTTTTAACAGAAAACAGATAATGTTTGTACTAGGGACTGTTAGTGTTGCTATTAAGTTTTTGATTGCTGAGAACTAGAATTACTCATGATAGATAATTTACTGAGGTAAAAAATGTAAAGTCCATGTCTTGCAAAGCTTACATTCTGGGGGCTGCAAAAGCTTCATTAAAATTTAGCACATGTATTCATCTTTGTAAAAGTGGTCCCTAAACACAGAGAATGGGAGTGAGGCAGCATTCATATTATTGTTAGAAATGTTATATCAATGATTTGAGTTTTATCAGCTCCTTCCATCTGGCCTGTCTTCCTTCTAATTGTTACTTAATTGAATACAAGCAAACAGTTGGTCCATTTTTCTTCATTATTTTATTCTGACACATTTCTGTAAATGGGTTTTGTCTTGCAAACATGGCAATAGCATAAATTACAAAGATGAAGCATATCTGAAACAGAAATTAGGATTTTTTTGGTGTGTTATCTTTTCTTCAGGGGTGGATGCCTTATTAAATGACACCAAAACTATTTAAATGAGAACCTAAATCAGAATATCTATTAAATGCTTAGCAGTAAACAAGCTTATAAACAGCATGAAATGATTAGACTTATAAAATCTGTTCATTCAGCCATATATCTTTAACACAGAAGAGTTCTCATTAGTCATAATCACTGAATTAACTTTGAGGATACATTTTATCCCCCTTTTCTTTGCAGAGAGAATGTGCTAATTTCATCAAGGTGCTTAAGGCTTACAACCAAACCCACTTGTACGCCTGTGGAACAGGGGCTTTTCATCCAGTCTGCACCTATATTGAAGTTGGAAGCCATCCTGAGGTAAATTATCTTAAACCAATATTTTTCTTTTTCTTTTTTAATCTTTATTGGTGTTTAGTCACAGTCTCTTCCTGCTAAAATTCACTCTCAGTAGTTTCTGTGTCTTGGTGAGCGGATCTGGTACAACCTGCTCCTGAATCAGGTGCTGATGTGCTGATTGAAAAAACACAGCAGAATTCGTACTTCTCCCCTAAACAGCATCTTTTTCCCAAGGGGCTTAAATAAATATGAGTAAGCCCATTCTGCCTGATTTGTGACATTAAAAGCACTCCCTTTTTCTTTAGTCAGAATCAATGCCAGCTATAAGAGGTTCAGCCCGTGTGTTTATTCCAGGACCAATTCGGTTCTTTAGTCTTCTAATAGACAGTAAAGTTTGACACCATGGCTGCTTCCTCCCAGCTGGGAATTAAAATAGCATCACACATTCATAAATCCCACTTCTCAGATTTATCCTAACACGCTGACAGTTTTTTTTATGTGACCTTGGTTTTGTTCCTTTTCGGTGAAGAACAAATCCCCCTCCCACCCCTGCCCCCTCCTGACACCTTTTCCCCCATTTTCCCCCCTAATCTGTAGTTTACTGACATTCATGTTTCTCTCCAGAAAAGCCAATATCCCATCCCTTAAGATAAGTATGTATTATAAATTAGTCCACTTTAGTTTTCAGTCATGCTTCTCAGACTGTTGCTCCGTGGACTGTTACAGCTTAGCTCTTGATGTGTTTTCAGCAGTCACTTAGTTAATTTGTGGATACGTTTTACCCTGAATCCATAGTTGGCTTATTTGTAGCTTCTGTGATTTCCAAAGAACAGCTCTTCAAGTTACCTTATGGTTTTGCAATTCAGGTTTGCAGATTTCCGTGAAAATAAAGGCATCATTGTTAAATGAACAAGGATCCGGGTATTTAAAAATCAGGATCTCTTCTTGTAGCAAAATTAACAGATCATTTGAGTATTGACTGTATGGTCTGGGAACCATTTTTCCCTATTAAAAAAAAGTCTTTTGATATTTGAAACAGAAGTCTTTAAAATGTTCTAAGCATAAGGTTTTGAATGGATAAAGGAGCTACAAAGCAGAAGGGGTTTGGTTTGGTTTTTTTTTTCTTTTTCTTTTTTTCTTCATATTCATTATTGCTTTATTCCTGAATGCATTCTTGGTAATTAGTGATTGTCTCTTGACCACACACAGTATGTCATTGCTTACTGCATTAAACAGATTCTCTGCTTCCTGAGATCCATTTGGGAATTGGTAGACATATTAATTAACTCTAGTTCCGTAAGATGTGTGTCAATCAATTCTTGGATATCTGCCAAGTGAATCTATCTGCAGAGAGATAGCTGGTATGAGGTCATTTACTTCTACATTGCCTGTTTTATGACTGTACCATAAAACTAACAGACACTTTATCAAGGATTTATAGGAAGGATGATCAGGGAAGAGAGGATGGATCCAACCTTGGTTTAACATTCTGGATTTTGAGACACTTAAGTCAATGATGTTATTGGCCCTGGAGCTGGAAGAGGATGTTTGTTTTAGCTTCTTTTTAGCAGTCCCTAAGTATCAACAAAATCTAAATTGTGCAGTTTTGGTCATTTATGCAGTAAATTTGTTAGTCCTTGTGTGCCTGAATCATTCTCTTGACCCTTGGCTTCATCTTTGCAAGCCAAGGAAGTCAGGAGTGTTTATCTGTACAGCTGTTAGCTTTTGATTACCTTTTCATACTTAAGCTATGAGTAAAACCATCCTTACCTGCGTCTCTGGTGGAACAAGTTTCTGTATCTTCTGAACTGTCATGCAGGAGGGTTCTCTACCCAAGTAGAGAGAATGTGGGGCAAGCAGGAGGGAGCAGTGCTCACCTCTTCTCTGATTTTGAAAAATCTGACAGTCATCCTGGGTCTGTCCCTTGCAAAAGTGAAAATCAGATGAATAAATGAATTTATTAGGCTTGCAGTGAAAAGTAATCTGGCCTGTCTCTGTCTCTCAGCTAGAGCCTGCTCCTTCTTTTCCCATGCCACCTAGCCAGGAATTTTAAATGTGCATCTCCTCTGGGAGCAAGGAAAGAGGAGGGTGCTTGATTGACAGTAGCTATTAGAGACACCACAAAGAGGGAGAAGGGAGATGCAATATTAACCCCTGCACAGTGCATCTGTGAGAGCCAGATGGTTTATGTGGGCACGTCAGACAGCAGCGCTGGATGTGTCAAAGGGCCTTTGCTTCTGTACCATGTATGGTTTATATCTCCCTAACACACTAAAAAGGGTAAAAAGTGTAAGTGAAGGCAAGCGGTTGATTTTGAGTTTAAAAATTGCCACCTAAAATATTTCCTGAAGATTCATTTTCTGCCACAACACTTAGGGAAAATTATCTGACTTTACCATCTGCTTATTTATTTTTCAAGCACTTAAGAGAGGTAAATGTGAACTGATTAGGGGAATAGTCAGGGAATGTACCTACTGTCTAATAAGATTGCTTGTTTATGTGAGCTCTGAATAAAACCCACCTGCCTGAGACCAGTGGAGGAGAGGAAATGAGTGTGTGCCAAACTGAAGAGGATGGAGAGATGAAATTTAAAGAAACAAGTGGCAAGAGATAAAGGAGACCCTAGAAGCACTTAGTCCAGGCTGCAGGAGGCTGGAATATGGCACAATTTTTATGACTGGGGAAAGGAAATAAATTACTTTGTGTGGCAATCATAAAGTAATGGGAATATGAATTGTTATATCTGTTGAATATCTCTTCGATATGAAGCAGCACACTGCAGCCCCATTCCGTACTTGAAGAAAACCATTTCTGATGATGAAACTAGGCAGGTCTAATTTGGTTTGATGAAGTACAGTATCAGAAATAATAATAAAAAGGTAAAAGGATATGAACAGCATGCTGTGCATCTGATTAAAAATGATCTGTGCAAATGTATACAACCTAATATGTTGTGAATTACACTGCAGTCTAAGGAGTAAAGCAGACTAATCTCTGCTTAAATCCGTTCCAGATGTGTAAGTGAATAACCACAGTATTTAGAGAGACGAATAAAGTTAATGTTTGAATAGATTTTAAGCACGTAAGCCATGAGTAAGCAGGAAAGAACGTATTTAGAGAGAATGTAGTGTGTGTGTATACGCAGAAAATACCTGAGGAGAGCCTAATTTAAAGCTCAAGATCGTCCTTTGGAGAGGCTATATTTGTACCTTCGCTGAATGGGGCAAAGCAGCTCATATGCAGATATCTATATTATACATGCCGGAGCTTAGATGAGATGACCTAACACTGACACCTACACCAACTTCAGGGATCCGGGGTTAGGCAACACGTGGCATTCTCTTCACATAACGCAATACAATGCAAGAAGCCAACTGCCAGACAAAACAAGAAAGTAATTAGTAAAGCTATGTTCTGCGCCCACTGACTTCTGAGGAAACAGCATTGGATGTGTAGGAATGTTGTGCTTAACGGTTGCAAAATTGCACAAGTCAGAACTGCACTTGAAAGGAACAAATCCAACTGCAGGGAGACACAGAGGTGCATTAAACCCGCTAGAAAATCACAACAGGATGCAGAATGCACCTGCCTGTGCATGCCTGAGCAGGGGAAGGAGCCCTGCTCCCTTTCCCCAGGGCTCCCTTTGGGGTAGTTTGCGTGAACCAGCAGGGAACAGTCCTGTTTAGGAAAGAACAGGATTTTTTATTTACTTAACCCTTACATACAGGTGGAGGTATAGAGAATGCCCCATAGAACTTTTCCTTTTAATGCTCAGACAGACATTGCAAGAGCTGTACAAAATTGTTTGCCAGATCCTCACCAGGAATACATTAAGGGTTCTTTCAACAGAGGCAAATTAATAGATGCTGTCTGAAGAACTAACCCGGCTTCTTTTATTGTCTCCTAATTCCAAATTTCTTGTCATTGTCCAGCAGATTAAAACTCATTTATAACTGGATCAACTTAAAAGATCTGGGATCACTTTACTTGCAGGTTATTTCTCATTCATAATCAATAAAGAAGCTCTAAATTTAGTTCAGATTTATGATGTACATAAAACATTAAGTTATTGCATATGAAGTTATATAATGCTACCACCTGTAACATATTTGCTTTTTCCGGTCTCTGTGTATTTTAAAAATCTTTGTTTCAGCTCATAAAATTTTCCTGAATTATACTTTCCACTTTTTTTTCTTTTTTTCTTTTTTTCTTTTTTTTTGTCCCTTCTGCACTTCACATTCGAAACAGTCCAGAATGCATTTTCTATGTAATGGACATCCTGTTCTGATACATTTATGCATCTGTCTTTTTTGTCCGTCTGTCTGTATTATGTACATGTATAGAGTGATTGAAAAGCTTTTTTTTTTTCCCTAAGTGAATGACTCTGAAAGAACACATTACTTGAAGGGCCAGTGCTACTGCTGGTAGAAAGCATGTTGTGTTTCATTATGTAATATAAAATTCAAGGAAAAGCATTGACTTCAGTTTTAGCAGGCGTCGCATAAATTGGCTTAACTTCACTGAAGACAGCAGAGCTGTGTCAGTTTGCATCAGTTTTGATTCTGACCTGTGGCTTTTAATTGAAACATTTGAACAAATTATTTTTTAAGTTAACAATCACCTCAGGCTTATTTGCTTTACATCTAAGTAATTATCCTGTTACATGGCATTTATGTACTTACAAAGTATATGGACAATATATGAAGGAAAATGACAGCATTAAAGGATGTTTCTTATTTGTGATATAACAGCTGTGTGATATAGCAGTTATTTTTGACATACTAGTTCTAAGCATCACTATAAACACAAAGAAATCCCAGCAAATGATGATCTAGTTTACAGACTGTAACACCTTATTTTAGATCAGGGATGCTTTCAAACCACAGCATATCCTGTTACTACAGTACCAGAAAATAAAACTGAAAAAACAGATCTCTAGTGCATGTACAGTATAAGTAGATTTTAGGGTATTTCTTTCAATCACCCAGGTACTTTTGCCATGGGAAAAAAGAAAACATCACAGATGTTTAAAGGCTGATATACTTCACCATGTATCATAAAAAGCTGGTTAAGGACTTCTGCAATACTGGGAAATCCCAGGTACTGGACCTTTTCTCCTGATGTTTTTGTCTGCATAAGAGGAAAGGTGACAGGATAGGCAGTGTTAGGCATCCATCTGCACAGGCATTTCATGGGGTATGTGACCAAAATCACAAAATAGAGGGGCTTGATTCCTGCCAGATCTGCAAACCATCATTTCTGTTGCTCCACATTACATAGATTCCCAGACCCTTAGGCTACCCTGTGTGGAAACACTTTGCATAAAATCAGGCTTTTCACGCATGTACAATTGTTGAAAATAATAAATCTTGATGTAGTTATAATCTTTCTAGTAATCTGGAAGTTTTATATAGGGTTAGATACAGATACATATAGCATATAATTCTTTTTCCCAGCTATAATTCCCTATGTCATCAGTTGGGAAGGGATATGCTATGGGAACTTTGCAATGACCTGAAGACAGTATTTGCAACTGGAGTACAGGGAAGGGACAGAGAACATGACAGATCTTTCTCATAAGACAAACTAAAGAAGTAATTTGTTCTGGTAAGGTCTGACAAATATTTCTGTAAGGAAACCAAGATGTGTTGCTGAAAGCTCTACATGTTTTTAAGCACCGTCATGCAGAAGCATGTATTTCTTACAAGCTGAGTGCTACGTCCCAAATGGCACCTCTTGTTATGTGGCATTATCCTGTGATAAAGTTACAGAAGTAGAAGGTCACCATAAAGAGGTAACCTAATACCCATTTAAAAGACTTTCTGAAAAACTCCATAAACCCCTTTGTAAACAAATATGAATCATGTTCATGGTTAAACGCTATTATTTGTGAAGGCCTGTCTTTGAATATACTGCAGATCTCCTTTTACTTCAACTGTATTTTGAGCACTTGCTTGCTAAAAGAGAATTTAAACTAAGAAAACTCAGATTTTTCAAAACTTCACCCTGCCCCACCAAAATATAATTCCAATAAAAATGTATTTCCAGAGTAGGTCTTTTAAAGTATGACTGTTGGGCTTTATGTGATAATTTAGCTGTCAGTGTAGTTTAATTTATGAGGTAAACGTCTCTCAACTGATTAGCACACATGGCAGCAATGGCTGACATCTTCCTACCCCTCACTGCTGGGAAAGTCTATACACAGCTGCTATGGATATCTCATCCTCAGAAAATGGGACACTGAAGAGCAAAAATTTGGAAGAGATTTTTTTTCCAAGTCTCTTATTTAACAAGACAAGAATCAATTTCCTAATACAAATTATAATGCATGCTAAACGTTTTATGTAAACCAGACAGTTAAAAGTGTAATGCTTCAAATTTCCACCTAGTGTTCTTTAACCTGATGTTATCAATTAAGAAGGATGTGCCTTTATGACAGCTGGATATTTGACTCTTAGTTGATCCATTTGATCTTCCATTTACCAACATAAAGGTATATTAGTAAGAATAGGACTATTCCAAATCATATGTGTGCAAAGGATCTGTCTCAGAATCTTAAAATTCAGATACAGTAGAAATACAATTAATTTTTTTTGGCAGGAGGGGGGTGGAGAATTATTTAGCAAAGGGGTCATGCTTTAATCATTGACAGGAAATGTGAACATCATAGGTTTTCAGCTGTCATGTAATGCACTCAGTCCTGCCCTTGCATATTTCATAATTACACCTGAGCAATTTGGAATCTATTTATGTCTAAAGTGACAGAAAGTCAGTAATTATGTCTGAGGTTCACTCTGAGATTTACAAGTCGAACATTTACATGCAGGAAATGAAATCAAGTTTTAAAATATCACAAGTCAAAACAGTGTGGTGGGCTATTTTATTTCTTCACCTTTATTCCTCAGCCTACAGTCTTAAATGGTTTAGGCAAAATGGAAGCATGATTCTTCAGTAAGTCATACAGAGGAAAGGTATAAGACAGGATAAGAAGCAGAACAAAGATGTGGAATTTACAACTGCAAGGGCCATTTGTTACACTGCAGAAACCAGTAATAAAACCTCTATTATTATTCAAGACTGATTAGTTCAGCTATTCAGCAACTAACTTTTGTCTAGGACTTGATAAATATATACAAATGACTATGGCAGACTTCTCAGTATATTCTTAAGTCCGGGGAAAAAAAAATCAACTCCAGAACCATGAGAACTATGTTGCTTTATACACGTTTTAAAGAAAATGTAAATGAAAGTTGTTGTAGGTGATGTTCTAGCAAACTATAGTTTGGTTTTAATTGAAAGCTTCCTAGAAAGAAGAGCAAACTGGTAAGAATTTGGTCTGTAGGTAGTGTCGGTGTTTTTGTGGATATGATCTGATCACTAGACACATGAAGTGACACAAAATGAAGCTTAATAGTGGTGTAGTGTCCTGCATCTTCTCTTCTACTGTTGAGGAAAAAAACCCCAAAAAACCAAAACAAACCACCAAACCCTAACACAATGTAACTGTTAACACAGATAGTATTTATTTATTATTTTCTCAGTGCAAAGAGAATCCGATGTGAGGAATAGTGTCAAATTTGAACCCCTTGCATCCTAATGAGAGGAATCTATGTGCTAGCACGCTTCTACTGAGATAACTGAGATACCGTTGTTCCCTCACCATACATGGCTTTCGCTTTCTGTGGCTGAGAAATGCTGGTTGATTATAGTGGAGAACTGTATACAGTATGCCACAGCTGAATGACTTCCATGAATAAGAAACTAAAGCCAGTCAACATATTCATTAGGTTCAAAGAAACGAGTCTCAGAACTGTGGGAAAACTTTTGTTTATGCTGCTGGAGGGGAGAAAAAGAAGAGTGAGATAGAAAGAGACCTCCATGGAAGTAAATTCGCAGAGTGGAGCATGTACACAGGCACATGCATAACTGTTGAGTAGATTTTCACTTACACCACATGCAGTGTCTTGCTTTATGAGTCCATATCTTAAAAGCATGGGTAACTTTTTATATGCTCAGATAATGGCTGATTCAAGAAAGTCTTGGGATCTGGGTCTAAACTTGGGTTTTTTTAATTAAATGTGGAGTGATTTTTCCCAGTACTGATGTCTTCAGTGGAGTTCTCTGTGGCTTATAATGGAATAGCTATGATTGAAATTCACTTTTTATTTGTATAGTCACAGGAAAAACCCACATTAATTTCTAGCATTGCTAGAGTGATGAGTCAGAGTTTTGTGACTGCTTTCAGAAAATTAATTTTAGCAATGGCTACCAGTGGAGCTGAAAATACACCCACTATTTGCATATGGATGTTCATTATTTCTCTTATCAATTAGAGGATGTTATGATGAATTATTTGTATCCACAGTGTAAATATTCCCACTGGCACACAATTACCTCACTTTATCGTGAGATGGTACAGTTTTCCTAATTCATCACAGTCTTAGATTGTACTTTTAGGAGAGATGGCAGTCATATTAAGGTCTTGATCCAATCTTCTGGGTGGGAATATTATGTTCATTCATCTACAGAGCCCATCGTGTTTCTAGTAGCACAGAAGTTCAGCATTTGCCTCATGGTAGAGTAACAATTGAGAACATAAACTCAACTTCATAGTCATGCAACATATGCAAAATTTCATCCACACACCTTTCAAAACAAAAGACAAGTAGGGCTGAATCCTTTGATCTCTCTACCAACATGGGAGAGGGAAAAAAAAAAAAAAAGCAAAAGCCAAACAAACCACAAATCACCATCTGTTGCAAAAACAATATAATAAAACCAGTGGAAAGCCAGCCTATAGTATAGACTGACTCCACTGAGGAGATTACTTATAAATAGAATTATTTCTTGATTTAAAGGTGCAGGCGGAAGCAAACCTAAAGTGTGTTGCCAAAAACAGATTTGGAGAAATCAGCATCAAAGCAACATTATTCATTACGGAATCCGTGTTACAAAACTTCAGTTAACAGGAGTTGACCTCATGAAGAAGAATCTCATTTTAACTGTGATTTCTGCAGCTGAAGGAAGTGACTGCATTGTGTTTGTAGTTCAGTACAAACATGTTGTCAAATAGGCTTTAAACAACCAAGGGCACAAAGCAGCAGGTTTTAGCTGTGGTAGATTCTCCATGTACAGGCCACAGGGCTGTGAAACTATAGAACTTCAAACTAACAGGAGTTGTATTAAATATTCAGACGTGAGGACCTAACCAAGACCCTATTGACATTAACCAAACTCACTGAACTTTATCTAAAATTTTATGAGAGTCGATGTGCTGTGAAGTGCCTTTCAGGCCTTTTAAAGGCTGTAAGATATATTTAACTATTGGAATCACAGAATCACAGAATTGTAGGGGTTGGAAGGGACCTCGAAAGATCATCGGGTCCAACCCCCCTGCCAAAGCAGGCTCCCTAGCTCATACTACACAGATAGGCGTCCAGACAAGTCTTGAATATCTCCAGAGAAGGAGACTCCACCACCTCCCTGGGCAGCCTATTCCAGTGCTCTGTCACCCTCACTGTGAAAAAGTTCTTCCGCATGTTGGTGTGGAACTTCCTGTGCTCCAATTTGCAGCCATTGCCCCTTGTCCTGTCTCCACAGACCACTGAAAAGGGGCAGGCCAATTCCCCCTGCATCCCATAATTAAGATATTTATAAACATTGATTAGGTCCTCCCTCAGTCTTCTTTTCTCCAGGCTGAACAGCCCCAGCTCTCTCAGCCTTTCCTCGTTCCACGCCCTTAATCACCTTCATAGCCCTTCTCTGGACTCTCTCAAGATCCCTGTCTTTTTTATACCAGGGAGCCCAGAACTGGACACAATACTCCAGGTGGGGCCTGACCAGGGCAGAGTAGAGGGGGAGGATCACTTCCTTCGACCTACTGACCACACTCCTCCTGATGCATCCCAGGATCCCATTGGCCCTCTTAGCCACCAGGGCACACTGCTAACTCATAGCCAACGTGTTGTCGACCATGAAGCTAGATGTGTATCTGTAAACACTCCCTATTTCCATCCAGGCCAACCTAATAGTTATTTCTGGATGTTCACAGTGTGTGTACATTAGCATGGTGACTGGCCTCTTCGGCCCAGAAGGGGCCCAGAGAGCCTGTGTGCAGCCGTGGTGCAGGCTGCTCAACAGTGATGGAGAGATTCATGCTTGACCTTCTCCCCAAAACCTCCTCTTGACTTTGCTTATGGCTGTAAGAGTTTCATTCATTCAAAATTCAAAAAAAGGGGCATTTCCCCAAAGGAAAAATGAGAACATTGTGGATTTAAAAGCAATCTTTCAATAAGATTCAAGAAATTAAAAAGCCACTTTCCACAATGGGAGGCCTCCTTGGTGTGCTTCCAAGCTCCTTATATATCTCTTTCTTTCATCAATAGCTGCATTTGGCATGACAAAACTGGATCCTCCACAATGATTAAATCTTATTTCTCCTTTGATAAAAAGCAGAGCAACTGCAGGTGAAAGCTACAATTTCTGTGAGTAAACAGCATTACATAGGTATTTCCAGCAGTTGCCTGGTGGAGCAGGAAATAATTGTTCTTCTCTTGCTATCTTGACCATCCCCATTTTTATATACAAACTCATATTTACTTGAAAATACTTTCATAATACTTTCCAGATGCCTCTTTGCCTTTACAAGCTGAGTGTCTTCCCTGCCCTGGGTTAGGCAAAGAGTGTCTTAAATTTGTTACTAAACACATTACAGAATCACAGAATCACAGAATGACAGGGGTTGGCAGGGACCTCTGGAGACTACTTAGTCCACCCCCCTGACAGAGCAGGATCACCTAGAGCAGGCTGCACAGGACAGCATCTGGGTGGGTTCTTAATATCTCCGGAGATGGAGACTCCACAGCCTCTCTAGGCAGCCTGTCCCAGCTCTCTGCCACCCTCACAGTAAAGAAGTTCCTCCTTATTTTTAGATGGAACTTCCAATATTCAAGTTAATGCCCATTGCCCCACTGAAAAAAGACTGATCCAATCCTCTTGGCACCCACCCCTCAAGTATTTATAAGTATTAATAACACCCTCCCTCAGTCTTCTCTTCTCTAGACTGAAAATCCCCAAGTCCCTCAGGCACTCTTGGTAAGAGAGATGTTCTAGTCCCCTTATCCTATCCACAGGCCTTTTTTGCGCCCTCTCCAGTAGCTCCCTGTCCTTCTTGAACCAGGGAGCCCAGCACTGCACATGATATTCCAAAGAGGCCTCACCAGTGCAGAGTAGAGGGGGAGGAAAACCTCCCTTGGCCTGCTGGCCACAGTTTTCTTGATACACACCAGGATGCCAATGGTTTTCTTGGCCATGAGGGTACATTGCTATCTCATGGTTAATCTTGTTGTCCACCAGGACTCCCAGTTTTTTTCCACAGAGCTGCTTTCTAGCAGGTGAGCCCCTAACCTGTACCGGTGCAAACACATTCAAAGCATAAAGTTCCACTATTCTATTGTTCAGTAAGAAAATTCTAGATATTCATGCTTTTATTAATAATCAGTACTTTCCTTCTTAAGGAGAGAATTAGGTGAACTCGGTAAGAAAATGAATAAGAATTAATCCCATATATGCCATGTACACGGAGGAGAGCGGCAGGAGGCGGGATCTCAGCAAAACAAGAGCAGATAGTTTAACGATTGTGTCAACCTTTCATCTCTTTTGCATCACATGTTTCACTGGCATAAGATGACACAGACAGATTAACAATCAGGTATTTCAAGATCTTAAAAATCTGACAGGAGAGAAAATCCTTCTTTAAACAATACTTTTATGTGAGTATGAGACCCAATACAGCCATGTACACTTGATTGCTGCAACAGTACTTGTCAGGAGGAAGAAAATCCAGTTTTAGGAAGGGGTCATGGCTTAGACAGAAATTGCATTTTGTGCAGGGAAGTGACACAGGACTGTGCTTAAAATTATCTAAAAAGAACAGACATGAAAGTAGTGCACAGGCATAAATAATTCTCTTCCTTACTCATTAGGCTACATAACTTTTGCTATGAAGAGTTAATCAATTTACTGCTGAAAGACTGTGTGAGATTGAGAACAGTACTGAAACAGGCAGTGTTTTAAATATTTGTGCTTGTCCCATATGCCAACCACTTGTGTGCTGCTGGAAATCAGGCTAAGTGTTCACAGCAACTCTTTCTGTCCTCAAAATCTAAGAATAAAACCACTTGAATTCAGTTGGGGGGAAAAAAAAATAAAAATTATTCTTCCATTCATTCTCAATTCTAGCGTATAAAGTTTGTAACAACTTGCTTTCTGTTTGTGGCACTCAGGAAGTCTGGAAATGTATGGGCTCCTCTTTGAGCTCCCAAGCAGAAACCATACAGCATCTCTGTACCTTGCCTCAAACACCATTCCTGAGAGGGAAATGTGCCGTGCCCTTCTGTGCTTTCCTTCACCTCTCCTTCATTTATGTAAAACAAATAATTTAGTGACTATGACTTGACTCAGATGAAATGCATGCCTCTGACTCGTTCATGCCTCTGTGGACTTTGAGTAAATTAGTTATTTCCTAGTAACTCATTTCATTGGGAAAGGGTGAGTAAGTTTCTAGCACTACTTGGGAACTCAAGGGAGGACAAGCTAATACCTGCCTTTTGCTTTCTCTCCAGCTTGTGTATCATTTGTCGTAGACAATTCACATATGGTTATTTTTATTTATTCCCTGAAGGGAACTTTGGTATTTAAAATGGGTTTTTTTCTTTAGTTCTGTGAGTCAGAAATGAATGTGAGAAACACATTGGATGAAAATCCACTCGATAACTTAGAGAAAAAAAAGAGTTATTGTATGGAATGAATAAATGTATCATGATGAATTAATGCCTCTTAGAACTAGTGGTGATTTGCTGTGTCATCTAATCTGTTTTAATTTGTGTGCATCTGCAAGTCTGTACTGTCTTCTCACCTGTAGTGATATAAATCACAACTAGCGATTCCTGCAGTGCAGCATTAATTTGCATTTTAATTCTTTCTTCTACAAATATTGCACGTCTAATCATAATTGCATACATTGTCCAGCCCCAAGCAAATATCTTCCTATTTAGTGTATGTAACAAAAACAGTTCCAGAAGAGCTGTCATCCAGCTTTTCCCTTGTATTACAGCATATATTTTAGCTAAGAAATGCTACTTAATTTATGACAATCTGTGGATTCCTTTGAGTTGCGACATGGTCATGCTCAGGGAGATATGTTAATAAATGTTTGCAAGTACATAATCAGATGAGAACACAATACTCTCCATTAATGAAATATGATCCATAATGAATCTTGCATGGGAGTGCTAATAACTACCTTTAGGTTAAAGTGCTCAGATGTCACAGTATAACAATATCTGTCTCAGATGTGTATCATTACAGCAAAGTAATTAAAGGTTACTTAGCTGTTAAATGGTTACCTTGGAGGAATCCTTCAATAATGTGGCTTCAAACATGCCTTCACAATGAAATTAATTAAGCAAATTAAATATCAGCCTTGTAGTAATCTATTTTATGTGCAGAATATCTGGCATACAAATCTATAATATGATTGGTGGCAGAAAGCTGAGGAGTTGACGATATGCCCATTTGGTTTTACACCTAAACTCATCTTGATTGTTCTTACACCAAATAATGTTTATGCTATTGGGTTAAAAAGTACAGTGACAAAATTGCTGAAGAGAACTAATAGCAAAATGTTTATGGTCACGTTCACTGTGCTGCATGAGTGCAAAGCTCAAGTAGCACTACTGGGGATGAGAGAGGTATTAAAATTCACTCGATCCTTTTCACACCTCTGTGCTACATGGAGTTAAAAGACTGGTAAAAGTGATCTTTGCTAGCAGCTCAGTCTGACTCATCAGAAAGATGCATTCAGGACTGCTAGCTTGCTGCCTTCTTCTGTATTTAATATAAACCACATCAAGAAAGTTGAGCAAGCAGCTTAATCTGGGTATAAACATTTCTCATCCATTCAAGTGGAAGTATGACATGGGCAAGACCAGTGACAGAACAGAGCACTACAGAAACAAGAGAAATGCATTTTTTCCCCATGATTTCCATGCAGGATTGAAAGCTCATTTCATAGGTTTTAAATTTAAAAATCATTTCCTAGCATTAAGAAAACTGGCAGGGGCAAATGCATACTATATTCTGCTTTTTCCTTTGTTTAAAGAGAAATAATCCACTAGATAAATTGATCATTCATCTGAGACCTTTACATATGCAAGCAAGAAGGCTTGAAGTTCAGATCTTTGCTGTCGAACTGAAGCATCGGCCTTGCTCCAGACAATGACATTATTCACATACCTTACGTTTACCCTTATTTAGATGTTTTGTCTGATCGTGTCTTTTGACAAAACAGAAAGAAAAAACAAAACAACAACAAAAAGACCCCAACAACAAAAACAACTCTGTCTCATGCTGCAGAAATCTTTGCTCTCAACACAGCTAGGAAAGTATTGGCAGAAGAAAAGGAAAGATGAAGAAATCTTGATAGAAATCTGCCTTTTTCATGCTATGATATGTGTTTTTATGCCAGTGAGATAATTAGCAGTGGTGGCACCATCTTATCGGTGATAAGCAAAGCTGCTGCACATTTTGGTTGAGGATGACAGCAATGCTATGGGACCTCAGGCTTCTGCCAGACCAAGTGGTTCAGTCTTAATTGGTTTTGCTCTCTGCAATTCAGATTTCTTGAAAGATGAAGCTTCAGTCTTTGTCATGTGAACATGATCCCATGTCTCCAGGACAAAAAAAAATAATTAAATAAATCCCTAGACAAGCTAAATAGCAGTTACGGAGTTATTTGTCCACTGAATAATCTTTAGATGCCCTTCAAAGAGCCTCTACATCACAGAATCACAGAATCACAAGGTCAGAAAAGACCTTTAAGACCATTGAGTCCAATCGTTTCTGTCCTATGCTAAACCTATCCCTATGCTAGGGATATCTAAGTATCTCATCTACCCATCTGTTAAACACATCCAGGGATGGTGACTCAACCACCTCCCTGGGCAGCCTGTTCCAGGCCCTGACAACTCTTCCAGTAAAATTTTTTTTCTAATATCTAATCTGAAGCTGCTCTGGCGCAGCTTCTTGCCATTTCCCCTTGTCCTATTGCCTGTCACCTGGCTGAAGAGACCATCGCCCACCTCTCTACAACCTCCCTTCAGGTAATTGTAGGCGGTGATAAGGTCTCCCCTCAGCCTCCTCTTCTCCAAACTAAACATCCCCAGCTCGCTCAGCTGTTCCTTGTATGATTTGCCCTCCAGCCCCTTCACCAGCCTGGTTGCTGTAAGAGCCAATCTTACTCAACATTATAGCATAACTGTATTAAAAAAAAAAATAAATCTTCATATCAGGATTGTCAAGGAATTGGTCAGTTTTCTGTGCAGAAACTTCTTATATAATACAGATCTTAACTTACTGGGCAAAGTAAAAGCACTTATGCTGATGATTCAGCCTGATTCTAGAGCTGGAAACAGCTTTTGAAGGGGGATTAGAAAAAAAAGTCTAAGAGAGGAAGACCATCTTCCAATGAGTTCTTTTGCCCTGAGGTATGATTTTTTTATTTTTTTTTTAATTATGAACTGGTAACTGTGTAATAAGAAAACAAATGGCATTGATTATTTTTTCAAAGCTGTAACTCTCTAATCATTTTCATCCTATCCTTCCAGGCTGTTTGAAGTATGGAACCAAAACAAAACCTGAAAGTGCTTTACCATTTGTATAACTCAACATTACTGTCTGTAGCTAACATTTATTTACAAGCTCACGAAGGGTTTCATAAAAGATGTGAGTGCACCTACAATACAAACCATGTGTCAAATAGCAAAAAACTGCAGAGCAACAATGCTGTTGTTTTTTCCCTTTACTTGATCCAAGTTTCATTTTCTGTTTGGCTAAGCATCAGTGGTCATGAAGGTGGTATATCAACAATAGTCATGGTGGCATATTCAATTTAATTATAGGTGGTTGAGGTGCTTAACTTAATTTACTTTTTCTGAATAACAATTTGTTTTATTCTGTTTTAACAAACCTTGCTGTTTATGCATTTCATCATCTTTTGTTATAAGAAGTGGGGATCTGGTTTCATTACTTAAGTGTGGGAGTAATGAAGGAGTAAGTCTTCATGAACCTACTGTTGCTATACCTAGGGTCTTTTTCTGAAATACTTACTGAAGAACAAATCCCTTGAAGGTGGTAGAGTTTAGTCTAGATCATGAATTCTGATTTCTAATTAAATAGCTGTGAAACTCATACCGAATTTAGGACACGGGGAGAGATTTGGCATCGTTTAACATGGAACATGGCCACAATGATTCTTCTGACAGATATAATGTAATAATAAATTATTCAGACACGAGTACAAGATTTATGTTTTCTCTTAAACATTGGTGGGGATAAATAGAACAGAATGGAGAAAGCTGACTGTTTAACCTCAATCAAGAAAGGGAGCCAAAAAAGGAAAGTTTGGACAAGGCAGTGGAAGTTTTGATTGTGAAAGAGCTCTCTGCATGACTTAAGTCTTGTCCATAAGCAAACCTGAGAATGTCTCACTAAGGTAGTGCAAATCCCTACACAGGCATTCTTCTTTCAGCTAAAGTAGTATTTCAGGTCTGGTTTTAGCGGCCTGAAAGTAACCAAAATAAGCTGCTGTTAAACTGAGCTCTCTGTGTCGACATGGAGTGCATGTGTTTACTGGAATCTCATTACATTCAAAGGTAGTGATACAAGTCTGCAGATTAGAGCTCGCACTGAAAAGGCACTTTAGGCTTTCAAAGGATTTTGCAGGAAAGCAAGCTGGAATACAAGCCCTTTCTGCTTGTCATTTGTAGGCTTGTGAATTTGGGTTTTATTTCTTTGTGCAAATGTGTTTTCATGCAGACATTGAAAAGCCATGACCCACCATAAAAAGGATTACCTTGAAGGGAGACAGTAAGAATACAGTGTAGAGGACAGTTAATACAGAAATGCTAAATCTCTCTGTATGAAGATTATAGCACAGTAAATTTTTTAACTCAAGGTACTTTCCTGACATTATAAAAACAGCTACATATCAAAACTGCATAATAAAAATTTTAAAGAGAGGGCTAAGAGAAAATAAAGAAAAATATCTTATTTTTTGTAGAAGGATTATATAGAAAGCCTTAAAAATGTGATTTATTTTAGCTGACATCACAGCAATTAGTTTAGATAATACTTAATGACTTAAATATTGTTTTTACAATCAATATATTTCATACATTATTCAAGATAATAAGCAAGGAAATACTTTAAAACAGATAATAGAAGACAGTATTAAAAACTGGAGACTTCAGTTACTTCCAAAATGCCTGGTATCTTATTCACATGAGGCAACGACTTACACTCATGAGCCACATTAGCCATTTGAGTAAGAGGAATCAAATTCTGGTCCAAAATTATTCCTTTGGGGGAAAAATTAAAAAGAACAAGGGTGTTTTTTCAACATTCCAGAACATCTTATTTGTTTGTCTGAGTAGTAAGCAGTTTGGTCAGAAAGAAATACAGACTTAACCCTTATAAATCTTCTCAAAGATATAAAAATAATATCCTTAGGATTTAAATTACTGCAAGAGTTAAACTGCAGCAAAAATCTTTCCTTCCTTCCTGGCTTTCTAGTTTTCACTGGTCTTAAGTCAGGAAAATACCGCATTTGCAATAACTTTCATAGGTTTTAAGAATAGATGGTTGCACATTATGTCTTAAGAGGGGCTGTATTTAAAAACAGGCTGTAGTCCTTTCCTTGGTTATCAGAAAAAAAAACCCAAACCCAACGCAAACAAAAAACCCCAAACAAAACCCTAAAATACTCCTGAAATTTAGCTACCTAAATTTGAATTTTCATATTCATTGGTGCTTAACTGGCTTAGTAACTTCAGTCTCATTTTCAATTGGGGTGCTTCAGATCCTAAAGGTCGTTAATAGTCTCTAAATTTCTTTGAGGACAAAAAAGATGGAAGGATGTATTAAAACAATAAAAACAAACTTTTAAAGAACATGTGTCCTCAATCTTTCCTGAGCTTTTTAAAAAAAAAATTGAAATAAAATTGAATATTGTACCTCAGGATAAACATTTTTTAAAAATCATTATAATGATAAGATGTAATAATGTTTAATGGATATCAGTCTTTTCAGGTGCTTCTAAGAACTTCTCAGAAAAGACCATCTCAGAAACACTTATCTCAAATGAGCATACCTTATTTAAAAATTTCTTATGTTGGTGAATTCCAAATTTTATGTACTACAGGCCAAATTCATTACTGACAAGATTGGAATCTATTAACTACTTCATAGTGTGAGTGGGGTTTTATTATAACTTTTCTACTTTATGTTCTAGAAAAAAAATTATTTTTTTTATCTTCTACCTGGAAAAAAAAAAGGGTATATCTGTAAGTAGTCAAATAACCACAATGAGTGGTTCAAACTTTCCTACTTGTTTTTTTTTTCTCTTTCGGGACTACTACTTCTAAATCACTTGGCCTCCTCCAGGCTGACAAGTCTGAAATAGAAATTTTTAAAAGAGGAAAAGGGTATGAGAAACTGCAACAAAATTCACCCAAAAACGTCCTAGGAGTAAAAGCAATGTAATAGTTGAAGCCAGAGTGTTAATTCGGGCAATAAAGGTTGGATGTGGAGGTTAGTGTCTGCTGTAAGAAGGATTTCAAATGTACCATCAACTGATGAGAGTTGAGATCAGGAAAGCTATATAAAATTAAGCAAGAAAAAATACCTCTATCATTGCATAGATGAAGGAATGAAACTTTATGCAGAATTTAGTTTCAATAGCTAAATTTTCAAATAATTTTCAATAAAAAGTGATTGCAATAATTTTTCAAGCAATTTCAGTGGAGACAAAGGGAAAGAACACAGGAGATGCATATTTGGTTTTAAAGTTGTTTTTTAAAGCCAGATTTTTCATGCACTGTGGTTAGTGGCTACTTTTTGATTTCTGTAGAGCTAGGATTAGGCTTTATGTGTACTAATTAAAGTGGACATTTAAGTGGATACTAAGGTGCCTTTATGAAAAACAGTTTCAGAATCCCATTCAGAAGGAACTTAAGCAAATTATTTATTAAAATCACAGAATGGTTTGGGTTGGAAGGGACTTCAACGCTCATCTAGTTCCAACCCAAGGGACATTACTCATATATGTAAAGTAAAGCCAAAACTAAAAACTTTCTGCATTTAGTTGCTTCAAAAAGACAAACTGATTTTCAGCCTCAGCTCTCCATAGGCAGTACCACAGACAGGACACTGAAGGGGAAAAGGAGAGAGATTTGGAGTTTCTTGTAGTGCCAGGGAACACTGAGTCACAAAATAGTGGAAAAAAAGACAGTAAGAAACATGAATAAATGGGAACAGGGAACTATGTTGGAGGATCTGAGACTTTCAGTATTTTACTCTTTCCTGGTATTAGTTAATTTACTCCCTCCAGACTTAGATTCCTGTCTAATTTCAGTCTTAAATCACCTGAAACATATTCAGTTGTTATAGTTATCCAGTTTTATCCTATGTCAAAGGAGAGAATTATACATCTTCAGACCTGTCTTAATATCTGGGATATTCATGGCCATGGAATAAAAGTAGTAATATAAAATGAGGCAGTCACACAGAAGCAATGCATTTCAGAAAAAGTTCTGAGATATCAATTTACATTTCTCTGAACTAGAAAGAATAAAAATATGCAAATTGAATCCAAGAAGGGAACTAAGGAAGTAGTATGGAATTTCAGATACAATTTAATTGGGCAAGAGGTGAGGCAAATTATTATCCGGCTAAAAACATCCACACCAGCCTTCAGAAAAAGCATGAACTCAGGTACTGCTGTTAAACTTAGATTTTAATGTTTAGACTCTCCAAATGTAACAGTGCAAACATACAAGTCTGTTAGAAGCATTTGGTCTTCTTCCTTAGACATTGTCATGTAAAACAGTAGATCAAATCCCCATGATGAAAATTATTCTTTTTATTCAAGTATAAATGGCTAAAAGCTAATGTGATGGCAAGGTAGAGGTGGTAGAAAGGAAGGACTGTAGCAGAAAGTAAAAAAAAAAATCTGACATTGTAAGGTAGAGCAGCTCTGATTTATTTTGCATCCTGTTAGTGTCATTTCATTTTCTGTTTGCATCTTACACTTAATGTTCTACCAGAAATCTTCTATTGCCCTTTAGCTGCTGTAGATAGGCATGAGTCCTCATCATGGTACGATTTGTAATGAACGAGTTATAAACTTCTTATATTAGTTAAGAAGATTAACTGCAGAATTTAAAATCTGTGACCAAAATTTGATGAAACTACTTAAAATTAATGACTTGTAAGATAGAATGAGGCTTCTGAATTGTAAGAGACAAAATCCAGACAGCAGGAAAATAAGGTTAAACCATTCTATCTGAAGCCTTTTCACAAAAAAAGAAGAGGAAATGTGTGACATATGGTATCAAGTGAGGCACTTGAAGTTGAATCTAAAAACGTTTAAAAAGACAGCTGTAAGTTTGCGTGATTAAAAAGGGATCGGAAGGATATTATACATCAAGAAACAAGGAAGAGTTATGAAGCTAGAGGTGGACTTGTTGGATGTTTGTTTGCTTTTCTTATCCAGTGGTTTCTAATGTTTTTATTCAATTTATCTTCAAATTCAACTTCCACCTCTGTCTTCCGTTCTGTTTCTCCCAGTGACATCAGTGCTGGCTATTAACACAAAAACTGGGTGGATCTTTGAAGGTTGAAACCAAATCAAAGAACAATTTAGGGAAAGAGATAACTATGTATCAGCTTTTCTTCCCTCCAATATGTTTAAACAGATTAGATTATTTTAATAAATGTTGTATGTGATGGGAACATTTTAGAATAATATTGTCACGCGAATCTCCACTGACTGCATTTGACTCATAAAAGTCAGTTCAAAAGAAAACCCAAATTTATTTCTCTCTATGAAACAGTGCTGTATGTATTACCTGATCTTATACTAAGTTAAATGAAGTGACTTATTTCTTTTTGATTTATATTTTTGTTTATATGATTGTAGAACTAATTGATTATCTTTAGAGCTGGAAATCTGCGAGAGAATTTCTTTTTTTTTTTCTTTCACTGGTGCATCTTATAAAATCCAAGTGAATAAAGAAACAAGCGGCTATTTGCATATGGCAATTCGTTTGTCCATTGGGAAGTCAACGGAGATATTCCTTGGGAATCACAGGGAGACTAAAGGCTAAATGGGCACAAAGGCTGATGCACTCTTCCCAACACAAGCAATCCTTACCAGTTTTGCTTGGCACATTGTGCACAGCTTTGCATATGCTGAGTAAACTCAGTTGCCATTAGCTTTCCTAGGGTTTGAGGCAGGACTATATACTTTTGTTTATGGCACTGGACAAGGCTCAGGAACTAGAACACTAGCTTTTTGCTTTGGCATAGATTTCCTGGCTAAATTACCTAATTCCTCTCTGCCTCATTTCATAAGAACAGTCAAATCTGTTCAGACCAAAGGCTCATTTAGCCCAGTATCTCGGTTCTCACAAGGGCCCATAATGGATGCCAGTGGAAGAGAATAAGAAGGCAAGCATGCAGCAGTGCTTAGCGATATAGTCTCCCAGGCTCCAGTACTCGTTGTTCAGGGATTTCCTGAACATGGGGTGGAATCTCTGTGCTAAATGCTTTTCAGTGACTTGTTTTTGATAAATTAGTACTGGCATTTCTTGAGCTCATATATCTTTTAAGTGTCCACAACATCCCATGCCCTACAAATTGTAACATGCGAAGAACATTCCTTTATTTTGTTTTAAAGCTTCTACTTGCCAGTTTCTCATTGCAGAAAAAACTAAGAACAGTGTTCTTCATATCTCTTCTAGTGTGCTGTATGTCTTCTAAAATTAGAAGACTAACTTCAGACAATACTGAAAATGGAGTATGTTGCCTTTATACAAGCTTGGGTTTTGGGGTTTTTTTGTTTGTTGTGGGGTTTTTTGTTTGTTTTCTTTATTTCTTTTCTTGAAATTCCTATCATTAAATTTGCTTTTTTGATTGATTCTGGGCATTGACCTCATTTATAAAACACAATTTTTTAAAAAAAGCTATTCAAACTATGAAATCTTTTCTTGATCTATAAAATGAGGTACTGAATTAGTGTTTGCAGAATTGCCTTCTGTGGAAAGATGCAGAAGGAAACAGTGAACAGTGTTACAGAAAGTGCCAGAAAGTCCTTGAAGTAACTAGACAAGTTGTTCTAATTTATTCTAGCTGCCTTCAGTCAGTAACATGAGATTGTATCTCTGGCATTGACTAATAAAACTTTTTCAGGTAGAAACGTAGTTTCTAAATTCCCATTTCTTGAATCTGTACCAAAAAAATTATACTTTTTCTAGTCTTTTGAGGCCTTAATCAGAGGCCACTTAAAACTCAGAGCGCCACAGGCTGAATGGGCCTTGGAGCAAACTCTTAGTCGCTGACATAAGAGTAAAATAACAGTCTTGCAATTTGACTTCTCTGCTACCACTAATGACTCCTGAAACAGGAAGACATCTGGTCTATTATCTCAGATTCCATTTGTAAGTGTTAATTTTAATGCCTGCATACAAAAGAAAAAGATGTGCTTTTTTACCATAGTTTTTCTGTGTATCTCCTAAAGTTCAATATGAGACTAGCAGACTTTGCTAGCCCTCGTGAGAGTTTTCTTACAAGGAAACCCCAGCAAGATTGCAGATGTTTGGTCACTTTTCCTACAAGGCCATACCTCTGAGTTCTTCCCTTTCCAAGGGACTTACATTTCGACAGGAACCAATTATAGTTGACAAAGTTTCAAAAACTGTCTCCTATTTCTCACAGGTCTATAATCAGTGTTCAAATCTTAGGTAAACAAAGTTTCATCTATAAAGAAAAGATAAGCTCAGTAGAGTTCAGAAGGTGCCTCAAATAGCACAAACACCTTCTCCTGTTGAAATGTTTACTTCCAAGGTGACAGAAAGCTGAGCAGCATTATCTTGCAGATGGTCTGAGAATATTTTAATAAATAAATACGAAGTCATTTGGTTTTTTCCCTACCAATTAGGATCCAGGGCTAACTTACAGTAAGGAAACACTCTGGTTGTGAAACCAAGACAAGATGGTTTAGAAATAACCCACTGATTTCAAAATTGCATTTGTATTCTGAATGTGCAAAAACCCACATGGATCATTCGATAATCATTTTGCACCTCCAAAACTGACTTTTCTTCTTTAGTTAGGTTGGATTTCACTGGGGTTGCACAAGCAGTGCTGAGGACAGAACTCAGCTCATTGTCTAAAGGTTCTTTTGTTCATGAGTAACGAATTTGAAGGGTGATTTGGCACAGCAGGTGAGATGATTAATATTTCGGGTCTTATTATTTTTGTTTGTGCATGTATGTGTTTGTGTGTAATTATACATTTCAATGATCAACAGCTGAGTGTGATTAAACATTTAATATTTATCTGCAAAAATGCAAATGAAGCTAGCATTTCAGTCAAATATCCTAAAACAAGCAATCAGTATGAATTAAGAATACACATGATTTTTCTTCTCAGTGTTTATTGCCATTATTTTAATGATGACAAAAAGCAGAAGGGTGATGGTACAGATACAAGTTTAGAAGTCGTATATTCGCCAGTTCAAACCTTTTAAATTGATAGTGATGGAGAACAACTGTTTTAATTCTTAGTCATTTGGAAAGATTTGCTGTGACCTTGAGTTAACATGTAAACATGGCAAGGGATATGAGAAAGATTCCTCTGGCGTTCAATGAACTTGAGGGGAAACTTTCTTTGACTTCAGTGGGCTCCAGGTTGAAGCTCTGAGAGCAGTGCCTGAGAAGATATGCACAGAGGTCTCTCACATTCCCTTTGGGATGGCATCACCCTTAGTTGCAGTCTGTAGGGTTTATTGTTACAGTCCTTAATCCTCTTCTGAGCACAAAGGCAGGTCCTGTCTAACTCAGTTGATGACCACATCCGCTCCACACTTGGGGCTGTGATCTGCTAGTGGGTGATGAAATATGAAGTAATTTGAATGTCATCTTTCTTCTCAAAAAAAGATTAATAACTTAATCATTTGGCTTCCATTAAAGTTGGCTACAGAAAACTATCCCAGAAATCAGCTGAACTTTAATAACCACTTCTTTTCTGCAAGGGGCTGGTTTATTATCCTGTATAATACTAACCTACACTACACTGTATTAAACTACACTACACTAAGCTAAGCTATGCTACACTACAATCTTACTGCTTGAAACAGCCAGGGGGTTTTGAGCGAAAGTTCTGCTAATTGGAAGGCAGCATTTCTCCTTTGAAAACATGAATATCAGTAACTGAATTATCTGTATGGATGCCGATAAGCCCCACCAACAGTGTATGTTCTTATTTATGAGTGTACATCTATAGACATATGAGCTGAATGTATTGCATATTCTTGCCAGTGTCACTGTCTCCCCTTCTGGGGACTCCTGGGTGCTAGAAAAGCAAGCAAGATAGTGAATAAAGAAATGAATTTTAATGTCACCCTGAATCAAAAACACTTAAGTCCATCTGTTTCTGTGTCAGCAAAGTTTTTGTTGCACTGGGGAAAAGAGTATCAAACATTCTTGACTTTTTTAATAAAAAAAAATCCAACCTGTGTGAGAAATGCATTGCTGTTAAACACAGTGCCATGAGGAATAATTGCAACTTGTCAGAGAGAGAAGTTATAATTATGTCTACTATTAGTTATGTCTCCGTGTGCACAATAGAAGTTAGCTTTTCAAATGCATTGTTCTCTAATGAAATACGAGTTATTAACACATTGAGGATATTATATTTTGCTAATGAAGAAAAATAAAATGAGGCTGCAGAAGGGCTGGGAAGTGCTTATGGCAGAGATTTTAAATCTTAAGCTTTGCCTCCGGAGAAGCAAAATTGCCCAAAGCCTCAGAATTTTAGTTTCTGTATTCCAGGCATTGTTTATGGGTTGTTTTGTTTGGGTTTTTTTTCTGTTAAATCAGAGTATGTATCAAACATTTGGATAGACCTGACACTTTATAGTCTTGTCCAAGTGAAATATTGCATGGAGATTACAGATTCTTAGAGGGAAAAGTAAAGCTTAATAGTTGTTACAGTCGTTGCTGTGGGTGTAATTCTCTGTCTCTTTGTCATTTGCACAAATTCTCTAAAAGCATGCTCAGTAGGTCTTATTTTGGGGAAAAAGACTCCATTATATTTTTCTAGGCTTGCTCATTACTCTGTCACTCACTTAGAGTCAGATTTTGAAGACATTAGTTAAGGACATGTGTTTATATTAGAGATTTTCCTTCATGCTAGGAATTAAAAAGCAAATAGGTTAAAAAGCAAGGCAGGCACATGCCTTAATTTTCAGAAGTGACTAACAGTTTTGAGTATCAGAATTTTAAATTGCTCACGAAGGTATTCAGTGAAAATCAGAGCCCTTGAGCAAGTCTTAAATTGGGTGCCCAACTCAGGAGCATGCAAAATCACTTGGGAAATTAGAAAATCTTGGCCATATGCTTATATGTTAACTCCACTTGACTAAGTCTTTTCTATATGTTGCTTCCCCAATTTGCAGTCGTTTTTGTCTTGTAAATAAGATACCCTTGACTCAGACATGAAAGTTCCCCAGGAAAACTGGAGAACCTTTCTCTCGTTAAACAGCACCCTAATTACAGAAGCGATTTTACAAACAATTCCCCAGGGGAAGCATTTTTGTTCTCATCAGGAAGGGTCTTGAATAAAATAACACCTTTGCTAACTTCATTTATTTACAACAGGACACAAAACTGAGACTGGGTTAGATTTATTGCCATTACATCACTGATGCTCAGTAATTCATAAAACATTGGGTCTAGGAGTTAGCACTGCTGTTATTTCCTCTGATGCCTGACCTCACCACAGTCTTAATAACATACAGGAAATCCAGAAGACAAAGGGGGAAAGCAGTGGTCTTGAATGCTAAAAATAACCATAGAAAACTAGTACAA
Source organism: Laterallus jamaicensis coturniculus (assembly GCA_022605575.1). Taxonomy (NCBI): domain Eukaryota; kingdom Metazoa; phylum Chordata; class Aves; order Gruiformes; family Rallidae; genus Laterallus; species Laterallus jamaicensis. Next base: position 8,412,729 of record JAKCOX010000003.1, read on the forward strand.
TCATGTAATAGAGTATGGCCCAATAATTTATTTAACATAATAGTAGAATCTGCTAAAGCAATTAGAATCTGTTCCAAATGTTTTTAATGGAAAATATGTTGGGGGTAAGAATAAGAGCACTTAAAGAATTGACTTTTAGGTTATGTAGTTCAGTTACGTGTACTGGTTTTAGGTTTGTATATCTTATTGCTTACATATGCAGACCACTTAATAACTTGACTAGAACAGACAGTCACTGTAGCATGGTTATATTTCCTGAGGTCATCCTGTATGAGCCAGACAGTGATCTTAGGTGATATATTACACTTGACAACCCAGAAAGTTGCAATACAAAGGCATTCTAATTCTCAGTGTCCTCTGGGAATTGTTCAATATCCTTTAAGATATCCAGTATGCCATTGGAATGGCATTTTTGGTGTCTTTGCTAATCAGTCAGGATTAACATGTCATTCATGTTAACTGTGTGTTTGATTTGGTTTGAGTTGGTTTTGGTGTGGGGGTTGTTTTTTTTTTAATTTGGTTTTATTTGGGTTTTTCCTCTTAAATACTATATTTGCAAGATTTCTAAAGGGATAAATAGTATATTAAGCTGTAGTTAAAGTTTTTGATACCTTTTATGTCTGCTCATTTGTGTTATCCAGAATTAGAATATTTTATCCAAAATAAAAATCTAAGCAGTCCTTTAATTGACGCAAATATGTACATGACATAGTTACGGGGAGAAAAAAAAACACAAACATGGCATGAAAGTCAGAGAAGTCTGGGTCTTCAGATGGTAAAATTTTGCAAAGCCAAGTTCATAAATATATACTTCTTTTTTTGAACAGCTGCTCAGTTTGACTGTGCCTGCCCTCCTTTTATTTACATATGCTGCACAGTTATTTAAAAGAGGCTATTCTTCATATAAGTACCAATATTAGTATGCAAACTACTATGTTCAGGTGTGAACAAGTCTTCACTATTTGACATTGACACTTGGTTTGTCTTCCAATCATAAGTAGAAGATCTTACAGATCAAAAACTAGGAATAATGAATAGATTGAACCAGCTGTTCCTGAACAGTTCATTTGGCTACATTTTCCCTTTCATTAATTTAATTACAATTATGAAGAAGGAAAGAAGGAAAGAAGGAAAGAAGGAAGGAAGGAAGGAAAGAAGGAAAGAAGGAAAGAAGGAAAGAAGGAAAGAAAGAAGGAAAGAAAGAAGGAAAGAAAGAAGGAAAGAAAGAAGGAAAGAAAGAAGGAAAGAAGGAAAGAAGGAAAGAAAGAAGGAAAGAAGGAAAGAAGGAAAGAAGGAAAGAAGGAAAGAAGGAAAGAAGGAAAGAAGGAAAGAAGGAAAGAAGGAAAGAAGGAAAGAAGGAAAGAAGGAAAGAAGGAAAGAAGGAAAGAAAGAAGGAAGGAAAGAAAGAAAGAAAGAAAGAAAGAAAGAAAGAAAGAAAGAAAGAAAGAAAGAAAGAAAGAAAGAAAGAAAGAAAGAAAGAAAGAAAGAAAGAAAGAAAGAAAGAAAGAAAGAAAGAAAGAAAGAAAGAAAGAAAGAAAGAAAGAAAGAAAGAAAGAAAGAAAGAAAGAAAGAAAGAAAGAAAGAAAGAAAGAAAGAAAGAAAGAAAGAAAGAAAGAAAAGAAAGAAAGAGAGAGAGAGGAAGGAAGGAAGGAAGGAAGGAAGGAAGGAAGGAAGGAAGGAAGGAAGGAAGGAAGGAAGGAAGGAAGATAGATATCAAACATTCCCATTATTTAAAAGCTTTATGATAACTTAATTAATTTAATTTCAGGTGAAAGAAGAAATGTGAAATTTTGGTTGATATTTGATGGAAAAAGGGTTATTGAGACAGAGTTGTCTAAATTCATCATAGTCCAGGGAGACAAATTTTCAAAACTTATGCTTACCAGAGCTGTCTACTGCATCTTAGGGCATCTCATGAATATCATAAGCCAAGAGAATTTTCCAATTGGAGTGACATATTGGAGTAAAAGAGGAAACAGACATGAAGAGCTCCGTTCTGTTTTTATTAATCCACAAAATGAAAAATGGAGCTGGATGTCATCTCAACAGGTCTTTTTCTTCTCTGTCAGAAATAAGATTTTCAGGTATCAAAATATCTGTGATAGGTAAAGGTAGAATAGCCCAATGGAGTGTTTCTTGGATCTGAGAAAGAGGACACAGATGAATGCAGAGACTGTTTGAGAAGTCTTGCAGTGATCAGGAAACTGGGCAAGCTGCCCAGGGTAGGCACAGAATTGGGCAGATCTCTTAGGAGCTTATGGACAGTTTTGCAGGTAAATGCTCTTCAACGAAGCCCCTTCTCCCTCCCCTTTAGCACAAGACAGCAGACCAAGAATGTTTCAGTTCCAGGTCCTACAGAAGCTGAAGACCTTTCTTTGGGAATGACATATTACTAAACATCTGTCACTTAGACTGATTTCCCACAGGGTTTTAAAACTGGTTTCCAATAACTCCATTCTGCTAAACCTCAAGTTGGAAAAACAACACATAAGAAAGGTGTTGCAAAGCTCAGTATCCTCCCAGTGTGTGCAGGTAAAAATCCTATAGCACATGGAGCTTGAACACTGAGAGCCAGAGGCATATTGTGTGTATTTTATATTTATATATATTTTTTAACAATTAATGATTTAAAACAGTTGGATTCTTGCTTCAATCACTTTTCACCTCTTTCCCCAATGGTTACCACTTGCCTCAACATTTACATTTGTTTTAATATTTGTATTTTCTGCATAATTTCTCACATTATATTTATTTGCAGTTGCACTTTAAAAAAAAACCAACATAAATAAAGCATTCCATGGGGATTATTTTAATAAAAGTTTCTTATTAAAAGTTCCATAACAGCATGAATCCCAAAATTGAAACCAAAGTCCTCATATTTAACAGTTTTCATGACTCAATAGATTAAGTGTGAAATAGGAAATATAATAACAATATAACATAGCTATATCCTGCATAGTTGTTCACTCAAAATTATTCTTGAAAAGTAACACAATTCATAAATAAATCATTTCTCATAGAGTGAAGTACACTTAAAAGAGTCTGTGAAATATCCTTGATATAGTCATTAAACATATGCACAGAAAGTTGTATTGAGCAAGAGGAAAATCACAAATTCACTGAAATTAATATACTAGAGGGGAGAAAAATAAAGAATAAAACCCCCATAACCTGAACACCAAAACCAACAGCGTCTATTTCCAAACTCAGGTGTCTCCAATAAACTGCCTCAGCAGTGTTTCCATTTCAGAAAGACTCTTAGCTCAGACCTAAATTCATATGAAGTATCCTCTGTAGTCAGTGAAGAGAAATCTTGCCCTTAGTAACTACAGTTTTGAGTTGGTCTGACTCGTCATGCAGAGGAACCTGTTGCTTTCTGCTGACTGGGACTAGGGCAGCAAATTTAGACACCCCAATTAGCACGTCTATATAAAGGGGGTAAATATAAACCTTAACAAATCTGAAAGTTGTTCTCTGGGCGGATATAGGGCTGCTTCTTTTGTTCTTACCAACACTGAATAATCCAGAGAACACAGTATTTCAGTAACTTCTGACTCAGTCAGAGAGAATTACCATTGACCTTAAAGTCCTCCAAATGGATACTCTTTCCTGATGCATTGTCATGCTCCAGGCACTCCACTGTGGCAAACTGTTGGGATTATTTTTTAGGGGGGTTGGGATGGCTTGGTTGGTTGATTGTTTTTTTTTTTCTCTTTAATATATTTATCTTATAAAATGTTCCATAAGTAAGAAAATAGGAAGGGTAATGTTAGTATCAATAGTGCTCACAGCTGTGGCAAACTCTTTTTATTAAACAAAGGGTATGATAGTTCCTAAGGATCTTGCCATTTTGAATCTTTTTGGACCAACTCATGTTACTGTTCGGCAGCTTGTTATGGAAATCAGCTAGCTCCTGGAAGATACCCTAGAGATGTACTCCTTTCTATTTATGGTTTGGGGGGTTACAAGAGTAAGGTTATGAGTTCCTTCAATTACACTAGAGCATCTGGGGAGCATCACTGCTGTCAAACCCCTTGACTTCTTCCATGCCTTATAATTTAAACCAGTACTACCTTCTTAGTAGCTGTGCACACTCCATCAACACAGCCTCTTCACATTATTTGCTTGCACTACATTAATTCATTATTGACCAGCAGCAGTTTTGCTACATCAAGCTATGAAATTCTGTGATGCTTTCTGTATGAATTCCCAGGAAAGAAAAATCAGCCTGAAATTCAACAATCAGTGCTGTCCATTCTGGTGGGTTAGCTCTTCCTAACTAACCACATGTGTTCTCACAGACCAGAACTACTATACTGTGAAAGATTTAAAAACAAAACAAAACCAACTGGTATAGATATTCTAATGGTACGTTGGCTGACTGAAGCTACTCAATAGCAAGATATGAAATAAGGCTTGTCAATTAGCAATGTCTTGTCACCACTCAATATCATGGTATTCAGCTTGTAGTCAGTAGTTGTCATTATGAGCTTGTGGAATTTCTAGACCTAAACAATCTCTCATTTCCAGCAGTTTTATTATGGATTAAAGAGAAGCATCAAGAGTTTAATAACACAGCGCCAACTACACAAAACAAGCTACACCAAGGTTTTTAGCTATTAGGATCTTGAAAAAGGTTTGTAGTACATTGCAATATCCATTTGGGCTGAAAGTGCAACTAAAGGTGTTTGCACAATAAATTGGACTCGTTGTAGGGTTACAGAGGCCTCTCTCTGATACTGTTTGGGTTTTTTAATTTCTAGAGAATTCCCTTCAACCTGATAAGCTTACTTTGTCATAAATTCTTGGTTTTGATTTTATAACAGCCTTCACAAAACTTTAAAGCAGTGTCCATTTGGTAAATACACTTTTTTTCCTTGCTGTTTACAGCTATATATAGTATTTGCTGACTCACTGCAGGGTCCTTCTTTGCATTCAATTCACTGTAAGACCCAAGAGGCAGCAAAATTATAAACTGACCAGAATGTTTTTCTAAGAGCAAATACTGTTCATTCTTTCTAGCTAAAAGCTCTTTGTTGTACTATGCAAGAGAAGTACAAGCTCACACAGTCCAAAGTCTCACTAAGCCTAGCAGAGTCTTGATTTTTGCTAGCTCCATGCAGATTGATTTTGGCCCTCAGTCATTGCTCAAGAGCTGCTCTTGCTCTTTGCTGCCCGTACACAGATTTTCAGGTACAAATTAGGTGAGTAGGACAATTTATAGCACCAGGAGCATAGCCTGAGTTTCCAGTCTGATACAGAGGTAAACTCGCTGGAAAATGATCGAGTATAGCTTTTGTAAAAAATGAAGAGGTGAAATTTTGCCATCAAATATTGACATTGACTTCTCATCTCATCTTTTACTGTTCTGGCATATTAGGGCAGAATTTGGGTGCAAATGCCACAAACCAGTGACTAGTATGATCAAGGCCTTATCATTAGTTATATGGCTTTCTAGGCTTTTAAAATGGGGATGGGGATATACATAGAAAGGAGTTTATTCCTTTCTTGCCTGTATTTATTTTTGGTTTATAGATAGAGACAGTTTGAGTTCAGCATCCAAAAAGCTATTTGGGCAAGTTGCCTTATTTGTGACAGGTTATACTTCCTTTAGCAAAACTCCTTGGGGCCTCGGGCTAACCATGATACATTTATTTGGCACTTAACAGTGTACTCACCCATACATTTGAAAACTTATTATACATGTCTCTACACTGCATTTTAACTGAAAAACGAAAACACTGAGGGATTTCCCTGTCATGCCTTTAATTTCAAATGTTTTATTCCACAAACACAAAGAGAAGGGTAGATCATCTCTGACTGACCCAGTTCTCCACTTTTTCTTGTCTACTACACACCAAAATCAGTAGAGTTACAGTAACATAAACCAGAAGAATACAGTCAAAAATCAGATCCTTCCTATACCAAATCTTTTTCCACATCTGTTTCCTATTTGTCTTTTAATGACACATGGGATTATCTTGGGAATATATTGTACTTTACCTGTCATGCCACTGACTTTATAGCCTTATCAAATATCCATTGGTGTGCAGGTTGAGCAATTATCTACTAAGAAGAAATCCCAAGAAAATGTAGATTGATAATAGCATTTTTCAACAGTGGCTTGCAGCATTAGTGCCATTTTCTATTTTTGTAGTTGAGGTCTAGCATTCTCCTCACTTTACCACTTTTATTTATTGTGCAACCTCTAGATATGGACCCTACAGCAGAATTTCACAAATAGTTTTCTTTTTTATTATTTATTCATTTCTGGTTAGAAGGAATAGAGTCAGAAAATTGGATAGGAGTAAGGAATGTGTCTGGACTGCTAAGAAATAAGAAGAAAGACAAAGGGAATGAAAGAAATTTAATACTGTGCAAGATATTACAGATACAGGATGACTGTATAAACACAATAAGGCAGGCCACATCTACAAGAACATGCCTTAGGAGACTGAGCTTGAGTTCTGGGATCGAACTCCATAAAGTTTTGTCCAGACTTTTTATCTCACAGTGCAGTAAGACCCTCCAGATAGACTATCCTGCTGACGGACTGTTTTCCTTTCACCTTTTTCTCCAGTAAATGGAGTGAAATGAGATGTCTTTCTGATGTTCCTTTGAAGACATCTAATTCGCACACACAGATATGTGCTTGCATGATGTAATTAAACAAGCCTGTATAAAAAGTATAACCCATGACCCAGTTACAGAAACATGGAATTAATGGGTTTTAAAGAGTACCATTTGGATGTATGTTTGGTCACAGGCAGATCCCATGCCTGGATTCAGTATGGAGTAGCAAGATGGAGAAGGCAGAGTGCCAGGGAGAGCTCTGCTTCCAAACACTTGAATTCACGGCTTGTGAGAAAGACATCAGCTGTTTGCCTGAATAATCTTCACATTATAAAAAAAAAATAAATTACCAAATCAATTACCAAATAAAGTTTCAGTTGTTTATATTTTTTCGTATCCTCCACAACATTGTGGAGTGTCAGGTCTCCATCGCTGAGCACAGGAGAGTTGTCCTTGAAAGTGAAATATTGTGTGATGTTTTGAGACTTTTACTTGTGAACACAAGACAATATCAAGACTCTGGAGGTTGCAGGCTAGTTAAGCCTTCATGAAGTTGTAGTCTGAGACTTCTAGAGAAGTGATGCTGAATGGGCAGCTTAAGAACAGTGTGTGATTGCTTGGAGGGTAGATATGAAAAGGAAAGACCCACATTCTTTACCATACTTGCAGATGACATAATGACAAAAGTCACAAGCTCCTTGTAAGGTTTGATTTAAAAAAAAAAAAAAAAAGCTTCATTAAGAAGGCAATGGAAGTCACCTGGAATGCTTATATAGTTTCAATTCCTGAACGTTTTCACAACTTGACAAGACAAAAGCAACACTGGCTGTACCCTATGTTGACAATAGTCTTCTTTCAAGTTCTTCTGGGCCTAATGATATCTAGAGAGCCCTTACACAACAGCTGTATGATTCTCTTTGGAAAGGGAAGACGACAGTATGAAGGGGGAGTTTCTTAATCTGTGGAAGCAGTAAGAACTGTAGGGACTTGAAAATCAAGTTCTGAAATAAATAGGGAAAAATATTTTAACAGCTTCTTGGTTGCATTCTACTATCAATGCATATATTTCACACATATTTTCTGTAGTTACTTTTAATTTATTTTCCTAAAACAGATGAGTGATCCTTGATCAGTCAATAAGAAAAAAAAGAGGCTGTATCAAAGTGTAGTTACTATTACACCCTAAACTACTTGATCCTGCAAATACTGGTTATAGGAAATCCTTCAGCATCTACTTCATAGAGAATTTTTAGCTATAAGCAACTGAGACCTGGGTGCAAAAGCCTAAGTAACCAGAGAAACTGTCAGGGGCAGGAGTTGTTTCAGCTTTGGGGCTTTTTGACTTAATTAGGTGTCACTGCAAATTAATCACAGTTAATTTGCAGGTAGGAAAGGAGTATTTCAGTTTTCAGTGTAATCTCTACTACTATTCTGTGATTGTTGAAATCTACTGTGCAAAAACATCTATTCTTCTTGTTTTACCCTGAGTGCAAAATGTAAGATAAACATACTTTTCAAACATATTGGTAGATCTGGTCTCCCAGTTAAAATTAAAATAATTAAATGTACTGAAAAGACCATAGCTTTGGATTTACAGACCTTGATTTGACTTAGTCTTGACTGAAACTCTTTTTAATCTTAGTTTATATACCCATATGCTTTGCCCTCAGCTTGTATATTTAAAAGTTTCATTGCATAGTACTGAAAACAAAACAAAACAAAAGCTTTGCTGATGCAGTTAATTTCAATATACATGAAACAGTAAGTCACTAAATACTTGAGGTCGCAAGAGAGGATTTAACACAGTATTATGCACTAATATACACTTGCAGGATATTGCAGAAAAGTCTAGTCAGTGAAAAATAGGTATTGTCTTTTTCAGACAAAACATTCAAATTCCAGCTTTTTCAGTTACTATTACTCAGATATATTCTCAGTGGAAGCTGAAACAATTCAATGAAGCTATGCAAATTATATCTGAATTAGAATAGATGAGACACAAGCTGTGCATGTGTATTTGTGCTTTCGGCTAGCCTTCAGCACAATACTGATTAGAAGGTGAGCACTTTTACCAGATCCTTAGTTTGACTTCCCTGAAGCCACAAAACCCAGTATGAATCTTATATACTGTTCTCTGTTTAGTTCAAATTATTTTCAGTGTTTTTTCATCAAATAATGTGCTTTCCCCCCCCCCCCCTTTTTCCACCTCACAGGACAACATCTTTAGAATGGAAGATTCACATTTTGAAAATGGCCGAGGCAAAAGTCCTTATGATCCTAAACTGCTGACAGCTTCTCTTTTAGTAGGTAGGTGCCATAACACAAATTCAGTAAGACCTGCATTCACTTCTGCTTTTCTTTATTCATTTCTGGGTTTTTTTCTCCTTGCAGCACCTATGATAAAGCTTTGTTTTATGCATTTTATTTCCAGGCTAATGTAATTCTGGTTTAATTTTTAATACAGTTGACCTGAGTGCCTTGAGAAATAACGTATGTGTAAACCAAGAATCAAATATTGCAAGAGCCACTTTATACCTCTGTAAGACCTTGATTGGTGGTGGAGTTACTGTACCTGGAGGTGTTCAAAGGATGTGTGGGCACAGCTCTCCAAGACATGGTTTACTTGACAGACTTGATGACCTTAGAGGTCTTTTCCGCCTGTAAAGATTCTACTCTTGGGTAAATTTTGGTTAGATACAAGATAAAAATTCCTTACTGTGATGGTGGTTAGGCCCTGGCACAGGTTTCCCAGAGAAGCTATGGCTTCTCCCTGCCTGGCAGTGTTCAAGGTCAGGTTGAATGGGTCTGTGGGCAACCTGGGTTGTGGAGGGTGCCCCTGCCCATGGCAGGGGATTGGAACTAGTTGGGCTTTGAGGTCCCTTCCAACCCAAACTAGTTTGTGATTTTATGATTCTCCAAAGCACTTCTCTTCCACAGAGCTGGGTCACTCTGGAGTTTGAATTACCTGATTTACAGGCCTCACTAATGGTAACACCAGCACAGCTGAGAGCAAATTTAGAGCAGTAATAAGTAATTTCTTCAGTCAGTTTCCCTGCCAAGGAAGGTACATCGCCCAACTGTATCTGTATGTGAGCTGGACATGAAAAAGTGGCCACAGGTCTAATCCTAAGACAAAATTTCAGCTGAACAGGGCTATTTGACAGTGAATACAATTGAGCTCCTGTTCTGAACAGATGGATCTGCATAAATTAGGTATTTCTGAATTAGTAATACTTAATTTCATGGAGTATATACGTACAGAGTACCTGGACTGTGTTAATCTAATTGAACTAATCCAATTGGTTGAATTTATCTAATTGATTTAACTTATATAATTAAATTAATTTTGTTCATTGTTCTCCTTTCGCTTTAAAAAAAAAAGGCAACAAGATGTTTTCTGAGAAGAAATTAAGAGTGAAACAAATTAGATTCTTCTTTCCATAAGAACTCTGCCCATGTGTAACCACTTTATCCTTAATGTGTAACTTTCTAACAATTTATTACAACTTCAAATCCAAGGGGGCAACGATAATTTCAGAAGATTGCAGATTCTCTTATCTCAGAAGTCTTTGGGAAATGACACATAACCAGATACATTGGTTTCTTCAGTACTTTGTCCATATTTCTAGTCTGGGGCCTTGGCTACTATTTACCCTTGTTATATTTACATTACATTTAAAAATTAAGCTATTCAAAATAGAGAGCATCAGAAATTTAGTCCTAAGGGTGCCTCATTTCCTGATTCTCCAAGCCCCTAATGATCATAGGTGATGAGCTACCCTGGGGACACGCACTTTTAACTGGAAAAACAAGAAAGACAAGATGTGGATCTTGCTCTAACTTGTATGGTGTACAAACAGAAAGGCAAAAAATGTGTGTGTAAAAGGCCAGTGTATAAATTAGTGCCTGGAGCAACTTGAATTTGTGGCAGAGCTACTCTCAAGGGAATGGCTTTACTATTTACTTTAATATACAATAAAGAAAGAGAATGATGACAAGCCAGTATTACATGGTAGACCCGGTATGCAACTGCGCAAAGTCAACAGCGTCTAGCTTTTCACATTCCTTTTTTCTATTTTTTTTTTCTTCAGTCCGGCACAAATATGATTATCTTATTTCCTTTGGCTACATTTCGTGTCTTTCAAACATCTTTGCTTTCTTCATCCCACTCTCTATCATTATAATTTTCACTCCATGTATTTTTCCTCCAAATAAACAGTAGACTGAGCACGATATTTTGTTTTGAATCAGGCTTCAATTACAGCCATGGGTGTATTAGCACTATAGAAAATGATGTGAATTCAACATTCAAACCCAGTGATTAATTTCTACTTCACTGAAATTAAAAAACTCAGGGTGAAGCTAAAATTAGCATTCCCACTTCCTCAACATGAACAGTGTTTCTTCTCCACCTCCTCCTAAGTTCCTCACAGTCATATTGTGTTACTGATTATAATGTTGCATTTACTTCAGTCCTTTACTGCAGAGGTTTCCCTGATACTTCAGAAATTGTACACCAGATTCACCACTGGTTCACAATGATTTACTCCTACCTTTGCCAAAAAAAGTATAAATTTTTTGGTGAAGTGGTGACCCAGGAAAATAATGTCCTCCCAAAAAAAATATTTGAGGAACAGGGAATGAACCGCCAAAGCAATGACTGCATGGAAAGCTTTGGCCCGACTGCTCTCTGAAGTAGGCAGCACTGGAGTGAAGCAGTGAGTAGGGCCATGATGGCCAGAGGAGCCTCTTGACTACAAATACCTCACACCAGGAAGAACATATATATTTTTTATGTATATACATGTATATATGTGGAACATATTATATATATATGTATATATGGAAAAATTTCTTCACTGTAAGAAGGATCAGACATTGGAACAGGCTCCTCAGAGAGATAGTGGAGTCATCATCTCTGAAAGTGTTCAAAAAATGTACAGATCTGACACTCCAGGATATGGTGTAGTTGATACAGTGGTGTTGGACTGATGGTTGGACTTGATGATCTTAGAGGTCTTTTCCAACCTTAAAGATTCTGTGACAATATGGATGGACTGCCTCTTCCCATTTCCTGAGCTGTATGACAGTTCAGTTACTTCCTGCCCCTCATGTGCCAAAAGTATTTCTCCTCACAAGTTACCATGATTTATCTTAGGTTCAAGGGGAGAACTGTTTAAAACAATTACATAGCACTCATTAAAATGCAATGTTATAATTAGTAACACAGTGTACCTACCAAGAAGATGAAATTTGAGAAGAGTAATTTATATAATCAAATGAGGGAAAATAACCTCTGTTATTCATCAGAAACACTAAACAGACATTTTGCAAAGTGTGGAAGAGGAGTTCTTGACTCTGTAACTAGAAAGTAAATCTTAGGTAAGTAAGTGAAATGTAATTATACAAGCTGGAATTTGGGCAAAAGACCAAGGTTAATTTGCAAAATGTAACTCAAGATCTTTAACGGTTATTAGTGCTATTAAAGGATTCTTATTTTATATTTCAGCTGAAAGACACACTCAAAAGTGTAAAAAGTGTCTTTAGCTTTCCTTCTATCCTAAAAAAAACCCAAAACAAAAGAATAATATTAAGAAAAACCCCCCACAAAATGAAACGAAGCAGTTCATCATTATATACTGTTCCAATATTTTTCCAGTGTACATTCCTCATTCCATACACCTACAAACATTTTTCATTACTTTGTTAAAAGTTGTTCATTAAAGGTAGTTATTGCTAAGTAAATGCCAGCTGAAAACATGATATAACTAGTCCCTAATAGTGTAAGACATTATTCAACCATTCCCATCTCCATTTGAGTGGGCTAGTGCATGAAAACTAGAGACTCAGCAGTCCCTGGGCACCACTAGTGTATATTCCAGGGCAGGAGAAAAATGAGAGGCAGCAGTGTCTTCAAAGAATGTATTTACAGGAGAAAATTTTCACTGAATATATTAGTCCAAGGCAATTGTGTTGAGATAGTTGAGAAAACCTCAGAGAAGGAGACAGCATTGTCCCACTGTCAGTCAATTGCTCTTTAGGAAATGACCCTTTTGGATTTTCAAAAACTCTGGTGATCCAGAATCTCCAAACCTATTTATGTTCCTGTGTTTCACTAATTAAAAAAAAAAAAAAGAAAAAAGAATGTTACATTTAAAAATCATTTAGCACCCTTAATACTCCAAAATATGGATCAATGTGATCTGAAATACACTGGCTTTCTCACCAAGGAAGACGTTTACTATCTTATTTATTAGAAATTGGCTACTAAGTACATATAAGGTTCAGGTTTTTAGAGTTTATTCTACTTTTTGTAAGCTGTATTTGCTGACTTTAAAAGGAACTAAGTCAATTCACTACTATGTACCTGTGCAAATCTTAACTTTGGTGAAGAAACATACTAACCAAGGATAGCAGATTTCATTTGGGAGCCATTTTACCAGTGAGACCAATCAGGACATTCAAACCTTGGTTTTGCCTGTATTCCTCTTTGATTCAATTTCATTTCTTTCAGAAAGGAAGTTTACACTGCTGTACTTTCCAAAACTTTCTGGTTTTAAGAATGCAGCCTTCTTTAAAAGCTGAATAGAAACAATTCATCAAATAAATGTATACTGCTTAATTTTTAACATCTCTATCAAAGGAACTTGGAGAAGTGTTCACAGATCTGTGGGGCTTATTTCAGTTATATGGTAAAATGATTCCTCCTGATGCCTCCTCTGTGGGCTTTAATGGTCCCTTCTTTATTTAGTAAAGTCAGTAGATGTATTTCTCTTTGTATTCTTATGTCAACATGCTACTGCTTTAGCATGAAGTGTTTTGTGTCCCAAACATAGAGCTTTTTGTATGCAAATATCTGAGGGCCATCAGCTTGGTCTGAACACTCATTGCTTGCTTTTATGCTGCTGGGCTAGAAATACAAAGTCTTAACTTTTTTTTTTTTTTAAATCCCCTTCATTCTTTCCCCTTGCGAAATATTTATTTTCAAACTGTTCATTTACACTTTCTTGATGAAAACTGAACTTTAAATTACTGACAGTGGAAATAGCACAGTGAATACTATTAATGACATAAAGGAATCACTTTCTAGACCAGTAATGAGTAAATTTCAGTCCAAAAGGAGATCTGCAGAAGGAAACAAAGACAAATGTACTTCTATCAAGACAGGAGGCAAAAATCCTCATACAGCTTTTGACTAGTACTAGCTCAGAGGACGTGCACATCTGGGACATGACTTGAGGCTCACCCTGAATTTAGCAAGAATTATCTAAAGCCTTACAAAAATAAATTATATTCCTTTGTATTTCTATCTAGGAGAAGTCGCAATCCCCTTTTTGCATGACTAAAGCAAATCAGTTCAAACTTCAAGGAGTTGTCTGGGTATACTGAAACTTGGAGGGACTGTAGTAGAAAGCAAAGAAAGGTCAGCTAGTTTCCTACAGACCCTTCCCCCTTTGGAACAAGCTGAAGCCCATCATTGGCAAAACTTTTGCTTTATCATCACTGATGAAAAAATACCAGCCATAAGAACCTAGCAGCATGAAAAAAGTCTTGGGCTGAACTGTGTCAAATCTGGAAGATGTTACTTTCAGTGGTGTTTATATATTATTAGAAGCTGAGGTGCCAACCCCCCTTTTAGTTCTAAATATTGCAAATTTAAAATTTTAATGAGTTTTTGAGCTATATTAGTTTTAATTTTAATAATGGGGTTTAAATATAGAATTTTTTTTTCTGTATTGATTGAATTTTAGATCTGTTGGTAACTAGGAAGCAAAATGGGGCTTGTTGGTTTTTTTTTTTTCTCTTCCCCTTTGATTTGTATCGATTTATCAGAACTCACTAGGGACTGAAAGACAAGAAAATTAAGGTAAGGTTAAAGAAAGGTTAAACACAGCATCAAAGCCCTTTTCACAAGCAAAATGGTTTTATGTTCTTTAAAATCTCAGCTGCATACCCCTGTACATAATAATCACTGTAATTAAGTGATTGTCTCCCCTTTTTAAAAAAGTTGAAAATGACATAAAGGAATGATAAATTGTTAATTAATGATATGCTGTTCTGTTTCACTTCTGATTACACCTCCTGCTGGGCACGACTGGTCTATTTGCTTCTAATCTCTGCTGTGAATTCATTCTATTCCACGTCTTTCCGCTATCATGTTTTCACCCTTCCTGACTTTCATGACTACCATATGGTAGAGAGTCACTGGAGGTTCAGTTGCTAGTTTCATGGTGTCAGTTTTCTGGGGAAGGATGCCACTGATATCCAGAAAGCATGCTTGGACATGGTTGTCCCACCATAGAAATATCTGAAATTGCCATGTAAAATTATAAACTTGTTCCTACAGGTTGTTTTAAAACAAGGATATATTAGAGTTCATCATGGCTATGCAAAATGTATTAGCTTAGCTTAAAGAAAGGGTTATTTTATCTTTCAACTTGCATTTTTCACAGGAGACCCAGTCAAGATGGGTAGCTTAAAAATCACAGTTGGATTATAATAGTTTTTCATTCCATATTAAAAGTGTAGGGCAGTGTATCTCATTTCACACAGGTATGTCCTAAAAACATGTTTATAGCTATTTGAGTTCAGAGGAATTTAATGAGCTAGCGCTACATTAATGCCACAAAGGTACGTGTTGATCTTTGATCCCTGTTTGTTTTCTGTGTCTCATTGCTATGTACTTACTCTTCTCATACCAGTTGGCAGGTACTGAACTTGACCTAGCCCTTTGGATTAGACTGTGTCTCTCTCTGCCTTCTCCATGATAATTCTAGTTGGCTAAGGAGAGGCACAGTGGGAGTCTAATATTATGAATATCATCATGGCTATGTATGTGCCATTTATGGGCTGAAGTATCAAAAGGTCAATTTTTAATTCACTTGTTCACTGTGATATGCATAGGGTCAAGGTAGCAGGGAATGATCTCATTTATTCTCTCCCTTAGCTGTTGCCCTTTGCCAGTATCACATTTACTAAGGTACCAGGAGGAGAAAGGCGTGTTCTTTCTTTCCTGTAGAAGGTACTGTTTTCAGAGGTTCTCCTTGCTCAGCAAAAGAAAAAAGGGAAAACAAAACAACCACACTAAGGATCAACCAAAAGACAATTTCTGTATGAAAAAATCAAGGGCCTTGATGACCTTCTGAACTGAGAGAGAATAACCTGGATTCTCCATTTCCCAACACAGTCACAAAAACTCAGTAGGTTACGAGGAGGTCTCCAGTCCTGCTCAAAACAGGGTAACTTTACAGTTAGGTAGGTCTTTGGGTGCTGCATACCACCACCTGGCAGGGAGAGGTGCACAAGCTGTCACTGTTCCAGTCTCAGAATCCAAACATATTTTTGAAGAGTGTCTGCACTAGCAGTCGGGAGATGCAGCTTATTTGAGAGAGGTTACAGTTGAACTCTGCAGTGAGAAAGTGGGGCTAATCACGTATTTTCAATGACAATACATTGCATATGGCTTATTGCTTCCTAATTTTCTTATTATCCCTATTAGTGTAATATAAACATAGGACTGACAGCTTTCTCTGACTTACCTTGATTGGAAAATTGAGAAATGTTGCTTACAATTATGTCCTCCCGCAGATGGAGAACTGTACTCTGGCACAGCAGCAGACTTCATGGGCAGGGACTTTGCCATTTTCCGAACTCTGGGGCATCATCATCCAATCAGAACAGAACAGCATGACTCACGGTGGCTAAATGGTATGTAAAATGAACATTTCTCCAGTTATGTTCATCTAGCCATTAAAGACTAGTACACAGCTTAGTTCCAGCAACATCTGTGGCATATACATCCCTGGTTTATTTGGAGCAGAACTTTGTCTTAAATGAATTAAACTAATCAGAAGTGATTTATAAAAAAGCATTTTTGTTTAATTACATTGAGATTTGTGGAGTGTGATTAAATTTAAAACATATACAGACACTGTGGCTAACTCAGTCGTGGCACAGGACCGTATTGCTGTAGGGGTGCAAGTTAGACAGAAGCTTGAGACTTGTGGAGGCATCAGCCACACATCAGCACAAAGTGGTTACAGAGCCCTGGGCAGGACTGTGCCTTGAATAGGCTTTATTTTTTGGCTGGGTTGAAGGGAATCTGAAGGGAAAGTGAATCAGTAGAACTAACGCAGCAGGCCAGAGTTGTCAATAGTTTGGAACAAGTGAAAGGTGTCCTGGGCATTCCAAGCCATGGGGATTCAAAATATTCAACAGTTTTAACAAGGCACAATAGTTAACATTATTTTACGGATATTACTAATCAGGCCTCTAGTTAATTGGCTGTGTGTATGTGGGGAGAGGAATAGTTTCAGAGAAAATTTGGGGTTTGGCTTCATGTACCATAATACTTTAAAATGCATTGAGTACTCTAGCCAAGTTCTACTGAAGTCAAAATTCCAATAATTTAAATGGACTTAGACTTGGCTTTAGCCATAGAACGATATGAGCATTTTGGAAATGAGAATTCATCATTTGAAAAAGCTGATGTTTGGTTTAAGTGAGGCAGTAATACTAACTGTAGTTACTCTGAGTTAATTTATATTTTAATTTTTGAAGAGTTGAGGAGCCACTTTTGCTGTACATGCTGCTTACATCTTCACTCCTGGTTTTGAATTTACAGAGGGTTTTTTTTTTGGGGGGGGGGGGCGTAAATATATTTCACTCATAGCCACACTATTTATTATGCCCGAATTGAGGTCCAGATTTTCTTATGTGGTTTTGCAATTTAGTGTGAACCATTCACATCAATTTTTAATGTGTAAGTACAGACTATATTTTAGCAAAACAGTTTCTTACTAGCTACAGTCAGGAACTTCTAGTATCATACTAGTTATCGTATTACCTGTATATACAATCCATAACAAAAACAATCCCAAATTCATATTTAAAACCACAAACTGCTATTGCAGGTTGGATAAACAGCTCTATGAAATAGGCTTTGGATGTATCAGATTGTATCAGATAAATGTATAAAAGATTAGTTGTATGAATCTGTATTTTAATATGAAAGGGTTTACAAATCTGATTTTTGTCCTGTTAAATTTAGTTTTGTCATAATTCATGTGGGTTACTATGAGGACAGATTCATGTCTATCACATTTCAATCCTACAGTCTGTGCTTGCCCAGTAACCCAGAAACATTGTTCCTTGGTTTATTTTATTACAATAATAGACAAGATATCTGTAATTCAGATACAGAAGGCAGTAAAGTACAAGGGTTACAGACATAGCCATCTGTCTTGGTACCTGGTAGAGTAACAGTATGTTAAAGATAACACAACCCTCAGTTTTATTATGATAGTCATGATGACATAAAGTCCAATCATGCAAGCAAAATCTGCTTTTGTGCAGTAGATTTGAGCAATGACAGCTGAGTCAGGAGGATTTATGCAGTAGGAAAGCACAGCCATTGTCCACAACCCCTGTACTTCATCGCTGAAAATGTGTCATTCCTTTGTGGATTCGGTTATCAGTCTTTCAGCACTAAATGTGAGAACTGCTTTTCCCAAATTAGCACTAAGGTTACATCTGACAGGGTGCAGAAACCACAACTGCTTTGAGCTCAGGATGGGGATGAGAAGACACTTGCACATAAATAGGTGACAAGCCTCAAGCTTTCTAGAATTAAAGTATCATCCAAAATGAGCATGAAAATAGAAAAGCAGCATTTATTGTAGCACAGGATAAGGTTATTTTCAAGTCTAAATGTAGTTCTTACATTACATTCCGATACAGAAAGTTTCACACATTTTAAAAAAGGTCAGAATCAAACAGGCCTTTAGAAATTATTTAGAAAATAGACAATAATCCTTAAGCACATTTCTGAAATATCTCTCTCTCCACTGCAATTTAATCAGGCTACATTCCTAAGATGTAAACATTGGCTTAAAGTCTGCATTACAACCTTCCTAATAAAGGCTCTAAGATTTTACTGCTAATTTCCCAATGATAAGGTCCTGGCAGCTTTTCCACATAGTATTCATAATATCTGCATCCAGAAATTATCATTGTTTTTGAAATTCTGCAGGCATGCCAGTCCTTTTGATTATTTTTTTCATTTGTCATTTGTCTCTTAAATATAACTTTAAAAGAAGCTTTATATTTGCATATTTTTTAAGTGGATATACTTTTAATGAAACAAGCTTTTATTGAAGGATGTGGTGTACTCCCTTAAAGATCTATATAAACTAGTTTTGAACCATAAGTTTGCAGACCTTTATTCATGATTTTAACAAAGAAATGGATTGCTGAGTAGTGGTGGGTTTGCTTTGCTACTTGGTTTGTAAGGTGTGCTTAGCTTCAGGTAAAAAACTACTATTCTAATGGACTTACACTGAATGCTGGGAAAGAAAAGAAGTTCTGATCAACCTTACAAAGAGAAACCCTCACCCTGTGGACTCTAATAGTTAGGCGGTCAGACATCCAACTATATGTTCTTACTAATGTTTAATTTGTTCAGAGCAGGAACTTGAAACTGCTTTTCCCGCAACAAGGCTTAGATCAGAGCTGACAGGGTGCAGAAAACACAGGTGCTTGGTACCAAAAATGGAGAAGTCATTCAGAACTTGTAAACTTTCTGCAGAATTTAAATATCATCCTGAACTGGTGTACAAGTCGGACAACATTACACAAAGCGATTGTTTTTTGGATTTAAGTATGAACATGAAGCTCCTACAGAGATCACACAGTCACTTTTGGAGAAGCTCCACCTTTCATAAGAAGTTAAACGCTGCTGGGAAGAGAGCTTTGAACTGTACCCAGCCCAAGGGAAGGTAATGACCAGCAGCTCTTAAAGACTTTTAAAGTCTTTTAAAGATATTAAATACAGACTTCTAAAGACATTTAATTTTGTATAAATAATTAAACAGTCATCAAGCCAAATAAAGCAGGGGAGACTGATTCTGTAGCCATGTAGTTGGGGCATTCATCTAGAAGGTAAGGAACCATACATCAGTCACTGTAGCAATGTATATTTAATTATTGATACAGACTTGGCTAGATGTCACATGGAGGCATTTGTAAAAAACAGAGTAAAATAAGTTGGTGCTCAGGGATGTCATCCTGGACTCAAAAAGCTGCAGTTCAGTGTCCCAGACTCAATCGTGTACTTTGTTATAAGCCATGTGCATGCTCACAGTGGACATTATTGGCTTCTCTGGTAAGTGCATGGAATTTCTCTGCTCAAAAAGGCTTGACAGTCTTAGTTGGTTCCTGTGGGGGTCAAGAGTAGTTTTGAACTCTCAGGAAAAAAAAAAAAAAAGAAAAGAAAAAGACTTGAAATTGAAAAACTTTTCCTATCTAGCTTTACTATAAAGAGCAATGGATTTCATGTCACACATATATCTTAGAGAATCTTGCCTATAGGCAAAAGCTGTTTTTCCTTTAAATGTGCCATCGCCTCTTATCGTTCAGAGCCATCCGAAGCTAGTGTTATTTCAAGAAAGCATAGATCAGGTCCTGCTTCTATGAACTGTTTCAGGAATAAAAAAAGATGAGTAGGAGGCCCGAACAGGTCGGAGCAGCTTCCCTTGGTACCAGGGAGTTCCCTGGTGAACTACATGCGGCGCTCTCTCTACACCATCCACAGCAGCAGTCGTGCAAAGGCTGAGGGCATGGCTGGAGGCAAGAAGGCAGAAATGGCAGTGCAGCGTACCAAAGCAAATGCGAAGCAGTGCAAAAGCAGTGTACTGAAGGCAGTTTTCAAGCTGAAGATTAGAGGAGTGGAAGGAGCAACTCTCATCCTCCCTGACACAAGCATAGGGGATCTGACCTTAAATTGCTAAAATTTCGTAAAATTAATAACCATAAACATTTATTTTAAAAGCAAAACAGAGTTGGGCTGCAGAAGATTTGAAAGGAAACGAAATCACAAAAGATGCATTAAGATAGTATTATGAATCTGGTTTGCACCCCAGAAAAGTGAGGCAATACTGGCCTCACTCACCCTCTTTACTAGACCTAGGGTTAAGGGAGACTGTCAGTCTGGATTTCCAGCCTTGGCTTGGAATTTCCTTGCTTTTTATAAGTTTAAACCAGCTCTATGATATTATTTTAGCATACTTTCCATGGCTTAATTTTTAAAGTGGGGTAGTAGCTGTGCTAAGTCCCCTGGGGTTATTGTCCTTAGTAATCTTTACTTTACGGTTACATAAACAGCTGAGAATTATAGAAGCCAAGCGACTGTTCAATAAAAAGAAAGTGCCCTCTTAAATTTCACAGGCTCCAAGGCAGGAAACATGGACTTGATACTCTCCTGGCATTCATACAGAACTTTAGCCATCACTATGTTGTTTCTGTTTATGGCAGTTTGTAAGATGTCCCAGCACAGGCAACATACACACATAATTTTGAATACATATGTATTGCACAGTAGAGGAATGTACGGCAAGAGAAAGACAAAATTGCAGCTAGTTTACAGGACTTTTACCTTTCCAATGAAATATATTAAATGTGACAAGATATTTAGAAATTAGTATTTGTTCTCTTGCAACTACCCTTGCTGAGACTGGGATGTGTTCTTTTGCTGCATTCTTGAACACATAATTTATCTTTGGTCACCCACACCAAACCCTTTTGCCACATATACAGACCCACAGTTACCTTCCTCTTCTGTGCCACTCCCTTGTCCCTTGCCTTCCTTGTTTCCCACTTTCCAGCTCAGTTCCTACATATTCCCAATACAGATATACAGAAGGCACTAACATCCATACTACCAAAGGTAAGTAGGTGTGGAAAATGGCTGACCTGCCAGCATAGACAGGACCCAACCATTCTGGTACTTGAAGGTTATTTCATAAAGCACATCTGAGATATTCTTGGAGAAGGGAGGTGATAGATGCTACAAATACAATAAATCTCTAGCAAGAAAAGAGCTGTTTAAATAAAGGATATTAAAAAACTCCAGCAAAACAGGGCATGAACTGCATATGAATATATTTAGTCTTCAAATTAGGAATCTTAAACCATGAAGGAATGAAATTTTAAAAAGCTGCCTGATACAAATAGTCAGTGAGGCTGCCTAGCTGTTTAAAGAGGACTTAGATAAGATTTTGTGTTGTCATACAGCACGTTTGCCTGACATCACAAGGGACTGCAGTGAGTAGACTTAAGAAGTCTCCCTCAGGTCTGCATTCCCATAAGTTTACAAGAATATGTTTAAACCACCTTACCAGCAAAAATAGTGAGGGGATTTTTTGTTGTCCTTTTGTGTTTGCTCCCCTCTCCCCCCCGCTCCCTGAAGGATCTCTTGCAATTAAAATATGTATTTCTATATTTGAACCAAATTAATCAGCTGGCGTCTCCTATCATGCAGGCTGCGGTGTGGACCAAGCCCCACGCTTTCCCACTGCTGTTTGTACAGACATGAACAACTCTGACCCTTGCAGGAGCAAAACATGTCCATATATGCAAGTCTCATTTCTCAGTTAATACACCCTCTCACCCCCATTCCCATTCTCTTCATTGCTAAGAATAGTAATAAATAATTTCACAGTGATAAATTCCATGTGTGACAATTGTTAATGTCACCTAACAGAGTGCTAGGAAGTACTCAGATACTATGGTGACGGTGGCATAATAATGTGAACAGAATGGCACACAAGCTCAATTTACAGGGTTTTTTCTCCCTTAAGTCTGTAGATCTAAATTTGAGAGACTGAATATGAATTTTAAATTTTTTTTCTCATTGCAATCTAACAATTTTTTTTCCTATATGCATTTTTATTATAACCCGTTCATTTTCTCTTGGAAGAAATGTAGAATTTCTGAAATTACAGAAGAATCACTTATTTCTTAATGCTATTACTTGAAGTTTATACTGTCACTAACCTGAAAAAGGTTACAATTTAGGATGCCATAGGTCTAGCTGAATACCTTATCAGAAGATACTCATGTATTTGAACTGACTCACCCTGTCTGGTAACTGCTCCCTGAATCTTTATACAATGTAAGAGAAACACATGATTCCAAAATCAAATACCAATTAGCTCTGGATGCGAGGGAGATCATGAAGATGATGAGCAAAGGCAATCAGAAAAATGTTAATCTCCCATTAAGTGGCCTGAATTAAATTCTTTAAATCCTTCTAGGAAATAGGTATCTCTCTCTCTCCTTTCTCCCCATCTCCCATAGTCTAGGATTAGGTCATTTTCTTCTCTCAATTTCATTGCTGTGGATGGGATTTTGGTGCATTCTGGTATGAAAAATTGGTAAAAGTAACCAGTGAGTATTCTGAAGCTGTAGTGGAAAAAGCAGATAGGAAGGATAAAGCAGAAGAGGACATTCCCCTGGTTTGACTATGTATTTTGAGAACCTCCTGACTTTCTAGAAAATGTGACTTGGGGCAAAAAGACTTGCATCAGTAAACATATTAGTCTGAGCTATAGCCACAAAATGCTTGGAGAAGTTAGGATACAAATTAGTCCAGGAACACCTGACTTAGGATATGTGTATATTTACACGGTTAACCATGGGCTCATTTATGGGTTTGAGCTTGGTCAGCCCTATTATCCACACCAAAAAAATAATAGCTCAGAGCATAGATTAGAAGCCACACTTTGCTGCAATTCATAGCATGACTCTCTTCATAGATGAGATGAAAAATGATGAGAGAGCTAAGAGTGCTTTCTGCACGGTTTCCACCAGAGACCAGAGAAGTTTGTCAGCTGCACGCAGTACAGTTTTAGGAAAGAAGTTCATAGCTCTCAAAACAAGCACTGTGGGATGTGACTCCATTCCTAAACAGATCAGTGCATAATCTCTTGCTAAACAGAGCCATGGAAGAGACTGCAGCCTCTCTCTAAACAGAGACTTGTAAGTGATTGCCAGCTAGGAGATCTCCACTCATTCACGTACGCTGAATTGATCTTACACTGAATTGATCTATTGATGATGTCCCTCAGAACCGCTAGCTTATTGGGAGTTGATGTCAGTAGTGATATCAGGTCAATGACCCAGTAAACCCTGGTGAGCTTCATGTCAGAGGAGACCAGAGAGTTTAGCCCTTCCCACCACCTAGGCTCTGACTTCTCTGGGCAGGAAATTTGATGAAAGGGCCAGAACAAACTCTGGCTAGATGCCAGATGTGGCAAATCAGTGCACCTGGCTGTACAGGGCAAATCAAGTAATCTTGCTTGGGCGTTCAGAGTCAAATTTGATGACTGAGGTGAGTTACTTGTTATAGACATGGATTTAAATAAACAAATTTGAGTCTCACCTGCTACCTCCAGCAGTCAGAGGTGTGTAAAAAGCCATCTGCACGGGTATGCTGCAAGCTTCACACTTGATCCTGGATGTCTCCAGATCTGTACTCTTCTCACGCTGAATAATAAACACAAGCAATTGTCTGATTATCAGTACTCCTAGTGATATTCTACATTATCTAGAAAACTGTGTGGTTTTTTGTTTGTTTCATTGGGTTTGGTTTTGGTTTTGTTTGTTTTTTAACTGGGAAGTATTGTTTATTTGTATGCATTTATTCCAATGGATAACTTTTAGAGTTAACAGTTTTTTATTGAGTGATGGTCTGTTCACATAAAGAAGGTGACAAAGTTGGTATATAACTCAAGCAGTGCAAGCTGTGGCACTTGTCTCTACTAGAAAGCTTTTCGTACTACTCAGTTAATATATGATTTAAAGGACCGTATCTATCTATAGATACACATATAAATATAAACACATTACCCTCATGCATCAGATCATAGGAAGCCTCTCCTCATGCCCTGGAGATGAAATTCAATAGGAAATTAAAAATAACCTAATTTGTCCAAGACAGGTGTAGCGTTCAGGTTCTAAGACTGCACTTTGAATTGTTTATGGTGTATAACCCACCTTAAATTGCATAAGATGGGTTTCTTTGTAATTATTGTTTGTGCAAAGATCCAAATCAGCGTAAGGAAAAGGAAAGTTCAGATTAAGTGACATAATGCCAAAGACCTGTGTGTTATAGGCCTTGCAATTTCAAGTAGGTTTCCCATGGTCTCTGAGATCTCCATGAAGGCTCATCGTTGCTCTGATGCTTGGAAAACAGTAACTTTTAGCTACCAAATTATTCCTCCTTTCCTGCTCACAAAAGTAACTAACCAGTTTTTCAAGAAAAGTTAAGCAGAAATCTGCTTGTAGGGGATCACACACAGAATACTAATTGATTTAAACAAAGCTGGAATGGGTCTGTTACAGCCCACTTCATTGGGATATGACATATATCTGAGTCTTTTTTATGCTCTTGTGTTGGGTTTTTTTTTCTCTCTTCTGCTCTAGCCATCAATTTAATGAGTGTTGACCCCGTCAATACCAATTTCCTCTTCTCAGGCCACCACGTTCAGAGTTTGGTGGGCATTCAATAGAGATTTACTGTTGACTGGGTAATTTGAGTTCATGTGTGTGGTGAAAAATTAGTGAGGAGAATTACCCAGAAAAGTGGATGCCATGACAATGCATGTCACCATGGTGTGACCAGCTCTGCTGACATAGGTTTCAAAAGCTCTCCCCCTGTGAAAATGGGGCCTGTTTGCAAATTAATTAGTTTCTGGCAACAGCTTGATTGTTGACCCAAAGTTTGTAGAGTGGAAAAACAATCAGATTAGTGTGTTCAATATAAAGGCCCAGTGCAGCACTCAAGTGCAGTTTGCCAAACTGTTGAAGCCATGAATAGAGTGAAACAAATTCTTTTTTGAGAAGCCAAGGCAAAGGTTAAGTGTGATGTGACTAGAGCACGCTGGCCGCAGGGCAGTGGGGAGAGAATTAGAGGTTTCAGCCACAAAAAAACAGAGAGTGCTGAGTGAGTTGCTTTGAATTTAATGAAATTCACAGCTTCAGACGCAAAAGTGTTTGGCAATGTTTTAGTCTGTGGTAAAGGGAGAAATAAGATGGCTTTGTTTTAAGAAGTTTTCTTTGTACAGCCATGTGGGACACAAGGGACTGAACCTCTAAAGCGTATTAGAGACACTTCCTGAGCCTCCATGCTGTTTCTAAGCACCTGCAGACTTAGGTTTGTACAAGTTCCTCCCCACCACACACTAACTCACTCTATCTCTAATGATTGAATCCAAGCTTCCCATTCATCACCTCCAACTTTTGGGCAGATTTCTTCTTTCAAATGGTGCTTGTGCTGAGATCTGTTAGAAATCACCCTTACAAATAGATAGACTAGCTATAACACAATATTCATGTACTGAGACAAAAGTTAGATACTAAAGAATACCACAGGTTAGATCTTCAGCTGATAATAAACAAGCATATCCCCAATGCAACCAAGGAAGATATACTGATTCCTACTCACTGCAGCACTCAGCTCATTTCATTAGTATGATTTATTTATTCAATGGCTTTTTTGTTAATATATCTTCAACATCCATTTATACTATTCACTGTTATTTATGCCCTTGTCATATCTCCTTTACATCAAACAAGTTCTATGTTGTTTTTTTTTTAATTATTATTTTCCCACTATGACAAATAGAGAGAAGGAAAATCCCAACAAATGCTGAGGAAACCACATTCATAAGCATTTGATAAAGTCTTCTCTTGAGCTAATGTCCTGGCCCTGTTGGACTGGATCAGAATACCTAACTGCCAGGGGAGTGGGAGGGCAAAGCAGCTGAGCTTAAAATATGAAGGGTTCCACCACCACCTAGCCAACTGCCCATCAAGTAGCTGAGCTGTCCAGTACACTCAGCAGAGTTAATAATGTGAGGGAACAGCCCCTTAGTCTGTTCCTACCATATCTCCCTATTCCATAAAGCTACAACTGTTAGTTTTCAACGTATGCAAACTCTGTGACTTGGTCTTGGTAATGGGGCTGAACCTAACCCCCTTTACACTAACATTCCTGAACCGTGAATTGCTTGTCCCAAAAGGCATCCAGTGTTGCTTGCAATTAACACAACTGATTGCTCAAAGCCGGCACCTGATGTGGCATGTAGCCAGCTGGAAACATAATTGGCTCCTTAGATGGAGAAACATCCACTTCAGAGTGGAGTTTGTGATGATGAAATCATTAGTTCAAAGTAAGCCAGGTATGTGAATACCTGGTCTGTACATTAAAATCTCAGCTAGACAGAGCTGAATTAATTTGCAGACTCAAAAGCCTCCCTTTCTCTGTCTCCAAAACTTCCCCTTCTCTTTGTTCATGAAATCGTGTAAATTCCAGTCTGAATGCTTGTAAGGCTAAGTAATTGCTTTTGTTCTTTGGGTTATTTAATTACAAATCTCAGTAGATGACAGGTCCTCTGCACTAAAGGAAGACATCACATTTGCACAGTTACAGAACCCCAACACAAATGTGTGTGGCAAATCAGTGACTGCAGATTTATTCATGCCCTCTGGGACCCACACTGCCTTTTCAGCTTAGCATGCAATATGATTTAAATTACAGCTTGTGCAGAGCTGTGCCTTGGGATTACACTCCATGTTTCCAACTGTTTATAGTTCAGTGAGCTTTAACCTCTGTGATTCTGAAAATTAAATAATGTCACGGCTGATATCAAACTGATGGCTGGTACTAGATTGCTAAATACTGTCTTGTATTAAAAGCCTATTTTTACAACAAAGTGAAAACATCGCTGTATTTGAAACACAGATAATACATTCAGGTATTTCAAGAGCGCAATTGGAAAGTCACACTAGCAGAGAACTAAGAAGCCAAAATTAAGATCCATTCTTGAGGATAAATTCTGACTTCTGTATTTAGGGGAGTTGTGGCTGTTAACTTTACTACAGCAAGACTGAGCCTAATGCAATACACTGACACAGAGTGTGTAAGATCAAGAAATGAGATAGAGCATCTGTTGTAGTTTAATTCAGATTTGGTAATTCCTTCAAGATTTAATAGCTTTGTTATTTTTGAAATATTATGATATATCAAATGTTATATCTTGGAGACCCTTTTGTTCTGTAAATGTAGGACATTTTAGTATTTCTGTGTCCTTTCAACAGAGGAGGAGAGAAAACACCTAGTTACAGAACTGTATATTTAATATGACGTGATTTTCTAGCAAGTCAGTTTTCTTTTTTTTCAGGGTTTGAATTGATACAAAACTTTTTTTGTGATTTTTCTTCATTTACTTCAGCAAACCCAGTGTTTCCACAGTAGATCCTGTTCCAGTCCCTCTTGAGCCACTTCACTTGGTTCTTCCCCAGGTTCCACAAGGCAATGCCTGCAAAACAAAAGGGTGAACAGATGGCACCACCAGCATCGTTTAGGCTTATTCATGACCGTAAGGGAGAACAGGAAGAGGACAAATGGGAGACAAACGGATACTTTTTTTTTCACTTGCAAAGGCAGCACATTTGACTAAATGTCAAATAAAATAAAATAATAATTAAAAAAACCCAAATACCTTATTCACAGAATCACACTTCTCTGATATGATGGACAGAAAAAAAAAAAAAAAAGCTTAAAAGATGAAACAGTTCCTCATTTGATGCCTTTTACTTATATTACTTATCTTGGGATTCAATGCCTATCTCTTAGGTTTCAAAATGGTATCTAAAGTATCCTATCCCTTGCTATTCCATTGTTTTCTATGGATTTATATAAAACCATCCCTGTTGAATTGCTGTCTCTTGGATTTGATTTTCTAAACATGTAGATACGATGCTTTTACATAGTATACAGTAAAAAAAAATGGTAACATTTATGATAACAGTTAACATGTTAAAAACCTTAATCTCAAAAGCAGCAGTGTTTGAAAGTTTCCCTTTTCAAAGGACTGTTGAGGGTAACCCACCAAACTCCCAGCAGACATGCCTCTTTCAGCTGTTTCAGACCCATTTCACCAGTAGCTACAGGCTGAATGTTTCACATATTACAAAGGCAAGATGTATTATCAGGCAAAATTACCTCTTCCAAAGGAAGGGTTAAACTGTAAATCTTTAAGCCCACCGTTTCCTGTAAAACATCCAGCAGATTTTGATGGCTCTGAGCACTTAGGACTGCCACAAGCTTGCTAAGTAAATGAAGACAAAATAGTTCCCTTTCCAATTTACCTTTTAAAGTGATAGTTTGGCCTGTGGTTTTGTTAGATTCCTGGATTATGCAAAGGAGTTCACCTATGTTTGTGTGGATATATATATAAATTTCATTAACTTTCTGTAAGTTTGTAAAGATTTCTGTTCTGGTAAGTGCAGCAAGATTTATAGGAAGATTTTATAGATTAGTTGGTGTAAGAAGAAACCAGATAACATTTCAGGGACAGAGCTTTTTTAACAGATGATCATCAGAAAAATGAAAAAAAAAATTAGATTACATATTTTTCATATTAACTCCACAGCGTTTATGAAATCAGCTCTTATCTCCATCAGAAGAGGGGTGGCCAGCAGGGACAGGGAGGGGATTGTCCCTCTCTACTCATGAGGCCCCACCTGGAGTACTGTGTACAGATCTGGGGCCCCCAATACAAGAAAGATGTAGAAGTGTTGGAGAGAGTTCAGAGGAGACACAAGGATGATTAGAGGGCTGGAGCACCTGCCCTACAAAGAGAGGCTGAGGGAGCTGGGCTTGTTCAGCCTGGAGAAGAGAAGGCTGTGGGGGGACCTAATTGCAGCCTTCCAGTACCTGAAGGGAGCATACAAACAGAATCAACCTTTCAAAAGGGCAGACAATGGCAGGACAAGGGGGAATGGTTTAAAGCTAAAGGAGGGAAGGTTTAGATTGGATATTAGGGGGAAGTTTTTTACAGAGGGAGTGGTTAGGTGCTGGAACAGGCTGCCCAGAGAGGTGGTGGATGCCCCATCCCTGGAAGTGTTCCAGGCCAGGTTGGATGGGGCCCTGGGCAACCTTGTGTAGATCCAGGCCTGAGGTTGGTGGCCCTGCCTGTGGCAGGGGGGTTGGAGCTCTATGATCCTTGGGGTCCCTTCCAACCCATGCCATTCTATGATTCTATGATTCTATGAAATATTTCAAACTGTTCAGGGATCATATGTTGTCTGTAAGTATGTCCATGTAGCTGAGGATTGGTGTTTATTAATAATTCTACTGCAATTTGAGCAAAGTTCAATACCCTTATAAATAGTAAAAAGTGTCCCACTGATGTCAGTGAGATTAATCATATTTCCTGATCTCTATGATAGCATTTGACACCCTGTAAAATCTGACAGTCACAGGGCACAGATCTCCACTTAACCACCCCTTGGGTCTCTGTTTTCTATTCTGTTTCTCTAAAGGAGCTTCCACTAAAGGCAGAAAAACCTCCATGAGAGGGAAAGGTGCAAAACCTGCCTATGAGATATTTTACATGGACTAGTGCGTCATCAGCTTTGTTCACAGGACTGTGTAAATGGGTTGTCATTATTAATACTCAGTTCTGCTCCATTTTGACTTTTTTTGGGGTGTTTGGCAATTTTGGTTTTTTCCTAGAACTGTTGGTAGAAAGTATCTTTAAAAATATTCCACGTTTTTCCATTTATTACAGGACCTTTTTTTTTACTGCATTTTTGTCTTTTATTGCTTTTTAAATACTTTTTCTAAAGTTTTTGCTTATTCCTCTTCCTGCTCTTTACATATCACAATCATGTGTGCTGCAAATTCCTCTCACTGCATTTAAAAAAATTCTGACATTTTAGCCTGATACAATGTTACTCCAAAAAGGTTTTCATTCTTTAAAGTCACAGCAATTACACCAAATATTTCTGAAATGCTGCCAGTGTTTTGGTTTTGGTTATTTGAGGGGTTTTTTTAAATGGAGTGTTTCCTTGTTCAGAGTAAAAGCACATGCCAATTAAACATTTTGAGGAGAACAACTTTCTGACAGAGTGGTACCAGAGGTAACGTTGCCAGGCTTTTCTGTCTCAAGCAACTCCATGTTTGTCATCACACCTGTTCTATCACATGCTCTCTCTTTTTTTTTTTTTTTTAATAAGCAGAACTAAGTTTCAAATCATCAATAAACTAGTACATTATTTCTGTTGAGTTCAAATCCTGTTAATACCTTACGTTGACTGAAGATAAATTAAGTTGGAATCATAAATTATGCTCACGTGACTACTGAAAGAGCTTTTCATAACTGATGTTATCATACTGAATACCTCTGGTTGTGCTGAGGGGTTTCGCTTCCGCTTACAGATGCCTTACCGCATTTTATGTTGCTGGGCTACACTGACAGATCAGTTAAAACCAGTCATTCACACAGCCCTTTTTTCAGTCTTTGCTGCCATCCCTCATTAATCTTACTTTAATGGATTTTTGTGTCAAGTTACTTTACACTAGCTGTAAAAGTTAATTATAACAACAAAACCTTTTTCATAGTTTGACAAAATGACCTCAGTTTTGTGACCAAATAGAAAGGATTTAACAAAGAAATTGAATTACAGGAGATTGGATGGGTTAGGAAATTGTTACAGGAGATTTGTCTGCTGGATACCTCCTTGGGAACCGGTTCGGGCTGATGATCCTTTCCCAATGAATGATCATTCCTCACTGAGAATTGAGATGATGGCAGAGTCCTGCCGAGTTTTTTGACATGATACCTGGGAGGAGATTGTTTTTACAGCTACACAACCCCTTCCACACACTTCAGATTGAACCTGGCACTACAAAATTGGGAAGTTTTCTTCCTGTTTTGAAAATAGGTTTTTGGGGGTTTTTTTATGCAAAGGCAATATTTCTTCACAATGTAGGCAGAAGAAACAAAAAAAGTAATATGCACGTGGTCAAAGGGTCCTGCTGGAGGTGGGGTTGTGCACAAATTTCTGTCTGAGAAGTCTTAAAAAGTTTAGATCTTGAGAAGGCAGAATTATTTGCTAAGGCAGTGTTGTTCTGTTTGGGGTTTCATGGTTTTTACCAATCATACTGCTGATGACTGTCCCATTAAATCTGTTTGCCTTTTAAGCCCCAGAAATTTCTCACTCTGAGCATGGGACTTGTCTCCTGTAACACGTCGGGAGTTTGGATGATGGTGCTCCCACAGCATGCTCTTGTTGCTTTCAGCCCTGTAATTTCCAAATTGAAAAAGGGAAGAATATTCCACCAAGACATAATCCCACATCTCTCAGTATTCTGGACAGTCTGAGAAAATTACATTAGAGAAGAGGAACAGGTTTGGTCTCTGAGTTTTGGGTCATCTACCATAAACCACTTGGGCATCTCCAGGGACTTGTGCTCCACCTGTGAATCTTAGGCGCTTACAAAAGGCAGGCCCATAGCTTGATTGCCGAAAATGTGTAGCACCCCAGATCAGAAACAATTTTTGTCTTCAGTACCTCTATGCTCTCCTTCCGCCCCTAATACATCACTTTTTAACATAAAGACTGTGATATTTAGCTCTTGTCGCTCATCCAGAGCTCTAAAGATGCAGGTTAAACAGTTAAGGCACAGGCTTTCCAGTCTTTTTGTTTCCAAGCATCAATGTCAAAAACCTAAGACTAATGACCAAGAGAGGAAGAAACAAACTCTTAGCTGGAACTCTCTTTAGCTTTTTTTCTGTGGGGAGGCAAAGAAATACAGAAAATTAAGATTAAAGTATTCCTAACTGGAGACAAAATGCTGCAAGCCTTCCTTTCTGTTCTGTGTAGGACACTGTTTTTTCTCAGTTGCCCAATTATTCTCTCTGAGGGACAAGTAAATCAGTCTAAAATTAACAGTGTTGATAGGTACACAACACCTTAAAGCATAGTCAGCGATGGAAAAGAGGTGTTAATTTTGGTTGTTCTTCTGCAAAAAGATAATAATCACCTCTTCTAAATTAAACAGGGTGGGTAGGTCATAAGCATTGTTTTGTGAGAAATCTAATTTACGTTTAGAATTAAGCTATAATTTTACTGAACTTCTGTATTCACTTTTCTTCACCATATAATTAGTCATTACAGACAATCAAAACTATTGTTGTCTCTTTAGAACAAAGTCTTCAGAAACCGATAATTGCATCACAGATCACTATTTTCTTCTCCTTCCTGCATGAGCTAAAACGTTACTCCCAAGAAACAGTAATCTCGAGCAATGCCTCCGAGGCAGAGGAGGCGTCAGTGGCGCTGCCTGGAGATTGAAGCCTTGGCTGGTACTCAGAGTGTCATTTACTCTACTGTAGAGCTGTTAAATACCGCAAATTAAGGTTGTGCCGCCTCAGGTGATATGGTCCTGTGGCAGCGGGAGGGGGCTGGGCGGGGTGAGGTGCCGCTTCCAGCCCCCTTCCCAGCTCTTCTGGAGCTGCACACAAAGCTCGGTTCCCCGACTGACCTTCTAGGGTTCTCTTACAGTTATCACAGAATCGCAGTCACAAGCTGGTAAGGTTTGGAAGGGACCTCTGGAGATCATCTAGTCCAACCTCCCGGCTGAAGCAGGAGCACCTAGAGCAGGTCGCACAGGATGGCGTCCGGGATGGCTTAGAATCTCTCCAGAGAAGAAGACTCCACAACCTCTCTGGGCAGTCTGTCCCAGAGCTCCCATCACCCTTAGAGTCATGTCACCCAAATTACTTTTCCTAGTCTTTGAAAAATAATATTAAAAAAGAGAAGACTTCTGAGGAGAAACTGTAATAGATACTGTGATATTTTAAGATTATCATTGTTCAGCATCAGTATGTCTTGATCCGAAGACAGACCACTTGATAAATATAATTCATCTTTAAAACTCTTTTTGATGAGAATTTCTATTGCAACACAATTGAGTGAGCATAGAGCTTCTTACCACAATGATAGCTGCTAACATCGCAATCATACATGGCCTGCATGCCACACATTCACCTCCACCTACCCACGACTTTGAAAACATCATCTTTAAATCAGACCTCTATTCTGTGGTCTGTCCCTGACACTACCTTCCAAGTCAGCATTTGACAGTAAGTTAATACCACAGACCCTTATATTAGGTCCCTCATAGGCACAAGGGCCTTGTGCAAAGAACAGTCCCACCCTGAGGATGTGGTCTAATGCTATCTGTATTGTTGAGGAGCTTCTCTGTAAGTGGTGAATCCATGAGAGCTCTGCTGTGTTTGCCTGAGTCATCAGCAACAAGAAGAATGTGAAAGGTTAAGAATTAAACTTAAGGGTCTTTGGCGGAACACCACTAAAAGCTTTGGTGTTTTGTAAACTATATTTGAGTGTGTAAAACCACAAAACAACTGAGTTCTCTCATCACCATATATCAAAAGATTTGTCCTCTGGCGACCTTGCCAAGCATGCCCCTGGCAGACGGCTCTGCTGTGCACAGTTGTGACTGGTGCTGCAGGTCCTCTTCTCTGTGGGTAGTAGAGCTTGCTGTGATTCCAAGTTCAGATTTTCTGAGGACAGTGCTTCTTGCTTCTCTGTGCTGGTCTCAGTGGACAGGCACTGTATGTATTTATGAAGTCCTGAGTAGCTGTCTATTTCTGTTGTTGTTAAATTTTTAATTTCATCTTCCCTAGCTTTGTTCCTCTCCTCAGGGCCCGAGTCACCCTCCAGTACTTTTCATTAAATTATTGCAATTGAAGTTTTACTGAGCATAAAATTTCCCTAGTTTCCTAGAATTTTCTTGCTGTGAACTGATAAATTAGTCATTTTGACCGTAAATATACAATAATAAGGGCATCCAGTTCAAACTCTTTACAAAACATTTCCTGAGAGAACTGCCCTTTGGCTCCTGTCAAGCAATGAAGAGACGACCCCACCTTCTGTTCCCTCAGCTTACTCAGTCTTGACAGCTAAAGGTAATTTCTGTGCCTTCAAGTTTATAGATCTTCATTAAAATGCTAATACAATTCAGTTAGGAAACCAATTTCTGACTTTTATTTTTTTCCTTGCTGTTGGGGGGTGTGTGTGTGTGTGATGTGTGTGGTTGTTGCTGCGAAAGAGCAACATTTGTAAAAGAACAAATGCAGATCGATTTTCCTTAGCTTTTTCTCAACCTGAGGTGCTGAGACAAGCAAAATATGTTTCCATTACTTAACTAAGCAAACAATGGCATATAAATCATAGAGGCAGCTGGACCAAGGTGTCGTTTTCATAAAGAGCCAGATTTCTCATGAAGGACAGTTTAATGGGCTGCTGCCAGTGAAATGTCTACAGAGCTGGTAATTGCAGGAGGGCACACAAAAAGTGGTGCTACAAAGGTGTCATGTGGGAGCTGAGAAATAGCCCCACAGCCGAACTGGAAAAAGAAGGCTGAAAAAGGTGTGTGCTTTAATAACTTGCTTCTTGAGGCTGATTGTTTTAAATATAAATCTAAGTTTTTATTTTTAGCTTGTTCACGTTGGCTGCAAGATCAGAGAAGCGTTTTTAGCTGCAGTTTTATTTTGATCATGTTTACGCTGTGGCTTTGTTTCTTCTTTGATCATGCTTAAACATGTTTCATACATATTTATTTGATGTATGCTGTTTTTTAAAGCACTCTTCCACATTGTCTCCTTGTGTTTATTCAAGGCAATGATTCATTGCAAAATATTTGCTGTCAAATTATTTCTTAAATTAATTTTACCAAGACATGCTTTCAGGACTTTTAGCCAATGGCAGACTGCTTTTAAATGGGAGCATTTCTGAGCACTCCATGGATTGGAGACAGAACACTTGGTAATTCATACATAGGAATTTGAAGTCATCCTATCCTTCCACAATAGCTGCTGTGCACTGACTTTTACAGCAGTCACCAGTGGGTTTGGATCAAAGTCCCACTTTCCATTCAGTAAAAATTGCTTGAAGTTCATTCCAGCATTTCTTTTGTGGCTGTGTTGAATGTCTGAAATAGGTCAACCCTGACTGAATTGTTTTAAACCTCCCTTGGGGACCTCTTGATACCAAACCTGTTTAATTTTGCAGGGTAAGGCAGGGCAGTCTCAATATTGAACATACACATTCATGGATTACATTCTTTCTTCTGCTGCGTGAGTGAGCAATTAGGAGAGCCAAGGAATCCCTCATCTGTGGACAACACCTCCCTTCCTTGAAGAAGAGCAATACAAAAATGCTATGTAGTCCATGGAGATTGTCATATTGCGTGACTGTTGGCCATCTGGCTGATTGTTTCATCATGACCATAAACAATTAGTTGTAAGCATGGTCTGAAGCCCTGGAGTTAAATGCAAGTGTGCATCAAGCCTCAGGCAAGTCTAACAGCTCCTCCAGTAATGAAACAATAAAGAACAAACTACAGATCAGTAGTTTACACCACCCACTTCCTAGCTTTATAATCTACAAAATCATCAACTACATTTATCTTTGTCTCTCCACACATATAATGATCATTATAATAATTCAGAACACAAATGAATCCATTTCTATATGCAACAGAACACAGGTATCCTGTTCTTCCTATATTGGCTTCATAGCCTATATGGAAGAGGGAAAAGAAACAGATACCACCAGGTAACAAGAGCAAGAGCTCAATAACATGAAGAACAACTCTGCTATTGACTAAAACATATCGACTTAACCAGATGGCAGAACAGCCTGAGGTTTGCTCAGTAAGAAACATCAGTGTTATTCAACAAAAACTGTTTCATGATGGATATGTTCTAATATGAGACTGTGTGATCATTTTATTGTAAGGAATATAGTAAGGATTATTAATAACTAATTGAAAATTCTTGATTTGTCACAGTAAGAAATGTGAACATATTCACGTGCCTTTTGACTACGCTGTTAGTTATATCTGCCTTCTTCACACCACTCTCCCCTGCTCCCACTCTGACAGAATTATTTGAAATACATATTTTCAATTCCTTGAACTATTTTTCTAGCATTATTGTATCATTCCTGCTTTAATACTAGACTCTTACTGTTTCTAGGTTCACTCACAAAATTATGAGAGGGAAAGAAAAGAATAATAATATGCTAACCGAGGGCAAGTTTATATAACCCATACTATACCAGCAATATTATTGACTCAAGTGGGACTCCCCACCGTATCTTCATAGGCCAATGTAAAGCTAGATTTTTGATGCCTGATAATACAGTGATTTATTTTAGAATTTGATATCTTGTGATTTACAAAGCCCAGTGTGCTAGAAACAAATCATTCAACCATTTGGGAATGTGTTTAGGTTTTGGTTGAATGATCTTTTTTATTCTTTTCATTAAGAACTTAAGATTGTAAAAACAGTGTATTCAGTCAAGAAGTTCTCTATATCCGGTAGCCCTGAACAATGTCTACTAATGGGTATCTTCTTTCTCTGATGTATCCTTCCACAGGCTGCAATGCAGAAATTTTCAAGCTGTAGCCTTGTATTTCTTGTGATACAGGTTACATTCAAAGCCCTGGTAGATCATATATAAAATAATAAATATTTACCATGGTACAATATAGTCTGAATTTTATTTATCTTGGGCCTTATGTCAGTGCAACTTGAAAGCTGTTAAATGCATGCTAGAAAGAAAGTGAATCTAGTACCTTAAGTTACTGGGGTTTGAGTAGGAGAGCTTAAACTGCTTAAACAGATTTTTTATGTTTTGAGACATCTAAAAATATGCATTTTAATAGAGTATAGGTAATAGACACAGTTCCAGAGACATCTGTTCTGTGGCCTATGTTGTTTAACGTGTTCATAATCTGTAAAAGATGTTGAGCAGGAGGATGGGAAAAATTTTCACACGATACCAAGTTATTCAGCATGATGAGACAAAGGAAGACTGTGAAGAATTACAAAAGGATCTTATGCAACTGGGCAGCTAAGCAATCAAATGACAAATTAAATTATTGTTGATGTAGTGATAAACCATGGGGAAAACAATGAGGCAAGCATGCCTAACTTCCCATATAAAACAGTGGCCTGTGGACTGAACATTACCAGTGATGAGTGAAGTTGTGGGGACATGGCACATAAAGGTCCATAAAAAATTGAGGTTACTGCTTAGGAACTGTCAAATCAATATTAAATGTTAGGAATTAACAGAAAAAGAATGGAAAATTCAACAATGAGCATTGCTATAGCCCATGTATAAGGGCACGATGCATCCACATTGGGAATACTGTGGGTATTTCCAATACAGGAATTAAGTTAGTGAGATCCACGTTCAAGGCCAGGTTGGATGGGACTTTGGGCACCCTGGGTAAGTGGAGGTTGTCTCTGCCCATGGCAGGGGATTGGAGATAGATGGGCTTTGAAGTCCCTTCCAAACCATACTAGGATTCTATGATTCTAAGAGTCTAGACAGATGAAAAAGCTAAGCACACAGAAAGCAGCCAAGCTCAGGGAATCGGCTACACTGAACATAGTTTAAAGAAGAGAGATTATTTTGGCAGGGTATTGTTCGAATTTACCATAACCTTTCTCTGTCCCAGATAATTACTTCTGGACAATAATGGAGTCTGTATATTGATCTAAGTAAACCTCAGACTAAGCTAGTATACTCATTCTCATGCACTGAGTGTACATCTATCTATCTATCTATGGATACAGAGTACATATGAATACATACACACACATTACACAGGATATGCTCATGTAATAGACACATCTAAACACATGCATGCATATGTATAAATATATCAAAATACATTGCTTACAAACACTGCCATCCTTAATAAGGACACAAGTTTCACAGGACAGCTAGTGCAAACTGGCAAAACAAAGTACAGTTCATTATTTCCATGACTGTATACCAATAGACGTAAACTGAAAAGATGTTAACAAATGACACTAAAAATAGCTTACAATTTCACACAGGAACGGGACTCTTTGAGTAGTTAAATATAGTTTGCAGTTAATTATCCCAGCAGGATGTAAAATGGTTGTAAAAAAGATTGGTAAATCTGTCGACTATGCCTTCTTTTTCCAAATATAGTGAAAGATACCAGCTGAAGTATCTGTGTAAAACACAGTGACGACCCATACTCACCACTGGTATGAATTTGCTCTTATAATTTCTATAAAATTCTCTTTCCACCATTTTATACATAATCAATAAGTAATCTGCATTTTATATATTTTAGTTTGTTGATTTATCTTCTTTTTCACCAAAGAAAGTTGTCACTCTAATTGCCAAGAAACAAAGGGTTTCTACAAAAAAAGAATTTATTTTTAAAAAATTCCAACATGGAATTTCACCAACTTGGATAGAAATTCACAAATGCACTTCTGAAAATGAAACAATAATGTTGGGATTTAGCATATCACAGTGTTCAAGTAGATAGCATGAATCAAAACCGTATTTTTTAACACAATTTTTTTTTACAATAACACATTGCTACTTTTCTAGAGGTTAAATACTTTCTATATTCTTCATTATTGCTAAAGTGAGGAATATTACATTTGCCTCAATAATTCTCTCTTTTTTTGTGTGACACATGCAAAAAGGTCATTGACCCAAAGACAAAACATCCAAAGACACAAGAAAAATGTCAATACATAGAATGAAGACGACATGCTGTGATGTTATGCAACCATTTGATTTTACGAATGCTTAATTGGTTCAGTAATAAAGCTAAGTTCTCTTCATTACACTTCTGTAGCAAACACCTCTGTGTGCTAAAGAGGAATGTTAAATACCTGCCACATGTTAATGTGTGATGATGTACCTATCATAGATATATTTGCCATTTGATGTAAAGATTGATTGTTGGAAAGCAAAATCACAATTCATTTATACAAGGAAGGCAGGTGATTCAATTCCTGGAGTAGTAACACGTACAATGACATTGTCTCCTCAGATCCTAGATTTGTTAGTGCTCACCTGATACCAGAGAGTGACAATCCAGAAGATGACAAAATCTATTTCTTCTTCCGTGAAAATGCAATTGATGGAGAGCACACTGGAAAAGCCACTCATGCCAGAATAGGGCAGATCTGCAAGGTAAAACGATAACTTTTGTGTGAGACTGAATACGCCTGTAGGAAGCACACGCTTGCAGGACGCTTTTTAAAAACCACATTTTCTTGCCTGTAAACTATTTGGTGTTAACATTGACATTGTACTAAAGCAGAGGTCATCCTCAGTGAAAAATAGTTGGGGGATAAGACATCCAGAGATATACTATTCAGTTCTCTTTGGGGAAACTTCAGAAACTCTGATGATTTGCTTAAAAAGCCATAGGCACCATTGGAGGCTTAAAATGTGTCTGGAAAAGAGAGAATCTTTTATGGGAAATGTGATACTTCTAGGTAGGCCAGAAACATTTGAATTATTTACTTTTTAAAGGAATGTTAATACCTTTCTAGTCCCACATCAATGACAATCTTTGAAACGGAGGCAAAAGAAGGTTTAACGAAAAATTATTTTAAGCTTATCTGTTGAAATGGGCAGCAATTCAGAAGACCCTTAATGATGGCAGATTGAATCACTGATAAACGTCCAGCTATCATTCTGACAGGCTTTTAAAAAGATTTCTACATATGAAATTATATTAATAAATGTTGTAGCTTTGCCAACTATGATGTTTACTATAAAATTTCATGTTAATCCATATGCACAATTTCAGTTTATCTCCGTAAATCCAGAGGTAGTTGCTTGAAAACCAGTTACCCCACAAGCACAGAGTCCACAGTGCACTACTTCATAAGTTTTCAAGCTCCGCAACTGATCACACTGTTCTGGCATTTTTATCTGCTTTGTTTGCTTGTAACTTACGTTTCTACTTCGTTGCTAGCCAGTTAAGAGTTAACCCCTGAAGCTTTACCAGGACGTGGCAGCCTGGGAGCTCTGGAGCAAAATATTCGGCCTGTCTTTCTCTGGGGTTATATAGTTATTGCAATATTTAAAGAGGTTTTGGGGAAGGTTTTGTGTTTGTTTGGTTGGGGTTTTTTTAATAATGCTCTACTGTGGAATATGTTGTGATACACTGTAAAATAAAAGCAATTCACAATTAGTGTCCTTGAAAACATAATAATGTTTTTGTTATTAGAATGACTTTGGTGGACACAGGAGTCTTGTTAACAAATGGACAACTTTCCTCAAGGCACGTGTGATTTGTTCTGTGCCAGGACCCAATGGCATTGACACACACTTTGATGAACTTCGTAAGTGGCAGAAATAGCTTTTAATACCAAAATGTTTTCAGGTATTAACAATATGAATTTAACGTAGTTTTCTTTTGTGTCTCATGTTATTGTTACAGAGGATGTGTTCCTAATGAACTCAAAAGACCCTAAAAATCCAATAGTCTATGGAGTGTTTACAACTTCCAGGTACAAAATGTATCATTTTACTTGTGTGGAAACTTGGGTGGCTGCTTGTTTTAAAGAGGTCTCTTTGTTTTAAAAGTTTTTCAGAAACACAAAATATTCTTAACCTTTGAACTGAGAAGTTGGTGGCAGTAAGAAGGAATGAATTAAGTTTCTTGTGAGCAATGTACACCATCCCTCTGAAGCAAGTAATCACAAAGACTATTGGTTTCTCAGGCTGTTCTTGTCGAATTGGGTTTTAATAGTGGGGATCAGAATTTGTAGCCCTGTCCACACAGACCTGGAAAAATAACACAAGCATAAATATGCTGGTTTGGGGACAGGGTGAAATGGAAAACCCGTGGTGTGAGAAATTGGCTACTCAAGGAGGTAGTAGTAAAAAATATTGCTGAAATCTGGAAAGTTTAACCATCTTTCAAAAGTTCTGTTATTGTGCCATACATAACTGTGACTTGAATGTTTTGGTTTCATTGTGCTTTCACCAAGACGAAAATTATACTTGTAGCTTCGGCCGGTGGAAGGTTTGCAGTACTGGTTGCCACATTTATCTGTGAAGGACAAAGGTTTTAGTTTTAAAACAGAAAAAAATGTTTCTAGTAATAACCAGGCTTAAAAGAGGGAGATTTGCAAGTGCTTACGGTCTTTGGTAAGAAATTTCAAGGTAAGAAACAACACTGAAGTTCACGTTTGTACTGCCCAAATGAGAGAAGAGACTGCTAAAAATATATATATATATATAAAAATATATATATATATAAAAGCAGAGTGTAGGAAAGAATTGAATAGTGCTCTAGGGAGAGCCCCAATGAAGTTGGGTCTTTGGCCTTCTGGGGACAATGTGTTTTAAATAGTGGAATAGCAGCCATCTGCTTTGGAAAATTCCTGAGAGATCATATCAGTTATGCTGAACTTTCACAGGAGGTGAGTTAGGATTGCTCTGAGAGCATGTCAGAGTTTTGATAATCAGCACATGTAATAAATTAGAAAGCAAGAAGCTGCTATTTCCATAGCTCTCCCACTTGATTAAACTGACTGATAATTTAAAGAACCTGATTTGATTTCTTCTCTCCACATTTTTAGCAATATCTTCAAGGGGTCAGCAGTGTGTATGTACAGCATGACTGATGTGAGGAGGGTATTTCTTGGTCCCTATGCCCACCGAGATGGCCCAAACTACCAATGGGTTCCCTACCAAGGGCGAGTGCCATATCCACGGCCAGGAACCGTAAGTACACTAAGAGATGTAGTAATCTAAAAAGGGAAAAACTATGGAAAATATTTTCAAGGATTGAGCTGAGATCCAGGAAAGAAATTTAAAAAGATAAAGAAATGGAACGGGTGGCAGAAGGAAAAACTAACCATTCCTCCAGGTCCAAAATGTACTGGTTTTGTCGTAAACAATGAAGCTGCAACAGCAACTTCATTCGGATTTTAATTTTGGCATTCATATTAACAACTTGAGCTGAAGTTTGAGCAATGGTTGGAGAATTTTACTCCAAGTCAAACGTTTAATAAATTACTCTACATTATCCTTTCCCTGGAATTTGTTCCAAATAACAGCTGAAGCATTCTTAGAGAATGAACAGAAAACAGAGCAACTGTCTGGATGTGAAGGGACGTTCAATTGTTCTCAACGCTGAATCTAGTACAGTAAAACAGATACTTTTGCAACAGATAATGGAGTGACCATAATAATTTCTAACTTCCACTGACATTTTTTGAAGATCTATGCTTCTATCTGCTTCTCAGCTTCTAGCTTTTGAATGACTAAAATGTCAGTGTATGTAAGACATTCATAACTAGACCTCCCAAACAGATGTCATCACATTCTAGGAATATTTCACTGCCTCTGGAATTGTCAGATATCTAAGAAGATGGGACATTTAAGAAAAAAACATTAATGGTATATATTGGGGATGGTCCTTAGCTAGTAAAAATCATCTTGTCCCATTTAAGTTCTGAAATATTATTGCTGAAGACTAAATATATATGTACATATTTATACAAATAAACACATAAATGTAAATAATATATGTCTGTAATATTCTTTTAAAAGTCTCCTTAAATATAGGGCACAAACCTATAGGACAACTTCCATTCTATTTTTTAAAATTATCAGATTATCTCTGGAATGTTTTGAAATTGCTTTTTCAAGCCTAATCTTTCAACTTATCTCTGACGGTTAGACAATGTATATGCTTAGCGTAATGAAAATTAATTCCTAAGTAAAAGAAAACAGTGGCTCCCTGACAGTCAGACTCCTCGCTCCCTTACTACAACTGCTAAAGGGATTCCTTTTTTTTTTTTCCTTCCAGAGTTAAAATGCAAGCTCTGCAGCATAGGAGAGGTTTCATTTCACATTTGAAGTTGAACTTTTTTTTTTAGTTACTATAGTTAATGCTGGTATGTAAGGGGTTTTTTTGTTTGTTTTTTCTTTGTTGGTTTTTTTTTATATAAATTTGTGTTGTTTTACATCCCTGTGGAAAATGTGAATGGGTAGATATTTTTGGTATTTCTTGTATAGCTGTCATCTTTTCAGTCTGACAGACTTTATAAGTTAGTGTTCATTATTCTGTTTATTTATATCCCTCTGTGATTCCAGTATTAATTAACATTTCTAAACACAACGAAACAATAGATATTATGCAAAACTACAGCTGAGGAATGTTATGTGTTTCTGTCACAGAAATAGACTGAGATAAAGAGCCGACTGCTGCGCAGTGGCTCTGTTATGTTCATTCCTCAGCAGAGGTTAGACACAGCTCTGTTGAGATTCTGAATACACAACTCAAATATTTGCCCTAGAGACTGGCAACACAGCTTTGCCTGTCTGAAAGTGCATGGGTTATTCCAAGGTTTGTCTGAGGGTCTCGAACTGTGATCTGATGGGGAGAAGAGTAATTTCATCAAACTCCAAAGAACAAGTGGAAAAGCAGGGACTCAAATCCAGCCCCTAAGCGGTTAATGACATAAGGCACCATTTTGTCAAAGTAGGGAAATAGAATAAAATTACATATACTTATTTTTCTGGCTACTCCCTCAGAATGGATTTCACCCTTACAATTTCACTGTACTGTA
Organism: Laterallus jamaicensis coturniculus; assembly: GCA_022605575.1. NCBI lineage: Eukaryota > Metazoa > Chordata > Aves > Gruiformes > Rallidae > Laterallus > Laterallus jamaicensis. The sequence continues at coordinate 8,456,405 of JAKCOX010000003.1, forward strand.
CTTATATTGAGAGTCATTGTAAACATCTTTCTTGACTAAGGGCGAATGTGATTCCAAATTACACAATTCTGCATAGCCCTTTCTATCACAGTCTATCAGATATGACCAAAACAGTTTTAATTCCTACCAAAATAGAGCTATTGATTTGTCCTGTTGGATGCCCTAATTGGCCAGTTAGGTGATAGCCTACTTATCTCCTCCTGACTAATCAAAACCCCTGACATAGCATACTGGGTACCAGCAATTGGAACTGTTAAATATTAAATGCAAGAGTTCTTTGACTCTGCTAGATTCCAAGATCAAGTTCACTTCTCCAAAATTTTTGAGGACACTTGTACTCATTCCTATCTTTTGGCACCTGAAAACTTTCTATTTCCTTAATGTCAGGTGTATATATAAAAACATGAATTCTGTTGAAGCATGTTGCCAGTTCGCCTGACCTAGACCCACTGATATCAATAACAGTCCTGTCCTAAGCATCAAGAATAATATCTTAATTTGGTATCCTGGTTTGGTGACTAAAACATAGGTGAATAGGGCAGGACCCTCTTCCTTAGGACAACTCAGGCTTTACCTGGGTTAAGATTTCTCTGCAAGTACATTGGACTATGGATGGGCTAAATATCACCTGCTGATGGTGCCCATTACACTCCACTGACAAAGAAGGGAGTTATAGCAAAGAGCATCACAGAATCATGGAATCACCTGGGTGATCATCGAGTCCAACCACAGCCTAACCCTGACGACTCCACCTCTAGATCATGGCCTTAAACACTTAATCTACATGCCTTTTAAATACCTCCAGGGGTGGTGACTTCACCACCTCCCTGGGCAGCCTATTCCAATGCTTAACAACCCTTTCAGGAAAGAAATTCTTCCTGATATCTAACCTAAATATCCCCTGGTGCAATTTTAAGCCATTTCCTCTTGTCCCATTGCTTGTCACTAAGAGAAAAGACCAACCCTGAAGTCTCTGCAACTGCCTTGCAGGTAGTTGTAGAGTGTGATAAGGTCTCCCCTCAGCCTCCTTTCCTCAAGACAAAAAAACCCCAATTCCCTCAGCTGTTCCTCACAGTTTTACTTTATCTCAGACAGTTTTCTCAAGTGAGGTGGGATATATATGAGCCACAGACTATACCACTTTAGATTTTAGATGCAAAGACAGAAAGTTACTGTCATTTGTCTATTTTCATAGAGCCAAGGATCCAAGCAGTAACCTGGCTCTTGGAATTGGTAGTCTCATTTAAACACAAAGAATTGTGACACTAATTTTAGTTTTATGATTTTTCTGCATAAAATATATCTTGGTCAACATTGGTGCAAGTACAATTCTTTGTTAGAAAATGAGCCAAAATGTAAATATTCAAGCTATTGAAACACAGCTGAAATTCATTTACTTAGAACTGAAATGAATATTCATTTACTGGTTTTTTCAGTGTTTGCCCAGCTGCAATTAACAATACGTAGTTTTTGTCTAGTGTTTTTTATACTTAAAGCACTTTACATATATTATCTAATTAATCATTATCTAATTAATCTGAACAATTAGTATTGAAGTGTAGTTAGAATAGTAATCAAAATGTAAAGCAAACTTGAAATTGAGGTGTAGAATTTTAAACACAGTGTTTGAGACAGACAGTGGTTGGGCCTATGATTGCAAGAAGCCTATCTGATTTTCTTTATGTAATATATCTTACAAGAGAGCAAGAACATATAATAATAAAAAGGGTGAAAAATGTTGACGCAATAAAGTAGATAACTTGCTTTCTGTTTAGCCCGCTCCACATGCATTAATCAAATGCCCTCCCTTCCTCCATTCTGTGCACTGTATGGAACAGCGTACAGGAATTTGCTTACTAATAAATATGCCAAAAAAGGACAATTTACACTTTATATGTCCATGCTGGAAGTGTCCCTTTGCTGAGTATAACAACCACTCCTTTTGACAACATTGATTTTTTAATTTTATTTCTGATGAATTATTAATAATTTGGACCAAGGTGAGGGCAAAGACAATTGATTTCTTCTACTGAGCATCCTGCAAGGTCTGTATTCTTGGTTAATAAGATGTTGTCCTCTAGATTTTTAATTTAATTGGAAGTTATTCTATATGTGGATAAAAAAGGACATTATCTAGGGCATTTTAACAACAGCTTTTTATATTTCAGGTTCAAATCTGCAAACGTCCTATCTGTCAACAGGGTTTCAGAGTTTTATACTTCTTAAATAGGTATCTCTGAACAATTTAGGAGTGGGGCACACCAGGTTCTTTGCTGAGTATCTTCAGTCTGCTGATTTAATGCCATTGTGGTTCATTTTCTTCATCCACTCAAAACTGTTAACAGACTACTAATGCTTGCTTTAAATAACCTTGAATTGTTCATAAAGTACTGACCAATTCTACAGAAGAGATGAGGGTAAATTACGGTGATTAGCCACAGTCCTCATGTCTTCCCATGGGGATGTGAGGTAGGTGAAATTGGAGGAATATTTTTGTGGATACCAAAGCTGTCATCTTACCTGTCCTTCCCTTCTGAGCCTTACAGTTTGCTCTTGTTGGGAGAACATGAGCAGAGAATTCGCTGCTTTTCACAGAATAGAGGCAAAAGTGTTTGTCCCACCCTTGTCTGTATATGGGGGCAAGGGGGCACTTTACTTCATGGGGATGAGCTTAATCCCAGGGGGACGCCAATTTTTCTGTAATCAAGCATTACACCACAGTAAGGACTTATTTCAGTTCTTTAGCGAGAGTTATCTCACCCAATTGTTCGCATTGACAACATGAACAGCAACAATCACATGAGGCTTTCTTTAGAATCAACAGAGAGAGAAAAAATGCTGGTTCCATGTTATGGGGACAACATGAATGACAGTCTTGTTGAGACAAGGAGTTTGAAAAGTCAGTAGAACGGGGAATTTTCCCAGCACTTAAGGCTATGATTCCTCAGAGAGGAATTGATTTCTGGTCAACTTCTGAAGACAATACTTTGAAACCAAGATGGTGGCATAATTAATAGATTTTCTACTGTACACATAACCAAGTACTGAAATTGCTTGTCTCATAATGCATATTTTTAGATAATTCAGGATTTTTCCTTCTCCCATTTAAATATTAATACTAACCAGTAAATGACTGAAAATACTTTTACAATGCATAGTTGTTAAGAGAAATTATGTATTGGGATTGTTTACCTGCTATTAACCATAGTTTTTTAAATCCAAAATGAAAAAAAAAGAAGAAACTTTCAGTGACAGAATTAACTTTTGCTGTACGATAGTCTGTGGATGTAGCGTACTTGGTCTTCAGCAAAGCGTTTGACACCATTTCTCATAGCATTCTGCTTGAGAAACTGGCTACCACTGGCCTGGACAGGCATGCCGGCTGCTGGGTAAAGAAGTGGCTGGCTGACCAAGCCCAAGGAGTTGTGGAAAATGAAGCCAAATCCAGCTGGAGGCCGGTCACAAGTGGTGTTCCTCAGTTTCAATCCTGCGTCCAGTCCTATTCAATATCTTTATCAATTACCTCGATGAAGGGATAGAATATTCCCCCAATAAGTTTGTGGATGTCACTAAGCTGGGAGGAAGTGTCGATCTGCCTGAGGGTAGAGAGGCTCTTCAGAGAGAGGGATCTGAACAGGCTGGATCAATGAGCTGAGACCAACAGGATGAGGTTCAACAAAGCCAAGTTCAAAGTCCTGCACTTGGGACATAACAACCCAATGCAGCGCTACAGCCTTGGGGGAGAGTGGCTTGAAAGCTGCCTGGCAGAGAAGGACCTGGGGGTGTTGGGTGACTGCTGAGTGAATATGAGACAGCAGTGTGCCCAGGTGGCCACGAAGGCCAATGGCATCTTGGCTTGTATAGGAAACAGTGTAGCCAGCAGGTCCAGGGCAGTGATTGTGCCCCTGAACTCAACATTGGTGAGGCTGCATAGCAAGTGCTGGGTTCAGTTTTGGGCCCTCACTTCAGGAAAGACATTGAGATCCTGTAGAATGTCCAAAGAAGGGCAACGAGGGTGGTGAAGGGGCTGGAGAGCAAACCTTATGAGGAACAGCGGAAGGAACTGCAGTTGTTTAGCCTGGAGAAGAGGAGGCTGAGGGGAGACTGCCTACAATTACCTGAGAGTGTAGAGAGATGGGTATAGAGAGATGGGTGTTGGTCTCTCTCAAGCAACAGGTGATGGGACGAGGGGGAATGGACTCAAGCTGTGCCAGGGCATGTTCAGATTAGACATTAGGAAAAAAATCTTCACGAGAAGGGTTATTGGGCATTGGAACAAGCTGTCCAGGGAGGTAATTGAGTCACCAACCCTGGATGTATTTAAAAGACAGGTACATGAGGTGCTTAGGGATATAGTTTAGTAGAGGACAGGTATGGTTGGACTTCCTGATCTCAAAGGTCTTTTCCAATCTAGTGATTCTGTGATTCTGTGTCTGTCACAAAACGCTTTGATCCCCTGTCATATTTAATGATAGACTGCAGTAGTTGGAATTATTGTAATGCACTGGATTTCTAATATGCAATCAGTGATCAATAATTAAATGTAAAATGTTTTCATTTCAATTTCCAGTGTCCCAGTAAAACATTTGGAGGCTTTGATTCAACCAAGGACCTTCCTGATGAAGTTATAACATTCGCAAGAAGTCATCCAGCCATGTACAACCCAGTATTCCCCATCAACAACCGTCCAATCATGATAAAAACAGATGTGGATTACCAGTTCACACAGATAGTAGTAGATCGTGTCGATGCAGAAGATGGCCAGTATGATGTGATGTTCATTGGCACAGGTGAGAAGTCTTGAATCTACACTGTATTCTTCTCCAGGCATTATGGAGACATAGATGAGATAAAATTTCATACTCTGAAAGACAGAGCACTGATTTGTGTACCCGTGGATATCTGTGAAAACTTGGGGCAAGACTCAAAACTGTGCGTGTGGGGAGGTCTGTTACTCGCTGTAACAGGCTCAGGCTGTGGCCCGCATAGCTTAATTCTTTAGGAGTTTTGCCAACTGGATTAAGATCAAACCACTCTCTTTTCAACTACTGTTATTAGGGAATTTTATTAGAAATATCGTGCCTTATGAATTATAATTTAGTGTTAAAATGTGGGTTTAGAGGCACCCATTTTGAAGTACAACATAAGCAGTATTAATGTGAATGAGGCAAGCATCCAGGTATGGGAAATGTCTTGTATGACTTTCAAGTATTTCAAGTATTGCCTTAAGATGTACAGCTCTTTAGACAGAAAGTACATCTTTTTACTTAAGATTAAAGTATCTGGCACATGCAAACTGCTTTAAGAAGAGTTGGTATTCAAATAGAAATTTGATATCCTTCCTTTCCAAAGCATTTGCAGAATCATACAGCTTGGGCATTTTCTCAAAAGTGGAAATATGCACTCAGAAAAGACATTTTTTTCACCGGAAAGGTAATAACAAGAAATAACAGTGGCCAGAAATTGGCTAATAAGCATTTGCCTAAGTTCAGGGACTTCAGAACTATGCTGATTAACAACCGGTGGGTCTGCTTCTTCGCTTTTGAAAATTCCTATTGTTTGACTGGTGTTTCAGTTATGTAGAATGAAAGTTATTTTAAACTTCTATTGAACATAATTGCTAGTAATTAGACATTGGCATCATGAAGTCAAAACAAATCAAGCCAAACCCCCACTGTTTCTTTTCCACTTTGGACCAGGAAAAAAAAAAAAAAAAATCTGTTTGTCCAATTTTTTTTACCTACTTTAAGTACACTCCTGGTGCTCTAGACATGGGGTCAGATTTCCAAAGCAATAAAGCTCAAGGTCTCTTTCACGTTGATGCCTGAAATATATTCTGAGTAAACTGAGAGCTGATGATGAAGCTTTGTGTACTAAACACAGTCCATGCATAGCAATTCAGAACATTTACTGCAGGAAATGCATCTCTGCAGAAAGCATTCCAGCTCTTTAGAGCTGTGAACTAAGTTATTAGAGATCAGTGCTACAATATGTTCTTGCATAAAACTTTGGAAAATAATTTCATATACAACATGTATATTTTCCATCACACATTAGAGACTTCAGTGCCATCTCCAACTGGCAGTGTTTTGTGCCTTTCAACAGGTTGTCTATGACCTGATACAGCCCAGAAAAAAAAGAATTAATGGCACTTCTCCCCTTGGCTGCAATGTGAGGGAACAAGCCCTTCAGCATCCAGAGTATGATGCTGAACAAACATAAGCTGATTTATGTCTACATCTTGAGCACAAGAGGTGGCATTTATCTCACCAAAGTTTGGCATTCAGTCTAAGATAGATGTCTTAGCTTCTGCAACAGAGAACGATAAGTACTTCCAGAGCGAGATTCATTGTACTTTCTGTGAGACCTCTATTATAGTAAGATGAATAGTTCCACAGAACTTCCTGTCTGTTTTCACAGTACAGGAAGACTTGCTTAAATCTGAGCTATAGCTTTTAGATAGTTATCGTTACATATAGTGGTTCTTATCTAAATTTTTCAAAGTCTTCCTCTGAAAGAACCTCAATAACATCTAGCTCTTACCTTTGAATTGGGAATTTAGACACTCGCTTAATTCCCTAAAACTCTAATACTCAGGTTTGTTGTAAGTGCTCTGGATCTCATCTGACATTGCTGATATTTGTGCCCCAGAACTTTAAAAGTATTGAAAGATCATTACTTGCACTTCCCAAAAGAGATTTCAGCACCAAAACCCCAGTGTTGTAAGTGCAGAATGTTATTATTTCTTGAAATATTACTTTTGTCCATAAAAATTGGACTTGAAGCCGGGGCACAGAAGATGCTCCATGCTCCTCTGAGCTCACTATCCTCATTGGGGTTCTTGTAATGAGAAAAGGGCATCTTCCATTCAGGCGGGAACTTCAGTCCTGCCTGACTTCTGCCAGAAAGTGGCATTGAACTGGCTGGTCAGAGTTAAAGGAACAAGAAAAAGATACACAATCAGCGTGTATTACATCTTCCACAAACAAAGAACGAGCTGGGGAGCAGATTAGGGATTGTAGTCACAGTCCAGTTTCCCACATGATGATCTGAACTTACAACAAAGCCAGAATTAAACTCCGTGGGACATGACTGGATTTTTCTGTGCAGGTCTGCCGCATCAGATTAGGTACATTTATCTGTAGTTTCCAATTGCCCTTGTAGCAATCAGCATTATTCCCACATGCTGCTGAACTTCAAGATGTTGAGGAAATACTTTTTTTTTTTTCCTTTTTATTGAATAACTGAACACAGCATAATTAATAGCCATCCACTGTAGTCACTTTTTCCTTTCCTGTGGGTGAAATCTTAAGCTGAGCAATTTCTTTCCCACTGTGATTGTACCAGTGTGTTTCACAATGGAAATAAAATCATATCGGCCTGCTTGAAATTATATCAGAAAAAAACAGGGTTTAAGATATGCACTTAATGCATATCCTGAGTGTCTGATGTTTGGGATCATTTGGCACAGTCAAGGTACATCTGTCAGTAAAGCAAATTAATAGCAGTAATCTTATCTTACTGAGCAGAGCCTATTGATCCTGAAGGAGAAGCCTGATTCCATTTGTGTGAAATTGTTTGAAATAGCACTCTGTAAAACTTGATCTAGAACTCAGATAAAGCCCCACTTTGGTACCTGTGGCCTGACCAGAGTCACCGCAGTGATTAACACAGTGTATCTTTGACCTCAGAGGCTTTCTTGAGCATCAAGCTCTGCAATTCTTGCAGAATCCACTTAAAAGTCAGATAGTTAAATGAAAAAAAGATTGTTTGGGAAACTCATGTGTGCTTAGTGCCCACTCAGGCTCCACAGTTTTCCTCGTGCTGTTTTATCAAAAATTCCCCAATATTTCTAGAATTTGGCATTTGGATGGTGGCTGACCACAGCTATAGTCTAACACAGCACAGTTAATAACACATTGCTGCACTGCTATATTTATCAGATCAGAGTTCTCTCTTTTTTTTTTTTTACCCCTACAATGTGTTTTCCTCAAAGCCATAGTCATCAAATTATCAGGATAATTACGGAAATGAACTCATCTATTAAATTATTAATATAACCAATGTTAAATTATCTGTTATTTTGAATTACTCTGTTCTAGAGATGTGGATTTTTTTTTCTTCTCATTTTAAAATTTATATTGCATTTGTTCTGTATTGTTCTTGACTTAAATATATTCAATTAGTAGCAGTAACCATAACGTAAACCACTTCCAAACCAACACATCTAGCATATTTTACTAGCTTAGTTTGTACATGTAGCTGCCTAAATAAAAAGAAAGCTGTACTTTGGTTTGTTGATGATGTTTTAAGAAAGAACTGCTTTTTCTCTTTAGAAAATAATTTATGAATTTGTCACTAATGAAAGAAAACAGTGATGTAGATTTTTTTGGGGGAAAAAAGCCCCTTTTTTTCTCTAAATTTATAAATATATGTGCTTATAAACCAACATCTGCTTAAAGGGGGGGCAGATGGGAAATTAAAATCTCATTTCTACAGTATGTTCTAGAATTTCTAGAATATTTTAATCCAAATTCATGTAAATAAGTTAAAATGCCAGAGTTTTCTCAAGAAAAGTATCTTTTAAGTTAGTTATCTTATAAAAACCTTTCAACCTGCATCATCAGTTTGTTTCAATTTTATACATACTTTCAATATAGAAGTGGTGAGTTGTCATCTTTTTAATCAGAAGTTTCATCTAACACAGAAACAGATATACTAACAAAGTATGTTCCAATTTTGTGTAACTGTTGGTTAACTGTTGTTTTAACAATGTTGACTGTTATAGTTCTGTTACTCTGAGAATTTTATCCATTTAAAACGCCTTATATTTTCCTAAACTTTTAGTGATATAGAATGTGTGACATGGAAAGTCCTCAGGGAAGTAGTTGTCAGTCCTATTATATATTAACGCAGCACTACACTTGACTGATTAAGAAGAAAAGTCACATCCACAGCGTTTCCATTTCAGATAGAGTATGCAGTGATAGGTACCAGCCTAGAAATTATTTTGTTGTTGTTCCTGTTCCCTGAAGATTCTGTTCATGGAAACAAGCAAATAAAACACAGGTGCAGAAGCTGTAAAACGGATGTGGTCTTAAGTCTCGACCATATCCACAAAACCAAAGGCTGTAGCTCTGGTATTTCCAGCACAGGCCTTGTTCGTGTTAAAGCCAATTGCAGAACTCCAAGAATGTAAATGAATATAGTATTAAAATGCTGGCATGCCCCCATTTCTAAACAGAAGATACAAGTTGTATTGCTTTTTACCCCTCAGCAAAGACTGGCATCTCACAGATACAGAAATACAGGCGCCTTAAGGGGCTTATACATCTTAGGTACTTTGTTTGACACAGGGAAGGTCGTGTCTACTTAAGAGATCTAACAGCTTCATCTGTCTAACAAAATTTGTCCAGACATTTTCATATCCATACCAAGCCTTCTGACAGCATCTTCACATGCATTTTAAGAATGACAAACATCATATTCAGAATGGACAATAAAACATGCCTGAGTAAATTTAGTGCATTTCCTTTCTCAATTACATGACTGAAACATCTGTCATTTTATACTATCACTTAAACAGTATTTCAGTCCTTTCTATTCTTTTAACTACAGCAGTGTTTATCTTCTTTGCTGTGTTTTGAGAATTGAAAGACCTCAGTGGAATGCCCTACAGAAATCTGGTGTTTTTCTGGCTTATTTTAAATAGCGGTCGGTATTTTGAAAAGTGAATGCTCAGAGATACATTGCTTCACATTATATGTGAAGCCATCACATCCTACATGAAATTTTGGCTGCTTTGAAACTGAAGTATGCATCTTAAGTTCCTGAAAACTTTTTTTTTTCTTTTTTTTTTTTTTTTCCCTCTTCAAGATATTGGAACAGTTCTTAAAGTGGTTTCAATTCCTAAGGAGACTTGGCATGAATTAGAGGAAGTCTTGCTGGAAGAAATGACAGTCTTTCGGGTAAGTGCAGCTAAATTTCAAGTGTCAGGTTGTAGATTTTTCCATGGACAGCTGCAAACTAAACTTCTTGCCGTCTAGCCAAGGAATAGCCTGGCATACCCCTCTAATTAGTTTGTCATTTAGAGACCCAGACACTAGTCAAAATAAACCTTGAAACTTTCAGTGCTAGTGGAGGTTAATGATAAAAGAAGTGGCATTCTGGGCTGTTGTCTTGTGGTTTAAAAAGAAATTAGTATCTCTAAATCTTACAGCTATTACATGCTGTAGTTAATTACGTATCTGTGCAAGTCTGGGAATGATGTCTGTCTGTGTCTGTTTTCTCCCATAGGGATATGCAATATACAAATTTTATAGTTGTGTCAACTCTTAACAGTATTCGGACTATCAGCATAATAGAACTAGAATAGAGACTTTAAGACAAACAGTGATCTGCACAGATTTAATAAGCCTAATAATCTGAGAAACAAAGAAAGTGTTTATGTTTTCAAAGGGGACTTTAGAGTCTTAGAGTCTCATTTTCATGGTTTGACACAGGACACCATAAAAACCCCCTAATATTTAGTGGTTTTTTGTGAAAATCCATCCCTTCCTTTTTTTCAGAGCCACCTAAAAAATAAGGCATCCCATAGGCACTCCTGCAAATTGAGGCTGAGTAAATCTTTCAAACGGTTTCCAGACAGAACCCAGGGATGGTTCATGCTTTGTACACAACAGCGAATCATTTACATTCCCCACGTTACTCTTTTTGCCAGGGCTGTTTTACGGTGCCATTTCACAGGCTCCAGGCTTTCAGGGGATTCCTGCTTAGCTGTGAGAGTGAGGTTAATCTGGCACCATGAAGATGATGCTTGCGTACTCAGAGCACCCCAAATAGGGTGTTTTCACAAGGGCTGTGCTCAAAAACTGCCACAGCCTCCATATTCTCATCATACCCAGCTACAATCCCTTTTTCTTTGGTATCTGAACAGATACAAAATATCTAAACAGAGCTTGTATATCTTTTTATAATTGCTTGCAGTATTTTTTTTTTCTTTTTATGGACAATCTTGCCCTTACTGGTACCAATCTTGCGCAGAAACCACTGTTTTGAGAAAGAGATACCACTGAAAAAATGGCTAAGTTGTTTATGAGGGCAGAAATGTGGTGGGTTTTTTCTTTTTTTTCTTTTTTTTCCCTCTTTTTTCTAAGCAGAGAAATAAAGTAGAAACTCCAAGAAGAAAATGAGACAAGTAATTTGTGTCTCCCAGCTTTTTTTCTTTTTTATAATCTCAAAAGTCATTACATTAATGCAGGGTAATTTGGCAATTGTTGATAATGCATGAGTTCTCTAAATCAAGTAGAAGTGCCAAGCTAAAGGAGATCAGAGAAATATAAAAGTGGAAAAAAGAAAATAAATGGAGTGAAAGTTTTATTTTAGAAGGGCTTTGGAGAAGTAGCATGGTTAATAGCGAATTCAAATCTGAGATTTTACTTTGCATGTATATTTATTCATTGTACAAAAGGATTTTGCTGTACTGATTTACTTGAAAGCTCATTTATCTCCTTTGGAATACATTTAAGCCTTAAAGAGAGTATTAATGTACTTCAGTGGAATAAGCAGAATTGGTATGCATAAGATATGGATCTTTCAATAGGGAATTTGCAGCAGATTTGAAATGTACCTTAACAAAATGTAAATTTTCTTTAGTTACTAAAGAGTCTAAATACAACATAATGTATTTTGATGCTTAAACTTCAATGTGCTGAATACAATGCTTCTCATCTATAATTCCAACAAATTGAAAATCTTCCATATCTGTTACATTGATGGCAATGCCTCTTTTAACCCCTTTTGTGCAATATTTCTTTGAAGAGCTGAGCAAACAAATTAATTAATTCAATTTTCATTCAAATGTTACAATTCATTGATTCTTTCTAATGTAAGGTCTATTAACCCCTTAGTAAAGGCAGGCCCACATGCTCAGTATGCACTGACCCATATCAAATTCTCTCAGGATGAGCAAGTTGAAAGTTACACACTTGTAAAAGCTTAGTAAGGACTTTATGCATGTACATAACCATGCTGCATAGATCAGTAGTAGATGTTTAGATGGAATAAAGTTCATACAGAACTGATTTGCACACTTTGTAGCCTAATGATGCCACTTGTGCTCTCAGGATTAAATCAATTCAAACGCCTGAGCCTGTAAAGTCTAACAGCCTTTTAATCAGATATAAATGTTCCATTAAATATTTCCTACAATCTCTTATGTAAGAAAATGAATATTAGTTTTACATCTGCTTGCCGCAGATTAGTATAATTAAGAGTAGACAACTAGGAGAGCAGTAACTTTTCCAGCAACCCACCAGGCCGATTAAGTAGTGGGCATTTCAGGTGCAAAAAAGTTCTTCCCAGTTTCTGTTCTTTGTTTAGCAAATACGAGTAACTTCTTTGTAACTGAATAGTGTGGTGCTGCCAACAAGATTATGCTTGCAATTAAAGTTTGTTCTTATGAATAAGATTTTGCAGGAATCCCCCTTGATATGTGTAAAGGGTGTTGCTTATTTCAGCAATATAATCTTTGATGTAGTAGCTACATACTTGGATACAGACTTCATTATTTTCATGTTTCTTGGGAGGTTCTTTGAATGTAGTTTTAATTTTAAGTCCCAAATTCATTTCAAGATGTGAAACTAATAACAAAGTACTCACAATGAAACTGTAAGAATCATGGAAAATTATGTATCTACAATCAACATAGCAATCAAAGTTGTGCCCGGATATGAACATACATTCTAGTTTTCTTATAGCTAGAAAATAATCCACTGCAAAAGACAACAAGAAGCACTGATACTGAGGAGTGTCTAGTTTAATTTCAAGGTTTCTGGGTTGGGCAAATAGCATTCTAGCAGAACTTTTAAGTTATACAACTCAATGTATATTTTAACTCTTTTTTTTCCCTAGGAACCCACTGTTATTTCAGCAATGAAGATATCCACAAAACAGGTACTATGTGCACAAACTTTAAATCACTTTTAAATATTTATTGGTTTCTGTCTTTTAGAAACAGTAACTTGGCAGTCAGTAGAGACATATTAATTACAGTAGCAGCATCCCATCCCTTTCTATAAACACCAGTAGTTTCTCAGGAAAATGTGACATGCAAAGGAGAAAGAAAAAGCGAAAAAGCCTAGTTTGTGTTACTTATTGGTAAGGTGGAAACTAAACACAAACTAAGGAGCTGTCTGGAGGCTATCAAGAAAAAAAATCCACATCATGGAATGTTCTCATGACAGAGAAACGCTTCAAAAGGATGGTCCTGACTTGGTCCTTTGCTTTAGTGGGACTAGTTCTAGCCTCTGTAGAAATAGTCTAGTAGAAAATGCAGATAGCGGAAGCAAATCCTGGAACTGAGACATTCTCCCTTCTTTCTGTCCAATGTCCATTCCATTCCTAGGTGTGCAGCACTCAGCTTTAACACGAAGGGCAAATCTGACTTAGTCTAAATTTTCCATGATATTCTCATGCAATGGCATGGTTAGGATATCAGATCCAGACTCCAGAATTTATATTTCCTACTTTCTGTTAAACATACTAATAACTAGGTTCTTTAAAAAAAATATATGTATTATAGCCTTCGTTGTAGACCAGACCATAACTCAAATGAAATGGACTTCTCAGTGGCTGGAGGCAAAGTTTTGTCTGATTTACGGTAAAGGTGATTCCTGTACTTCTGAGCAATTATGGGCAATTATTGGTAGATTTCTTTGTGAAGCAGTTGATGAATTATGTAATTGTGCAAAGAATATTGGGTTGCAGTCTAGGAGTGAAGTGCATATTAGGGCTGTATCTTCCAGTTCTGCCTGGAATTAGGTAGATGGATCCCAGCAAATGTAATTTCCTGTCTCAGATGTCTAAAACATAAAATTTAATGTCAAAATTAAATAATAATCCTCTTTTTATTTTTCCTTATCATATTCGTGTTGATTTGAAGCTTAATTCAATAAATACAAGCAACTTGTTCACATTCCTTAATTTTTCCATTAATGTCACTGTCAGTAAATGGGAGATTTTGTATTATTTCCAGGACTGGGTGTGCTTAAAATTGTGTGCATTATAAATAAGATTTTGTTAATTGATCTATCTCAGTCTATATATTATTAAACACAGATTGAATTCATTCTGTAATGGACAGAACCTGATATTATGTTTGAAATTATGCATATTTAACTCAGATTTCACTGTATTTAGCAAAGTTGTCTTAAAACATTTGTGTACTTGACAGAAAACATTTTGTTTGGGGACACTCTTAACATACTTTACCAGCTAAAACAACAAAAATGTCAGGATGAAAAAAAGTCCTACTGAATACTGGGATATTTAAAAACAAACCTGTCAAGCTGTATACATGTTCATATCATACCAAATTGCTCTGCTTTGGATTATTTTTATAAGTACTTAAAGCAGCCAATCATATTTGATAACGGACCATGCATTTTCATGCAACTTCTTCAAAGCATCTTTAGTTATTCAGGAGAGGTTACAATTTTCCCTGAATCCTTCGAAAACAAATTTGTGCTGCTAAAATTGTCTAAAGCTAAAAAAGAGCATAAAACACAAGTTATTCAGGCAGAGTTAAACTCATGAAAAATCAACCAGCCTCAGGCTAAAAATGACAGAATCATGATACAGTATGACAAGCTTTTGGCACTGTATCTCTCTATCAAATAAGTACATGGCAACATGTTTCCATTTTATATTTATGATGTAAAAATACTGCAGTTTTATAACTCAAACACTTTAGTCATTGTGTTCTGATAAGCAGCGCATTTTTCACATAAACAGCGAGATAATTCTATGCATTGTAGAAAGCAGGAGCATGAAATGTAAACAGTAAAACCAGCATGTCTTACTGAATAACTTTAAAGCAATCACTTCATTTATTTTTTCGCTAACAGTTCTTTCATCCAACTATAAAACCATGGCACAGGGAGTTTGTCCTTATTTTTTAAATGTTTTACTACATTGGTTGTTCAAAGCTACCTCATTTGCCATTGTGTCAGAGTGATACTTTACAAATGACTCTTCTTCCTGAACACCAAAATCTACAAAGACTTAAGGAGTTTTAAATTGTGTAGAGCTCTAAGGCTGTCATGTCCCTCTCTAGGAGTATTAATTTGGCCCTTGAGCAGGAGTGACTTTGAGTAAGGAAATCTAGCTTCTGTGTGTATGACTAAGCCTTGATAGCCTTTCTCAACTCTGCTGTCTTTAACTCACAGGAATTGAATTTATGTTTTCTCACTGAAGCAACCTATTCTTCCTAAATGTTTTCAGAGCCCTAGGCCTATGTAACCTTATCACTTAAACAACTCATATATGGCTAGCAAACCTTCAGAGGACAGCACCCAAAAGTCACTGTAACACCTCACAGCTGCCTGAATTCACAATTTTGTGGGAGCCAGGTTTGCAGAGAGCTCCTGGCTACCACATGGCCCTGAGCCAGTCAGGTGGGACTCCATAATTTTTCCATTGATTTAAAAATGTGGAAGTAGGCCAAGAAGTAAGACCTGGCTCTCAATCAAAGGTGACTTTTGTGGAACGAGCTCTCATCTTTTTTATCAGAGTCAAGTTTGTAATTCTTTCTTTCAAAAAGCCATGGAATTTTTGGTAAGATGGGAAAAAAACAAGGAGATCCATGGCTGATACAGGCCATCTCCTTGTCTGGTGAACTTCTGTGAAGGGCTTTTGACTCTCCTCCATAAAATGGTCAATCAACAGAAAGACAAAGACCTTCAGAATACCTTAGAGTACTTCTGTAGTACTGTTCACAAACTACTGAATTTTACTCACACACTGCCATTTTTGTTCATAGTGAACATATGTAACAGGCCACCTCAAAAATAGTCCCCTGAACTATTCAGCATCAGCTACTTTTCCATACATAGAATTAAATGGGATTTGAACCTCATGCTCCCTAAAGTTTCTTTAAACTGCTGCCCAAGTTTTGGGGTTTTGGGTTTTTTTTTGTTTTGGGGGGGGGAGGTTTGTTTGTGGGGTTGGTTTGTTGTTGTTGTTGTTGACTTCATTTTGGTTTTGGTTTGGGTTTTTTGTTTTGTTTTTGTGGGTTTTTTTAATTGCAAATGAAAAAAATTCAATGTTATGTCTTATTCTGACTTCTAGGGAAAGACTACTTTTTGGGCAGCACTCTGAGGGATCCCAAAGCATTAGTTTATTTAAAACTTTAATCTCTTCAGTTTTTCTGGAATTCTGATACATCTTCAAGAATTTCTAGAGGAAAACTTTCTTTTTTTGCTGCTTTTGGTTTGATCTGATAATCAGTTGATTTATTAAATTAACAACCTCTTGGGAGAGACTCTTTGCCCAAAAGGCAGTTGGACTGTGTATGACAAAGTAAGGTCAGACCATTGATGCAAATCATTCTATAACTATTTTCTGAATTTCATGCTGCCTGGATTTATATATTATTAGTGTCTAAAATAATGATCACCAGCTGGATTCTAAAACCATGATCAGAAGAGCAGCAAACAGGGCAGCAGCCTTCAGGCTGTGCTGCACCTGAAACACATGCTGTAGTTCACTAACTGAACTTTATGAACTTATCTACAAGGAATTGAGTCTTTAAGTAACCCTATTTTGGCCTCACTTTTTGGTGGCTTGTTTGGTTGTTGTTACATGTTTCTCATCATTCTTTAATTCTAAGGGCATATATTAGAAATTGGGGAGGGGGGGTGGTGTGGCAAAATTAAATTGGTCACAGAAGTGTATAGGAAACCATTACACCATTATTCTTTATTTTCCCATGTGCATTCTCTGGGTTGATATTTATACTAGTTGCACCACACATTGCTAAATGCTTATCTAGATATTAATGCCCCAATTACATAGGACTCAGATCAATACCATCTGGACATTTAAGATACTTAACTGAAGCTCTAATTTGACCTATGCTGCCTCCATAATCAGTAAAGAGAAAAGGCATCCCTTGAGGAATGGTTAGGTCACCTAAGATTTGAATTGATGCTCTTTATTGCAGAACATACCCCTAAACTGGGCACTTCGTTAATTGACTTAAGTTAGAAAGAATCATCTTATCATGCCTGCTGCCTGCCATCTGCTTCTCAAGGGTATGACACTAACTGGGGACTGGTATACACAGGTAAGGCTCTGTGTAGAGCTCTGTGTGGCCAGAGATTTTTGCCCAGAGAATGTGGATTTACAACCCAGCTGTGGCACTGTAATATACAGAATGACTGTTTAGAAAGGGCTTAGTTTTCAGTTTACCTGTGATTTTTCCTTTGGATGCTTTCCGTGTCATATCTTCCTTGAGAAAATACTGATGTTTATATAAATGCACAGGATGTTTCCGTTACAATTAATATGTCTGTATAAACTGCCAAGTTGCTGTCTCTGAAAGAAGTTAAAGCAGCACCTTTCATGAGTGTCTTTTGTTTTGTTGTCTCCGGGTATCCAGTGCTCATCATTTCCAGTTGGTAGGTGACCTCAGCTACCTTCCACCCTTGACTTCCCTGGAAATGGTACCTCTGGGACACCATAACATAGGGGATGAAGACTTTTCATGTCATTTCTTGAAATCCTGTTTTTCACACCATCCTTGTGTTTTTTTAAGAAAGAAAAATGAATGCAAATTTTTATTTTCTTGCTGGGATTGCTTGGAGTGAGACCTTAAAAAGACACATTATTTGCCTCATCATGGGTGCTGGGTGACAAAGTTTAAGCTTTTGATAGCAAACTGACAGTGTTTCTAAAAGGTTTATGCCACTGAGTTTTTGTTAATCTATTTATTTTGTTTCCTTCCAGTTTTGCATCTCAAAGGGAACTGTATTTACTTACCACCCTCACACTTGTTTTCTTTGTGAATTAATGCTAAGTTGAAATATCTCTGGATGTTCACATGGCAGCAGTAGTTCAGTTTCCCTATGTCCCTCTAGAGACCAAATTCCCTAATAGACCATATGAATTTGATGTCAGAGAGGGAATTAAGAGAGATGAGATATCCTGTTTTCACTCATTTTGTTTACATCTTTTTTTTTCCTTTACTTCACGGCTCCTCTCTTCATTTGAACAGAATGTTCTACTCAACACTGTTTTTTATAGAAAAAATGTAAGCCATCTCCCCTCGTTAATGATGTGTTTCAATTAGAGTAGAAAACCGTATAAAGCATCAGAATTAGCAGACATGCAAAGACATGTGTGCATGGAAGCACTTCCAAAGTGAAATATCTTAGCATCAGTCTGAAATAATTTACTTCATGCTTCCCTCCACCTTACACAAATCAGGGTCGTGTATAGGAAATTTAGATTAAAGTTGTTTTTCTTTAAATGTAAAAACATATTCTCCTTTGTGCTCTGTCACTTATTGTAGTGCAGGGATCTGAATAGAAAAGGAAAAAAAAGGAAGACTACTTTAATTTTTCTTACTATTTAGAGATAACACTGGGAGCTTCAGATAAAAAAAAAAGGTTTTCCTATTTGATTTTTTTTTAATCCTGAGGACATTTCTTATTCCTTTAGTTTACATCAGGATCATGATCCTTTGTTCTATTACTAACATATTACTATATAACATTTTTTTGCTTTCTTAGCAAAAATCTTGTAATTTGCAGTTTTTCAATTTTGTTTTGTATTTTATTTAACTTTTAAAACAGCAACAGCTCTACATTGGCTCAGCCACTGGAGTTTCACAGCTTCCTTTACACCGCTGCGATGTGTACGGAAAAGCATGTGCTGAGTGTTGCCTTGCAAGAGACCCTTACTGTGCCTGGGATGGTTCATCTTGCTCACGTTACTTCCCCACTGCTAAGAGGTAGGGACAGTTTCAGATGTCTGCTTGGTTTGCTATTTGTTTTAACTGATGGTCTCAATATGACCAGAGGGCTTTGGAGATTTTTCATGGGATGGTTAACTGGAGCCCTTTCTCTTCCAAAGAAAACAGAATTGTTGCAGTTACAAGCAATATGAAGTCTTGGTTGATTTAAAGTGAACACTGCTACTTCTTAGGTTGGCTTAAAAAGCCTCTGTAAAAAAAACATTCAGGAAAGAATTGTCTCTCAAATGGATTCACAACTTTCTATTCAGTAACAAAGTGCAAAAGGAAAAAAAATCCTTTTCTCTAACATGAGGAGGGGGCTCGATGCCTTTATCTCTAAAATCCTTTTTCTTAAAGTATATAAACAAGTTACTAAACAGCTCTTATCTACTGAAGCAGAAATTGGGAATAGCCAAGTAGATTATCTCTTGCAAATAAGGACAATGGCTACAGTGATAAAAAAAAGTGCTCACTTTAAATCAAATATGCCACACATCTTGCACATATAAAGAAACAAGGAATCCAAGGGTTTATATACCTAAAGGTCTATATATAACTAATGGTAGCAAGTACTTCATTGAGAATGTCAGGATTCAGACTGGCTGTTGCAGGACGTGAAATGTGGTAAAGGGTGGGAAGTAGCATTTGTGTCACAGATTTTTCAGATGGAGGGAATTAAAATTTCAAGGTTTGCATTACAACATATCCTAAACAAATACTGATGACAAAAGAAAAAGCTGACTATGGAACATGAGGTTCTATTTTTGCACCAGGAAACAAAGTTAATCTGAGACAAGTGGGACTTTTTGTGAAATTCTTTAGAAAAGAATTAAAAAGGAGAAACTGAACCCATCCCAAAAGAAGAGCTGGTCAAATTTTCTCAGCTGCGTGGGCTAAATTAAAATTTGCAGTAGAATCACGGCAGTTTCTATGTAGAAGGAGAAGGAAAGAGATGAGGGGGAACAGTGAGGTTTTCAAGGAGAGCTGAAGAGATTGATTTGATCTGAAAGTTTCAGGGGTTAGAAATCAGTGTGGTTGAGTACTGCCTCTGAGTAGAGGGAGACGGGAAGGTCAGGAATCACTGAATTGCTCTTTCTGCCACATCCCTGAACCTCATCCTTTCTCAGCATTCACTAGCACCTATTCATACTCACAGCCCATCTCAAGTCCATCACATCACATCACTGTCATTCATCTGTTCACACTGATGTCTTTTCCTTATTCCCCTCTCCAACTCTCCAAATTGAGCTCACTGTTGCCATCAGACGTAAAGGAACTCTTATAAGGATTAAGGGGCAGGATTACCAGGGCTAAACTGGGTTGCACAGCTACAGGTAAACCTTGGATGCAAGGCCACTTCTTGAGGCCACTATGAAAGAAAAAGTAAGTCCTGGAAGACTGTGATCCTGCCAATGCATTCAGAAAAAGCTCCTGTCTCCCACTACTTCACTCCAATTTTCCCTCCGCAGCAGCAGCAGCAGAGTAAAAGTCTGTGATACTGGGGTAGAGGATCCTGTTAAACTGGCACCCACTGCACCCAGTGCCTCAAGCAAGCCTTGAATGCTTCTATGATAAAATCAACATTGCTGGGAACAGTTTAAATCTCAACATTTTCCTAATGTTGAATCCTTGTAATTTTAGGCTCCAGAAATATTGGGAATGTTGAGTCCTCAGGCCATCGCACAGATGCTTTGCTAATAGTTGGTTTTGGGGTTTTGTTTCTGTTTGGGTTTTTTTTTTTCCTTCTACTTTCTTTAAAAGGAGCGTTTATGAGCCATGATTTCAATTTACTTTTCTTTCTTTGTGCATTTTACAAGTCTAAATGACAGTTCAGAGCTTCTGTTGTGTGACCACTTAACTTCACCCCATGCAGATGTGTTCTGGTTCATATTTCATAAAACGTCGTGTTGATACAATGGTGATATGTGCGACATTTCCCTGAGATTCTAACTAAACATCCATCCAAAGTCCACTGACAGTAATATAAGTCTTTCCACAGATTTCTTTTCTACAAATAGTATCCTATAAATATGCTGCATTCCAAAATTTAGGAAGGAGTAACAAAATGCTATGGCTCCTTATGTTTTGGTGTATTTTTATTCATCGGTAATGAGTAATATGAAGATGATATCTGAAATTAGGATTAGTACATTTCATTTTTTGAATCATACATCAATGAACAGAAGGTTACTTCTTGTTAAAGCACACTAACTCCCTAGGACAATTTCAAAGCTTTTATTCAGAAAGATGGAAAAAATGCACATTCTGAAGCGTTTGGGATGTTTTGTTGGTTTGTTGAGGGTTTTTCTCCCTAAAAACCCACAACTCTTGCCCTATTTCACATAACTAATCTCAGTTTTAACATTTCAATAGTTTTCAGTGGACAAAAGAAACGCAAGCCTAAACAACCCGGTTAAATCCTGTCAGCCAAGAAGAGTTAGCTGTGCCGCTGCTGGTGACTCTGTGAGACCTCAGACTGTGCTGATGCAGTGAGAGTCTGCAAACAGGGCTAGCAAGAGAGATGCTTTCTGTACTGCAGAACAATTGCTTTTTTAAAAAGTGGGCTGTTGTCACAAGGGAGTGACCAACAGTGCTTTTTACAAGGCTACTTGACTTTTGCAAATGCATTGCTGGATGCCATAATCTGAAATCACAGCATTGTTCAGCAACCTAATCCTCTTTTTTCTCCTCTAATTTTGCAAACCCTCAGGCTTTCTCTGATTCCTAAAGTGCTCACACTTGAAGCACATCTTTGTTTTCCTTGTTCTTTTTTTTTTCTTTCTTGTACCAAACGCTTTTCTCTGGCTCAGTTGAAATTCGTGTCACAGCGATTTAAATAAAAATAGGAGCGGACAGAGGGAGAAAAAACAAATGCAAAATAAAACTGTATTAAAAAGCTTTCTTCTGTGAAATACAACTTTTTTTTTTTTTTTTAGCACTAAGATCAATGTGTTTTCCAAAAGAACCAGTGAAAATCAAACTGGGGGAAAGAATGTGCTGTGTTAGATGGGCATGCAATAAAAGCTAGAACCCATTCAAAAAATCTTCATTGCAGTAAAATACAGCACTTTGACATTCTTTCAAAGATGTCCATTCTAATATTTCATTTTAGCTTAAAGATGCCATGACACTTACTCTGTAAGGCTGTATCTTCATGTTTTTGATGCATGTTAAACTGTACGGTGTAAATTTTGACCCCTTAGCAATCCCTGTATCCCTGAATTTGTCTGTGACCAATATTGCCAACAGAGTTAAAATGAACTACATAGGCTTAGCACAAGAATTCTGTATTTACCAGTTTCTGAAGACTTTAGCTGTAAGGTGAGTCTACAAACCAGGGTCATGCATAAGATACAGTAGTAACAATATGATTTCCTTCCTTGTCTTGTTTAGGTGCACTTGTGACCTATGTCATTATATATAAGTTCCACTTGTCTGTGGCAAATGTGAATGCTGACTGCTGAGAAGGTCACTAATGGTTTTCAAATATATTTGCAGACGTACTAGACGACAAGACATCCGAAATGGAGACCCGCTTACCCACTGCTCAGACCTTCAGCATCATGGTGAGTTCTGGGTATGACTGGAGTACAACTAATTTGTATGTAATTTACAGGCTGTGCATGAGTAGAATAGGAAGCACATGATGATTTGTTGGTGGAATTCTTTTGAACATCTGGGAAAGATGAATATAATGCATCATTATCCCAATTTAGATTGCTTACAACAGCCTGGATCAGACACTAAAAGCAGTTTGTTGGGTGTTTTTTCCCTCAGGTTAACAGATTCAAGTGTTTTATTTTTTCTGCTTCACATACCTGATATCATACTACCAGGCTAGGCATATTATGTCAGAAAGAGTCATATCTCCATCAAAACAGCAATAAATATGTACATATTGCTTCATATAGTTTGTATAGAAAAACAAGCAAACACATAACCAACTACCTTGGATGATAACAGAATTGTTTTGTTGTAGGTGCCACACTAGCAGACCTTAAATTAAGGATGTTCTGTGTATTGAACCTGTCCCATGTGTTTTCAGCATAGGTTTTCTTTGACGTCTTTTGGGTTTATTTTTTGTTGGTTGTTTCATTTTCACAGTGTATTGACCAGATCTTCCTAACTTGAATTGTTTGGCTAATAAGATTCTCACAGTTACTGATTTGTTGCCAAACTCTTCAGAAGATCTTCATTTGGAAAACAAAAAAATACCCGTTTTTCCTTAAGTGAAGGGAACACTTAGGCAATACTTCCCTCTGCTGGAAAAAAATTATTACTCATGTTTGTGGTACATCTTTAATAATGGCTAAACCACTGGACAGATTCCTGGGAATAATAAAGTGGCTGAAAGTGGAGATACCTAAAAACCCTCATGTCCTTTGTGTCCTTGTAAGAGCAAGAATAATAAATTGTCCAAAATCATACTTCTGTGTCAGGTATAATACACTGCCACTATGATGCAGTAATACTTTATCTTACTTTTTAATAATTTGAAACTTGCAGCTAACATTACTACAGCCACTTCTTTTACTTCTTGATCATCAGACTCAGGGTAAGATACTCAGAAGGGAAAAAGGGTTGGAAAAGTGCATGATCAATATGTAGTTGTCATATTTTTGAGAACACATGAACAAACAACTAGATTAGATTTGAACTAGTCAGTGCAGATGAGTTTGCAAATGTAGACTGTCATACCAAGTTCCACTGGTATGGTATCTAGAAATACTTATATACTGCAGATGAAACCATCCATGTATTAAGGCTGAGATGACATTTTCAGTTCCCTATTAGGAAAATTTTGCCAGACACTAAACATGGATTTTAATACTAGCAGAAGCATGTCTTACCTTTTTGCTATACGGACATATTACTCATGAGTAAAATGATGGTCTGGGCTACCACATGTCCATTTTTTTTAACCTTCTCTTGCCCTTTCTAGCTGTGCTTTATACAACTGTAGGTCTGTTCTTTATCTTCACAGACAAGAAAAGTATTTCAAAACACTTAGGCTTTTATATCTTCCCATATTTGGTAAACATATTTTTCTGAAGAGATATCTTCTATCCAAAGGGACATGAGTAATCCAGCACAGTTTTTTCATGACAGCAATCATGAGGACTCAAGGTCAGGAAAAAGCTATTATATGATACACCTGATCACAAGGAGCTTTAATGCAGCTTTGTCAAAACAAGCAGAGCAAGTATGAGACAGATATCACTGAAACTTTCACTTAATGGTAAAATGAAGACAGCATGATTAGAAGAATTAATAATTTGCAAAAAATACTGAGGGAATGCAGTTCTAGGTCCTATCTTTAAGGATGCACTCTAATAATACTTAATAGATGTTTGAGGCAAGATTTGAGTGAAATTCTCCCTAAATTAATTCTCAGTTTTAAATCTATGAAATTTTCCTATATTTACTTGTCATTTGCATATAATCATGCATTGTACAGAAAGCTGCGTGGCCCATAAACTTTCTATGCCAACTTAAGTTGAATTTTTCAACTTAATTGACTAGTCATGACAAGTAGTTTCTTGGACAGCAGATGTCAATAGCCAAAAATAAGTTCCAGCAATCATTTACTCCTTGTCTACATATTCCTTTACAGTATCTGCCAATTGATTCTCCATGTGAACCAAAAGAAACAAACAACCAAAAAAAGAGAACAATCTCTTAATATATAGCTTACTTTTAAAGACAAAGCAGAAACTGACCTTGGTATCAATCTAAAGCAATAATGCTTTAAATATGGTTTAGGTAGCTACTTCAGTTGCCCTTTTGTGCAAATGTACATCTAGTATAAAAGGACTGCACAGAAACATTAGAGGGAGCGGAGGATCCTTAGCTGTACAGGTGTCTGGCCAGACATTAATGTTTAAAGAGAGTAAAAGCGTAATCATCTTGCTGTCAGTGAATATAACTTTTTTTTTTTTTTTAAGTGTAACATACTAGTGCTATCAAGAAATTATTCAAGAAATTGTAGAACAAGAGGTACTTTTATGTCATTGACCCCATGGGAAGCTCAAAGAATCACTCTGAATTTAATTGTATAGTGAGACCCATTCATCTGCAAAGCAGTCTTGGTATAAGTACTTAGCCTTTCATACTTCTTGGGTTATGTCAGAAATTATGTATTTAAAGGATATTTATCAAGCTAGTAAACTGATATTGCTGTTGGGTTCCCTTTGGGAATTACAACTCTCAGACAGGATTTTGGGTTGAATTTCATTACCAGCTTCAGGACTTCTATAGTTTTCTAATTCCTCCAGCTGCTCTTCTGAACTTAGACTTTCATTCTTTCTCCTAGTCTCTTCAGCTTTTCTCTCAGTCCCAGCACTGCACTCTGATCCTGTGATTATTCCATCATTTTGCTTACTTTCCTGCACTCCACGTGCTCAGTATTACATGAGCTTTATAGACAGTACTGGACCTGCCTTCTGCTCCCTTAAATCATGGAAATGGAATTTGAATGATCTCTTAAATCCTTCCTCTTCTCATTGCATGACTATAACCCACAATATATTTCCTGGAGCTCTGAGGAAATTTAAAGTGCACTTCCAACACCTTCCATGCTGATCTCAAACACACTAGAATGCCACAGACCAGATCCAAAAATAAAACTCAGAAGTTTGGAATGGTGTCAGATCACCCACCTTCAAGGTTACTTTCCTGAAAACTTGTGACTAGCTTCTTAGATACTAAGGATATCCTAGGAACCTCTATTTTTCAGCAGCAACTTCTCCATATTCTTAAAAATATGCTAGTGCTCATGGGCAGTAGGACCTTTGCCAAAGAAATATCTATTTTTGTCCTTCATACTGATATTTAGGATCTAGAACATTGTCTGACTATACATCTCTGTTTCACATCATGGTAGCAGTAGCATGAGTATCCCAGGTTATAAAAGAGGACATTTCCTACTGACTATGTTATGCTGCAGCCCTACATGTGCTATCTGTTGTGGATCCAGTTCAGATCAATCTGCCTCTTGTTGACTATGTGAGGATCTTTGGCTGCCTGCTCGACCATGTGAATTCTGTTTCTAAATTTGACTACCTAACTTGAAACAGAAAAGTCAGGACATCTGTCAGCCATTCACAGTGTTGACTCTGCACCGATGAGTTATCAGCCAGTCATTTCCATTTCTAACCTTGTCTTGTCATGTTTAATTATATTCAATTAATCTCTTAGTTCCGCTGTTTCATTGACACAACTTCACCTATACACCTATAACCACTGGTACCCTTGGCTACTTTCTTTTCTAGCTGTCTTACCCTTCTCTTTCTGCTTTGCTTTTTAATTAATTCCTCCACGACTCCTCATCTTCCTGGCCCAAAGCTGCACTGACATTTATCGTAAGGATGTGGTTTCTGAGAGAAGTCATAAAAGTTGTTTCACTTGTTTATATAGCACCCCACTTACTTGCTGGAATGGTTCACAATCCAGCAGAGAAAAGCAAGCTAACCCGTTCCCAATTTGTTGAGTGTTAATAGGCCATTAGATGTTTCCTTACTGAGAACTGGGCAAGCACCAGCTACTACTCTGTCACCCAGTCCCATCTCCTATCCCCTCTCAGGACTACAAGTCATTATGAAAAGACACATGATTTCTGTATCAATGTAAACCAGGGGCTCAATAGTATTTTGGCTTTTGGCTCAGTCATGTAGCAAACAGCCTGTATTTGCTATGCAACACAGCCAATGTAATAAAGGCACAGTGAGAGCAAACAAAACTTGATAAAGATTTTATCAGAGAGAATTCTAATTAGATAACATTTTCCTATTAAAATATTTAAAAAGAAATTCATTAAAGATTTCCAGTGCTAAAGATCAAAAATGGAAAATAGAAAGAATGACAATGGAAAAAAGACAGGAAACTCCATGAGATCAACACCGTGATGAATAGCTTACCGACCCCTTCCTCCCCATCTACTCTCCAGTGTTATTGTACTGTTGCCACATTAAGTCCATAACAGTATTTTAAAGAACTAAGGTGGAGAGTTGAAATATGATGCCTTACAGCCTCTGCGGTATTGGAGAAGAATCAAATGCCATGTAAGTCCTATAGCTATGTGATATTTCCAGCAAGTTGATTAATATCTTGAAACATTGTTGTTAAAAAAGGAAGTAATTTATTTAACTTTCTTTTCCCCCTCCTATAATGCCTGGTTTATTAAACTCATTACATTTCCATAAATTATATTAGTATGGGAGGAAATGATTAATTGAAGATTGTTTCCTCAAAAACATTATTCCTGGTCATTAACAGCTTCAGCAAACTGCAGTGCCATATAATCTAAACATGTTATACTGCTTTTAAATAGCCTAATGTTTTATTACTTTGTTCTAAAGCGTTATGATCATAGAGCCCAGGAGGCATCATTACAGACATTCTGCAACTACACCCTGAATTTTCTCACTGCATACAGTTTGCTAATAAAAATTCTTGTCATATCCTAGATGTTTTCCTTGATGAATATTAATTAGGTTTATACAAAATTTCACAATGAAATTCATTAACTTCACATATTGAGATGCTAACAGCTGTTACGATTTAAAATACAAAAATATTTTAAAAAACCAAAACCTAAACCCTACCAAAGACAGAGATGTTGATGGAGACTTTTCAAATGACATACACATGTAAGGAAATTTTTCTTTTAAGGTTTTTATCTTTAAAGGTCTTCAGGGAACCTAATTTCTAAACAAACAAATTCACTTTGCCGTTGAGATTTTTCTTTCTTGGTAATTTTTTTTTTCTTTCTTTACAGATAACCCAAGTGGTCAGACACTGGAGGAAAAGATTATCTATGGCGTAGAGAATAGCAGCACTTTTCTTGAGTGCAGTCCGAAATCTCAGCGTGCTGTAGTCTACTGGCAATTCCAGAAGCAAAATGATGATCGCAAAGAAGAGGTACGATACAAAAAATATAGAGGTGCAATTTGTATTCTCTCTGAAAGATATACTTTAACCTGAGTCCTTCTCTGAATTTTCCATTAGCAGAATTTCTCTGATATCTTATAATTGCTCTGGTTCTTCACCATATTCTTAATTTTACCATAAAGTCCCATAAACTGTCTAAGAGATTTTACAGAGTGTGACATGAGAAAAGATTCATATCCTGCAGAACACAATGGTTTTCCATTACACATCTCAGAAATACAAAAAGTTTGCATGTTATCTAAGTGACACCTAAAGCATTGTACTTAAATACTGCAAAGACCTTCAGACTGCTTAGGAAAAAAGGCTAAGTGCATTCATTTAATTATACTGTTTGACTGAAAGACAGTCTAACAGGAGCACTTCCTATGTCCAGCATGATCTAAGACTTTCCTGATGATAAGACAGAGACAGAATGACTAACTGAGAAATATAGTGGATTTAAGGCATTTTTTTCATCAAAAGCAATATTCATAGACACAAAACCACGTACTTTCCCTACTTGCATTACACTAAACTGGTACTTTATTTTTCTCTTTCTCTTGTCACCAGTATTATGTCACTACTGACCATGGTCCTCAAGTCATGTAACTATCAAGCTAGGTCACACAAATCTTAAGAGAATAATCTACTCTGGAAGGTACTAAGACCAAGATAGGAAATTAAAACATGCTTGTTGCATTGAACTATTTGTAAATATACCCAAACTACTCTGATTTTTTTTTTGGGGGGGAAGCATTTATTAAATACATAGTTACATTAGCAGCTTTAGATACTTCTGCTCTTTGCTTTGTTTTCATAACTAGTAAATTATTCAGAATTTATTCTTGTTGGAGAGAGCAACAAACAGGTTTGTGCCCTTTCTGGCTACAGTGACGTGCATTCAAAGAATGAAATTATATTCCAAGACATTAATTGATTCAGAAAAAAAAATACAGTATTTTAGACCATTTCTTTTTTACTTAAAACTTTCAGCTTTAATCCCTACTGCTTCTTTGTAAATTCTCCACTCATGCAGACATCGCATCTCTGCATAAAGGCTTTTGAAGTAAGGAGCGATAGGAAGACAGAGAACCTTTCCCACATATATATCTAAGCTTGACTAAAAAATAAATGTGACCTCAGTGATATAGCCATACGTATCCATGTTGACTCTGCTGCTATAGCCTTGCATCTTCTGTAATCTTACCAGCAAATCCATCAGCAGTAGGGACTAAGGAATTAATTTTTAATCTCCCAATCTTTTTCAGGCCAACAGTAATTTTTCCAGAGTATTTGAGCCTTCCAAGACAAAAATGACTGGCAAGGGATTTTCTATTCATGTGGTTTGGGGGATTTTGGCTAGGTTTTACCCCCAGAAAGGAGTAGTAGTAAGGTACTAGTATGGTTAGAGGATAATTAGGCACATATATGAAAGATAGATATTGAAATAACCACTTATTTTTCCAATACAGATAAAAGTGGATGATCGCATGATCCGGACAGAACAGGGCCTATTGCTACGAAGTCTTCAACGGAGAGATTCTGGTATTTATTTTTGTCATGCTGTGGAGCATGGATTCATGCAAACTTTGCTCAAAGTGACCCTGGAAGTAATTGATACTGACCACCTAGAAGAGCTCCTCCATAAAGAAGAAGATGGTGATGCCTCCAAGACCAAGGATGCTACTAATAGTATGACACCCAGTCAAAAGATCTGGTATAGAGACTTCATGCAGTTAATCAATCATCCCAATCTCAACACAATGGATGAGTTCTGTGAGCAGGTTTGGAAAAGAGACCGCAAACAGCGCCGGCAAAGGCCTGCCAATGCGCAGGTGAATACAAATAAGTGGAAGCACCTGCAAGAGAATAAAAAAGGTAGGAACAGGAGGACCCATGAATTTGAGAGGGCACCACGGAGTGTCTGAGCTACATTACCTCTAGGAACCTCATCCAAGTAGATACTTGTATAGACAGATAACTGGAAAAAAAATGCAATATTCATGAACTTTTTCATGGCATTATGTGGATGTTTACAAGAGTGGAAAGTTCAAACAATTTCCACCAAGTTTAAATAAAATCCATTTCTAATTTTCCTAGTAAGTCCTTCCTCTCTGCTCTGATTGTAAGACCAGAAAGAACAGAGTTTCAAGGATGATGACTCACCCGGACCTAGCTTACTGCTCAAAAAATTCTGCAAGTGTTCAGCAAGCAAGTTTTGCTTTCTCTTTTGCCTGAGATATAAACAACATGCTGTATTTCATGCTGTCATCTTAAAGTAAAACAAACCCCACCTTTCATCAGCAGCACTACCATTTCTAGACTTATATATAAGACTGCATGAACTTATTAAGCTGATGAACATCTAAACACGTGATTGGACACAAGGATTTTGTTCTTGTTTGGTCTACCAGTTTTCCTGTTTATATGTAATAGAAGAGGAAAAACAATACTAAATGAGATTGTCTGTGGAAATCTGAACAACATAAGCCATCCATCATCTAGAAGAACAACAAATGTGGAGTACACTGGCCTACTACTGATGACTTCTTTCAGCTTTGATCTAAAGATGTATTTTATTAAAACTATAATTTAAATGTACTATGAAAAAATATGCAGCAAACATTAGCTCTTTTCTAAAATAGATTAGACTTTTTGTGTTAGAAATGTACTTTCTAATTATTGGTTTAGAGGAAAAAAAATGACAACTTCCAATTATGAGCTGCTTTACCTTTTTGTTTGGAAAATCTTCCAGGGGAGCTAGTCACATTGCAGTTAACCTCCTCCCCTCTCAGTATCTATATGACATGTAACTTCAAAACAATTTTTAAGCTAAACTATTTTAACATGAAAGTCATTGTATAGCATGGAAGTCTTCTGCATTCTTTTTTTCTAAGTATGGTATTTGAAATCAATCAACCTGTATAATACCTTGCTATAGACTGAACCAATGAAGAGGAGAGCATTGATTTTCAGTTGTATATTTTTTTTGAATTAAAAAAGTAAATAGCATTAAAACGCCCTCTACTAATTACACTCTTGCTTTATTGGTTCGTAAATATTTGTGAATGCTAATATTTAAATACTGTGGCTCATAGACTGACATATATCCATGAGCAAAGCTCACATTCAGTTTAAGGAGTTTTGTTCCCAGCTCTGTGGTAGAAATATGTCCACACTACTGATTGTCAGTGCTCCATTCTTTCTGTTGGCCAGATCATCCAAATGCAAAGAACCAGCACTAGGCCACATAAACAGTAACCTCAAAGCCAGCTCTCTGTTTTAAGATCTAAGGGACAGTTTTATCTGTGGGCAAAGTCTGCTGCAGCAGTAAATTGGTGAAGTTCGGTTTAAAACTAGTTTACACTAAGAGATGATTTGGTCCTGCACTTTTGTCTTATTATATACACAGGAGAGCAACAGGGTAAAACAGACAATGTACTTGCACCATAAGTGTCAGTTTAGGGTTATAAATAATGGATTTATTCACCTCAGCACAGATGTGCCTTTGGTCCCCAGTTCTATGGTGTCCAGTTCTTTTGAGGTCATCATTCTCCAGCTTCCCATACTTTATCTTGTCAGACTTCATAAACGACATAATTTCAAGTAATGTTGTTGTGGGGGAAAATTAATAAAGTCCTTAGTTTGATAAAGGAGCTATTACCTAAAAGTGTGCCTGTATTGATGACTGATCCATTTGGGTTTTTTTGTTGTTCACGCCACATTATTTAATTTATCAATCACTACACTATCAGCCTTATCAGATATATTAACACAACTGCTGTGACAGCTTCTCTCACAATAAGTCCCAGTCTCCTTGCCATTTGCTAATTCAAGTATCCTTCTGCTTAGTGAACATTTGGCTTCTTGCCTCCAAAGCAACTGGATTTTCATTAATGGCCCAGTCTCTTCAGTCCCCTTTGAATCTTGCAGGGGATGAACCAGAATTATTTTTTGTCATTTAACTTGTTAGCAAAAAAATCTTTGAATGGACCAGGAAAAGGCTGGTTTAAACCATGGTTTAAGAAAGCACTTAAGAATATAGTTTAAAAACAACTTTAATTCTCCTTTAAATTTAACTTGACTTATAGAGTCATAGAATCATAGCATCATAGAATGTTTTGTGTTGGAAAGGACTTCAAAGATCATCTAGTTCCAACCCCCTACCATGTACCTTCTACTAGCCCGGGTTGCCCAAAGTCTCATCCAACCTGACCCTGAACACTGCCAGGGGTCCAGGGGCAACCACAGCTTCTCTGGGCACCCTGTGCCAGAGCCTCACCACCCTCATTATGAAGAACTTTTTCCTGATACCTAATCTAAAATGACTTTCTTTTAGTTTCAAGCCATTACCCCTTGTCCTATCACTCCGTGCCCTTTTTATCAGTCTCTCTCCAGCTTTTCTGTAGCTCCTTTAGGTACTGGAAAGGTACTCTAAGGTCTCCCCAGAGCTGTCTCTTCTTGAGGCTGAACAAGCCCACCTCTCTCAACCTGTCTTCATAGGAGAGGTGCTCTGATCATCTTTGTGGCCCTCCTCTGGACTTACTCCAACAGATCCAGACCCCAGAGCTGGAGGCAGTGCTCCAGGTGGTGTGTCATGAAAGTAAAGTAGAGAGGGAAGATCACCTCCCTCAGCCTGGTGGTCACACTTCTTGTGATGCAGCCCAGGATACAGTTGACTTTTTGGCCTGCAAGGAGCTCCCGAGGACTCCCGTGAACTTTAATATGCTGTTAAATTGCCATGCTTTCATGTTGTGCTAAACAGGGATGAATTAAAACACAGGTTCACCTATGTCCTTTCCTCTACAGAAGTATTATTTTTTCAGCTTATGATTAATTTTTAAGCATTGTTTTAATCTGAAGGATTTAATTGTAATCACAGGACACTTTTTAGCCTGTAGGGCTATTGTATACCATCATGCCATTAGAATCCTCTTTGTTACTAAAGGAAACAGTTTTAAAATGAACTTCAGAGAATTCAGTGGGAGAAATAGAGATTGATTTCAACAAGCTCTAAATTATTTTCTTTCCTCTTTTACATCTTAATTGAACTACTATCCAACTGTTTTTTCTCTACCATGCTCATAGCAAGTGGTTCTATAGCAACTTGTTGCAAAAAATCCAAACTCTTTCACCATCCCTGAAGAAGAAATAAATTAAGTCAGGATTCTAATAAAAGGTTTTCTATGCAGAGAAAATTAATCTGTGGGAACAAAGTTACGTAAATTGCAATATTTTAACCATGACCTGGCAGTCAAATTAGACATTTGACACTTGGACAATTTCAATCCAACCCTCACTGACATGAGTAATCTTGTTTATGTCTTTGTATTTGATTATATAAATAAGATGGCAGTGGATCAAGTCAGCAGTGGGAATATTTGATTTTCAGGTTCATATTATGGTCAAGTTAAAGCAGCATTTAATACTGATGTATAATGAACTTTTCAAAGAGCATAGGCCTTAATGAATTCATATATGGAAAGATGCCCTGTAGTTTCAGTAACATTCA
Organism: Laterallus jamaicensis coturniculus; assembly: GCA_022605575.1. Taxonomy (NCBI): domain Eukaryota; kingdom Metazoa; phylum Chordata; class Aves; order Gruiformes; family Rallidae; genus Laterallus; species Laterallus jamaicensis. The sequence goes on from JAKCOX010000003.1 coordinate 8,489,641, forward strand.
TACCCCTATTTATGTAATTGTTCAAAGCAACGTAAGATTTAGAGATAAAGGTACAAATGGTATTTCCACAAATCATCAATAACCCCCTCAAAACCTCTAGTTAAAGAGTTACTTTAGAAAAAGTAAGTTAAAAGTTGTGTTGCAGCTGGAGAGAAAGGAGTTCATTTATGACCAGAAAGATCTATTTTTATTTGTTTTAATATATCCATTTGCAAGGAACAAAATTGCATTGAATCTTATTCTTATACATCTACACTTTGCCCTTACGCGGATCACTGAAGATGGGAATTTGTTCAATGGCTCCTAAAACCTGTATGGTTATGTTAAACTATACCATCAAACTGAGAAAATGTGCATCTTTGCAAAACAGAGTTAAATCTTCATGACCCAATCAAGTCACTATGTAAAAAAAAAATTAATTAAGTTAAATGCATGTGAATGCGCATTTACCAATCCTTTTTATGTATTATTTAGTGAATATCAATGGTATGTGTTTAATAGTTTGGTTTTTGCTACCTACACATTAGCCAAAAGAGATGTAAATATTTTTGACTAGATAAGGAGGTACAGTGTAAAGTACTGTTATCTAGAGGTACTCCATTTCGGTGTGTTCAGTATAATACTAAAATGAAAGATTTTGCCACACAGGTAATAAGGTGGTTTATTTGCTATATCAGTGACACAGTTGTGTGCTTATTTTTTAAGCACATTCTTCACTGAGTGGTAAGTAACTACTTCTGTATTTATCACGTCAATACAGATGGGAACTAGAAAACTGGAGAGAAAAAAATGTAATGAAACTGCTGCTGTAAATTATTTCTTTTAGCATGTATTCAGTTGTTAAATAAACATTTCTTCCAAATATTTTAAGTTCTCTGTCTTGACTGCTTACATGAAAATGTGCCCTGTAACCTTCATGAGCATATGGAGTCCACTGTTGCCAATATAATGCTATCAATGTATATGAGCTCTGTTTACTAGGCCAGAAGGGCTGCTATTTTTATTAATGGTGTTTATTGCTTCTTTTTTAAGACTACAAACTAATAATGCCTGAAATGAAAGCTAAAAACTTACCTTCAGCCTATCTTTTGGCACAACTGCATGGACATGTGCAGATAAAGCCACACATGCACACCCCCCACTCTGTCCATGTCCCAAACCGCAAATCAGCCTGCAAGCCATGCAAATGCTATCAAGTTACTTTACTTGATGAGATTCAGTCTGTGAGATACCAATGCCTTAGTACACCTATGCTGCTTCCCTTTGGAAACTGGCTTTCACAGGCAGCAAGTATGTTCTGCAAATGATATTTTGCTGCTATCGACATACCTGTGTATCCTTAAGTAAACCTGACAGCTGTTTGGAAGTGCCTATGGGCTCTATCTAAAAGTAATACACCATGGCACTAAGTACTGTGCAAACAACCAATGAGACAAATGCTGCTCTGGAAAGCACAAAGTTTAAATATACCAAACAAGTAGTGGAGGAAAGAAACCATCATTATTTCCATTTGGTGCATACAGAACTGAAGAAAGAAACAGCAGTACTTAATCACCACAAATCCATTCAACTTTGCCCATGTTCCTTCCTGCAAAGCAAGGATAGAGATGTCCAGTTCAAAACGATGTTGTGAGGATGTTTTGTGGTTACTGCTGTCTTCTGAAAATGAAAATAAGCCCTCAGCAGCAGCCAGGCAACTCAGTAGGATACAGATGTCTGCAAATATAGCAAGGACAGAATGGATGTGACAAGCTGTGAATATGCTGACTGAGAGACCAAAGTAATTTTTTTTTTATTTTTTCTGTCTGTCCAGTGTTGGGATTATAAATATTCACAAAGGAAGACCCTCGTTTCTGGATGTAGCCACACTGTGCCCTTTGCAAGAACTCCCTGCAGAGCACAGCTAAACTGATTGTCTTCTGCACTACTTTACTACATTGTCAGGAATGTTCAATGCCTAGGGACAACCCTCATTGACACTGAGTAGGAACGAAGAAGAAAAATTTTGATGCTTGTTTGTTTATACATATATATATATATTTATACACACGCACACACAAACACACACACTTAAACAGTCAACTTCCACTGACATTAAATCCCCTTTTCCCTAAAGTATTTGAGGCTGTACATGTAATTCTAGTGCATCACCGAAGAACACGTTTGGCAGCCTCAGCTATAAATTGTTATAAATGTTTCCTTTGTGAAGACTGAAACACATTATTCTGTTTCCTTACAGGTCACATTCACTGAGCTCCCCATCAAACATACATTTAATGGGAGGCAAAGTTATGATGGCTTTTCCAAAGCCCAAAACAAAAGGACTATTCTCCCCAGAATGCTTAGTAACAGGATACAAGTAGATCAGAGTATTAATGAACCAGCCAGCTTCGTTGCTCCCCATATATACTTGAATGAAATGTTGGAGGAGCATCATAGGAAAATGAGAAACTGGAGAAAAGGTCTTGTTTGGGACTTTTTTGCACTGGAATTTATCAAAAATTGACATTCTGGAGAACTTCAGGGTGATCTGAGCTAAATCCCAAAGCTCTAGTGAAGCAATTTCCATCCTGAAAAAGTTTCACTTAGGTTAAGTGAGCAACTTCCCTTTCTTTCATAGCAATTTTTTTACCCTTTTAGGAAATGGAGTTCCTCTTGCCTCAGTATTAACGCAGAAAGGTCATTACATAGTTTCTACAGTCCCTGCTGAAGGTTAATATCTTCTTCAACACACATGGGGAGCCCAGTTTCTGATGACCAGCCCACCCTGAGCTGCTCTGTGTCCAGGCAGTCCAGCTGAAGTAGCATGCAGCCTACTTGTGCCACATCTGTTAGTACTAGTCCTAAAAATGTTGTGTTACCATCGTCAGGGATAAAATCAGAACTTGGTAGGAGTGGATCAATAAACATCCTTTGAAGTCCTGTGGAGACCTGGGAAAATGGGGCTAGGTCAGACTGTCCCTTTGAGGCAGTAATTCTTAGCAAGCAATATAGATCACAGAATCACAGAACTTTAGGAGTTGAAAGGGACCTCAAAAGATCATCTAGTCCAACCCCTCCACTAGAGCAGGATCACCTAGACTAAATCACACAGGAATGCCTCCAGGCAGGTTTTGAATGTCTCCAGAGAAGGAGACTCCACAACCTCTCTGGGCTCCGTCACTCTTACAGAGGAAAAGTTCCTCCTGATAGTCACATGGAACTTCCTATGCTCCAGCTTGCACCCTATGCCCCTTGTCTTATCACTGGCCATCACTGAGAAGAACCTGGTTCCATACTCCTGACTCTTGCACTTTTCACATTTATAAACATTAATAAGGTCATTGTAGATCCTAATGTGGTGGTGAATGCTCAAATATAAGAACCTTCAACAAATTTAAGATGTGTATGGAGGTTCTGCTCCATACTGGTCTATACTGTTAGAAAGTTGTCTAGCCACGAGCTGGAGCCTGGTGTTGGGCTGGCTCAACCAATCCTTACTGAATTGCACTTGATCATCTGAGGATATTTAACTTTTAGATTTAATAATAGTTCTCTGTTTTTGGACAGCCTAAAATAACCAACTTTACCCCAAAAGTACAACTCTCTTTTAGTTTAATTGACCCAGTTTAGCTGCTATTAAAAAGATCCAAACAACTAGAATGTACACCTAAACAGTTAGAATTAATGTGCACAGAATTATAATCCTTTTTCTTTGAGCAACAAGACCTCATGAAATGAATGAGCTAGGTCTTCACCCCACCTGTGAGCCTTCCATGTCTGCCAATAAACTAACACGTACTGCTGAGCAATATTTGTGGGGGGGTTTCTGGTTTTTTCTTTTCTTTAAGCAGGTTTTGAAAGATAAATCTTGTTTTATATGAAAGTCCAATGCTTTTTCAGGACATTCCACCCCACAGCATCATGTAAATTGAATCTGATGGTCTGCCCTGGGAACAAAACTCCTCTTTAACACCCATCAGTATGGGATGACTGTGTTTGTATTACTTCTATATTCATTTCTGTGGGAGTTTCACAGTCATCTTTCCATGTGCATTAACATGAATTGTGATTGCTTATGCAGAGGCAAATGGACGTGCATGTTTCTGCATGGGAAAGGGATTAAGATGCTATGGTAATTCTACTAGAACCAGAATACCCAGTAAATACCAAATGTGGCCAAATTTGAATGTCTCATTTCTTGCTATAGCTGTGAGCAGAAGAGGAAAAGAGCAGACTAAAGAAATGCAGAGAGTTCAGCCATGTTTTGCAATGACCCTTTGGCCCTTTAGTTTCACATGCCACTGTTTTCTTGGTTTGTAGCACTAGATAGAAAAAATGCATTCCTACCAACTCTGCTTTCACTGAACAATACCACATTGAATAGCCTAATAAACCAGAACAAACAGACTGGGCAAGTTCCTCTGAAGAAGGTTTAACTTTCTTCTGTTATTTTATTATTATAGTAGGGCCATCAGTAGTCTTCGCTAGGGTTTTGTCAGCAGTTTGATTATGAAGGTCTGTTTTTAGGGCTTTATAGTTTTGGCTAAAGATATTCACTACAGTTTAAAGGTTTTAAATATCAGCTTTTAATTGAGAAATAATTTTTCAGTTCCTAAAAGAAAATCACTATTATGTGATGAATACATTTTTTTGAGAACTAACGACAATTTGGAACTTCAGCCATGATGGGTGTTTTTTTCAGTGACTGTACTGCAGAAAATTAGGAACTGAGAAAAGATCAGTAAACATAACATAGAGCTTCACACTTTGCTGGATTTTGTGTTTGGTCTTGAAGCATCTGCATGCTCATCAGAGGTCCCGAATCAGATACCTGCTTAAGCACATTCTTGTATAATTATTCATAATTTACTCACATGTTGCTGTTCCTATGGTATGTTCTGCAATAAAATGTTTTCTTGCATCATATGATTCTATCATGCCTGAGTGTCTTCAAGTAAGTTTTTTTATTGCTGTTCTATGTAAAGATAATATAGGCTTAATTCTTGGCACAGTTTAATAGCTGACTGATGTTCATACAGAGGAGAAAGATGGCTTGTGTTGTTTTGCATGCTAGATAATTAAGGAGAAAGTGACCTTTTATTAGGTCCTTTTTTGTTCTGCAGTAATTAAAATTTAAATGCAACCGATCTAGGTCTGTTTGAGCACTGTGGAATTTTTCATTGTGTTTTCTCTTAATCAACTATGTTCACACACCTCTCATAAACATGCCAATGCTTCTAGAAATCAGCAACTTTTATTTTTTTACATTAATGCCAAATGATATACCTAGCTAGATCCTCACTCAAATAAACACAGTGCTGTGCTCCACCACCTTTTTATTGACCAGAATCTATCAGAGTACTGAAAGGTACGAATTCCAATCCTTGTGCTCTTCACTATGGCTCAAAATGTTACTTATGAAGTCTAATCAGTTCAATGCCAGTGTAAAGGGATTTAATATACCAGGTCTTCAAGTGATGGTAAATATTTCACATAATACACATCTCTGTGATATTCACTAGCTGGAGGGAGAAAAGTGGTTGAATGTAGAAGAATTAAAGTATTTATACTTAAGTTCACTGTTGCATGTCAAAATAGGAGACACGATGCAGCTGAAAAAATCTTCTTTGGACACTGAATGCTCACAAATAATGGTTCTTTGTCTCCTAGAAATTCTGCTTGGCATTCACTGTGCTTCGACAATATATTGGCAATTGTACATACTGTTGCTTGATAGAAAAGCATTTCTGCAAATATTTGGAACTATTGTTAATGCTAAATCCTTTTTTGTAGCTTTTACATCTGGAAGAAGCTGAAACCTTAAATAAAGCTCCAGGGATACTCCCAGGCAAGATGCCTTCACAAACTGCAGTTTGATATAATTGCTATGCGAATCAAGACAAATTATTTGCTGTTTTGTCACTAGGATGGAAGTTACTTCTATTACACGTATTGAACATTTTTCAATTCTTTGCATGCTAGTTGAAAATATCCACCACAAAGAAAAAAAAAGCTTATCAAGACTGTATAACTGCTAAACCTTGGCTCTTGGGTCCATTTGACCTACACTGTAGAACCAGCACATACATCACAAGGAGGTAATGTATCTATTGAGAAATAGTTATTTAATCTCTCAAGGCAAGACAGTGTTCTGATATTCCCCCCTTAGGCTGCCTTCGCAAAGTGGAATTTAGTGGTGCTAAGGAACAGCAGATCTAATGCATTATCTGTTATTCTGGTGACTCCTCGATCCTGGATGAAGTCTACCATATTTTATCTCTGTCATTACCACTAACATTTGTCCTCAACACTAGATCTCTCCAAAGGGATTTATCGAAATCGTCACAATAGCATTAGTACTGCAATGCTAGAAGGATTAAAAATATGTAATATTTTCATAAAAATATGAGAAGTGGTTCCAATTACCTGGTTTACTGTTTGGAGGGTGAATGAGCACATGCATATGCACTGAACTCTTCCAATTTCATTTGAATACTACAGGCATAATGGACTGCTAAATATCAAGAAAGGTTCTCAGAAATTAATGAACTCTGATTCCATCGTAGCTCTTGGAAATTCCACCATCATCTTTAATGGAATAGGATCAAGCCTGGATTTGCATTTCCTGTCATGAGTCACTAAAAACAATAGCTTGAGGCATTCAGACAAGGTCAGGCCCTGTATGGAAACCTGATTTTGTAGTGACTGAGTGGAAGGGGGTGTAGAAACAGTGTTGCATATCTAGTACCATGCGACTGCTATACATGGGACATGGTTTAGCCTTGATCTCGTGTTTGACTTTTATGTGTAACAGCAAGAAATGTTAATTTGATCTCACTATTTGTTTTACATAAAAGTTTACATTTCTTTTCTACCTCTGGAATTATAGGTCAGCCTGTTGTCACTCAGACATGTGAGTGACGTTTTCAACATCAGACAATGACTCTCCAGAGTTCTACAGTAGATCCTGATGTTTGGAGTAGACTTGCAGAAGAAAACTAACTAGAACTGTCAGTTTTTCATATAAATACCTCTAGGGGGTATAAGCTTCTAGTATTACCAAGAAGGATATTTTCACATCATAAAAGGAGCTCAGTCTGAATTTTAAGCCAACTATTTTGGGTCTGAGTTTTCTTCTTTCAGCATTTTTCTGAAGCATTTCATTTCTATAAAGCATCTTTCATGATGCTTTATAGGAATGAACAGATATAGAAACTGCAATACTGGCCTACAAAATTGATGTGTGTCATTCAGTCCCATGTTTCAGAAAACAAGAAGTACTAGCTGTCTCAGAGGAAGGTATAAAGCATTCTTCAATCAGCTGTAATGAGATTACTTGCTCACAGGGGAACTTTGTTCGTAGTGCTCATTAATTAGAAGACATGTTTTCAAAGACAGTTTTCTCTCTTCTTTCTTGATAAATAAGGAAAGTTCGGTTGTTTGGAAGCATTCAGGGCTGCTCATTCAATTAGAAGTAGACATAATATAGGCTGAAATAAATCTGTACCACATTTATTAGCTCACAGGTTATTACAAAGGTATTGTAAATTAAAGTTTCTTCATGCTTGACTAGCTATCTTTGTGGATAACACGGTAAATTTCTCTATTATTATGAAGTATGCATGTCCTTATATATTTGTGTCATTCCGTGCCCATGAGGGCAGAACTGAATGGTATGGTAGGAGAGCATTAGTCATGAATTGGAAAAGCCGTGAGTGGACCTGAAGTTCATCAGGGTATTTATTATAGTTCTTGGGGAAAAGAATCTACTGTGACTTCAACAGGCTGGAGAAATAGCCTGACAGGAATCTCCTAAACTTCAACAAGGAAAAAATGCAGTCTTACACCTGAGGAAGAACAAATCAATACACCAGAATACGCTTGGGGCCATTCAGCTGGCAGAAAAAGACCCAGTGGTCCTGGTGAACACCAAGTTGAACATGAGCTGGCAATGTGCCCAAGTGGCACAGAAGATGGGGAATGCGGATTGCAATCAGCTCATCACACATTGTCTCTGGCTCCTTCCTCCTCACAGGGAGGACTCCTCATACTCTGCTCCTGCTCTAGTGTGAGGTCCCTAACAAGGTAAACAGACTTCCATGAATCTCTTCTCTCCTTCCCTTCCCCTTCTCCAGCACAGGTCCCTCCCATGGCTGGAGACCCTCAGGACCACACTTCTCCAGTGTGAGTTCCCCATGAAGTCACAAGTCCTGCAAGCAAGCCATTTCCAGTGTGGGCTCCTCTCTCCATGGGGCCACAGGTCCTGAGAGGAGCCTGTTCCAGCGTGGTCTTCTCCACAGGCTACTGAAGCACATTCTCACCCTCTTTCTTCACTGACCTTGGTGTTTGCAGAGCTTCTCACATCTTCTCATAACTCTCTTTGGCTGTAAAACACTACTATTTGTTGTTGGTTTTTTTGCTGTTGTTTGTTATTTTGTTTTTGTTTGGTTGATTTGGTTCGTTCCTTAAATACATTATCACAGAGGTATTACCACCATTGTTGATTACCTTGGTCTTAGCCAGTGATGGGTCAGTCTTGGAGCTACCTGGCATTGGCTCTATCAGACATAGGGTAAGTTTCTAGCATCTTCTCATAGAATCAATCAATAACCATTGGTGGTGGTTGTGATGTCTGCATCTGCCTCACAGCGATTTTGGGAAGCAGATAATGACAAAATAGCCAAAGGCTATCTATGCTAATGTGTCCACCTGGACAGAGGACTTGTCAGTGTCCACTGGCACCTGCAGTTGGTATGTAAATATGACTCCGAGCCAATCACCTTACTTCATAAATAGCAAGCAGACCAAGAGCCCTTTTGAGCTCTCCTGAAACAACAGTAGGCTGCATGTCCGGATCTCCCCTTTAAAGGGACACCTCTCAAGGTTACTCCTCAACGTCAAGAGAATCCTTGCCACAGCAGATCCACAACAGATCCTTGGTAAGTGAATTGGGAATAAGTGCACTAAACTTTGTGACCTTAGCTAAGAGGTATAAAGGATTGATTGTGCATATATAATCCTTTAGACATAAACCGTTAACCAAGTCTGGAACTAAGACTGGATCCAGACACACCTAGGGTCCTCTCTGAGGAGCAGTTTAAAAAGCGAGGTCCTTTCTGAACCTCGTGACTCAACAGGAGGGTCTCCCTGACAGTTTCATCTGACCCTGTTCTCTATGCGCTAAATAATCAAGATTACCTTACCATTGTACCTTAATCACTGTCACATTTATTATCAAACACTGTTACATCCTTTGTTTTATATCAATAAACACGGTCTGAATCCGCAACAGATACACAACATAATAACCTTCAGGAAGACAAGTATCTTAATATTTCAGAAGAAATTAAACCACTGGTAGCCCTGTTGTTCATAAACAGTGCTTAGAACTTACCCAAATCCTTTTTTCATCAGAATCTGAATTTTCTGATCTCTTTTTTTCTGGTTTTCAGTAACTATTTTGTTCTTCTCAAGTCTGTGTTCCAGATAGAAAGAGGTTTTCCCAAATATGGCATGAAAGAATGCTCTTTTGCTTTTTGTAGCTGAATATCAGTCAATACTACTTGTATGAGAATTCTTATTTTGTTATGACACTGTGATTTTGCAGATCCAAGAGTTTGATTAACTTCTGATAGCATCTAAGATAGACATTTCTGAGCTAAACTGAACTTGACAGTTCTTAAGAGTTTTTTGTTAACCCTTGAAGAAAAGGTTTCATACACCTTTTGAGAGACTTGTTCACTTAAATCTCTTTGGTAGTTTGAAAAACTCTGAGAATATGTGATCATTATTAATTCTTCATAACATAAGAGCGTATATGAACATGCATGCTGAGTTAGGCCAGAAGTCCATCCTGCCCAACTACCTGTTTGCAATACTGGACAAAAGTCAACGTGCACATAAAACTATAACAAAGAAACCACTACAAAGATAATTCCCCAGAACAATCTCCTAGCTTTCAACAGTGTGCAGCTGAGGACACTCATGGTCCAGATGTAGTTTGTTTGCCTCTCTGTTGATGCAACCCTCTTTACCATTAATTTCTGCAACTGCCTTTGAATCCATAAAAAACTATTATGTATAATAGCATTTTGGTAAGTAGTTTCACATCTTTAACCTACTGTGTAAAAGACCATACATTATTTTGCATTTCCAGAACTTTTTACCTGTTAACGTTAATCATAGAATCATAGAATGCTTTGGGTTGGAAAGGTTCTTCAAAGATATCTAGTTCCAACCTCCCTGACATGGGCAGGGACACCTTCACTAGACCAGGTTGCCCAAAGCCTCATCTAACCTGGCCTTAAACACTTCCAGAGATGGGATTTCCTCAACTTCTCTGGGCAACTTGTTCCAGTGCCTCATCACGCTCATAGTAAAGAATTTCTTCCTAACATCTAATATAAACCCAGCTTGAAGTCATTGCCCTTTATCCTCTGACACCCCTTAAATTTGTGCTGGGGCAGCCCTTGAGTTATCATTCTATAGTAACCTTCTATTTGCCTCTTTTAAATAATTACATTAGGAAATTCATTCACACACTGTTTTCTCCCAGACACTTGAATTCTAATATCTAATTGCTTTTGGAGTGCATTAACTGCACTCTGTCTAATATTCTTAATGTATTTCTGGTTCTTGTTTTAACATGAATAGCATTTTCTGTAGATTAACAATTCCTTTACTTCAAAGTGAATAATCTAATTCTCAAATATAAGAGAAGTACTTTGAGGTAAACAGGCCAGTTTAGTAAATATAAATATTCCTTTGCATAGGAATCCCAATTAGACGATAAGGATCATTATTTGCAAATGACTAAAATCTGTACACAGGTTAAAAAGTCATTTGTCCCTAAAGATGTATTCAAAATGATATGTAGCATTCAGTACTAGATTTTATTTACTGATATATATTGTAAGATTGTCAAAAGACTTATGAATTGCAAAGTTTAATCAAAAAATACACAAATAGGAAGATGACCTGTACCAAAAGTGTGAGTACAACCTACAGCAAGACAGTGAAGATAAATATGGCAGTCAGCTGGGAAGAAGGACCAGACAATACTGAGATACTAGTAATTAGTCTAATAAGTACCTGCTTTAGCACAACAGCTACCCAACTATTGCTGAGTATTGTCATACGAAGAGAGAAATGCCAAAGTCGTTTTCACCAAAGACTGTATGAGAAAACCAATTGCGCAGCTGAACTCTGTAGAACAAAGCAAAAAATAGGAGTATACTTCTTCTATCATTATCCATTTTATTTTTATAAGCATCATGGGAAACCAATTATGATGACAGCTGTGATAACTCTTCATTAAAAATTGTACTGATTATCACTTGTTTCAGATTACCCATATGAGGAATAACTGGAAAGAAAAATAAACCTGATTCTACATGCATAGTACAGTCTAGCGCCTTGTTAATTCACACTAACAGCTCTTTAGAAACAACTGAATTCAGTGAATCATCAAATGAGAACTCTATTGATAAGAACAACTTTCCTTCTAGAAATAAGATTTGTATCTACATAAGGCTCAGAATATTTAAAAAATACCCCAACTCTATTAGATGCATTGCATTTCCAATCCAAGTTACTTTCATAATACCTTCAGGATTTTTTTTTTTGTGTAGGAACTTCTGTGTCTTCCATGGTGGGGGTGGAGGTTGCTGTAGGTGTTAGTGTATATATGTGAACATTTTAGCACATTGCCCACAATCAGAATTCGCTGTTAGAGTAGAATAACAGATGACTGAAAGAGGAAAGACATCTGTATATATTTGAAGCCATGATGATTTTTTATCTTGGCATTTCTTCATAACTATTAGATTAGAAGTACCTCTTCCATAAAAAGTAAACTAATATTATTAAGCTAAATAGAAGGATTATTTATTAGATCCATCTCAAACGAACCATTTAATGCATTGTAGAGACAGCCAAAGTACCTCCAATATTTAATTAAAAATCATGTATGTTTCTCCTAATCTTTTATAAATTAACTTTCATTTAGTGGCCTCCTTTGAATATTACAAGAAACAACACAGGTCATTGTAGGGAAAGAATAATCAACTAAAAAATCACTTCTTAAATCACTTGTAAAAGTCTTCTTAGTAAGTATGTCTTTTTTTGACTAACAGTTTAAAGTTAAGAGGTATCACACCTTAAAAATGTTAATAGAACTGAATTGCTATTAATTATAAACAACCAGGGTAAAAATATTCAGGCATATAAGAAGAATGCAATTTGATTTATAAAGTCACTTTGATACCATCACATCTTCATTAACAGATTTCCTTTCTTCCTCATGACATGTAGGAAATAGTGCTCTTGTTGCTCTACACCTGAGAATGCAGGCCAAGGATAAACAAAGTGTCTGGGTAACATTACCTGAGTACCTCAATCAGAAAGCAAACCTAGTTTTTCCAAATCTAAAACCATGAGACCTTCCTAAATGAATGGGCTTGCAATATACATTTCCACATCCTTTGTGTTTGTACTGCTCCAGAATCATTCACAAGATATGACATCTAAAAAATAACCCAAATTCCTTACCACAACTTCTGTCTACTATGAGACTAACTACTTTTTCTTAGAATATAATACAGTTTTTCTATCTTTTTTCTTTTTCATATTCTGACTCATTTTAAAACGTATCTTGTTCCATAGCAGAGATTATATGTGGTATGAATTCAAGCCAGCTCTGTATAAACTGCAGACTATCTTTAAAACATATGAAATATATTTGATCAACTATCCGGGATATATGATTTTTCCGTATGAGTTATTTTTCACATAAGGGAGTTTAACGTTTCCATGGAGAACATAATATGCTCAGACAAATATAATAGGTAAAGAGTTGCAAACCACAAAGTGGAAGAAGCAGGTGTCCAGCTGGATTTTCACAAATGAAGGTCTTGAAGGTCATTGATGGTGATGAGGTCTCAGAGATTCCCAAATCCTCATAAAGCTATTCCTTCCTTTCCCAATATGCTAATTTCCTACTGCTCTTGGTAATCCAATGACTCAGGAAGTAAGGCCTCATTTTTTTCTTGTTTGTCAGAAGCAGACTAAACGACAACAATTTTCTGAATTACCATTTTTCAGGGAAGAACAAGAGAATTCACAAAGGTCATCAGCCAGAATATTCATTCATTAATGTATCAGTATTTGTTTTACTGCTGTCAGACTAGAATCTCCAGAGAACAAAACCATAATGGTAGTAAAATTTACATCCAGGTATGACTTTCCCCAGTGTCCTAAAATGGGAGCACAGACAATTTAATCCTTGCCCAGCAGAGAGCTGGGTGATATCAGCCCCTTATGAAAGGAATACTTAATGGTCACTTCCTTCTGCTTTCCATTTCCCACAAAGTGATGGCTTCCATCCAGCTGAGTTGTTTGATCTTTGTCAGTTATATTTTATTATTTTTTACCTTTCTTTATGTTTATAGGATTCAGTTTCAGTTATGATTCACAAGGAGGATTTGCTTGGTGTTTTTCTCCACCTAGACTTCTCTTTGTAAGCTATCCTTCACCTCCTGGTTCCCTTCAATTAAGGATTGTTTCAATGCAATCACTGCAGGGAATTGTGTCAGTGAAAAGGTCCTGGAAACAAATAAAATAACCTTGTTTGATCATTTTACTGCTGTTATTCCTCATTCTTAATGCCACAGACATAGAATAGATTGTGAAGATTAATGAATACTAAAGTTAGTATGTTAATTGTGCATTGTAAATATTACTACTCTTTGAGTTCATAGATGTAATATATTAAGAAGACTATACAGATGCACAGTGGTTTTCAGATATCCCCCTCAGCTAGGAGCATAGCCATTTGGCAGCCTTTGATGTTTTCAAATTTAAACTTTAGTAAATCTGCATTTGTTTTTTTCACAGAAATAAATGGCCGAGAGGAGGAACAGTGAATATATTTTCTCACATACAATCAGATAACACACATCCCTCCAGAAGTATTGCTCTTTGAAAGTAAGATGAGCAGATAACCCACATCTCAAAATAACTGGTATGTGATAAATCATAAGCAGGATTGTTGGGACAAAGGCTCCAGGGAAGAGGTCCAGAACATAAGAAATTGTCATTTGTGATTACACATCAACAGAAAAAAATAAAAATAAAAAGGAAAAGGAAAAGGGGAAAGGGAGAAAGAAAAATGTTAAGGAAAGGAAAGGAAAGGAAAGGAAAGGAAAGGAAAGGAAAGGAAAGGAAAGGAAAGGAAAGGAAAGGAAAGGAAAGGAAAGGAAAGGAAAGGAAGGAAAGGAAAGGAAAGGAAAGGAAAGGAAAGGAAAGGAAAGGAAAGGAAAGGAAAGGAAAGGAAAGGAAAGGAGAAAAGGGAAAGGGGAAAGGGGAAAGGGGAAAGAAGAAAGGAGAAAGGAGAAGGTTGTCATTCTACCTCCTTCAAATTTTTCCTCCAAGAAGGAAATATCCAAAGGGCCTAAATTTGCTTAAATAGTTGGAATAAGAAGGATAAGGATGTAGTGAATTTGGTTGCGTTGGTCACTATCATCACTATTGCTATTAACTATTTTTGTAACTATTTTGAAGAAAAATTAGTCTACTATAGCTGCCAAAGCTTTTTTATCTTCTTTAACTTGACCCAGGTCGTGTTTGTAGCAATCTAGGGCATTAAAGGTGGAAAGAGAGTTTTTCTGTTATTTCTTAAGAGTTTATCACCTAAGTTATTTATAAATAGAAGATTTGCTATAAGTCAATGGCACATAAATTCTATTGGATTTTTTTAACCTGAGGCAGGCTGCAGGGTAGATGATAGATTTGACTCTCCAAATGCAGTGTTGATGATATCTATCAACAAAGTCGCTAAGAATATGGACATCTTTCACCAGGAATGATAGGTATGAGGCTAAAACAGTGACAGTGGACTCAGATTTCCTTGAGCTTTCCTTTATACTTCTTGTACACCTTACTTTCTGGCATGCTGAATACTTGCAAAGAAGTTGGTATGTGTTTTGGCCATGTCTCAGTGAATGGTTGCTGCTTCTTGGGATGTATTTCAGATGTGGTAATTGCTCTTTAAGAAGTGTATTTTTGTACTCCGCTAATGTAGAGTTAAGCTCCAGGGTGGCTTGTGTTCAGATTGCATTGATAAAGGAAGAGAGGATTGTTTGCTTTCAGTCTCAGCTGTGCAGAGGGGTTGCAGTAACTTGTTGTGGAGGATTTTATCTTCATCTGATTGTGTTTTCTATTGACGCTCTCTCTGGAGCAGCAGAGGTGATAGCTGCATATTCTACAAGCCAATCCAAATCTCTGGAGAGGCAGGCATCTGGTAGGGCTTGAATTTTTCAATGTTACATCTGCAGTACAGAGCAATACCACGTGCAAAACAAATGTACAGGAACAAGAAAATCAATAAGTATCACAGAAGTGTGCAATATGATTTGGATGGAAATATTTAGATCTTGACATCTTAATAAAAGATGTGAAAAGGGAAATATTCTTCACGCTGTAGCTTTAGGGATCTAATTTAGGTGACTAAATAATACACTAAGCACTCTTCTCCACTCAGCAGAGCTCCTGGTCACCAGTTCACCACTTCAAGCACCTCATCTGCATAGTTCAGCCGAAATTCTTTACATTGTCTCAGGCCTTCACCTTATATAAGGACTATTTGATATGGGATGAGGACTAGGCTTTCAAAATTGCTATGGTTCTTTCCCAGTGATAGAGATTTTGTTTTACAGACCTAAGTGAGGGAGGAACATGCTTGTGTTGCATGCACACTATTTTGTGGAAAATTTCTTGTGACAATTATGATGCTTCTGTGGCAGGGGATTGCTGTAAACTGGAACAGGGATGCATAAATTTCTTACCTAGACTGGGGCTTGGGTACCTGCATGCCAGTTCATTATTTGATGCAGATTCTCCTTTACTTGAAACAGCAGAGAAGGATGCTTTTGGAGCAAGATTTTTTCAGAGGTTCAGAAACTAGCAGTGACAGTTTTAATTGGGAATTTCCATGAGACTGCCTAAATGGTGTGTTCTGGCCTTGTTATGAGGGTATCGGCTCTGAAATTACCACCAGTTTCAAAACATCTAATGAATTTCCTTAATATGCCACATGCAAACAAAGGTTGGTCAAGAGCTCATTGTAAAGCAGCTTACTTGTTCCTCCAGTGGGAGTTGCTTGAGAAGACAGGGCAGCAGTCTCCTTACTAATCCTCACTGATTAAGCAGGGTCCTTGCTCTGTTGTTTAAAAGTTCTTCTGTTAAGCTCTAAATAACAATGTCAGGCCACACAGCGACAAGTAGAAAGCTTTACTGGTCATGAGTTTGGTCTAGTATTTCACAGAGATGAGATGAGCCTCTAGTTCCTTGAGGCTGAAATGTCAAGCAGCAAAAGGTCAGCAGACAGCAGTGTGGTAAATCACAAACAGTGATAATATTGCTACTTAAGGGGTGACAGACACAACAGGGAAGGGAAAACTTCTGTGCCAGCTGGCAGGAGGAGGTTACAGAGGAGGGATACCTTGGGCCTTGGCAGGGGCATAACAGGTGACATGTCTGAGGCATTTGGGATGAGATTTCTTCAGCTATAATCTTACTGACATGCTGAGAACTGTACCAAGATCACATGTGGCACTGGGGCAGCTGGATACTAGAAAAGCTTTGAATTTTCATTACGTTAATCTACCTACCCTGATCTGCGTTTTGCCCCCTTTCATCCACCTAGAGAAAAACATCTCACAGAGGCATGAACAAATCGAACTTGTAGAAGCAGAGGATGATTATTTGTAAACATATTTGTCAGGACAGAAGAGTCAATCCCAAACTTAGTAAGGTAAAATTCTAGCAGTTTTAGTGGTAGGACTGCAATAGGATACAGGACATCTTGGCATCACTCCCCAGTTATTTTAAGGAGAATGTGGAATTGTACAGGGAACTTGTGGTCAGCTTTTTCTAAGAAGTCTGGAGAACTTATTCCCACCTGGGGCAACTTGGTCCTACCAAATAATTTGGAGAACAGGAAAAAGGAAATTGCATACTGGTGGGGTTTATGCTAGACAATGGAGCAATCTCCTTATTGCTTAAACATGCAAGCTGCATATTTTTGACTCTACCTCTCTTTTGCTGTGGCACCCCTCCCTCTCCAAAAAAGCTGAATAAACATGAAAGATCAGCAAACATATTACGTTTTACACAGCAGATCATGGCTTTACAGGGCTTTGTTACATCTTGAAAAGATTAAGTGCACCTGCACGTGAAGAATCACTATCCCTCTGAATAATCAGGCAAAGGCACCTCCGTTGCTAGGGCACAGGCAAAGGACATGCTTGGGCTCCAGGTTTGTAACAGTTTAACTGAATCTGCTAATTTGGAAGGAGCAAGGCTGCCATCCAGTGGATATTCTCCAGTACAAAAGTGAATTTAACATCAACAGGATGGAGAACATGTACTCTTGGTTTAAATGGGGATCTGTTAATTTGTTACGTCTTTTTTTTCCTTTTTTTTTTTTTTTTAATTGTGAATCTAATGCATTAGGTGTAAACCACACTGAGAAAAGTTATTATCTTGTTTGCTGACTAGCTTTTATGTTAGTTGACTTGGATTTTATATGTATAACTTGATAATCACCCTGCCTACACCACACTGTAGACAAGCATAAAATATTTTTTTTTTAAAAATGCTGTGTAGTGTTCTGTTTATGTGCATTTTACATTTTGAAATGGAAGACACATTTGTAAGCTTAATTTAGTCTCATGAGAATCACTTTAATCCTTGAACGCATTTTGAATCAGGCTCTGTTTGAATAAAAAGGAAATTTGAACTTATGCAATCTGGAGGAAAATTATCATGCATATCTTCATCTCTAGGGACTGACAGATCAACAGGTAGCATTAGAAGGAAATTTCCTGATGTTTATCCCCTAGCAAATGTGTTTTTATCTACTGAAAGGCTGAAGCTCAGGCTAGTGAATAAGGCAGAAGGGTAACCTGTTTCTGAAGCAAATCATCTAGGCTCCCTTTGACTCCATTTCCCTTTGCCTAAAAGCAGGGATAATGCTCATCTAACTTCAAGGCAAGATACAAGATTCAATACACTATGAATTACAAAGGAGTTTGAGTTCCTCAGAAACAAAAGAGTATTTGTGTATTTCTTGATACTGTTTATACAAGACACAAATCTATCAAAGGCATGGAGGAGGCTGCATTGCTCAACATCTTCCATTCTGAAGTTCCCCAGCTAATACTTCTCATCAGCGCCCTCAGCTCCCAGAGCACCTATGAAGATGGGGGACTGTCCTTTCTACGTGTTGTTAAGTTCCAAGAACTCTTGTTTCAATAAACTCTGTAACAAGGATGAATCAATCTGTGTAGTTTAATCAAAAGAAAGCAAAGGGATATTTTCACCACAGTTTGGTGGCTCTTTATTGGGAGACAGAACTCAGTTAATGAAGAGCTCTGGACCACAGACTACGAAGTTTTAGTACCATTCACTTCTTAAGATGAAATGGAAGAAATTCACAAGACAGCATGAGTGCCAACAGCAAGAGTGCTTAAGAAGCATGTCAGAGGAACTGTGGTAGATTCCTAATAAGGGCAGATATTTAAACCAAATCTAGCCATATTTCTGGAAATCATTAATTTGGAACTTGAATTGACTGTTATATATCAGATAGTCTGTTTTAACCCACAGATCAAACTAGATTACCACAAGGATTTTTTCTGACCTTACAATGTTGTAATAAATGGAGTCCTCTGTAAAAGTTGTTTTTTTGTTAGAAATACTTGTTAGGAATAGCATAAATTTTTACAGTTGGTTTTAGGGAAGAAGATAAACATTTGAAGCAAGTTTAAAAATGGGAATACTATCTAGGGAACAGCTGCTCACTTTTATTGAGAAATACTAGAATGTTCATATCCAAAATGTCTCATGTGTGAAATGTCAAAATATTTCAATCAGTCATATATCTAGGAACACAATTAGGAATGTTTTTTGTTGTTGAAAAGTTACTCCTAAAAATAGTTTTGACCTATTTTTTTTAATATTTCCTATAGGAAATAAGTGTTTTGACTTATTCTTTTTCTTCATACAAAATTTAAATGTTAAAACTCCCGGCTTTTTCTGTCTATGCTGAGTAACTCCTCTCTTTCATTTCCTCCATCCTCTGTCCCTGTCCATCAGATAGAAGAACCTGATTAGAGTGAATGCCAACTGAAATGAATGCATTCTTTGGCTTCAGAATACAGAATATATTTTCCAAGTTTTGGTCATTATGAGTGAATTAACCTTGCTATATTTTGAAAAATAATCAGTCATTTAAATATGAAGCAATTACTCTCTAAGGTTGTTAAAGTAATTTATCTTAGATGCTTATGCTAAGATGAGCTGAATCCCTGTCTGGAGGTGCCTATTTCTCTTCTTTGGCTAGGTAAAGAGGATAGTTTGATTAGCTTCTTTGTAAATGTTTAACATTTAGTTTGATAAATGATTTTTTCTTTCCATTTCCAGCATAATCTAAACTAGGAATACCTAGAAGAGCAAAAGTATCTTTCTTTTCCTTTCTTAACTCAAGAGAAGATTCCTGTGAAGACAGGCTGAGACATGGGATTGTTCATCCTCGAGAAGAGCAGGCTCCAGGGAGACCTTACAGCAGCCTTCCAGTACCTAAAGGGGC
This sequence comes from Laterallus jamaicensis coturniculus, assembly GCA_022605575.1. Taxonomy (NCBI): domain Eukaryota; kingdom Metazoa; phylum Chordata; class Aves; order Gruiformes; family Rallidae; genus Laterallus; species Laterallus jamaicensis. The sequence goes on from JAKCOX010000003.1 coordinate 8,509,271, forward strand.
AACAGTAAAGCTGGAGAGGGATGGGTTACAAGGGCAGGGAGTGACAGGACAAGTTTTAATGGCCTTGAACAGAAGGAGGGCACTCTGTGAGGGTGGTAAAGCACTGACACAGGTTGCCCAGAGAAGGGGGTGGCTGCCCCTGGATCCTTGGAAGTTTTCAAGGCCAGGTTGGATGCGGCTTTGTGTAATCTGGGCTAGTGGAGTGTGTCCCAGCCCATGTCAGAGTGGTGGAACTAGACAGACTTTGAGGTGCCTTCCAACCCAAACCATTCTAGGATACTCTAATTCAGTGATTCACTAAAATTAAAAAAAACAGTCTTTCATATTTGAGGTGGTAATCCTCTAATGAACTTGCCTGAGGTTACTGAAATAGGTGGCTTCCAAAGGACCCCTCATGTAGGATAAATTAAGCTACAAGAATGCAGCTGTATTTTATCTGCAATCTCTCAGATTTGAAGTTTGCTACTAAAAATTTACCTTGTTTACCCACTGTACAATCAGAAAGAAATATATTTATTTTATCGATTGGACACTAAGTACTTATGTATGTTGTGAAATACCCACACTGCTCTAATTTAGAAAAATAAGTTTCATCCTTAAACACAAAAATCTGTTTTATGCATATTTTCATTGATTATACTACATTCATCATGTTGCAGTTCCTTAAAATTTAGTTACTTAAAATATGACACTTTTAGGACTAGAAGGTTTATTCAGCAAATATCTCCACAGATACTTGCTTTCTACACTGACAACAAAATTTTTAAAAACCCCAAAACAAAAAAAACCCCACAAACTAGAAGATCTAAAAAAGCCCTAACCCACAATCCATCCTGATGTCTACACTACAAGGAAGGTGTGCATGGCATTCCATACAAGAAGGCCACGACACTAAAGCTCTCCTTTTCCTTTTAATTTTTCATGAAGTGTCCAAATTGTTATGTCTGTCTGTTGCAGCTGGGATCTGGAAGCAAGAACGTGCACCTGAGAAAGGACAACTGCCCTAAAGCAGATCTCGGTTTAATGGTGTGCAGGGTTTTAGCTGACTCGTTTAAATTTTGTGCAATGAGCAAAACAGTTGACAGATGCAGACACACTTACATATTCCTTTTTTTTCCCCAATGATTTTTCCATACTTCCCCATAACGTCTGTTCCTGATAAGAGCTAGTCTCAGACAGAAATTACTGTAGTGTGCAAGAATACACTACAGTGGTAGACTGGAGCCCCAGATAGACCTGTACTCATTTTTCAGTCTTGTTCCATTAAGCTTCAGTTCTTAAGTTTGCATCAGAGAACCCTTGGGTACAGAGCTACTACATCTCTACCTCAGGATGCCATCCAGAGGGCCTGGATGGGCTGGAGATGTGAGCTCTAGACACTAGAAAAGTAAATATTTAAAACATCTTAGATTATTGCTGGTCACAGACTCTAAAGAACTACAGGTGTTGAAGCTGGCCAGACCATCAGAATTACCCTGGTGAAAGACATCAAATACTAAATCTGAAAGCCTATTTAGTTCTGTTGTAAAGCTCAATATATAACTGACATCCACCTCAGAGTCCAGCTGGCAGAGTGCTTTCTAGAAGAGACCTATGACCTGTCAAGGAAACAGAGTGAAGACCTGAGAAGATGTTCCCCTCGTATTAGATTTCCAAGGTTTTTGGATACTTAACAGGTTAATGGTTCTATAGTGGTCAGATGCCATGTCTCTCCCAATCTATAGGTACTCATACAGTCGTTGACACTATAACAACCAGAATCCCCAGGTGACTTGGAAGGAAATTCCACACATCACAAAGATGTTTTTGTAGAAAAAACCCATGTGGAGTAGCACATGTGAAACAATCCAAATGTGCTTGAAATGTAAAGCTATTCCAATACATGTAAGTGACAATAAAAGAACTGTTTATCTTTGAGTAAAAAGAGCAGCTGTGGAAACATCAGCTTTGCTCAACGGGTTTCTTCCAGGTGAGCTCAAATATTATCCATAGAATATCAGAACTGAATTTTTTTTTTTTTTTTAGATTTACCAAGTTATTCCTATGGTCATTAGTTATTATTTGTAGATCTACTTAATTTTTTTAGAATTTTTTTTTTTTAAAGGCTGAAAAATTTAGAAGTTTGTTAACATAAAAAGGAAAGCTCCCTGGCAATCCAAATTGGTTGGTTATATTGTATTGAAGAAGAAATGGAATGATCATTTAAAAAATAAAGCTTCATAAAGCAGTCCAGACTGATTTTTCAGAACTTTTGCACAGCCAAAAATCTTTTGAAAGATTTTTGAAAATTAACACTCTTTGAAAATTAACACTTATGAGATTTCCCCAGTCCTTGACAACACTCATAACCAAGTTGCAACTTAAATCAGGTATCCTATATCCAGTCACAGATCTTAAATTAAAAAAAAATAAATCTATACTCTATAAAAGTAATTATTTGTCTTACACTTTGTCCTGATCCTGCTTTGTACACCTAGTAGTGGGATGTATTTGAGTTTATCCTTTTTCATTACCATGTGGTGACACATTAACTTTCCCTAATAATCTAGGCTACTTACTCTGTTCTTTTCAGAAATATCTTGTTAACACTAGATTTTGTCTTAGTGGCCTCAAGAGTTTTATTTTTCTTTCTTCAGGTTTTTCTAACCATACTGTGAAGAAGAGATGAAAAGTAACTGAATGCCACCTGTCTTTTGAATATCTCCAAAGCTTTTATCTGTTCATCCAGATGGCTCAATTTGCATTGACAGTTTTTGTGGCCACTTCAATTAGCTTAAGCTGCTTCATGGTGCATCTAATTATTCTGGTATGAATTTAAAAAGAACCTTAAGTTCAAGAGCAGATTTTAAATAAAATGCTGGAAGAACACACACACACACACACACACAAATGCCACAGAAAAGAAAGCAAAAATCCCCAAAACGCCAAAAAATGTTTAAATATGTGGCAAAGAATTTCCAATCCAGTAGCTCAATAATGTAAGAAGACTATGTAAATGTTTTATAATATTTATTTAGCTTGCTGTGATGCAGAAAGGATAATTCATCCTTTTATTGTTTTACTAACTGCTTTGTTCTGTTATACTGTAGCACATTCTGAAAACTAAGATTATGTACAGTATAAAATTATGGAAATATCAATACAGAGTAAATTTTATTTTTGTGAAGGTTAATGTAAATAGACCAATTTTTACTAATATAAAGGAGATTAGTATTTACTTCCTGAAGTTCAAGGAAAACAAACTGGAAATTTTCAGTCACATTTTGATGATCAAACCAATTAAAAAATTCTCCATCAAATGCATTTTCATGAGGGCTTCTTATTTTTCCTAGTCTTAGAAAAGCAGTTTTTAGAAAGTGATTTGTATTGGATTGATTTGGAAGACAATTTTTATTTTTAACATGATCAAAAATATTTTTGTTGTGTCCTACATACAGTTGTCAGCCTTTGCACTTGCCAACATTGACTAATATGGCAATTATTTAACTTTCTAAAACTTAAATGTTGTCAAATTTGCTGCAAATGTGCAACTGTTCTGTATAGCAAGTCCATCAAATCCAAGACATTTCAGTTTTACCACACATGTCAATTAACCAGTTTCATGAGCTATGTTGAGTTTTTTTATGGAGCTCTGATATATCACCTGATAGTTTCTTCTGCTCAAAATTTTAGCCTACCATGCAAATTGCTTCAGATTCCATGTCTTTGCCTTATTGTCCTATTTCAACTACAGCTCTATACATTTACAGATTAAGTATGCCTTAATCATAGAAGGGCTACTTGAACTTTTAATGTAGATGTACAACTGTATTACTATTTGGTTCAGCTAAAATTTGGTTCCACTATCTTAATGTAATTGTTTGTGGTTTTGTTTGATTTTTATCAACTATGTCTGTTCCTGTTTTTTACCTACATAAAATGAAAGAAGTTACAATAATTAATAGAAACTGTGTAAAAAAAATCCAGAGTGGGCAAAAGTAAAAAAGTGTTCATAAGAGTAAGGAGTAAATAGCCTGACTGGTACTTTTTCCCTCTACAACTCCAAAGCACACTGTACAGGTTTTCAGTGAGACTGAATCACATTTTAGTTCACTGTGGATTTGAGCAAGCTCCCTGGCTGACCTTTGATTTCCAATAGAAGGTGTCCTCTCCGTAATGATGTCGATTTGACTATTGAGGTATATGTCACTAATGTGACTTACTAACTAAGATACTGTATTCCTTCAGCTTCCAGTACAGAAATAAGGCAAACACATGGAAAGACATGCAATTTTTCAGGAAAAGCTTCATGTGACTGTAATAAGCTTAAGTAATATGGTTGTGTGATTTTATCAGAAGCCTGTTTTAATGATCACATCTCCTTTTAGGTCTCTGTTTTAAAAGCCTGACCTTACTCTTTAAAGCCCATTATAGTGTTTTTATTTCTTTTTCAGTTTATTCAGTTTTCTCTCTTCCAAATTCCTGAATCTTTTAGTGTCAGACACATTTTGCATTATCAGGTTATTAATATGCAACAAAACCAGAATTAAGCATATGGAAATCTCTGAAACAAAATTGTTCTGGATTGAAACACAAGTTCTGGGTTCATTGATAAGCCATATGTAGCCATGCATTCTTCATAAATGTGAACGTATCATAAGATCATATCTTCTTTTCCTATTCAAAAGGGGGATTATAATATCGTTTTGTACCAGCAGTGTCACAACAACATTCACAGACAGAAATCCATTGCTTGTTGGGACAGCAAAAATGTTCATATTGCCACTCATTGACAGGTTTTATATTGTTTGTGCTGTGCCAGTTCAACTTCATAGCCAGCCAGTGGATGTTTGGAGTAAATAAGTAAATCTTAAAGAATTATACTTCAGTTAATTAAAACAAGTCCCTACTTAACTTACCAGAAAACAAAATACATTCCTGTGGATTAGTAGGCAAAAGTGTGACCATTTTAATCACCTTTTAATGTGCAGGCACACAAAAAAAGCAAAATATTGTCATTTGATCAAACTTGAAATGAAAATAGCTTGAGCAAAGTTACTCAATGTTTTGTTGCCACAGGCTAAGAACACAGACAATTACACTGGTTCAGTGAGTGCTCAGAAACCTGTTGAGCAGTGGTAATTTGAACATGTGTCTGAGCCTTCTGTGCAATTATATCTCCTGTTGCTGATTGGTTCTGACTAAGCAGTTTTCCTTTCTTTTTACTTGTCGTATGCAGCAGATTTTTTCTGTTTTCTATGTTACATTTCTTATTCTTCAGACTTCTTTTTTCAAGGTCCATGCTGCCCTTTTTCAAAATGTATGTGTTTTTAAACAATGTGTTAGCCACAGCAACAGAGAAAACAAAGCCACCTCTTACATAGCTAAATTGGAAAAGATCCCAGAAAAAAAAGGAAATATTAAATAGAGCAGAAAAAAATCAGCATATGGATGCTATTGATGTAGAAGGAAAATAGCCAAGTGCACTGTAGAAATTTCCCATCAGAAGCAATACATAGAAGCAGTATTCGTTTAGCTCTAACTGCTGCCAATGTGAAGGACCATCATAACCCATAAGGTAAACCCAGGAGGTGGAAAAATTGTCTCATAAACGGAAGCACAAATACTGTAAATTCAGTTTTCATTGTGACCAAATAAACATGAAGAATGCATAAAAAATTTAGAGAATATCTCTTGGGTCTACCAGTACACAATCAGCCCAAGATCCATGTACTGCTCAATTTTGCGAGGCACCTTTAGTGATAGATATCCTTACCTAGAAAGAATTTCTGTAGCCATCATCTGTTAGGAAAGCAAAATCATATAAATTTGGACCAGATCTATACACTCAAAGAAAATTTAACCATCATTAACTACCATCTGACTGGTCATCATTAATCATATTTTAGTTAGATGGGTGCATTTGCATCTCTGTGTTGGTCCCACTGAGATCATATGGAATCCATATTTAATTTAATTATAAAATGAATAATGATCTCTGCAGATTCATCATAAATTGCATCTTTAAGTTATAGTGGTATGGCTTTAAAATTTGCATGGAGGAATCATTGAAGTATGAGCAACTGAAGATGGGACTTTGGGCAACATGGTCTTGTGGAGAGTGTCCCTGTCCATGGCAGGGGTGTTGGTACTACATGGTCATATTTAAGCTATAATAACTATGCTATCTGAAACATAGTCAAAGTTTCAATTGAAAATGTTGCATGATGAAAAATGTACTAAATGAAAAATTATTTTAATTTCCTATATTTCTAAACAGATATCATAGAATCATAGAATCAAGCCTCAGCAGCTGACTGCTAGTTTTGGTTGCAATGTGTTTAAATTTCCTGTTGTTGCTCTGGCAACTGTCTTTATCTCAGTCCATGTTGGGCACCAAAAGGACTGTCACAGTTTCATCTGTCCCTGGAAATAAGCCCCACACTGTTGCTTGCTCACTCACTCCTCTCACAGAGGGATTGGGGGGGGGCAGAGTATTGGAAAGTGAAAGTGGGTTGAAATAAAGACAGTTTAATAGGTAAAGCAAAAGCAGCACATGCAGGCAAAGCAAGATCAGGAGTTCATTCACTGTTTCCCATGGGCAGGCAAGTGTTCAACCAGCTTCAGAAAAGCAGGGCTCCAGCACACATAATGGTTACTTGGGCAAGACAAATAATATCATTTTGAACATTCCCCTCTTCCTTCTTTTTCCCCCAGCTTTATATTCCTGTGGTCAGCTGGGGTCAGCTGTCCTGTCCTAGATGTGTCCTCTCTCAACTCCTTGTGAGCCCCCAGACTATTCACTGGTGGGGTAAGACACAGAAAAGGCCTTGGCTCTATGTGAGCGCTGCCCTGCAACAGCCAAAACATCCTTGTGTTATGAGTGCTGTTTTCAGCACAAATCCAAAACACAGCACCATACCAGCTACTGTGAAGAAAGTTAACTCTTTGTCAATCAAAACCGGCACAGGAGGTGATACTGCTTTTAATATTTGTATGGCTGCAGTTCTGTGAATGAAAAATTCAATGCAGTGTGCAACACGTTGATGTTCGTGTTTGGAATCACGCAATAGTCTCATAGAACACCAACTGGGAATGAGGTTTGCAGTTTCATGTTATGTGGTGTAGCTGATCAGTTAGCCAAGAAGATTCATATTAAAATGTCTGGTATCATTTCAGTCCAGGGCTCTGAAATAGAAGGGAATAGAAGTAAGGGCAATGTAAAGGATTTACTAATTTTTGGAAATGTTAATATTTCTGGTATTATCAAAATGAGTTATTTGACAATTATGTGCCATTAATAAATTTGTCTTAACAATAAATCCAGTGGCCATATGTCTTCCAGTTTATAGTGTTAAGAATTCTGGGAATTCTAGTGGAATCTTCTGGGGGTGTCAGAAGGGCAAATCCATGAGGTTTCTTTCAGGAAGAAGGCTTACACTCTGTTTCTGCTTAACATCAACAAATGTACAGCAAAAAAGTCTTTTCCTTGAATGTTGTAAAATACTGAAAATAAACATTTGCTTCTAAGCAGATGGATTATTTAGAAGCAATATCTATGGATAAGTTTATGTCTTTTCAATGTTCCAGACATGTCAATGTGTAGCCCACAGTCCAATGAAATGAGACCCAGCAGTGCAGTCCAAAAAAAATCTACTTAGTGAGATTACTAGCAGGAAAAATAATTATTGTAACACCTTCTCTAGTGCTTTGAAGAATTAATAAAAAATGAAATAAAATTGGAAGTTTTTTAATTCTTATTTTTACTTTTCTTCTCTCTTTAGAGATAATTTTCTAGTTTAAATAAAATATCCTATGGTCTGTGTTAGGAAGAAAGGTACACTATTACAATAAATCCTTTTGGTTTGATAATCTACATTTGTAGAAGTAAAATACAACATTTAATGATGCACATATTCACCTCTTTCTCTTGACACTTACAAACCTCTGATCTACTAGTTCATCCATTATTTTAATGAAAAGTTATTACTTTCTAAATATGTACAGCTTAACTTTCTTTTTTATTTTTAACTAAAAAATCATTTTCCTTCTGCCCAACCAGCCTCCTTCCTTAATTCTGTGCTGTAAGAATGTAAACACAGAAAAGATGTAATTTGTAATAATTTGTAATCCACTGAACACTTTGTATGAAACCTGTTGTTTTTTACAGCTCAGATACAGAATCATAGAATCACTAGGTTGGAAAAGACCTTTAAGATCATTGAGTCCAACCATTCCTGTCCTCTACTAAACCATATCCCTAAGTACCTCATCTACCCTTTTTTAAAACACATCCAGGGACAGTGACTCAACCACATCCTTGGGCAGCCTGTTCCACATCCTGACAACTCTTTCAGTGAATTTTTTTTCCTAACATCTAATCTGAACCTGCCTTGGTGCAGTTTTGTTCCATTTCCCCATGTCCTATCACCATTTCCCACCTCTCTACAACCTCCTTTCAGGGGGTGATAAGGCCTCCCCTCAGCCTTCTCTTATCAAGATTAAGCAACCCCAGCCACTCCTCATATGATTTCCTCTCCAGGCCCTTCACCAGCCTGGTTGTCCTTGTCTGGACACACTCAAGGACCGTAATGTCCTTCTTATGGTAAGGAGCCCAGAACTGGACACAGTACTCGAGGTGCGGCCTGACCAATGCCGAGTACAGGGGCACAATCACCTCCCTAGACCTACTGGCCACACTATTTTTGATATAAGCCAGGATGCCATTGGCCTTCTTGGCCACCTGGGCACACTGCTGACTCATATTCAGCTTGCAGTCAACCAACACCCCCAGGTCCTTCTCTGCCTGACAGCTGTCTAGCCAGTCTTCCCCAAGTCTGTATCACTGCACGGGGTAAGCTTCATATGAAATGAAAACTACACTCTGAAGGTGTACGACAGAAGATTCTTACACCAGAATCTTAAAATTCTGGATTAGGTGGTTGCTCACAGGCTGTGTTTATCTGTTACTGAAAAAGAAGGAAGAGTGGCAAATTTGAATCTACCTGTTCACCAAAGTCTTTGAGATCTCTTTGTCCTGAACAGTAGGAATCAGAAACACACATAGGATAAGGAGCAACTTGTGACTGAGTGTTCAATAAAAATCTCAAAAAAGATCATCTCTCATGCGTCACCTCACTGGATGTGCAGAAGTCCCTTAAGCAACAATCTTGAGTATAGTATGTCCTGACAATACGTTTTTTATGAGAGGAATGATAAACCCATATTTGTTCTTCCCTGTCTTTCTTTTGATGGATGCTAGACAGGCTAGAATCAGTTTTCCTATGTTACTGTAAGCAAATCACTTAAGGGATAAATAATGGGCAAACATTAACTACATTTTTTGGCAGAGAGGGCTCAATGTTTGGACATTTGTAAATCACGTTGTGTATTTCTCTGTACATCTCTCTGCTGTCAATAATATGAAGCACCAACCTGTTGCAAATACTTTGTCACAGTCAAGCGAGCATTACATGTAAACTAAAATTAGAATTGTTTTGTGTCTGTCAGTCTGCTGTTTCTTTCTTCTCCCTGGCTGTAATACGATTTTGTGATGTGTTGGAATTTTCCAGGGATCCCCAAACAATCTGACGATCCTCTGATCTGCAGCAGTCAGATCACTCCCCTATAGCACCAAGCAGCACGGCAGCAGGCTTTGAGTTATTTCTTGGTGCTCATGTTTGCCAGGAATCTTTCCTAGGAGACAAGGTACTTTAAGAAAACTTCTGGTTATTTCTGAAAGTCTCCATACATGTAGTTATAAATGTCATGTGATGGTAACCAGACAGAAATGCAAATCCTATCTCCTATGATGATGAAGAATCCATAGTTAGCAAAGGTCTAGATCAGAAGTCCTGGTTGATCTAGAGTCCTGTTGATGAAGCAGAAAGAGGAGGCCAACTGAAAGAGCCTTGTAGGCCACTTTGCCACTTTTGCATTCATTGCTGGTGAAAATTAGGGTTGTGAGTCTCCGTAGGAACAGATGACTAATAAGGTGATGCAGTGAAGGTGTGGACAGGTTCAAGCTTCCATACAGTCCTGCACAAATGACACCTTGAATCAAAATTTTGCAATATCAGCAGTCTTGTAAAATCCTTAGGTAAACAGGATCTTATGCCTGGAGATACTGCCCTGAGCTCACTTGTTTTGGAGATGCAGTTCTTAATAAGCATCCTAGTAAGGATACAACATTACTGGAGGCAGTTTTGTTATTCTTTGTAGTTCTGCGTGGGCTAATTTCCTTGCCAGTCTCAGCCTGAAAGTAACATTTCCTACTGAGTGCCTGCGCTAGAATATGTACAAAGCATGAACATGCCATATTTACTGTGGTGGTGTTGTGCTTTATTCTGCTTTACCATGGAGATATATGGGAAGTGGCTGGATAGCACAATGTGTACTGTGGTCTGGTTCAACCAGATACTGTTTCAGACCATCAGGCAGCTATGAAATATATGCTTTACATTGAATAGTCTGTGTCAGACCCATTGGTGAAGTGTTTTTTTTCTGACCATTGGCAGTCACATATCTTTTATCCGGTACAGAAAAAAGGAAGAGAAGCAGTCACATTTACCTGGTATTGCCATGTCACGGTAAACAACAGTCACAGCATTGTCTTAATTATGTAAATACTATTTAATTAAAAAAAAAAAAAGCTTTATTGCACCTGTTCTCTTTTCATCTATCCAAAATCATTGAAGGGCTTTTCTTTGTGTAGTTGGATTTTTTACTGCTATTTTGTTCCACTCCCCTCCTGCCCCACTGAGTTTGATCTAGCGGGAAAATTCTTTTTTCAATATTGTCTCCAAGCAACAGTATTGTGTCTGACAGTTAATGTTCTCCACAGCAGCCTCTCAGTGCTGCGCTGTGCATCGGTAGCCAGCAAGGTGTTGATAACACACCAGGGCTTGGCTGTTACTGAGTAGTGCTGGACTCCTCAATATTCCGCCCCTCATCAGCAGGTTAGGTATGGGCAAGATCTTGGGAGGGGACATAGCCAAGACACCTGACTCAAAACTGACCAAAGGGATATTCCATAGTGTATGACATCTGCTCAGCAATAAAACCTGGGAGAAAAGAGCTGGGAGTAGAATTCATTATTTTTGACATTTGTCTTCTGGAGCAACCTCTACATGTACTGAAACCCTGCATGCTGGGAAGTGGCTGGAGATCCCTATTTGACAGGAAGTAGAGAATAAATCTTTTGTTTTCCCTTTGCTTATGTGCACAGTCTTTCACTTTATTAAACTACTTTTATCTTGACCCACAAGTTTGCTTTCAATCTTATGCACATAATGAAGTCCGTCTTTCTCTTGAAACCACAGTGCAAAATAAAATAGTTTTGATATACACTAATATCTGTTTAGATCAGATCCTGCTTCTTTTGGAGAGACAACCCTGATGTTCTTGCCAGTTAAAAAGAAGATAACAATAAGTGAGATTAAAAAAAAAAGTCCATAAATTACTTAGTCTGAGTGACTCATGTGGAAGCATGGTCACACTGTCCTGACAGCCATCATCCCACTTTCCTTATACACATCTAGAAACAGAAAACCAAGCCATGACAGATTACAAGATCAGCAGGGCACATACATAGCAGTAATATCTTTGCAGATGTTCTTCACAAGTGCACTGGTACACACTATGAAAGTATAAAGTGTACAGATCCACTTATGTCCAGTGACAATTTCATTCATATGTAATGTATAGTACATATATTACATTTATTATACATCTCCAATGTTCATTAAAATAAGTAAACTAAAACTTGTGCAAGTGGTTGTGACAGGGTCAACAGCATTTTTCAGTTTAGCTATAATAGAACCTGTAAGTTTAGAAAACGGTCAAGGTTTTTTTTTAATAAGAAAGCACTTAAGAGTGCTTTTGATGCAGTTAATGTTCCCTTTCATTATAATTCTTTCCTGTTTCCTTATACTGATTTACATCTTTAGTGACCCCCATGTGGTACAAGTCAGCTTTTCCATGCTGCAGCTGTCACTCTACAGGAACTGTGTGTTAAACATCACAAATGTTGGATCACTTTTCCAAGTTATCTATACATGACAACTTAATATCATATCAGACAGAGGAAGATACGAGGGAAATAGACTTCAGCACTCTAAAAAGTCTTTGGATTCCTGTCACTCCACATAGCTGTCAAGTGATTTATCTGACACTTTATTTCAGATACATTTTTTTTTTCTGCTTGCAAAAACTTTCTTCATAAGGTAGCTCAGCTTGATAGCTCAGAAACCTCTGGATGTTTGCACTAAAAAGAGCATAAGATGTTCTAACAAATCCTGGAGTCACAGCAGGAAATGGTGAACTTCAAAACTTTCATCATTTGGCTTTGATTAAGGTATGAATCAAAAAGCTTGGATACATAACTGAACCAGTCTGACATGTTGAGTTAGTGATGTGAAGTTAGAAGTCTCCATTTTCAAGCTTTCGCATGTTTTTATCCCTTTGCTATGTTGCTGGCAGAAAATCGCAAAAGAACAAACTCTATTCATGCAAATGATGAGGCATCTGTGATTTCTTTGCTACAAAATTATATTGAGAACAAAATATTACATTATTTAAAACAAGACTAGACTTCTATATACAAAGCAGAAAAATTCAGTGATCCCTCTAAAAATTATCCCTAGTGTTACCGAACATATCAAAAATTTGAAAGAAAGGTAAAAATCTTCTTCATGAATGATGTAAAACTTCCCTTTATAAAAACTGATTAGCAAGAGTTGCCAGAGAAGCCTCTATGTAATAACACTAGGTTATACTATAATTACTCTGCTGCAGCATTTTTCTGTTGATTTTCTTTTTTTTTTTCCTCTGAAGTTGATTATAAAGGTGATTGAGACAATTTCCCAGAACCTTTTGTATGTGAGTTACACTAATTAATGTAGAAGGTGGTGGGAAGAGAAGTTAAGAGTTGAGTAGAAAAGGACACATCAACTTCCCAAGGCCACAGAAGATCTATCATCAAAAATCCAAGTGAATTTTGCTCAGGATAGTTCCCTGAAGACTTTACCTTGGGAAAAATTTAGATATAGAGCAATTTAGCGAAAAAAAAAAAATCCAGTTCAAAGAACAGATATTTTTCAAATAACCTTCCCCCATAAATAAAGAATTTAAAAATTTCCAACTTTATTCACTTTTATCGAATTAATCCTGTGTTTTCTTAAGGCACCATATAAGTGTGGTTTCTTTCTTTGCTGTATCAAGCAGTTTTTCTTCTTTACACTCTAACTGGTATGCCATATATTGATCTGAATGAGCATATGAGAAGTGAAACAAAGCTTCAGAAAAGTGAACGGAATTTAAATTTAATTGTTTTTACAGCTCCTCTTTGTGATAATGAATTCCCAGAGAAATGGATTAGCAATTAAACTTTTAAAATTCATAGGTGACACAGAAATGGCAGAGGCAAACACGGGAGCACAGAATAGTCAGTTTTGTCCTTTACTAACCTGTCAGTGAAGAAACCAACTTTGTTGGTGTAAGGGTATAATCTCTCTGTATTTATGGTGATAATTCAGACCTAGACCGTAGTTTAGATTCTACCTTGTGCTGAGACAGAGTTCACTGTGAGGTGGTTTCTCACCCCAATTTCCACCTGAAGCTGCTGGCAGCACAGGCCTTGTTTTTCTGCAGACAAGGCCCTGTGTGTAGCACGTCTGTGGAAAGCTACAAACAGAAACCTGGTCACTGAGCCTCAGTTCTAGCCTCTTCATCTAGAGGCATCACCAAAGTATGCGTGTCTGTCCCTCACGGTGGCATGCAGACACTTTGTATTGATTACCTAAAGAAAGCCAGTGATTATGATAAGTTCACATATTCTTTTCCCAGAAAATGGCCTTGAACTGGAAACTGTTTGAGATGCTGTAGAAATTAAGGCTACACACATACATGGAGGCAGAAATGTCACATAAAAGTGCACATAGTTTCAATTTTCCTGCTAGAAATTTTACTTCTGCTTGCTTTCTTCTCCTTTTTTGATTGTCAGCTCCACAAGAAAAATTCTGGTTGATTTAAAGGAGTATTGGATTAATTTAAGGACATGATCTGGGATGAATATTTAGAAAAACTCCTGAGAGCAAACTGAATAATCAGCAAAGTCTCCCAAGGGATGCTGTAGAAAGTCTGTCACTTGGGACTCTTAAATTAAAAGGTCCTCTGTGGAGCAGTTTAGGGGGATAGGCTTGATAACTTACTAGGACTTTCCCATCATTAAGCCTGGAAAGGCAGTCATTATCACCAAGAACAGGAACACGCTTCATTAAAGTTTATAACGAAAGCTGAAATACTTACCTATGTGACATGAATGCTGATGAAACAGAAAATAATATAAATACCACCAGACACTGAGGGAGTCTCAACTGTCCTTTAAAGAGTGAGGGGAGAATTCTGCATTATGAAGTTTTGTCCTTTCACTGGCCCATGAGGTACCTGTACACTTCACATACAGCTTGACCCCAGGGTTTAAGCAGTTACATTCCATTCACCTTCAGGAGCGCATGAGGCTGCATGTCCATGTCATGTATTTCCATGCTCATTAAAAAGATAAACATAGTTTATAACAGGGATTTATAGCCAGCTCAACAAGCAGTAAGAAACATTGCAAAATTATGGGAAGTAAAATTAAAAAATAAATAAAAAAAAAGAAACCTGCTATGAAAGCAACTCAGTAAGTGAAAGTTGTGGAATGATCATTTATATTTTTAAAGCTACAGGCCACACTTGCCTTCTCTGCCCTAGCATCCACTCTTTAGAATCCACTCTTTAGGAAGCCAGATTTAGGCTTCCTTATCCAATAAACCTGAAACTGGTGAGACTATCAAAATCAGAAGTCAGTTCACATAACGTGGAACAGTCCACTACCAAAAATTAAGTCCCTTGTTTTGTACTCCTTGAAACACTCTACAGTATTTCTGAGAAGGGTGGATAGGGCATTGTCTTAACATTCAGCATAACACACCCAGCTGCGGCTTTTGCAAGAGTCACTATAAATCATTTAAGCAATGGTCCATAAATATGTTGAAAAGCATCACTTCTGTAATTTCAGATAAAAGTAAATTTCTACTACTCAGAAGGATGAAATACCAGCTTCTTTGTGCCTAATTCTATACCTAAAATAGGGATAGTAGTACTTCTCACCTCTTAGATATAAATGCATCAAGATTAAGGTATTTCAGCACTGTGTCAATACAACCATAAAATCCTTAAACTAGTCAGGTTGCGTAGCATACACTGACACTAACCCACCAGAGACTCTGTCCCAGTGACTTTAATTCTGCATTGCGAATTGTGATAACAGGCTCATTTGACTCAAGGAGAATTTTACTTTGACACTGTCATGTACTTATCATGCCACAGAAATATTAAGCATTACTTAAAGAAGACTTAAAAGCAGAAAATATTTCATTTTGCATGAATAATTTAAATTTTAAAATTAGTTAAATGGCTTAAAATAATGAGTTAGTCAATGATGAATCCTGCACTAATCTATAATTATGCCCACCTGCTGCTACAAATTCTTCGGTGCCCAGTTACTCTTTATAAAGTATATAAAATAACTTTTGATTTGATTACAATTTCATTTTCCACCATAATTATGTCAGGCAGAATTAATCTGACAGTTAGAAAGGCCTATGTGCAATAATTTTATGTAGGGGATTTAATTAAGCCTGGGGAATGGTGTTTTAATTAGCTATGTAAGATTTACCTGAGTTTGAAATTCTTAGATTGTCCGCTCTGCTGCCAGAAGTTGTATGATGTTTGTGTAGCTATAAGCAAAGAAAAACAAGGTACTTATTTTGGACCAAATTTGCACTTAAATCTAAACTAACCTGTAATTCTATAATGTTAGTTCAGTAACTGTGCCCAAAAAGATACAGTTACAAAAAGGTTTCCTAACTGGAGCTTCTCACTTCAATGAGAAGGCAAGAGAACAAGGGCTTAATTACTAGCATGCCAAGTGGCACCCTCCAAAACACTGGCCAGGCACAGTTTAGGGTATAGCTTGCATGAGGGACTATTTATAATCACACGGAATCACAGAAAGTTAGGAGTTGGAAGGGACCTCGAAAGATCATCCAGTCCAACCACCATGCCAGAGCAAGATCACTTAGACTAAATCACACAGGAATGCATCCAGGTGGGTTTGAATGTCTCCAAAGGAGATTCCACAACCTCTCTGGGCAGTCTGTTCCAGTGCTCTGAATAATAAGCAGTATGGAAAAAGCTGTAGTGCTGGTTTCAGCTGAAGAGAGCTCAGCCATGGCCACAAAGGTGCGTTTACATCATCTGAACCACACCACTTGCTCACAGAACTCACCATTTTCCTTACCACCATGAAAGCATTCTCTAGTTTAGCTAACAGCCTCCTGTCTCCCCTTCATCGAGCCTGGGGAAAGGGCTGATGACGCTAAGATTGTGTTGCTGAGTGAATCTGCAAGGTCTTGACAATAAAGAAGGAAAGCTGGCCCCAGTTGCAGCTCTGACTTCATTGCTTTCATCTCTACTGATTGGCCAATATTGTAACCCCTTTCTGGCAGCAATGCACTGCAGACCTGTAGACATCCCTCCCTGCCATAGGTCCTCAAAATGTGCCTGCAGGACCTTGCTATACCAGCTTGGTTAGCACCTCCTCACTTTCCCAATACCTCTCCAGCATTGCAGCAGGTGTTCCCAGAGCTCCCAGGGGCCTAACGCGAGTGCGCTCATGTCCTGTTGCTCTTGGGGACTACTGACACCTACTCCATTACACAGCTCTTCAGCAAGGAACAGGGCACCTGGAAGATGTTAGTCAATCATTTTTAATATCTTTTTGTCCAGAGAACTGGAAGGACTGCTGGTTTGGGTTTATTTGGATACAGTAAGGGGATTCTTGCACAGGTTTGCTAAAGGCTTTTAAAAAAATAACTAATTGTTTAGCAGATCTGCCTCAAGCTAAGGTGAAATGCTGTAAGCTAATAAACTTATCAGTGCACTAATCTGTCCTTACCAGGTGCATTTTTCAAGGGAAGTTAACAACAACACATTTGGGAACTATTCATTAAAGTCCCAGTGACAGTCTTGACACAACCACAAAAGCCACACTTCTGCTCCAGACAGCAATGCAACATGGGACATTTTTTATTATCCAAGTATTCCCTTGCTTAGGAAACATCATTCTGTAGGTTGTAAAACCCAGTTTGAAAACACTTTGTGCAACTGTAAGCCAGAAATGTATCTGTAGAACAACTTCAGAAACTCTGGACTGACAGAGGCAAACTTTGCAGACACATTAATTTCAGCTGCCATTACTCTAGATTTCGTAGTCTAAGTGTAATATTTGGAAGTGAGATTTATAAGATCCAAGTATGTGGGAAGGAAATTAGATATTCAGTAGGTAACATTATAACTTTTTTTTTTCAGTAGATACTAAGAAAACACTATATTTCTTTTATGTCTTCTTTCAGAAAAAAATAGGGATCTTGACTGAAATATCAGAGAACTCATGGGAAATGTTTACAGAGCCTTTTGCCTTGACGATCTAGCTAAATTTTCTTTGAGTGATCATACTCTTCTGATGCAAAATTACCCTATAATTTCAATGGTTTACATTACTCTTCTTTTCCTAAAAATTGTATATAATGTTGATGGCAGAGAGAAGATGTCACATTCACTATCCTTATATATTAGGGAAATACATAAAAACCTTGCAAAGTCATTTCTGGTTCTGTAGAGTGAAAGTTATGTAATAAAAATAAAATATTATATTTTGATGTGATTCTTACAAAATGTAATTTCCAGGAATGATGTCACTTTTTTAGCTGGAGGATCTTGGCTGACCTGGTAATGCCATTTCTGGATATACAAAAGTAAGTAAAACTTGCAAGACTACGAATAATTCAGCAGCATTCATTGGTTTTGTGATAAAGTAGATCGGGCATGCATAATTCCAGTCTATTTCCTACCAAATATTAAGCTGTACTGATGTTAGGTAAGACGGAACAATGTATTTTTAACTCATTGCTTCATAGGATTATTTATGCCCTTTATCTTTGTGCAAGTTGCATTTGTACTTCATGGTAGACTTAGCTCTTCCGAAATGTGTTATGATGATCACAGCAGATATTATTAGCAGATTGTGCTGAATCGAAACAGTTCTGAGTTGGGACCTCTGGTCTGCAAACAAGCAAAGATGCTTAGAGCATAGCTCTGTGATATGTTTTTTGTGTTTGTACTGTATATAGGACCTATACTCCTGAACAGGACTCTTATGTGTGCATGCAGTACATATTATAAATAATAATAATGCTGGAACAGTGTAAGTCACTGGGAATGACTACTGCGAGCTGCTTTTTTTAATACTATGAAAAAAAGGTCTATAGTGAGTAATATTTAATAATCTGGCTATGAGGAAATATTCTTCCTGGTTTCCATTAGTTTGCTGAAGCTTTAAAGATGGTACCCCACTTCTTCATTTATTTGGTTTTCATATTATCTCTTCTAAATAAATAAATATTTGTATAATATCCTTTGACTTTATGAATTGGATTTGTTCCACCATCACTTCGGAAGAAAATGCAAATGCTGAGATTTTGGAGAGGTATCTGAGGTATTCTGCTGTAGCTTGAGGCCTTATTTTTATTACAAATTTTTTCTTTTTCTTATTTGAAAAAGGGGTTGTTTCTTCCTATTTGGTTTGGAAGTTTCATATTGTTGTGTTATATGGAAAAGATAATGCTTTTTATTATTATTTTTCTTCAAAATAACTTTATGAGAAATTCTCAGCATGAGAACAATCTTATTTACATTGCAATAAGGTTGCTACTGGTCTGAAATCTTGAGCTTCTGACCTTGTAAAAGGTTTCTTTCTCCTAACAGGAATCTTCTTTGCGGAAATACTGTCTGATCCATATCAAACAAAGGATCCTGAAGTAATTTTTCCTTTATTGATACTTGCTATCATAGCCAAAAGTAAAAATCGGGGCGGAGGTGGGGGGGGGGAAGCGAGGAAAGGTTATTTGCTTGAAAAAGAGAACTCTGGTAGATGTAAAGAACAACTATGTCTGCTGTGCAGCTGGAGTGTCAGACCAGAGTTAACAAATAACCCTTCCCAAAAACAGTGTCCTCCTTCCATACAGTATGCATCACAGCTGGCTGAATGGCTACACCACTGGATGTAGATGCACTCTAACTCTATACTCATACTCCACAACAACATGGCTGAAGCTGTATCTGTCAAGATATTATTTAATCAATCTTATTACTACAATAAAATATTTGAAGCAAAGCGATGTAGCAATTTGCTGATGAATATTCTCCGCTTCTGTTTGCAGAGCCATGGCAAGGGGTGTGAAGCAGTCGCTCTTGGTGCCATGTTGAATGGGACAGGGCAATACAGAGTGTGCTGCTCCTAGCTCAGCATGGTCCTTAAACTCACAAAGCTGGGGACACAGAGTGGGGAGGCAGTGAGGGTAAAATAGAATACCACAAGCCAACCAGGAAATGGCGGTTGTCCGCCTGCCTGGTATACGACTCAGCTGACGCTGGCCTCTTCTTGTGACCAAAAAAAACCAAGGGAAAAAATGTCTGGAAAACAGTTGCATCATTGCTTTTTTTTAGAGCAATAAATTATATTCTGAGAGTAAAGCTCCTGAAACAGTGCGGAGTGTGGTGCTGGTGCCTTTCTGAGTGGATACGTGTACACTCAGCAAAGCCACAAGCAAGCAAGAGTCATGGCAGGTTTACAGAGGGCATACAGGAGGTGTATATATACAGATGGTGGTGTATATATACAGATGGGACAGGGAAAAAGAATGCTTTTTTTCTGTGCTGAGGACATAGTTATACATGATAATGACAGAAACATCTTGGTAATGTCTAAACTCCAATCAAAAACAAATGGAGGAAGCCTGATCACGTATTTGTTCCTCTGAATATTTCTTATGCTTCAATGACCTGAACAGTTAGTGTTTGCATAATAAAACTCGGTCCCTTCAGCATATTTATGCTTTTGAAACCTTTGAGCATTTCAGCAAAAGTGACTGTGTCTGTTTTCAGTAGGGGTCAAGAGAGCATACATGTGCACTAAACTGCCTTCAAGGGGAATCAGTCTTCTACTTTAATCTCATTGAATCTGCCTTGCTGCATAGACTTCCCTGCTTAGCCACAAAGGTCCAGGAATTTAGCATTAAAATCATAGAATGCATTAGGTTGGAAGGGACCTTTAAAGGTCATCTATCTAGCCCAACTCCCCTGTAGTAAGCAGGGATATCTTTAACTAGATCAGGTTGCTCAGAGCTTCATCAAGCCTGATCTCCCATGCCTTTCTCTGTCCTGTCCTTGTTTAAAAACATGTAACACAGGACCCCTAGGCATCTGTCAGCTGCCCTATGTCAGGCACCAGATTTTTCAGTACATAGGGGCAGTAGCCACTGGGTTTGTTTTCTGGGCTAATCTTCTGTTCATTATTCAACATCAGCATCCTAAAAAGTCTAGGTGACATTTCTTCAGAAATCTGTTACTGGACCATAGCATGGCATAGTAAGTCTGAAGACAAAAAACAGGAGTATTGACATTTTGGTCAAAAACCTGCTGTAATCCATCTCCTCTCAGAAGATCTCCAAGCCTAAACTAACAGACCTGGTGAGGCAGAGAGGGTTCTTATATCATCAGCTGTGCCACTTTAATTTATGTTATTACTTGTGTTACAAGTAGTACTAGTGTTTTGGACTATGATTTTAGAAAGTGATATTATATTTCACAATGAAAATTGTCCAGAAATTTAGAGTAATTTAAAAAACACTTTCATTTGATAGGAAAAAGAGTAAGGAAGAAACTGCTTCCAAAATTTGGGGTGCCACAAAAGCTAGAACTGAAATTAAATTATTGCCTTTGTCAGGCTAAGAAAAAAAAAATTATCTTAATGGATCTCCCAATAAATTAATCAGTGCTTGTGAAGGCAATCTCTTCTCTGTGGATATCAAAGAATGGTGGACATTGGAAGGGACCTCTGTAGATCATCTAGTCCAACTCCCCTGCTAAAGCAGTATCACATAGAGCGGATTGCACAGAATGGGGTCCTGGCAGGGTTTGAATGCCTCCAGAGGAGGAGACTTTACAACCTCTCTGGGCAGCCTGTCTCAGTGCTTTGTCACTCTCACAGTTTTTTCTCATGTTCAGATAGACCTTCCTGTGTTCCACTTGTTGCTCATTGCCCCTTGTCCTGTTGCTGGGTGCCACTGAAAAGAATCTGGCCCTTTCCTCTTGACACTTACCCTTCAGATATTTATAAGAATTGATCAGAACCCCTCTCTTCCCTGGGCTAGACAGATCCAGATCTCTCAGCCTTTCCTCACAGGGGAGATGCTCCAGACCCCTAATCACCTTTAGCTGAATTGGAAAGTCATAACACAGATCTCCATTGCTTGTGTGGTAGAGAGTAATTACATACAGATTTAATCTTGCCACAAAACTTAATGCATGTCTGCTTCAGATGGTAATGCAATTTGTCATATGAATTCAGAGTTTAGTGAAGTTCCCCATGAAAACCTAATCTTCATCTCTGCTCCCTTTATGCTTTATTTCCTCCCTTCCCTTTCAATGATTTTTACCTGCCTCAGATTTCAGCACCTCCGTCAAGCAGTCGGCAATGTTTCAGATTTAATATCATTTTACCTTTCAAATATAACTACAGAGGAGCGATATATTTGGATTAGCTCACTAGGTTTGTCTGATGTGTGTGATTGTAGCTTTGCAAGTATCCTGTTAACCAACAACAATATTAAATGATGGAGGTAGTCAGTTTTTTATTGATTCATGCAGTTCTGCCTTAAAAAAAGAGAAGCACATTCTTGCATGCAAACGTGTTCTGGTATAGATTTCTCTCATCTTTTAAATCCCACAAATGTGGGAACTGGCATTACTGGATGGGTAATATATATCTATTTATTTATTTATTCAACTTGAGAATGGATTGACTGATTTGGTTGAAGGAAAGAGCATGACTTGAAGATTTCCATAGAAAAGAACCAAATCCCAAAGCCTTTTATTAAAAAAAGATTTGAAAGACTCCAGTTAATTTTTATTGAATGAGTTATATTTATACTTTGCTATATGCAGGAACTCAGGTTTCAGACTGCCAAGAACACAGGATGGGATCGTGTGGTTATTGGCTGGTCTGCCCTTCAGCACAACAAAGTAGTCATTGAAGCATTTACTTCTGAAACAGTTCAGTGTATCCGCATTGACCAACGTTGGTTAGTGTAAATGGCTCAGCTTGCCCACACACGCCACTCACAAAATTCCAGACACAGTTCCTTCCCTTCTATACTGTGCTTGGCATTTTTCAGGATATTACATTTTTAATAGCTTTCAAGGAATAAAATTCAAAAGCTGGTCGGTGTTCTGTTTCTCCTAAGCTTTATGTTTTTAGAGAAGTTCTGAAGATTCTAAGCAAAAACATACTTAGTTTGAAAAGACATCTAATAGAGAAGAATGGATTTAAACTATTTTTTTCCCAAGTTTGACAAATGCTTAGACATTTGCTTATGATTTGAGGTGGTTCAGGTCTCTGCTTTACTGTAGAAATTATTGTATGACCACAGGAAAAAAAATTAGCTGTGGTTAAAAATGAATATGCAGCTATAAAAATAAAACATTACAAAAGCAATAAAGTGAAGTGAGAATAATTATATAAAAGATTGTGATATATCATAAAAAACCTGCAGTACTTATCCATATATATCATGCCATATTGAAGAATAAGCTGTAAGCATAAATAAAAATTAGCACCGGGAAGTTATTTAAGTACTAATGTCTCCAAAATTGCTGGTAATCAAATAAATCACTTCTTTCAATATTAAGTGCATCAAAAACAACTGAGTTCTTGGGAAAGCTGCATGGCACTTGATAGTTTGAATTAATATATTTGCTACCTGTTGAAACAGCTACTGAATGGTAAACACTATGAGACTGCACACTGAAAACTTATTGATTTAGTACTGTTGATATTTCTGCTTAACTTTTCTTTTCAAATTATCAAGAAGCTTTGCTGGGGCAGACTAAAGACACTGTAAGGGTCATTCATTGGAATGATAATGTCTAGGCTACCTAGCACTGCCAGAGATTTGGAACGCATGTGAAACATTGGAATCTCCTTTGCCTGTACTACAAGGATAGGAACTGTCTGTCCATGTAGACATCTTCTTACGAGTTAGTCCTTCTAAGCCCATTTCTGGTTAATGAAAAGACAGAGGTATTTCCATCTCATGATATAATAGTTTTCTACATCTCCTAGGCCTTTTTGTCTTTACTATCTCTAAGGTATAATACAAGGTTCAGAGAAAAAGCCTATATTTTAGATACCTAAAGTGAAATTAATAAAATCTCATGTTCTCCTCGCTCACAGATCAGGAAAGGAAAACTTGAGATGATCATCAATAACAGTTTCCTAAAATTAGAATATTCTGAGTTGGAAGGGACCCATAAGGATTATCATGTCTAATTTTGTAACTGTTCTGCACAGAATTGACAAAAGACATAGAGTTTATGTACTTGCACTAGTGAAGTCCCACAGAAAAGACTTTCAGATGCTTTAAGCGATGTTGGCATGCTATTCTAAGTGGCACAAATAGTACTAGAAAGCAGCAGTAAAAAAGTGACTTGAAAATGCTGCTTGCTGCCTCTTGTGTATCTCATTTCAACATTGCGTGATAAGTCAGCATTGCAATGCTTGTAGCATCTGCTTTATCTCAAACTATCGTAATACTTTGTGACAATGGATTCAGTTCATTGGGACTGTGCACATGTCTCCCTATTTTATATAAAGCATCGTGTATTTGAAATCACTGTTGTACCAGAGTGCAGCCTCTCCATGACTCTCTCCAACAGAATGTATCTGCAGTCTCCAAGTAAATGACTGCCAAGGTAAGCAAGCAAACCAGTTCCATTCAATCATAAAATCATTGAGAGAGTGCTCTGCACGGGACTTCCTCTACTTATGCCAAGAGGCTCCCTTCAAGGCTTTATCTGGCCCACCACTATGTCAGCTGATCTGTACAATGAAATCTTATTTCATCAACCTGACAATTTAGGTTCCTGACCAAAATAGGTTCCAGAGTTTCAATAGTAGATCTTTGCTAGTCTTAAGGGTCCTTATTTTGTCGGAAATTAATTAGTTTAGTTGGCAGTTCCGTGGAATGGATAAAAGGCTGAACAGATAAGCAAGTGGGAACAGGCTGAAAGGAGTATCTTTAAACACAGCATGGGTGAAATTAAAAGAGAGGATAGAAGCAAGTTTTTACTAGCTAGTGATTTCAGCAAAACTCTCAGTAACTCTTTTCCACTCATTTTTGGCCAGATAGGGAAATCAGCAGTGGTTCTGGCAACATAAACTCTCAGAGGGATCTCTCATTTGAAAACATATGAGGATTTTCATAAAGGATTTTCTCTAAATGTGTCCAGTGAATCCTTTCTCTTATTGTACATTTTACATCCTATCTAGAAGTGTAAAGCAAGAGGAATTCTGCCTCATCTTAAATTTAGTTAAGTTCATCCCTTACGGTTTTGAAAGACCTTTGAAAATCCATAGCAAAATAGATACATGAGAAGCATTCTCATTCTTGAAGCTAGCACAAACAACAAAATCTTGATTTATTTTACAACCTGTTCAGCACCATATTCTTAATAAGGAGTTAAGTTTTGTGTGTTTCAGTTGAATTTCAGTTGAATGGTTGTTGGATGCATTTAGGAAGTCTGAGGACTCTTTTTTTTAAATAATGTGTTGAGTGCCCCTCAGTAGGTTCTGTAGGCGTTAAAGGAATACAAATAATGAAGAGCAACGATAATTACCTGCCATACCCTGGAAAGTTTTATGAAGCTCATTTTGTTGAAATGAGCTGTAAATAAGTATCCAAGACTATCAGCCTGCATCCAGAATATGCCTGGGGACTGTGTCATACGAGTAACATTTTCCACAAACTCCTCAGAGATAGAAGTTTTCTGTTTAATAGGACACTGCTCCCCTGTCTTCAAAATAATTCATCTTTTCAATAAGCTTGAGATTTTACTCTTCCTCATTCATTGTCAGACTGAAACTGTACTTTAACTCCTATAGTATGAGGCATTGTCATTTAGAATCAGAACTGGATCAGAATTTTCTTACCCCATCCAGCTCTAAAAAAATCCAAGTTATTAAGTTCTATGTATGCAGATAGCTGTGACAGTATTTCTTGATCCTATGGGTAAAAAGCTTTCATGGAGCCTCAGCATGGCAAAAACTCAGAATCAGTTTCAGAAAGACAAAAAACATTGTCTATTGCTACATAAAATTTTAATTTCATCTACCAATCCTAAAAAGCAGTTCTAGGTTTGCCCTGACCTGAGTACCATTCTCATCCATGACTCACTTCAGTATGATTGAAAGGATATGCAGTATTTCAGTGCAAGGTATTTCTTTCTCCCACATCTGAATTACAGAAACTTTTGGTTACCCACAGAGCGACCATTTACTGGTCTGAAAGTTGACTCTGTATTTATATTGTTATAGCAGCTTCTAAGCGACATGAAGGACCTGCAAATTGAAATGATCTGTCTGGACACTTTGTAGAGGATGCTGCATGTTTTGGAGGAAAATGCCTCGGTATTCTGGAAATTAAGCTATTTTAAACTACTCTAGGTGATGTCAGTCTCAAAAAATGTTACTGTCAACATATGGAAACCAAGGTAATTTGTTCTGTGCATAAATTCATGGCAGAGCTTCAGAGTAATTTATAAGGGAAGTAAACATCCTCCTCCCTTATACGCTATCCTTCAGCATTCTTTCATTCACAAAAAGCTCTTTCAAGTTTTCTGCCATATAACCTACTGTAGAGTGTCTGAAAAGGTTTTTTTTCTCTTCTCTCATAACTCTATGGATAAATTTAATGAATGGAGTATCAATTTGTTGAATTTGGTTTTAGACATTTGTTTTGAGCCCCGACAGGTATACACTTCTTTCATTAATTTTTGGGGGATTTTTGTTGGTTTGGTTGGGTTTTTTTGCTGTTTTGGTTTTTTGGGGTCATCTTGTGGGTGTTTTTTTTTCGGGGGGGGGGAGGGGTGCGGGGGAAGGGAGGTGGTCAGGGTTTTTCAGGAGGGCTTTTTTTGGTTTTGGGTTTTTTTGCAATTATTTGCACTAAATTTAATCTGTTCCTCCAAAGCAGTGTAAGTGAAATGTGTCATACCAGTTCTATGGCTGCTAATTTGTGTGTCAGTTGAAGAGTTATTTAAGGGGAATGTCTCTTAATTACAATCTACTGGAAACCCTGTCAGAAGCTTGTGACACAAAAATATGTAAAGTCAGATCTAATCAAAATCTTTGAGCTACTGTGTTAATAGCTGCAATAATTGCTTAACTCTTACACTTCATTCATGCTAACATTAATTAATATTCCATCTTATAATATAACCTCAATTAATAGTGATCCTTGAAATGATATCACTGCTGCTCAGACACACCTTACCTGACTGAACCAACACTTCTGGCAGGAGCTGGGTTTAGAACTTTCGCTGAGCAGTGCAATGAACTAGATAGTCTCTGGAGAACCATTCCAAACCCTCCCAAACTTCTGCTATTCTGTGATGCTCTAAGCAGTGAAAAGACCCATCAAATTGTATTGATTGCTACAGCTAGAAATAGAAAGGGGCAAAGTCACAATCAGCTGTATGTTTAATGGAGGAAGGACAAAAAACAAACAAACAAACAAAAAAACCTCCTGTAAATTTAAAGAAAATAACATCATATGGAAAAATACACAGAAAACTTCCGAAACTATTTCCACCGGTATTTTTAAAAATTTAATTCATTAAAGAAACCCCAAAAATTAAGTAATAGAGAGAAACAAACCTACAGCTATGGCTTTTAATAATACAGGAGTATTTTCAGTGAAACAGTATTCTCTTCTGGCAAAAAATTTGCATTTATTGGTCTTAAAATCTTAACCAGTGAAGAAAAATATTTTAAATTGCTGGAATAAATTTTCAGCTCTTTTTTGCAATGATATTCTGCAGCAAGAAAATAAACATTAAAAGAAATTCTGAAATAGCAAGATATTCTTTAAAATTTATGCAAATTCTCTTTTTTTTCCCTGTTCTTTAAATGTAATTTCAACATAACTAATGTGGAAAATAATTTGTAACTTTAAAGAGAATGACCATATTGCAGCCCTATTGTCTCTTCACTAGTAGTATATTGTAAATACTTTTCAAATCTGGGGAATGCAATAACTATTTGGAGAATACAAGACTTTTTCTCAAAGGACATGATTTTATCAGAAAAAAAGGAGCGACTTCTTTGATGATATTTGATTTAGTCCTAAAAAGCAATAGGAGCAATTAAAAGTACTTGTTACATAAGAGGACAGGCTGAAATCACTATCGTTTCAGAAAGCACATACCTGTAGCAGCACACCAGGCAGCACTGAGTTAGCTACTTGCCTGCAAAATAAAAGTCACTTATTCTGCATAGCATTAAAATATCACACAAAGTCAAGGAGATAGAGTGTTTTTCTGTAATGGCCTTTTGTGTTTGGTATTTTTTTCCTAATGTTGCAGTAAATTAAATGAAAATTACCCTGCATGATACTTTATTATCTAAATAAT
Organism: Laterallus jamaicensis coturniculus; assembly: GCA_022605575.1. NCBI lineage: Eukaryota > Metazoa > Chordata > Aves > Gruiformes > Rallidae > Laterallus > Laterallus jamaicensis. Next base: position 8,536,880 of record JAKCOX010000003.1, read on the forward strand.
AAGATGCTGCACAAAATAAGAAAACAGAACAATAATCTATAGTAAAGACCCAAAATCTAAAGGACATTTTTCTGAATGCTTATGCTTTCTTGGGAAATGTGAAATACAGTAATTGGAAAAAAATCCTAGCCAACTATAATTAGGATAAAAGTGTTGGTTTTAATTTTATTTTTTTTAAATAAATGAGGAGGTTAAAACTCAATATGCCTTGGGTATGAAGAAGAAAAAATAAAGTTTTATCATATTGCCAGAGACTGCAGTGTGTGTCCTGGTTTTGGCTGAGACAGAGTTAATCCTCTTTCTAGCAGCTGGTATAATACTGTGTTTTGGAATTAGTACGAGAATACTGTAGATATCACACTGATGATTGCCATTCTTGTGCCTATAGGAAGTTAATGACTTTTCAGTTTCTTGTGCCCTGCCAGGTACACAGGAAGCTGGGAGAGCACAACCAGGACAGCTGAGCCAGACTGGCCAAAGGGATATTCCTGCTATATAACATCATGCTCTGGATATAACCGGGGAAGCTAGCCAGGAGATGGGATCACTGCTTGGAAACAGGCTGGGCATCAAGGGGTTTTTTGCATGTGGTGAGCTATTGCATTTGTGCATCACTTCTTTATATATATATATATATATACACACACATATCTATGTATGTATAGTTATTATCTTCCCTTGTTTTACTATTGACTGTTTTTTTTCTCATGTTTTTTTTGGTTTTTTTCCATTCTCCCTATTCTGAGGAATACTGACAGATGCATTAGATGAAGGTTGGACAACTTGGTTCAGTTTGATAACCTGCTTCTTCCTTGCAGATGAAGGCAAAAGTGAATACAAACAGAAGTTTAAGAAACATTTAAATTTTAGGTAAGCAGAAACTGGTGTGTAAATGTTTTTACCATTATTCTGCTTGCTGTCCCTTTGGTGAACATACCCTAATACTTTGAGTCACTTACTGAGCTAATGTGTTTAAAGGATAAAGAGACTTGTGTTAACTCAAGTGGGTAAAAAGGGCTGCTACCCTGGGATCCACTCCAAGAGCAGATTGCAAAATTTCAAAGGTGCAATCATGCCCTAAGAGAAATGAAAGAACCTGTCATGTCAGAAGGGCCATCAGGAGCATTAAATGGGATCTCCAGAACATACCCATGAATGATTCATTTCTTGATTTATGAGGTTCAAATTCAGAAAGGAAAGTACATCAGTTTGAGTTGGACCCTGTCCAAGGTAATTCCTATGTTTTCTAATTGAAATAGAAAATAAAATTGATTTCAGATTCAACAAAACAAATTAGAGAAATTCCTTAGCATACTGGGGCACTAACTTATTTTTCTTCTATTCAGAAGATGTTTTTCAATACTGAGGGTTTTGCCTTGTTATCATGTTGTCATGTTATGTCTATGTGGCCCTGCTTGAGCCCGTGTTTGGTTGAAATGAACTCCAGAAGTTTCTTCCAACCTCAACCATTCTGTGATTCTGGGCAATGACACAGATGATTCCACAGTGAGTTGTTCTCCATCTCCCCTCTTCTACTATATGTGAACAGTCACCTGCTAATTAAAGGAAATTTGAAAGCTATCAGTAGAACTAGGCCACCTAAAAAAATCTCTAATGTAGCTATTCTAGGTTTTTACATGCCTTTCTAGAAGAGATTTTTGATGACAGAGAAAAGAGTGGAAGGACGTTTTAAAGCTTCAATTGATTTATATGCAGAACACAGCACTCCTTATCTATATTAATTTTTCCCCTTCAGAAACATTACTGCCTACCTTTAAAAATCTTACTTCAAATTTGAAGCACTCAAATGTACTGAAAAATTATGTCACTGTTTGCTTTTCTTAATTCTAGAGCAAGGGGATAGCTAACATTTAAACAAAGTATTCTGACAAATTAAAATTTCTCTAGCATTTGATATGTCTGACTTTTTTTAAAATCTATTTTTCTGGAGTGTCCTGGTTTTGGCTAGGATAGTTTCTTTTCTAGTAGCAGATGGAATGCCGTGTTTGGAAGTTAGGATGAGAGCAGTGCTGATAACACACTGATGTTTCTAGTTGTTGTCAAGCAATCAAGGACTTTTCAGTTGTTCATATTTCCCTGCTAATGGAAAAGGAGGGGACACAGACAGAACAGGTGACCCAAACTGGCGAAGGGGGTATTCCATGCCAATTATGTCATGCCCAGCATAAAAGGGGCCTGGAGAGGGGAAGAGCAAGCAGCTCCAGGACGCGTGGTTTTGGGGACGGTCCGGTTTCGGGACAACTCTGAGCTGTATGGCCTGAGTTTGTATGATTTGGTGAGAAACTACATTGTGTATCACCAGTTTCATATATTTTGCTATAAAGTCCTGTTATTATTATTATTATATCTATTTTTCCACTATCCCACTAAACTATCCTTATCGCAACCCGCAAGGTTTTTGTTCCTTGGGTTTTCTTCTTTTTCCATTTCCCTCTCCCTCCACTCCCCCCTACACACCCTTTTAAAGAACAAGAGGCTGTGTGGTGCTCATCTCTCAGCAAGGGCAAAACCACGACATGAAGCCAGTTGCATACTAGGCTACAAGGATGTTTTCCACCTGGTGTTATTTCTCATTTGCTAAGTGTGCTGCACAGCACACTGAAATCAGTAGAAGATCTGCATGTCCATCATAGGTCCAGGTATCCTAAATCTGGCACAGAGCAGCACTTCCAAAAATGTCCATGCAGAAAGACCTACTGCTTTTGCCCAGGGAGATCACTGTCTCCGTAATGTGTAAACACAGGTAGGACTTTACAGGTAACTGAACCAACTAGTCATTTTATCACAAAATATACTACATTGTGAAACATATTTTGTAGTGTCTAGAAACTTTAAGTATGTATTCTCCTTACCAAGAATCCAAGTGAGTCTGAAAATTAGTCATATCATTTATATTTCCTGAAATTTACAAATACTTCATATTTCCAGCATCCAATTGAATAGATGCATAATAATTACAAACTAGTTTTATGAAGTAGCATAGATTTTTTTTAGCTTCATCATGTGAAGCTCTGTTTGAGAAGACTTTCAAATAATATCATCCATGCAACATCCTGCTCAGGCACTTAGGAAAAAAACCCTCTGCTCTCAACAATCTCTGATGTCAGTCAGGTAGTATTAGATGTATTAGCTCAGGTTGTAATCATATTTACTTCTTAATCACAGAATCACAGAATGTTAAGAGTTGGAAGGGACCTCAAAAGATCATCTAGTCCAACCCTCCCAGCCAGGGCAGGATCACCTAGACTGAATTGCACAGGAACACATCCAAGTGGGTTTTGAATGTCTTCAGAGAAGGAGACTCCACAACCTCTCTGGGCAATCTGTTCCAGTGCTCCATCACCCTCACAGTGAAAAAGTTTCTCCTTTTATTCACATGGAACTTCTTATGCTCTAGCTTGCACCTGTAGCCCCTTGTTCTATTGCTGGTCATCACTGAGAAAAGCCTGGGTCCATCCTCCTGGCTCTTGCTCTTTATTAGGCATTATTAAGGTCACCCTTCAGTTCCCTCTTCTCCAAGATAAAGAGGCCCAGCTCCCTCAGCCTCTCCTCATAAGGAAGGTGTTACACTCCCTTAATTATCTCAGTGGCCCTGTGCTGGACTCTTTCAAGGAGTTCTATGACCTTGAACTGAGGGGCCCAGCACTGGACACAATGTTCATAGAATCATAGAATCACAGAATTGTAGGGGTTGGAAGGGACCTCAAGAGATCATCGGGTCCAACCCCCCTGCCAAAGCAGGCTCCCTAGCTCATATTGTACAGATAGGTGTCCAGATGAGTCCTGAATATCTCCAGAGATGGAGACTCCACCACCTCCCTGGGCAGCCTATTCCAGTGCTCTGTCACCCTCACTGTGGAAAAGTTCTTCCGCATGTTGGTGCGGAACTTCCTGTGCTCCAATTTGCAGCCATTGCCCCTTGTCCTGTCTCCACTGACCAAAGAAAAGGGGCTGGCCAATTCCCCCAGCACCCCATACTTAAGATATTTATAAACATTGATTAGGTCCCCCCCTCAGTCTTCTTTTATCCAGGCGGAACAGACCCAGCTCTCTCAGCTTTTCCTCATAGGATAGATGTTCCAGGCCCTTAATCATCTTCGTAGCCCTTCTCTGGACTCTCTCCAGGAGATCCCTGTCTTTTTTACACCAGGGAGCCCAGAACTGGACACAATACTCCAGGTGGGGCTTGACCAGAGCAGAGTAGATGAGGAGGATCACCTCCTTTGACCTGCTGGCCACACTCCTCTTGATGCACCCCAGGATCCCATTGGCTCTCTTAACCACCAGGGCACACTGTTGACTCATGGCCCAACCTGTCATTAACCAGGACCCCCAGGTCCCTCTCCATAGCGCTCTTCTCCAGCAGTTCAACCCCGAAGCTGTACTGATAGATGCAGTTGTTCCTCCCCAGGTGCAAGACTTTACACTTGCTTATGTTGAATTTCACCTGGTTTCTCCCTGCCCAGCTTTCCAGCCTGTCCAGGTCTCGTTGGATGGCAGCGCAGTGTTCCTGCGTGTCAGCCACCCCTCCCAGCTTTGTATCATTGGCATACTTGCTGAGGGTGGATGCTATTCCCTCATCAAGGTCATCAATGAAGATATTAAAAAGGACTGGACCCAACACCGAGCCCTGGGGAACACCGCTAGTCACAGGCCTCCATTCAGATTCTGCTCCTCGAATCACAACTCTCTGGGCTCGGTTCGACAGCCAATTCTCAACCCACCTCACTGTCCACTCGTCTATCCCATGCTTTCTCAGCTTTGCTATCAGGGTGTCATGGGAGACAGTATCAAAGGCCCTGCTGAAGTCATGGTAGATGATATCCACTGCTCTCCCTCCATCTACGCAGCCTGTTATGAGATCGTAGAAGGCTATGAGATTGGTCAAGCACGATTTCCCCTTGGTGAATCCATGCTGACTACTCCTCATGACCTTCTTCTCTTCCAGTTGCTTGGAGATGGCATCCAGAACAAGCTGTTCCATCACCTTTCCAGGGACAGAAGAGAGGCTGACTGGCCTATAGTTGCTGGGATCCTCCTTTTCTCCCTTTTTAAAGACCGGAATGACACTGGCTATCCTCCAGTCTTCAGGCACTTCTCCTTTTCTCCAAGACCTGTCGAAGATGATAGAGAGTGGCTCAGCAATCACTTCCGCCAGCTCCCTCAGGACACATGAATGCATCCCACCCGGGCCCAAATGTTCCAGGTGCAGTCTCACCAGGGCAGAGTAGAGGGGGAGAAAGACCTCTCTTGACCTACTAACCACACTCCACGATTCCATTGGCCTTCTTAGCCACGAGGTCATATTGCTGCCTCATGGTCACCCTGCGGTCCACAAGGAGCCCCGGGTCCCTCTCACCTACACTGTTCTCCAAAAGGCCTGTCCTCAGCCTATACTGGTACCTGACATTGTTCTTCCCCAGATGCAAGACCCTACACTTGCTCTCGTTAAATCTCATTAAAATTCTCCCTGTCCAGCTCTCCAGCCTGTCTTGCTGAATGGCAGCAGAGCCCTCTGGTGTGGCAGCCACCCCCCTATCCCATTGATCAAAACTCAATGGCTTCTTCCCTTCAACCAGCTCTCAATCCACCTCAGTTGAGACAAGAATTGATCTTAAAGCATAGTTACAGTATTAAATGAAACATTATTGCTACTTTCCCAGATACAAGTGATTGCTGAACAGCACAGATGTGAGGATATATTATAAGCTGTATGAAGTAAGCATCATGTTAGAGATCTTCTTTGATAATATGGTGAAGATTATTCTATGGTCAGAGCTTGGCTAAAAATAGGGGTACATTAAATATTCCATAAATTCAGTAGACAGAAGTACCTAACAGCTTTCTTTTAAGGTAAACTAGTCTTTGACTCCAAATCATACCCTTATAAACCATAGCACTTAAGAATTGGCTTCCTTTTGTTTTTATTGCCCAATTTTAGTCCAGTTGTCAGTTATTATTTAGAGAAAAAAAAGAAATAATTTCCTTTCCCTTAATTTACCTCAAAATGTTATAAGCTGCCTACATCAAAAAAAGACTTAGGCAAGCAGTTTAGAGAAAAGAAGGAAATCTCATTAACTAATGTATTAAAAAAAGAAAAAAGAAACAAAACCAAAACAAAACAGAAAAACCAAAAACCCAACCCTCATACTTCTAAAAAGCTACTGCCAAAACTGGAGTAAATTACTTTTGCTTAAGGCTGGATTTGCTTCTTAAGGCTTTTCTTCCTCCATAATTTCCTCTGCAAAGTAAAGATTATTTCACCATCAAAAGTAAAACAGTGTCTGATTTTCTTTTTTTGGCATTCTGAATAAAAGTTTTAGTACCTTCCTGAAACTGTTCATGCTTTTATTTGACTGCTTTTTTTTTCCCTCAAAGTTTTGACAAGTTTCTCAGTGGTGTGCGGCTTCTTTCCTGGAAATTTTGTGCTGTGTAAGTAGCAAAAAGTAATGTAGAGATGTAGCAGCTTTCGTTATTTATCAAGAAGTTTTGATAATCAGTATTTTCTGGAAGTGTTCTAGAGGAATGTTATCGTCAAAGTACAAGGCTGAGGAAGAATCACAGAATCACAGAATTGTAGGGGTTGGAAGGGACCTCGAGAGATCATCGGGTCCAACCCCCCTGCCAAAGCAGGCTCCCTAGCTCATACTACACAGATAGGCATCCAGATGGGTCTTGAATATCTCCAGAGAAGGAGACTCCACCACCTCCCTGGGCAGCCTATTCCAGTGCTCTGTCACCCTCACTGTGAAAAAGCTTTTCCGCATGTTAGTGTGGAACTTCCTATGTTCTAACTTGCAGCCATTGCCCCTTGTCCTGTCTCCACAGACCACTGAAAAGGGGCTGGCTAATTTACCCTGCATCCCATGCATAAGATAATTGCAAACACCAATTAGGTCTCCCATTAAGTTTCTTTTCTCTAGACTGAACAGTCCCAGCTTATTCAGCCTCTCCTCATAGGGGAGAAGCTCCAGGCCCTTAATCATCTTCGTAGCCCTTCTTTGGACTCTCTCAAGGAGATCCCTGTCCTTTTTACACCAGGGAGCCCAGAACTGGACACAGTACTCCAGGTGGGGCCTGACCAGGGCAGAGTAGAGGGGGAGGATCACCTCCCTTGACCTGCTGGACACACTCTTCCTGATGCACCCCAGGATCCCATTGGCTCTCTTAGCCACCAGGGCACACTGCTGACTCATGGCCAACCTGTCATCAACCAGGACCCCCAGGTCCCTCTCCATAGCGCTCTTCTCCAGCAGTTCAACCCCGAACCTGTACTGATAGAGGCAGTTGTTCCTCCCCAGGTGCAAGACTTTAGACTTGCTTTTGTTGAACTTCATTAGGTTTCTCCTTGCCCAGCTTATGGACTAGATCCAAAAGCAGGATAGAGGCAGAGGTAGAGTTTCATCCATAGACCACCCCACTAACTCTGAAAGTGCTTCACTCATGCAGATGCAACCATGCGGCTTGTGGGGTCTGACCTCGATGAAGTCTTTTGATTAGTTTTCATTGCAAAGTTGTTTTAGGCTGCAATGTGAATTTACTGGAGGATATGAGTATGACATTATTTGATAGAACACAGAATTAGAATAAGAAGGAATAAATTCAGTTCACAACTGGGTGCAGCTAAAACTTTAGTTAGACAACATGTGGAATATGATTCTTAAATAATAGAGGGTATTTTATTTCTTGTTTTTTACTTCCCAACACAACATCTACTACAATAAAACTTCCATGAACTGTTTGGTCAACCTAGAAGTCTAGAATTCCTGCAGATTTGGCCAAATTTATCCTAACCTGTCCCAGTGTGGGATTCATTGTACCATCTTAGAATTCCACACATCGCTATTACCACCCAAGACTGACACCCTGAGGATTTCTTCTCAGTTAAAGAAGTGGGGATCTCCAGGATGGATGCAAATTTTATCCTAAAATAGACATACAAAATTGTCCAGATGTGTTGCACTCTGGAGTTGCCTCTTTCTCTCTCTACTACCCTCTGGTCCTAAATTAAATTCTTGTCTACACAAAATCAGCTTGGAAGCATGTTCTGGCACTTCTAGGGTATATTTTATCTGATCTATCTTAGATGTCTTCTTCAGAGTAAGATGAACCATGTCCTACAAGTGCCTACTTCACTTCATTGACTATAAACAAGATCTAAATGACTCTTTCTGTAGGCAGCTACATTTGGCCAGATGATTCCCATGCACTATCTAATGTAGAGCACATAGCTGGAGGCAGAGTTAGATCATTTCAGAATAATGAATATCCCCAGTGGTTTATATACCCCCTCTGGGGCTATATATAGCTAAGCATTTGTTGAAGCTATTCTGATATAGGTTAGCAGCCAAACTGGCACTAAGATCAAGGGAGAACAGAGATACCCTAAACCACATTTCATATTTTTACTTCTGGCCAGTCCTGAGAAAAGGTTACATTTATTGAATCCATACTTCATGCGATATACATCTGAACTGAGGATAAAGCTTTATCCAAACCCACATTTTGTCACAGGATAAATTCAGTGCTGTGTGCCAGACCTAAATTTGCTGGCTTTCCAGTCTGAAAAACACAAGAATGATTTTGTGCAAGTTTGGCCAAGTTAGATATAAGAGCCTAGACTGTATGGATACAATATATGTTTGTGGTGCTTTGTGAGGTGAACAGAAATTTAGGGGAAATCAGACTGTCTTTTCACAGAATTGCTTGTGAAGATTGTCAAAGAGCAGTCTAGACATTTGCTATTAATTTTCATAGTTTGGTAACACTAAGTTGTTAAGAAAGCTTGAGACACTATAATAATGACTCTTATTAGTCGGATTTTTTTATTTCCCATCCATTATTAACTTCATCCATAGATCTTAAAGCAGCATAAAAAAGAGCAATATCATCTTCATATTAGGCAGATAGAAAACAGAAGGCATCAGAATGCTTCCTAAGGATAACCAACAGGCCACTGGAAAATTTAGAATTATAGAACCTGTTTATTTAAGCTCTAGTCCAGGCTTCCTTACATGAAACAGCACCCCCTTATACTGGAACTAATATAAAGTGTGTGTACATGCATTCAAGCATGTCTAAATCATCAGGATGTTGACATGACAGCATTTAGTTTTCCAGACTAACTGATATTCCATTTCCATTGCATGATGTCTTGAAAGCCAGTAAAGAATATGCTCTCTAGCAATGAATTTCCTTTCAGTGCTGTGGAGAATGAATATATTCCTGAAAAGTTGCATGGGTCACAAGGGCTAGCAAATCCCAGTGTCGATAGTTGGCATGAGCTGTTGCTGAACAGTTCTTATCAGTGCTCAGCACAGTGCATGGCACAATGCAATGCTGTAGGCTACATCCTGATTCATTTCTCCTTGACATTGCATGTGTAGGCACAGATACAAAATAATACAGTGTTGTGACCTGATCCCTCACTTTAGTTGGCAGTATTCAAAAGCGGATAGAGAATGAAAGCATAGCTAAAATTAAGTGCTTAGAAATGAGTAGTTTATAAAGAAATAAACAGGGGTGCAGCTGAGGCTGTACTCCATTACAAACAGGTAGAAGGATGATTACTCTCTGAAGAACAAAATGATTCAAGCAAGAAATATAAGATAAGAATCATGTGGTACTGTGGTAATAAACTCAGGAGATTGTCCAGTAAAAGAACAGAACTTAAATAAGCGATCTATATTTACTGGGCCCCAAAGCTTTGGATTTAACAGCTCAAGAGCTTTGTTTTCCACTTTTAGAGACAGCTGAACCAGTTAAAGGAAAGTTTGGGAAAATATACTTAAAGAGCATTTTAAAAAATGAGAGTTTGCATATGCCAAACATTACTCCATGGAGACTTGGAAAGGCCAAGAAAGGCTCTGCAGGGAGGCCACCTTGCACTGTAGATATTCCGTACTGCCCCCAGGCTCTGCACACCATCCAGGCACTATCAGCGACAGCTCCACCGATTCTGGTGTAAGAGTAATGTGAACGGCTTTTGGCTGTAATACTTCATTGCTTCCATGACTTTCATTTTTTTGAGATACTGTAGAGGAATCAGGAGATGTTAACTGTTTCACTTGTCTCTGTCCTAAAGGAATTCAAGGGGAATGAATAGATGCTCCTCTTCCACGTTACAAGGTTGTCATTAAAAAGTCATTCTGTCTAAAGTAACTTAAGATACAACTATGCTGTCTTTAAATAATGCTTGCTTGAACTCAAGGATTGATTTGAGATTTTAGAGCCAAATGGCTTGAATATCTTTAACCATACCATCTGTAGGGTGAAGGTTTGGCAAGTGACACATTGGTCTTTTCCAGAGTAAACATATAAACAAATACATGGGCAATGGTGTAATGTGGAATATCTGAATGTGAGCTGTAAACTGACATGGTAATGCAGATGTATTCTTACCTTTTCTTTATCACTTTAAGATTTATACATAATATTTTTATTGAATTAAAATTTCAAAATCATAAATTTGTTATACAGAAGCTTTGTTTACACTTTTCATCAGAATTAAAATGTGTTTATTCTGTAGAGTCCAAAGTATATAATTACATTTTATGTCTTTGTGTTGCAGAAACAATCTATTCTGTCTAAACCACAGACGCCTTCCATCTCTATCAGCTTTAGGCAGACCTAAAATAAACTAACATATAGCCTTTACTTTTCTCCCTCAGCAGTGTCTTCCTTAATAGCCAGTTTACCTGCTTCCCCATTTTCTTTAACAGAGCCTCCTATATATGGTGCTCTGCAAACCTATCCACAAAAGCATCTCCCTTTCTCCGCTGAAGCTACTCATTCAGTTCTGCTGTCAAGCCCTATGTCTCCAGTTGTTTCCCCTACTCAGTTATGCCTCACACAAGCGTCAGTAGAAAGGATACATAATAGTATTTTTCCTACCAGGTTGTCCACCTTCTCCCTCCTATTTCCTATCCTTGATTTATGTTAGTTTTCTACATTGCTAGGTTAGAGATTGTGTCATTTACAGTATTGCAACTTCAGGCACTCAAAAGGAATGTGTGAACCCCTGAATAATAATAAGCTTGCTTTTAAATATGTGTGTAAGATCGTATTCATACATTTTATTTGCCCTCTGAAATTTTACATCAGACTTCACAGGTAACATTTTAAGCATGAGGGCTAAGGTATTTGGTTTGGTTTGGTTTTTTGGGGGAGGAAGTGCATTTTTTTGTATATGAAAGCTCAGATTCTTATATATAAATACTACTCTAGGAGCTGAACATTACATAAAATATCAGATATCCCAAAAGCTGTGATTAAATTGAAATGCAGCATTTATTTGTTTTCAGGAGACATTTGTTTGAATATAAAGTTTTACTGCACTGTTATTTATCCTCCAGGATCCGAGAGCTCTCCTTTTGGTTGAATACATTTTCTACTGATCAAGAGAAGATAGATTCATAAAAGCTGAGACTCTGATGAAGTTCTCCATCCTTTGAAGAAGAATAAGTCCAAGACTATCACCCTTTTGAATTTGTTCTGTAGTGTGGCAATTAGATATCAAAGAAAGTGTTCACAGCAGTTTACCAATCTTTCAATATCTTTTCTTTTATTACCACAGCTGAAACAAGAACTTGAAACAAGAACTTGAAACCGTGTCCACAGAGAGTGAGAAAAAGGATTCCTAGCTAAGACTGAAAATTTGGTTGCATGAAAATCCTGTGATACAGATCTCTGATGGAAGACTGAGAGTAAATGGGAAAACAAATAGTTAACATGTAATTCCCAGTGAACGTAATATTAACTAATAGCAGGTGTGTTCCAATAATGTGCTGTATCACCACTATAAATAAAGGATTTAGTACTGGAAATCTGGTGCTTTGGTGCTACCAAGATGTTCAGGTCTGCTTTCATGGCTCTCCTGTTTAAGGCATATGGTGGGAGAAGGGAATATAATGCAGTGCGTTCCTGCAGGTGTCTAACTAAAAAGGGCATCCTGGTAATTTAAATTTGAATTTTTCTTCTGTGTTTATCAAACCAATCCTAAGTCTTTCAAATGCTTATACATATGATTATTATATACAATAATGTCTGGTGTCAATTTGCTATGCATAACATTAATTGCTTGTGTGATTATGTTATTGATAGGTCATTCTTAAGTTAGATACAAATGAATAAATGTGAGAGGACAAATCCAAATGGGCAGATTTCAATTCTTGGTTAGACAAACTTTCAGGAAAATCAATGTATTCGGTTTAATAAGATTGAAAATGTTCAATTTTTTTCTAAAATTAATTTAGGACCTTGTGTTTAGGACCTTGTTGCATTTGATGTATTACACAGATATAGACTAAATATTTCCAAAAAAAGATTAAAATGTACAATGGATGGAAACCCCTAAATTCACCCCAACTATTGAGTTATACAAAGAAAACATCTGTTGGAGCACTCTATGGCTCTGGCATGAGAACGTACACAATATTCTGCATGAGGAACAGTGAAGAGATTCACAGTAGTTGAAAGAACATCTTTATGTAATTTTCAGACAAGAATGGCTAGCGGATGTTTTAAATGAAGATATGACAAAATTATTAGATTGGGTGGAGGAAAGTTGCTTCCAATATCTGGCAGTGGACTGCTGTTTCAGTTCAACAGCAGCAGTGCTCTTGTGAGGTTTGACCAAAAGGGAGTACTTGAAAAGATAAAGATCAAAGAGGGGTGGGCCACAGCTGTGGGAATCATGTAGATAAAATTCCAAATCTGGATGAGCAACATCCGTTTCAACTTTTTGGCCCCATTTCATTCCATCAAAAATACAGCTGCAAATTCTATCTTGCTCTTTCCTTATTTCCTTACATATTAAATTCAAACTTCTCTTCCTCACTTTGAAAGTACTTCACAGGTCCACCCTTGGTTGCACCACTGCCCTCCTCACCTCTTCCTGCTCTCTGCAGCCTGCCAGGTCTCCTTTTCTGACTGCTCTCTTTGTATTCCCAATCCACTGAACATTTTGCACCTTTTTTACTATGCCACCCTGTAGCTCTGGAACAGCCTCCTAATTATTCCTATACAAACTCAGTTCCTCTGGTGCTCTCAAACCCTTCTCTAAAAATCCCTCACATTGATGTTTTGGTATGACTTTCTTCCCTTGATTTGATGTATAGAGGGATAACTTCCACATGTAATTTCTGGCAGCCCGCATCCACAGAGGAAAGAGGAGATAATGAGCCAGATTTCATGAATGAAGTTATAAGGCGTCTCAGTACTTAGCAAACCACCACAGCTCAGGAATGGAGGCAACGACATGATTTTAAACATGTGGAGTTAAAACAAGCTGAAAGGGTGTAGGAACAATCTTAGTTTGTTTCAGTCATAATTTAAAACATATCTTACTTCAAAGCCAGCATAACCCACTCTGATCAATACAAAGGTGACATGTAGCAGCTTGCACAAATTAATAAATTACTCCCTTATAGCACTTCTTATCAGTGCACTTTACTGGGAAGACAGCTGGACTGTTCACACTTTGAAGAAGTACAGAGACTTGAGATCTGTTTCCAAGGACACACCAGTCAGTAGCAGAAAGGTAGAAATAAATCCAGGTTGTCTGAATTCCAGCTTTGAGATCTATCCGTTACAGCATGTGGCCAACTGCCTGTTGTATCCTACTTCCATCCTACTGTAGGAGGTAATGAGAGACAAAATTCAGTGGTCGGACCATTTTTTTTGTCCAGTTATAAGATGTTTATGAACTGTGCCATAAGATTCAGAATCGTCTTCTAAAGCAAAACACATTAAAGCTTTTGCCCTATTTTTATTTTCATTTTCAACTAATTGAATTCACATTTTTGTACATCTGGATAAGTAAATCCCCTTAATTGGGTTCTTTCCTCTAAGACTGACAAATAACTCAGAAACATTTCCTCATAGAATGCTATAAATCAAATATCCTCTTCTAGGATGCAGAATCATTACCATCACTTAGTGGCTCATGAGTATTGCTTTCTGGTTCACCTGGCTAGGTTCAGTAGGAAAATGGTTTTGATTTGAACACTTTTGGAGCCATCAGGAAAAAAAAAATCTCTTTGGAAAATGAGAAAATGCTTATTATTAAGTAATGCTTAACTTGTTCACTCACTTATATGCATTTATGAATTCCAGTAACACGGGCAGAAGGCTGAAATAAAAGTACCCACTTTAAACAGCTCTAAATAACCTGGAAATGCAGACAGAAAGAGCTCATGGAGCTCTTCATTTTTTGTTTGCCACTGAAAAGCATCTCTTGCCTTTCACATATGCTTTACAATGAAACTATGTTCAAACTAGCTAGTGCTATAAGGTCAATATGCATATTTGGAAAAAGAAAACTGGTTGAAGACATATGAACAATTTCCTTTGTTTTATAAAGAGGGTTGTGTTGGTATGTCCTAAGAGAATGTATTGGTGGTTTGATTCAGAAAATGAATAAAAACATGACCTTCTGAGAACCAAAGGTTAATCTAACAAAACAGCATCCAGCGGAGATGTTATAACTACTCAGAAGCCCAAGAATAGCCTGAGGCAATAACTCCTAAATGGTGAAGAGATTGGCCCAAGTAGGATAAAAAACTTCTTATTTTTTGATAAAATATATATTCCTGGCTGAAATACAGACTTTAAGACAAGGACACATATATGTCAGTAAGTTGCATACAGATTCTGAGCTTTGGTCCCCTGGGTTCTCAAGCACTCTGGAAGCAAAAAATAACCATTCTGTGAGTTTCATATTTTTTGAACATGAATAGTTCAGTCTACCTTGTGGGTTTTGTTTGGTTTTTTTTAAATTTTGATGCCAAGGACATAGTTATTAACTTTTTGCTGTGGAATGTTAGTTTGTAGAATATGCAATTCATACCATAATTCACAGAGAGCAGTTTGCAATGCCCTTATAAAAACTGAACAAACTAGAGTGTAAGTACAACAGGTCAATCCAGTGGAGTATATTTTTAATAAATGTTAGTTAATTGTATCTTAATTAAAATTTAACAATATTAAAAGCTTGTGAGTCTGCAACGTAAAAAATGTCATTTTGGTAGTGTGATGATGCCAGCTAGCAATCTTGTCCTCCTAAATAGTAGATCAAGCAGGATTTGTGAATGAGGATAGTGTGCGGTTTCCTCAGATACTGCTTAAAACTGTGATAGGGATTATTTTTTTGGCAGGGGAGAGGCAATTTCTCAGGTTTCCTTCATTGCCATAAGCGGAGGTTTTTTGCACAGGTTTTATACAGAAGTAAATTCCGTACTATTAGAATCCCAAAATATTAATGATTATTGCAGGATATAAGATATACCTTATATTGGGCTAAACAGGTGGGTTTTCAATTACTATGGCATAATTTTGTGTCCTGGAATTTTCTGCATATAACCTTACAAAACTAAAGATTTCATCAAAGAAAATCAAAACCTACATAATGGTATAATAGATTTGTCTTTGTATTAGCACAAATCTTACATGGATCTCGCCTCTGTCCAGCAGTCCTTTGCAGGTTATTCCATTAATAAGAAACCCAGTAACTTCTAGTCAATATTTTTCTCACAGTGCTGCATTTTATAGCCAGGCTGCTTCCATCCCTGCATGACTTAACTCCAGCTGGAAGAGTGCCACCTGCACTCCTGACTCTTGTTGACCTTCTTCAGTTCTTGACTAGATACGTTTTGAAAGTGCCACTATAGACTGTAGAGTAAAAGAACATTGGCAAAATGTTTAAATCTAAGCAAAGGAACAGATGTTTGCTCTCTGGAAAAGCTTCATCATTTGAGATTGGGTAAACCAATTATTTTGTTTTTCAGTTTTGGCTTGACTGCAGTTCTTCATGAAACTCTGTGATTAGTCTTTCTATGTTATACTTCCATCAGTAAAAAACTACTTCCTGACAGATGTTGACAGGCAGTATTGAAACATGAATATAGCCTGAAAGTGTTTCCTGCTATTTCTAGCAAATCTGTATTAGGCACCTGGTTTCCCAATTTTTTTTTCTTTTTCTTTTTTTTCTTTTTTTTTTCCTTTTTTCTTTCCTTTATTTTTAATTTCCATCTTTTTTCTTTTCATCTGTCTCTCTAAGAACTGCCTAAGATGGTACTTGTGAATATAATTGTGATCATTTTATTAAGCACCTGCAATATATAATTTGACTTTCAGAATCCTCCTTAGTATATAATCTTCAATGCCCAAAAATGGTAATGTAAATTATTTCCAGTAGCCTTCCAAGTCTGCAAAAATATATTGCATCTGTAGATCCACTGATGTTTTAAAAAGTTAGTAAAATGCATAAAAATATACAATGTTAGTATGACACTATGGAATAATATTAGCATATTATTTTTAAAAGCATTCAAGATTCTCATAAAAGACAAACTTGAATGAATGCTAAAGCTGAGTACTAAAATTTCTTGATAATAAAAGTACTTCAGTTTCTATTTTAAATTACATAAAAATATATACCAGCCAGCATATAATCATGGAATTTGTCACAGGTTTTAGAAATATAAAAAGAACAGTCTAAAAAAACTGGGGGGGTTTGTATGGCCCATATTCTTTCTTTCTCAACAATGTTATGTAGGACATTTGGAAGTAAGGCCATAGAAACAACTTGAACTTATTAAGAACTCATTTACTTCATAGAAATATTCCTGAAGAACTTGAGAAAATTGAGTGTGTTTTTTGTTTGGAAGTGAAAGCCAACACCTATATCACACCTAGTATGCAAAGTGTCGCTGTGTTTACTGTTAACAAATCAAGGTAGATGGAGCATGGCTTTCCTTCCCGTCTCTTTGGAAATCACTCATTTACTGTGGTGTTGGGCTTTTTAAATGTACTTTGTTTCTCTTTCCACTCTTTCCTGGAGAGACATAAATCATGCTGAAGTGCCATTCATATGTCTAAGCAACATTTAGAGTCATTAGCCACCTCACTATATTTAACTGTCTCATCAACAGGAAAGGGGCAATTGCACTTGGCTTCTCCATTCTCAATGAATTACCCAAGTGAATTAGAGCCTGTGAAAGAAAACCAGACAGACAGGAGAGTGAGGACCTCTAATGATTAAAAAGAGGCTTTGTGCAGCTCCAGAACCAATGGAGTGGTGTATCTAGTCTTCCAATAACATAGTAATAATTTTGTCTCTAGCTTTACCATATTACTGAAAAGCTGAGTTTCATTGCAAAGGTTGTTAGTGTCTAGCAGACTATCTCGCCGTGCAACGCCCATTGTACATATTTAAAACATTTATTAGACTGTGAGGTTCAGTTGAAATTAGTCAGAGTATTCCAGTTATTTAGAAGACACATGTGCAGACGAACACATAGAAATCTGTTCTATTTCCTTAGGAATCAGCCTAAAAGCAGGGGCTGAAGCTGAGAACTTTACTTTCTCTTCCAAAATGAGTGAACTATATATCAAAAATGCTTGAGTAGGTAACAACCTTCCTTATATCAGAAATGCAATACTTGGAAAAGAGTAGAAAATATTTCTGAGCTTGTTGAACATCTAATTTAAAAGGAAGTCCCTGTTTACCATCCACAGTTAAAGAAGAATTAAAATGATTAGTATCATCAAGCTAATTGCCTGGGGGTTAATGTACCACTAATGCTTTTAATTGTATAGGTAATCCTATCTGCCACATCGCTTCTGTCTCCTCCTGGGACTCCTTGAACAGTATTTGTTTCAGGTTTCAGTAGCCTTCAGTATTGATACAGATTTTTATGCTTTTTCTGCAGTTATATCAATAAATCATCTACATTATCACTACACAAAAAACGCCACAAAACTCTCAGCCAAAAGCTTTATGGTTTAGGAATTTGAACAGTGGAGTGAGGTTTAAGAAACAAAGGTATACTAGAATAAAACTATTTGCTGTGTTACGTTAAGCAAGCCACTGCCATTTGTTCTTCTTTAAAATGGGGATGATGATAAAAGGATTCCTCCATAAAGTGCCTTGGAATTTACAGATAAAGTGTGCTTTATTTGCTTCAAGTGAATATGTTTTATCATTCATAGAAAGTCATAGAAGATGTTTTGAATAGAAGTTGGTCCCTTCTGCCAACACCATGACTATGGGCATATCCAGATTCAGCAAGTTGGTTGAAAAAATAGAATATAAAATACATCAGAAGTATTGCATTGCACAGTTTTGTGAAGATTAAAATTTTTGGTCCTTCCAGCAAGTAGGAGAGGAGTTTAATAATCCAATATTATATCTTTAAACATGCGTTCCATTGAAACTCTGAAGAACAACACAAGTAGAACCTAATGAGGTTCAACACTGCCAAGTGTAAGGTGTTGCACTTGGGCCGGAAGAATCCCAGACATAGATACAGACTGGGAGAAGAGCTTCTTGAGAGTAGCCCTGCTGAGAAGGGCCTGGGTGTCACCGTGGATGAGAAACTTAACATGAGCCAGCAGTGTGCTCTTGCAGCTCGCAAGGCCAATGGTATCCTGGGCTCCATCAGAAGAGGGGTGGCCAGCAGGGACAGGGAGGTAATCGTCCCCCTCTACTCTGCCCTCGTGAGACCCCACCAGGAGTACTGTGTCCAGATCTGGGGCCCCCAATACAAGAAGGATGTAGAACTGTTGGAGAGGGTTCAGAGGAGGGCCACAAGGATGATTAGAGGGCTGGAGCACCTGCCCTACAAGGAGAGGTTGAGGGAGCTGAGCTTGATCAGCCTGGAGAAGAGAAGGCTGCGGGGGGACCTCATTGCAGCCTTCCAGTACCTGAAGGGAGCATACAAACAGGAGGGGAATCAACTTTTTAAAAGGGCAGATAATGGCAGGACAAGGGGGAATGGTTTAAAGCTGAAGGAGGGAATGTTTAGATTGAATATTAGGGGGAAGTTTTCTACAGAAAGAGTGGTGAGGTCCTGGAACAGGCTGCCCAGAGAGGTGGTGGATGCCCCATCCCTGGAAGTGTTCAAGGCCAGGTTGGATGTGGCCCTGGGCAACCTTGTGTAGATCCAGGCCTGAGGTTGGTGTCCCTGCCTGTGGCAGGGGGGTTGGAGCTTTATGATCCTCGGGGTCCCTTCCAACCCTTGCCATTCTATGATTCTATGATTCTATGATTCTAGACTGACTGGAATAAGCTTTGATTATTGATACGGATAAATTGGAGTAGATCTGAACTTTGTTTGAATATAAGATGGAAAACTAATCCTTTTGCCATATGGTTTAGAAATACTATTACCCTTATAGCTTCAGATGTTTGGTCTCAAGTGATCATTATAATTGTGCAATATATACTATCCCCCCCATGACTCATTAATTAGCTTAGAGGTTAGAGAGATAACTGAACTGTTATTAATCAAAAGTCTTGAGAATTGCCCAAGTAATAGAAAGAAGAAAAAAAAAAAGGTTTGGAAGGAACAAGAAGTGCCTTCTGAAAGAATTGGTAATAAGATCTAACAACTTGTGAGGCATTAAAAAGAAAACAAGTGGGAACAGTGGGAACTGTTAAGAAAACAAGTAGGAACAATTTTGAACTATTTGGCAAACAGTCATTAATTATACTGAAAAGACAGGAAATATAGAATAGAATTTTAACTTTATCTGGCTTATACTGTGATAACTTAAGGATAAATTGTTTAAATAACTTAAAGACTTGGAAGTTAATGAAATAGGGGAAAAATGGTTTGTCCTAGGATAGACTTGATAGTGCAGAATGCTGTGGCCTCTGCTTAATTATCAAGCAGACTTGCAGAAGGAAATATAAACAGACTTTTAATGTGCTAATTTCTTGACTACTAAGAAATTTTTATCTTTACTATTAAGCACTATTTGCTAAGCCTTTTATTATATGCAACTATATAAGCTAGTGATTCCTGTTCCTCATGAGCTACTATACTGCCGTCTACAATAAACCTAGAACAGATATTCAGTGGAGTATCAAATACCAGGGATATTGCTTATAGGCCAAAATTTATTTCAGCCTCATTCTATTTTAGAAATATAACTGAACTACCACTCCAGAATGAAATTTTCCTCACATATGACTTCAAAATTTTCAGTTGGCAAAAAAACCCCAACCAACCTACTAATAAATAGCAATAAATTATGGGAATATCTTTGCAATAGGAATATCTTTGCAACTGCATAAGAAATTAGCATTTATGGTTAATAACAATTTGTTTCCAAAGATGAGGAAGAAAGCTTTTTATGTAAGAAAGCTTGAGGTGAAGGATAAATTCATGCTATTCCAAATAGGCCTTCTTGCAAGCTTGAAAACTAAGCTATTCACTAAACTTTGTTCTTATCTATAAAGGTAAACATTATCATAAATACTTGCATCATTAGGACTTAACATCATAACTGCAAAAAGCCTTCCAAACACTCTAGAAAAACAAACCATAGAATAGAAGACATTCTGAGCTAGGAATTCTTAAAACATGCTCACAATGCATTCCATACATTTCAAGGATTATATGTGGAATTTATTTAGTACACATGCAAAACATGCTACAGCAGAGTCACAAAAAAATACACCTTTCCCACTCAAAATTGCACTGGTACAGATACAATTAATTTTGCCTTTAAATTATCAATGAATAATTAAAATAATTCTTTTCAACTTTGCATACAGTGATTGTAAAGGAATGTATGATTATTTCATAGTAATATTACAACTAGTGGCAGTTTTATACCACTTTTATATAGTGATCCAGAAAATAATACCAGTGACTAACCTCCAGTATGTACCATGAGTATTACCAACTTAATAGTTTTTAATGAGGAGTATTTCAGATAGCTTTGAGACAGACAAAGGGATATGAAGGCCCTTGTAGTATCCCTGTTAGCATCACAGGTAGCAACGAGTTCAGAATTGATTGTGGGACATGGGAGAGCATTTGTGGTCACGTAGCTTGCTTTCCTAATCAGGTTGAGGATATGCTTTTCTCTGTTTTTGCTAGTGTTGAAATAGGAGATAAGTACATTGTGAAAGCTTTGTACTTTCTAACCTCTACCGCCACCTGAGACTTCATTCTGGCTGAATAAATTACTGTAATAACAAATAATTTTTTCTTTAGAAAGTGCCAATTGAAGGAGCACCTCTCCTAGGAAGACAGGCTAAGAGAGTTGGGCTTGTTCAGTCTGGAGAAAAGAAGGCTCAGGAGTTCTTACAGTGTCCTTACAGTACCTGAAGGGGACCTACAGGAAAGCTGGGGAGGTAGTTTGTAAGGGCACGTGGTGGTAGGATGAGGGACAGTGGTTTTAAACTACAGCAGGGTAAATTTAGATTAGACATTAGGAAGAAGTTCTTCGCTATGTGGGTGGTGAGATATGGGAAGTGGTTGCCCAGAGGGGTGATGGAGGCCCCATCCCTGGAAGCATTCAAGGCCAGTCTTGACAAAGCTCTGAGCAACCTCATCTAGTTAAAAGTGTCCCTGCTTACTGCAGGGGGGCTGGACTAGATGACCTTTAAAGGTCCCTTCCAACCTAACGCATTCTGTGATTGTATGATTTTATGATTCTATGACTACATCCCACTCAATGTTAGTAGATGTATATTGATTTGTTCCAATTAAGTGTAAGTATTTGAGACATTTAAATTAGGATCCCAGTCTCCCAAAGCTGTTACTATAATCAGAAGAGACATGCAAACCTCTCCTGTGGTAATTTAGGCTGAATCTCTTGCTGTTGTTTAAATCAACCTAGTAGCAGTACCGCCTTCTCAAGAAACCAGTTTCTGTTTCCCAAGTATGGATGAACCCAGGGTGGGTACGCTGCTAAATTAGCACCTGCAGATGGAGGAATTAATCCTGCCACCAGTGTCCATAACATCTGTCTACTCACACTCTGAAGGTGGGTCATGAACAGGACAGATAGCTGAAGTTTCCTACAGTGTTTAGGTGGAGAAAATTCTTTCCATGTTTTGACCACAGTGTAAACATCACTGAGGTAACTAGCCAAAATGTCATCAGAGTTTCAACATGGACATGATCTATCTGCATCCAGGGAAGAAAATTCTTCTTATTTCACTGATTTCCAGAAGATGTTCCTGTTTTAGTGATTTCTGGATTTCCATACGAATAATTGTCCTTGCTCTTTCTTGGCTTGAGGTTTCCTACCCACCAATGAAATTATTAGGAAAAGAAAGCATAATTACCACATTGCATTTGCTTTTTATATTCTTGTCTTTTAGGCACACAATAAATTCAAGGATATGTTTTTCTTAGGGGAAGATATGCCTGCTCCTTCTTAGATCCCAGGTCAGCTTCAACAGGATATGTAAGAATGTGTTTTTAGACAACCCAGCTCCAAGTTCATCAGGTAACAAGAAGCTGGGCATAAATTTTTGATACATTATTTTTATTTGATAGGAACAACAGTGAATTTTAGAAGGTTTTACAACTTGATTTTTCATTCTATGAATGTTTGAATAATGTAACAGGAAAATACTGTTTGGACTGATCAGTTTCCAGTCTGTAAGATTTTGACCAGTTTCTAGCTTTGAATGTCAGCAATTTATAATGGCAATTAATACAACTGTTTGGAAGGTGGAGAAAAAATGATGAAAAACCAGAAAAGACCAAGTTTATTTTGAAAGGAGAACTAATATTAGAGTCAGCTGTATCTGATACTTTATCCCACAAAGAATGGACACACTGTTCTGGCTCTCTGAACACAGAAAGATTTGAACAACCAGAGTCATTCCTGCGTTCATGTTTCTATGCTTCTCTTTGTTTAGAAAGTGGTATCTAAACAATGGGTTTCTGTCAAACTTGTGATCCCAATTCAGGCTTTGGAATGTCACCTAAAGTCAAGAACCCCACAAGAATCTTAAAATATTCATGCCAATATGTGGTGTAAGGAGCCTAATTTATCACTGGAAATGTTTGGGAACTGTCAGTCACTTTCCTGACTGCCTCAGTCTGACCTGCAACCATTTTATACCATATCTGAAGATATGATTTCGATTTGAGCTGAGGTAAGAGACTATTTGGTACAGAATATATTTCAGTTTGAGCCTCTTGTACAATATAACCTTCCATAAATGTGAATTTACAATTAAACAATACATTTTATTTTCAATCTCTTGGCTGTCAGTAACTGGAAGGAGACAACTAATTAATGCAGCTAACTTTACTAGTAAAATGAAGTGTCGCTGAAGTCTCTTTAAATCTTTGAGCTATACTAACCATTACTTCAAGCTAAAAGTTAATCATTACTTGTATAAACCAATGTTGTAGTTTGTAGCACCACACAAGAAAATTTCTGCTATCTTTATATAGAATGGAACAAGCCAAATGTAACCACGTAATTATTAGTTATGCAAATATGTATGAACTTGATCCAAGGAGCAAACATTTCCAATGTTTACACAACAAATAAACATCTGGTCTCCAAACTGGCTGAAGCCAGTTGAGAAAACATCCTCCTTCAACACATTATTTTTTTATCCAGAATCCCCCGTAAATTACCTTCACAAAACACTCAGCTGAACATAGAGCTGCCACAAGCATGGATACACTTAAAAGGCAATTCACTGCTTGTGTCACTGAACAACAGTGTTTTTCCAGAGGCAAAAGGGAGTAGTGAAGCACTGGTGAGAAGACAAGACCAAAGACCTTCAATTAGCAGAAGCGTATACATCTTCGACTCTTTGAAGGCTGTGACAAATCATATAAACTTTGCATTGAGGACTTGGCATTGCAGACTTGGCATTAGATGTATGCTGTCAAGTATGAAAGATACAGGCATATGGTAAGCACTCAAATATCTGATGCTTAAGGGTATGGGAAGCAACTACACAGAATTGGTAGCAGATGTTCCTTCAGGGTGCATATGCATTTAGGTCCTATAGAAAGGCCCAAAGCTTTAATGACAACTACTAACATTTAAGCTATGCAAGTTTCTATAAATTCTACCTCACCTGTAGAGATTGCTGTGTAATCAGACCATTTTCCCAGTGTCTCAATGTAGTCTTGTCCTTTCTGTATAATTCGACAGGACAGCTACAGAAAAGGCCATAAAGATGATCTAATTCTCTAACTGTTTGAAATGACATGTTTCTTAACAAGAGGCTTGTCCAATGTAATTGAAATTATCTTTTTTCCCCCTCTAAAACCTCGGATTAGTGAAAAAGGACTGTAAAAGGAGATTGGGAATATAGAGAGTGGTTGGGTTTTAAGGGAAAATACATCCAGTCAGAAAAGCATCCCATAAAGGAATAAAACTACTTGAAAAATCTAGTGAGATTATTTTCACTATTTCAGAAATTCACCCATAACCCATCTTGTTTCATTCATTTTGGACTTCTGTTGCAATATATGTGATCTCTTCTAGCCATTTTCTGGTCTATGCAATTTTATATTATTTTGTTTTTTAAGAAAATGTTTTGTATATTCTATATAGTTTTCCTGTCTGTCTTCCTTTATAGCCCTCTTTCACTGCTGTTTTTCCAAGAAGATCTCTTCTAAATATATGAACTTATTTGAATGGAAGATAAATATAGTAGGGATTGAAACACAGCAAGAAGCAACCTATTTGTAGTTGACTGGCAGGTGAATGACATTTTTTAGGACCTGACCCAGCAGGTTCTACTCAAATGAATTAGTGCAATAGACTCCTACACATTGTCTCAAACAGCTGCCTATAGTCTTCCAAGACTGGCTTTTTTTTCCTGCTTTCCTGCCTTAACTAGTGCTTGAAAATTTCTTGTTTTCTTTCCTCAACAAGTTCTTCACCATAACTTTTGCCATTTCTCCTGCTCAAGCACTCTGACACCTTTCTGACCTTAACTATACAATGAATTGTCACATATAGGGCATGATCTGACCCCCACAATATGTGTTGTGGTATAGTCATTGCCCTATTGAACATATAATGGTGAGCAACACATGCAGAGATGGGGAAAAACAAAGGACAAAAGAGCTGATACATATTCTAAACTATAGATAAGCAAAAGAACTATAGTAATTTCTAGCAGTGTAAGATAAACTACTATACTGTTACTGGATAATGAATAATTCATTGAAATAAGTGGAAAGATTCTCAGTTTACAATAAAATATGGGTTATAATATCAATGTGAAAAAGTCTCTATAAAGTTTTTAAGAAAAAGTATCATTTCTAAAAACTGAATTATTTTATAATGCAATAGCTATGTTGAATACATTTTATATGAGTTAGGTTTGATTTTTTACTTTCCATGAATATCCAAATCTTGTTATCAAGACAAAAATGAAAGCCTTCTATCATACCACCTTGTCCATTTAAAGATTAATGGACTTGTGCCTAAATGACTCATTGTTGATCATGACTATAAGTCATATTTCCCAGACATCACAGTTGTTAAAAGTTGCCAGTATTTAGATTTAAAAAAAAGGAAAAAGAAAAAAACCCACCACTTTTAAAAATAGAAATATAATGTACGAAATACAAGGCTACAAGGATTTACTGGAGGAAGTAAAAAAAAAAAAATCCTTAGCAGTGCAGTGTGGCATTTTTGTTACTTTGACCAGAAAAGTGTAGAAAACTATGAGATAAGAAGAAAAAAAAAAAAGCAGAAAAAAAAGCGCATTAGTTTGCTTTTCCTTTGGATTAATTGTAAGCCAAATCGTACTCTGTCCAGCATGTGCACAAATATTCCTTGTCTGAACATGATGTTCATAAAAAAATTTATAATATTGAATAAAGAGACTAAAAGGAACTCAGTTTCTAATGTTTCCTGATTAAAATGTCCATAATTCATCTTTCAGGTGATAACATGCCTTCTGTAGCATGTTGTGTGAGCTAGACAGCAGGTGTCTTGTTATTTCTTTACTTGCTATATTTCCTTTTGCCTGATGAGCATCCACACATGTTGTACCTGAAGGTGATCCTGTTTCTCCAAAAACTCCTGACACTCAAATTAAAAATAAAAATAAAAAAAATCCTCCAGGATATGGTATGTACAGTTTGTCTGTTTTATTTTATTTTTCTGTAAACACACATCGGGATTGAATCCCTACACTTCAGAGATTATTAAGGAACTAACATTTACCCATGGAACTAATTGGCCACTGCAAAAAAGAAAAAGTGTACAAGAGAAAAAAGGAATCATTTCTTCACCAAGATAAAAAATGTTATTCTGTAGTTCTTTGGACTAAGAGAAAAAATTAATCAGGCATGAGAAACTGTATTTATGTTACTATTGCATCTGACTATCTTCCTTAGGAGGACAGGACAAGGGGAAGCTGGGTCTCTTTAGCTTGGAGGAGACTGAGGGGTGACCTCATCAATGTCTATAAAGGGTGAGTGTCAGGAGGACAGACCCAGGCTCTTCTCAGTGATGTCCAATGATAAGACAAGGGGTGACAGGTGCAAGCTAAAGCATAGGAAGCTACATGTGAATATAAGATGAAACTTTTTCGCTGTGAGGGTGACAGAGCACTGGGACAGACTGCCCAGAAAGTTTGTGGAGTCTCCCTCTCTGGAGACATTCAGGCCTGCCTGAATGTGTTCCCGTGTGATTTAGTCTAGGTGATCCTGCTCTGGCAGGGGGATTGGACTAGATGATCTTTTGAGGTCCCTTCCAACTCCTAACGTTCTGTGATTCTTCATTCCTTATTCTTTGTGGTCTTTCCGTGTTGGTATGATGTCATAAGATTGGAAGTGTCAGTCTTTGCAAAATCTGTGCTTAAAACTATGGCAAAACGAAGAATCAAAACTATAGAAGTTTTAATGTAGAAGAAATAAGATGGCATTTTAATTTACCCATTTTATGCTTAAGTAACACTATTTTCCTTTTTAAAACCATGCATGGCAAGAAGACAGTAAATACTGACTGTTCACCTTCTCTTCCACTACGGAACATCAAACAAACCAAAAGGAAAAGGTATCAAACAAATAAAGTGGGGTGTTATCTCTTAAATAAATCTATGAAGGGCTTAAACCATGGAACATCTTGCCACAGCTTGTTGGTGGTAAATTCTGCATGAATACAGAGCAAGGTTGAAGAAGCTCGTGGAAGTTAAAGCCATCAGGAACATAATTTTCATCTCAGGAATATCTACAATCAAACTGTTTAAAGAATTATGGTGTTTATTTTTACTCTCTTCTTTAAACCCTGTCATCTAGACTCTATTGGAAACAATGTATTGGGCTAAATAGACTTTTCTTAATGACTAGATAACACTTTGGTAAAATTCCTTTGCAATTAAACATTTAAATATTAATCAAATCTTTTAGCAGCTATTCTCCAATAAAATCTAGATACTGGACCTGGCTTAAGCCCATGAATGGTAAAAAAATAAATCTTTAAAATATTCAGAATGAAAATAGAAAAATTATTGTCCTGCTGTGGTAAATTTGCAAAAGCTATAATTTCATCTGAAACCATAATAAGACATTGAAAATACAGGAATAAAACCTAAAGTGTAATGGAGAGATTGTTTTAGGAGACAACTCTGTTTACTATTTTGTAGATGTTTATCTGTATAGGCATTTCATGAGTTTTGTGCTATATCTTCCATGTTAATCTCTCCTTTGATGTTCTGAGTTAAACAAACAAGTGCAGAGGTCAGTGTGAAGAATTCTTGTTTCAGTCACACCTTTGGCTTTCAATAATCCTCACTGCAATTTGTCCACAATTTATCTGGTTGGGATTCCTTTGGTCTTTCTTTGCAAAGCCAACTTTATTTCTCCACTGTGATTGGCTACAAAATCTAAAAAGTGTGGTAACAAAATCAGACAAAGGATTAAAATATAGACTCTGATTAAGGAATTCATAGTGATTTGCATTGGTTTTCACAACAGTTTTTTGCTTCCCCCAGGAGAAGTTATTGTTTGCAGTTTTACTTTTTAAAAAAATCAATATTCATGGAAATATATTAACAGAATCAAACCTGGTATGACAGTGATGTATTTTCATTCACCTCACAACTGCAATTCTTGCTTTTTCCACTCCTAGATCTTTCCAGTAATTCAGCATTATGCAGAATCAAATATCTAAAGAGAACTATTGTTCCTTATTTTTACCACTGTTTTTTGGTTTGTATTTTCTCTCAGTGGTTATTGAAATCTGGGCTTTCTTTCTTCCATTCAAACAGCCTACTAGAAGCTCCTCTCTGCGCTAGTGACACAGGACCTTGCAGCCAGAGGGCCCTCTGTACATGAGTTAGGCAACAAGGATGTCTCTAATTCTCCTTTCCTTTTTCACACACCATACACCGCTCCCCCCACCCCCACCCCGCCCAGTGCTGTATTATTGCAATCCCCTCCATGGAAACAGAGCATATTATCTTCCCTAGCCCTGGCACGGAATTTCCATAAGAATTAAATACAAACTGTTGCCTGCAGAAACGCAGCCTTTTATAAATTAACTTAAAAATAAATAATAGCTAGGATTTTTTATCTCTGAATTTTCAGCAAAGGCATGAATATCAAAACAACTATGTCACTTCCATGCAGTAGGTCAGAGACTTGGCTGGTTAGTTGGTGTGCAAAGGAGTTCAGATGGTGTGTTTGCTACCCTGTGCCTCACCCAGGTCTTTCTTTGATGCAGCAGCAGTAGGTTTTTATCCTGGGGTGGACCACACAGGATTCACAACAAAATTTCCCTGCTGCCTAACACTGTTTCATCTTGCTGTAGGAAGCCAAAGACTAAATGAAACTCCGTTTTAAATTAAATAATTCTTAATAAACTACACCTTTGTGAACAACTTGCATGTGAGCCAGAACTTTCCACCGTAGGATTAGTCTGGAAGGAAACTGAAAGGACTGCAGTGGTGTGATTTATATAACACACAGTCAGAAAAGAAAGGAAGTTCACTAATTAGTTTGGTATAAACTCTATACAGTGTAAGTAATGAACTAACACTTCTAATATTTTTCAGCTAGTTACTTTCTTGATTCTATTTTGGTCTTTATATGTATAATTAATTCCCCCAGGATCAGTTAGGCACCTCTGGCACTCTGCAAACATTAATGAATGTATCCTTAAAACAGACCTTTAAGTTTAGAGGTGGATGCTGAGGCACAAAACAAAGGCAATTTATACAGACTCAGGAAAGCTGAGGCAGAACTGAAAACTGAGGGCAAATCTTAAGTTTTTTTCTTTTTTTTTCCTGTTTTGTACCCACAGGGGATCAATTTTAATGATAAGAAAGTTAAACAAAGCATTTAAACAGCTTATGAATCATTAATATTTTATGCAGAAGATTTCATAAGGTCATGTTGAATTAATTAGCCACTCAGTATGCACTACATACTATGACTGGTCATTATATCCTGTATGTATTACACCCTGCAACTGACATTGGTTCACACCACTGCAGGTGTGGGCAGCATCCCTAAAAGTGTCAGAGCTGGTCCCAGTAATGGTGTCAGCCAGAACCTGACCTGCATAAAGCTATGTATTCCACTCTGCAAAGCAAAGAAGTATGAAAAGGAGTCTTCAGGAGGACACTGGAATTCCTTCTGTGCAGTACAAAGTCATCATAGGCAGATCTGTATTGCTCCTTTCCCAAGGAAAGGGAAATGTCTAACAGAAGTGAGAAGAGATGGATGTGCAGATCATGGTGGTCTTCGGGTTTGTCAGGTGAGAAGCTGTCAGACAGCCCCTTTCAGTTCCACCTCAATTCACTCCATGTGAGTGTAACTTCTATGTCTTCATTTGTCATACAATAGCTAAGTGTTGCACTTACGGTAACTTGCAATGACCAATAAAAGAACATGAGCCTCAATACATAATTATCTCAGCAGCTGTGCAGTGTTTTTGAAGACCATTATCTTTATATTAGGTAAAAGGAAAATGCTATTCCAAATTTCTTATAACAAAGATTGTTCTTCCTTGAATCCGAAATAGTTAAGGAAGCACAAACTCAGCAACTATATTGCTGACTTACTGAGTTAGTCAACACATTTCAAATATACAATTCTTGTGTTATAAATAATGTCATTTGTATCTGCTTTTTCTTGAAGGGACTATGACTGACAGTCTTAGCTGATACATTTCTGGAAATAAGTTTTCCTTTTTGTTTGTCTTTGATTCAGATAAAGGACAATGCACCTAGTTAGATTCCAGGTACCCTTATATCGTGAACATTTTTTTATAAGGTTGCTTGGTTTAAGAAAAGAAAAATAATGCAAAGTTATTTTGATTTGCTATTGTAAATCATCAACACAAACATAAAAGACAAAAAGACTGAATTTCCAAGGTGCTGTGAGGCTAGGGAAGGCTGATCTCTTATGGATTTCTGTTCTTTAGTGCCCAAAACCTTTCTGCAGTGGTAACCATGGTAGGACACAGGGAACAATTTGGAAAGATTTAACATGTGCTGCTGATAATCCAAAAGTACACATGCTCTTTGTTGCCATGTTGGCAGGCCAGCCATCTGCCAGAGTGTAATATATAGTTCTGTCTGTCTGATCTGAGTCTTATCTGTCTGAATTTGATCTGTCTTTCCCGCAACAGGACTGCTAATTCAAATTTCTGCCCATTAGGCAGATGGCTATTTTCACAAAACTTGTCGGAACGCAATGTTTTTTAAGACTTCCTCCTTCTTTCAAATTGGTTTGACATGTTCAAAGGTGGTTAGGAGGAGAAAGTGGGGAGACAAATTAGCAGATGGGGAGGCAGCTAATGCAAATGCATATACCTTGTTTGCTGGGGAAACAGCAGCAGCTCAATAATGGCAACAGAACTGTCAGTTTTTGCTAAGGTTAGAGAAATGCCCAACCTTGTCCACTTCAGATCACTAAGAACTAGGGCATGGCACAGTAGAGAATTAACAAGACAAACACCTAAAGACAGGGCAAACAAATGCATTTTACAGAACATAGAGTCAAACTGTTCATACAATAAAATTGTCTTGCACTGCATAAATAAAAATTCAAAATTCCTAAATGTTAGACATTTAATAGTAACATCAACACGTCATCATCTTTGCCATGTTGATGGCTGGTGAGGGGGAGGAAAACCCTCCCTCGCTAGGAAAGTGACTTGCAAGGCTGAAGATACAGAGCTGTTTTGCTCTGTGTGGTATATAGGCTGGATAATGAAGTTTTGATCTGTACAAATTCATTAGAAAAATCAGCATAAAGCAATATACTTCATGTGGCAGAATCCCTAATGTAGAGAACTATGTAAAAGAAGGTGGATAGTGGCACACATTGCTCATATACAGGCAGACAACTTCCATATACTTTCTTCTTTATAAGTCCTAGGGAACCTCTAGAATTGGAATCATTTGGAGAGACAATGTTTTTTTGTTAAAGGTAATTTACTGATCCTGCATACCAAACCCAAGCTCTGTACAGTCACTGAAGCCTGAAACAACTAGCCTTGAATTACTCAGCTTGCATAAACATTTAGATGGACATGGGACAGCAGCTCTTAAGTGACATTGGTGTCTTACCATTAAGGTAATTACTGCTTTTAGGCCATTAAAATAACCTGAGCATGTTTAAAAATCATGCCAAGACCTTTTTTTTTTTTTTAACTTTACTACATATATATTAACCTGTGTAGCTGATGCACATAGCATATCATAAAATCCTAGAATCATAGGATGGTTAGGGCTCAAAGGGACATTGAAGATTCATGCTCTGAATTGTCTGGCCCTGTGTTGAGCCAGAAGTTGGACCTTATAGGTCCCTACCAATTCAGGATATTCTATCAAGATCCAACCCCCTGCCATTGGCAGGGACACCTCTCACTACACCAGGCTGCTCAAGGCATCATACAACTTGGCTTTGAGGGCATCCACCACCTTCTTGGGCAACCTGTTCCAGTGCGTCACCACCCACGTAGTGAAGAATGTCTTCCAAATATCCAATCTAAATCTACCCCCTGCTAATTTAAAAATATTGCCCCTCATCCTATCACTACATGCCCTTCTAAAAAGTCACTCCCTAGCTTTCAGGTACTGGAAAGACACTATAAGATCTCCTCAGATCTTCTTTTCTCCAGGCTTCCTTTGCCTGTCTTCATAAGAGAGGTGCACTAGACCTCTAGACCCATCCCAACATTTCCATGTCCCTCTTATGTTGGGGACTCCAGAACTGGACAGAGTGTCTCACGAGAGAGGAGTAGAGGGGGGAGAATCACCTCCATTGATCTGCTGGCCATGCTTCTTTTGATGCAGCCCAGGATACTATTCACCTTGTGGGCTACGAGTGGCATTGTCAGCTTGTGTTGAGCATCTCATCCACCAGCACCCCTAAGTCCTTCTCTGCAGGGCTGCTCTCTATCACTTCATCTCCCAGCCTGTATTGATGATGAGGACTGCTCCAATCCAGGTGCAGGACCTTGCACTTCTTGTTGAACCTCATGAGCTTCACATGGGCCCACTTCTCCAGCTTCTCCAGGTCCATCTGGATGACATCCCGTCCTTCTTGTATGTCATCTGCACCACTCAGCTTGGTGTAATCTGCACACTTGCTGAGGGTGCACTCAACCTCACTGTCAATGTCACTGATGAAAATATTAAATAATACCAGTCCCAGTAAGGACCCGTGAGGGACAGCACTTGTTACAGGTCTCCATCTAGACATTGAGCCATTGACAACTACTCTCTGGATGTGACTATCCAACCAATTTCTAATCACATGTTGCTAGTCTTAAAGTTACTCTTCCTTTTCTACTCCTGTTTTTGTTTTATTTTGGTTTTACTTATACTTTAGTGAATAATAAAAGATCCAGAATGAACATAAAATTTAGAGGCTAGCACAAAATTCTCCAGCAGATCCTATTTCTTCTGTATTTGTTGGTATTTTTCTTGCTGTCAGTCATTTCTTAATGTGTTGTGGTTTCTGTATCTTATTAACTAAACACTGTACCATATTATTGAAATCAGTTTTCATATTCTGTTTGATGAAATAAGATAGTTGGCAAGGACAATGAATGTAAGTTTCATTTTGGCTTATGTTGAAAAGTTTCTGTCCTTTTAAAATACTGTGTTCAGTTAGCTAAAAACTGTGCTGCAGAAATATATCACCTTTCTAATAAAACACAGACTGGAATGTATGTATCTGTTGTCTTCACAGTTTCACAGTTGTTGAGAAACAGGATCTCCCCTTTAGTTCCCAGTCATAGACTTCTGGAGAATATTTTCAAAACTATAGATTCAATTGTTTTCTGCTGTTCTTGCAATGAATTAAAATAGCTGATTTTGGTTATACTTCTCTTTCTATCCAAAGACTCTAAAAGCAAAGTACTTTCATATTCAAGGGTGGAGGAGAGTACATTCATGTAGAAGGATGAGTAGGAATGATATGCGGTATGCCTGTGAAGACCAAGGTTTAAAAAGCAGCATAGGATCTAATGTAGTAAGGCATGAGTTTCCTCATGTGAAAAATAGCTTTAACAGAGGCTCTTTAATCAAAGATAAAACTGCCCAAAGTTTGATAAAACATATAATTTGATGTGAACAATCACATTTCTTCTTCTGATGGCTGGAGCACCGCTCCTATGCAGAGAAGTTGAGAGTTGGGCTTGTTTAGCCTGGAGAAGTCTCCATGGAGACCTTAGAGCAGCCGTCAAGTACCTAAAGGGACTACAGGAAAGCTAGAGAGGGGCTGGTTACAAGGACATGTAGAAACACAACAAGAAGCAATGAGTTTAAATTAAAAGAGGGTAGATTTAGATTAGATATGAGGAAGAAATTCTTTACCGTGAGGGTGGTGAAACCCTGGCACAGGTTGCCCAGAGAAGCTGTGGCTGAAACCCCCTGTCAAGAGTAAAAGGCCAGGTTGGATGGTTCTTTGGGCACCCTGGTCTTGTGGAGGGTGTGTCTTCCCATGGTGATCTTTGAGGCATTTCCAACCCAAACCAGTTCGTGATTCTCTATGATTCTTCAATTAATGAGAATTTATTTTTAAATTTATTTATTGTAACAATACATGCAACTATATATTCTTTCCTGGTATAGACACTGTCCATTTTTTATTAAGAAGCCAACTATTGTGATTTATGCCAGCTGAAGATTGGTAGTAAATACTAATGCTAGGCTTGCTAGTTCTGATGACTCACTAAGAGCTGCACTAAGATTTTTTTTACAGAAAATGAAGAAGGATTGAAAATCTTGCAAGTAAAGAACTTGAGAGCCATCAGACCTGGAGAAAACAGTTCAGCTGTATGTTTTGTTGTTATCCTAATGACAAATCCATACTAAGGAAAGGAGACATTCTGACTGTCATAAATGAGAAGATTTCATGTTAAAGCACACTGGAAAGTAGGTAAACATTTTTGGAAAAAAACTTGAGAAATTTGTTGTATGCAAATAAATCTGTTTTTCAAGTGCTGCAGTTTTGCGTGGCTGGGTTCTGGTGGAGAAGGGGGGGCTGTAGGGGTGGCTTCTGCAAGAAGCAGCCAGAAGCTCTCTGCAGGCCTCACAGAGCAACCACCAGCCACCAGGCTGGAGTCATTGCTGACCAAGACTTTTAAGACATATAAAACCACAAGCAGCCAGTTTTTGCCTCCAGGGAAGGGAGCGAGAAGATGTAAAGAACTGTGCAGACACCAAGGCCAGGTAAGAAGGAGGGGGAAGGGGGGATGAGGTGCTTCAGGCACCAGAGAGAAAAATGCCCCTGCAGCCCCTGGAGAAGATTATGGTGAAGCAGGCTGTCCCTCCCCAGCCCATGGATGATGAAAGGGAGCAGAGATCCTATCTATAGCCTGTGGGGAACCCCACGCCAGAGCAGTTGGAGACACCTGAAGGATGCGATGACCCTGTGGGAAGCCCAAGTTGGAGCAAACTGGGAGCGAAACTTGCAGGCCATGAAGAGACTGACCCATGCTGGTGCAGGTTTCCTGGGGGTACTTGTGAAACTGTGGGGGACCAGGCTGGAGCAGTCTGGGCCTGAAGGTTGGCACCCCATGTAAGGGAGCCACGCTGGGGCAGCTGGTGAAAAGCTAAAGCCCTGACAGAAAGATCTGACATTAGAGGAGTTCGTGGACTGTCTCCCATGGTGCAGCAGGGGAAGGGTGTGAGGAATGCTGCCCCTGGCTAAGAAGGAAAACAAATTGTGAGAAACTGATGGAAAGTCCCGTTGCCCCAGTTCCTGCCCCTCCCTGTGCCACAATGGGGGGAAGAAGGGAGAGAAATCATGGCTAAAGTTCATTCTGCTAAGAAGGGATGGGTGGGGGAAGATGATTTAAGATGTGGTCACACTTCTCATTATTGAACTCTTGTCTCACTGGGTGTGCAGTGTAGTGTAGTAAATTAGAGAGATTTCTTTCCTTGATTCTGTGTTGAGTTTGTTTTGCCCGTGACGCTGATTTCGGACTGATCTCACCCTGTCCTTATCTTGACTCCTAAGCCTCTCAATATATATTTTCTACCCTGTGCAGCTGAAAAGGGGAGCGATAGAGCAGCTTTGGTGGGCATCTGGACTCCAGCCAGAGTCAAACAACCGCATCAAGGTCCTATTTTCCCTGTAGTAAGTGGGTTATATAATTTCTGAAATAAAGAGTATAAAAGCGATCAGAATTGTTGCCGTATATGATCATGTGAAAAACTATATGACCAGGCCAGAGCATAAAGTCAATCACTATAAGTGAATCATGAGAAGGAAAAGCTCTATTCGGGTGATGGATTAAAAATGTTTTCTCACAAAGCAGAATAATGGACTACTCCTCATTTGCATTTTTAAATTCAAAATTATATTTAAACTTTATTAATCAGGCAATGGCTTCAAAATTCCTGTCCACTGGGGATCCAAGGAACACGATGTCAGTCCATTTCAGTACTATTAGCTGGTGCTATATCTTTAAGGAATTCATCCAATGTAATACAGAACAAGTTATACAATTTCCTGCATTTTCTATTCTACAGTTTCCCAAATGCTGGACTTGCAGCCCAACAGATGGTATCATATTTGACACACAAACACAAAGACACAGAAAGACACTTGAAGGTCATGAGGAGTAGTCAGCATGGATTCACCAAGGACGATCGTGCTCGACCAATCTCATAGCCTTCTATGATCTCATAACAGGCTGCGTAGATGGAGAGAGAGCAGTGGATGTCATCTACCTTGACTTCGATAGGCAAGGCTTTCAATACTGTCTCCCATGACATCCTGATAGAAAAGCTGAGAGAGTATGGGATAGCTGAGTGGACAGTGAGGTGGGTTGAGAACTGGCTGTCGGACCGAGCTCAGAGGGTCGTGATCGGAGCAGAATCTGAATGGAGGCCTGTGACTAGCAGTGTTCCCCAGGGCTCAGTGTTGGGTCCAGTCCTGTTTAATATCTTCATTGATGACCTTGATGAGGGAATAACATCCACCCTCAGCAAGTACGCCGATGATTCAAAGCTGGGAGGGGTGGCTGACATGCAGGAACACTGCGCTGCCATCCAGCGAGACCTGGACAGGCTGGAAAGCTGGGCCGGGAGAAACCAGATGAAATTCAACATAAGCAAGTGTAAAGTCTTGCACCTGGGGAGGAACAACCGCATATATCAGTACAGGTTTGGGGTTGACCTGCTGGAGAAGAGCTCTGTGGAGAAGGACCTGGGTGTCCTGGTTGATGACAGGTTGGCCATGAGTCAGCAGTGTGCCCTGGTGGTTAAGAGAGCCAATGGGATCCTGGGGTGCATCAGGAGGAGTGTGGCCAGCAGGTCAAAGGAGGTGATCCTCCCCCTCTACTCTGCCCTGGTCAGGCCCCACCTGGAGTATTGTGTCCAGTTCTGGCCTCCCTGGTATAAAAAGGACAGGGAACTCCTTGAGAGAGTCCAGAGAAGGGCTACGAAGATGATTAAGGGCCTGGAACATCTATCCTATGTGGAAAGGCTGAGAGAGCTGGGGCTCTTCAGCCTGGAGAAAAGAAGACTGAGGGGGACCAAATCAATGTTTCTGAATATCTTAAGTATGGGATGAAGGGGGAATTGGCCAGCCCCTTTTCAGTGGTCAGTGGAGACAGGACAAGGGGCAATGGCTGCAAATTGGAGCACAGGAAGTTCCACACCAACATGCGGAAAAACTTTTTCACAGTGAGGGTGACAGAGCACTGGGACAGGCTGCCCAGGGAGGTGGTGGAGTCTCCTTCTCTGGAGATATTCAAGACCCGTCTGGATGCCTATCTGTGCAGTATGAGCTAGGGAGCTGCTTTGGCAGGGGGGTTGGACCCGATGATCTCTCGAGGTCCCTTCCAACCCCTACAATTCTGTGATTCGGTGATTCTGTGATTCTGTAATCAGTTCAAAAATCCTGTGTCCTCACCATATAAAAAAAATGTTTTTCCAGCTGATTTCTGGTCCTCATGACGCGTTAATGATATTCTACTTTCAAATAATTTATTAGACTTGAAAAAAATTAGAATAAGCCTCTTTCAACTACATTATGGATCCTGATTTCTATTTGTATTTGACTTCTAGCATGTCTCTATCAGTTTTGTAGTGCCCTTGTATGTTAATGTAGATGAATTGACATGAATCCTATCAACTGTGGAGGAGCAAAGGCTAACAGGGTAATAATATATATCCTCTAAATAAGCCAATATATGTGGTAATTAATATTTTCTGTTGCACAGAAAGAAGAAAAAATTTTGTCCTAAGGAACAGCTTAAGGTCATCCTTACAAATCAACTACTGTGGATCCAGGTCTGGATCCCTTTTGTATTTATGAATCCAGAATCTCACTTACAGACTTTGTGGGGAATGATATAAAAAAATCTCAATGTGTTTTTCTTTAATTAAAACTTTCAAAATTGACCATTCCAGGTTCCAGAGCTGCCATTTACCAGATGTGCCTTTAAGATACCTAAGATAACCTTCTAAATACTTTATTTACAAAGATTGCAGAGTGGTGTTTTAAAATACCATTTCAGATTTTTTTTTTTGTTGTGAAATATTTATCATTATCAGTGTGATTTTTAATTCAAATGTGTGTCTCCTTTAAATTTTAGGGTTTTTTCCTTGTAATATATTTTTTAGTAGATCAGAGAACATCTAAGAATTATTTACTTGAAAAAAAATACTTCTACAGCTTTAAAGGAATGAAGCAAGCCCAGAAATATTTATTTCATTATTTCTAATAATGTGAAATATTTTCTGTTTTTTTCTATTTTATAGAAATAATATCTTTCCATCCATCATTAGTCTCTTACAGAAGGAAGAATGAATCTACAACTGTTAAACCCTTTTAAAGAGATCAGCTCTCATCAGAGGTCGGTTGGAAGTCAAACCAGAAATTTTTAAAGCAATTGAATAGACGAATATTCCATTATAGATGTCAAGATGAGATGTGACTAATGTCACAAAAGTTAAAGGTTAAGGGCTAATCTTCTGAGAAGTCATTCATGGATCATATTTAAATTGTTTCAGACACTTTTTAAAAAGACTATTCCCTCATAAGAACTCTGCAGTCTTACAGGAGTTATACCCTGTGTGTGTAAACAGACTTCCCATTCTATCTGTGCTAGCCTTCAAATTCCTGAGCTAGGCTTTCCCTTAAAAGTGGAAGAAAGCCCTTGTTAATTAATTATAATAATTACTAAACAACTATTAAAATAAATTAACTAAAATTAAATAAAATAATGTCTTCCAAAATATATTCCAGTATTATTTTAAAATAATTTACTCTTTCAAGAAGATCTTTTAAATTGAAAAGAAATCCCATTAAGCCATGTATCTATTAGAACAGAATTCTGAGTACTAGCATGGTGAAGAAATTCTAGTATAAGGAAGACTTTTTGCGCAGCATACATGCATTTAATAAAAGTGTTTGAAAGAATCTATTTTGAGAGAGGTTTATAGGAGCCCCATCCAGTCTTTTTTTTTTTTTTAAATGAAAGCTGCCAGAAGTTCAAATTAAATAAACAGTTGATGAAAATGTAATGAATTTAAGCCAATCTTGATTTAAGGGGAAAAACAGCAGTGTTTATTGATGTGCAGAAGATACTGATGAAAAATAATGGAATAATAAGATGTTTGGGTTGGAAGAGACCTCAAAGAGCATCTAGTGCCAGCCCCCTGTCATGGACCCTCTCCACTAGACCGGCCTGCCCAAAAGCCTGTCAAACCTGGCCTTGAACACTCCTAGAGTTCAAGCACCAAGAACTTCGTTGTCTCAGTGCCTCACCACCTTCATAGATAATGTTTTTTTCCCAAATATCTAACCTAAATTTTTTTTTTTTTTTTTTTTTGGTGTATGACTTGTTCTGTTTGTACAGACAGTTTATATAGGCATAAACATTCTGGTTATATAGCAAATAGACCTATATAGATATATACTATTCATCATAAAAATCATTAAAATCAAGGTATCTACCTAAAGTAATGATAATCTGTTTAAACAGTTATGATGAACTGCTTCGGTTGCCTTTCTACAGTCTCATCTGGTGGAGAAAGGGAGGTTTCCTTTCCTTCTACAATCTTTGCAAATCTGCCTTACTGAAAGATAGTCCAAAGACTATCCGACTTCATGGAAAAAAGGGTGATTTAACTCCTAGTGAATATCCTGAGCATCATAAAGACACTGGAAATTGTTGAGTTTGATCTGAGCAAGAAAGAAAATATCACTGTTATTTATTACAATAATGACTGGCCAGACAGATGTATGGTGATAGTTTATATTTGAAAGATATGTTTTAAAGAAGACCTTCAGAGTTTCCGTTTGGAAAAATAAAGAAAATACTTTGCTTATACTTTGTGTATTGCCCTAATCACTTAGGACTTAAAAAAATTCTACAGAGACAAGCTTTGAGGTTAAGTGCTAGAAAGACAAATAAATTGAACAAAATGCTTATGCAATAACATCTCTGTGTATTTGATTTGGAAAGGAGATGTGTCTATTTTTCCTTTGGGAATTTTTTAAACAGCTAACTTTTTAACTATACTAATATTTGTTGCAGCTTGAAACCGCACAGCTGGGGCTTTTTTTACCTTTGAACTGTATTGTCAAACACAAGTTAAGGACTTTGTGATCCCTCATCTATTTTCATCTTCAGTTCCAAGTTGTGTCATGGCAGTGTTGGCAATTGTTCTGATTTTCACAGTATCATGATGTTTTGTATTAAGTTGAGTAAAATACTTTTTGAAGAATCTTCATTTATGACAGGTTCCAGCTCTTGTTCCTACAGTCAAAAGTTGGCAAAGGCCTTTGGAAGTCATGAGGTCAGCTCCAACACTTGAAGCAGGATTATTTTTAAACTACATAGCTCAATGCAGTGGTAAGATGTCCTCTCTGCCTTCCCTTTCTAAGGATGAACACATGCAGTTCTCTGAGCTTCAGATCATATATCACATACACCAGTCCCTAATCATATTGGTGACCTTGTCCTAAACTTGCTCAAGTTTAAGGAAGAAGAAATTAAGTGCCACATTAACTTACTCCTTTCACTATCTCTGAGATGTAAACTGGTTGAGAAAGACTTCTTCTTCATATAGATTTTAGTTTCAACATACTTGCTCTCTTGTTGGGGATTTCAGTGCTTCCATGAGATGGGAAGCCAAACAAACAAGCAGTTAAGATGCAGGTTTGGGTAAGATTCCTGTCTGGTACTTTGAATAAAAAATGTTTCCTCACATGTTCTTCTTTTTGATTCCATGCAGTTCTTGTACTTTTTCACTTGTTCTACAGCTCTTTGGGATTGTTCTGCCTCAGCAACATCTAGTATAATGAAGCCATGCTCTTGCGGTACTGATTTTAATACTATGGCATTGTTTTCCCTCCCCCTCTCCTTGTTGCAGAGGTAGAGCAAATAATGCCTCAGAAATCTGTCCTCTCAGCCACAGTGT
Source organism: Laterallus jamaicensis coturniculus (assembly GCA_022605575.1). NCBI lineage: Eukaryota > Metazoa > Chordata > Aves > Gruiformes > Rallidae > Laterallus > Laterallus jamaicensis. The sequence continues at coordinate 8,577,546 of JAKCOX010000003.1, forward strand.
CTCCGGAAGGTCTCTTGGCTTCCATGCCACACATTCCAAGTGCCTTAACACACTCCCCAGCCTCAGCATACAATTAATAAAAGTCTACAATTCCTGCTATGAGCCATTACTGAATCTTTCGGTTCAAAATATGCTCTGTTCCACTGAAGTACCCCACTCAGAGTTTATTAAGATTTGGCTCAGTTATCATCTGTTTCCCAGCCAGGAACTATGAAAGTTATGACACAGGAGGAAAACTAAAAAAGCAGAACTGACATTGATTTCCATGTGTGCATGATCTTGCTCCAAAGACTAGTAACATAGCAACAAGGGTTGTATTTTTTTTTCTTTTTTCCTCCTATTTATATAGCCCTATTCTTTTCTTTTTTCTTTTTTTTTAAGATTATGGTTTAAGTTACATGCTTCCTTCAGGGCATTGTACTTACATTCAAAATAGAGGATGAGTTCACAATACCTTGTTCACTGCACCCACTTTCAAATGTATTATGATAGTTAAACCCTGATGTAGCATCTGGTTTTGATGAAGTTTCTGCTTTTATTCACTAATGCCGTTGGTCTGACCAGGTCATCATGTGTGACTTCATCTGATATCAAACAGCATGGCTTAATTGGTTTATTTTACATCTGAAACTCAACATCTCCACTTCACTATTTACAATACTCTTGTGTACCTTTCTTCAGTAATATCAATCAAACGTAAGCTGATTTTTAGAGATGCATTTTATTTCCACTCTTTGCTCTCCCTTTTAGTGTCAATGCATTATTATCCTCTCCTAACCTGAGCAGTGGAGCAGAGCTACCAAGTTATGTATGAGCAGTAAGACATGAACATGATAATAGCAAAACCTCAGCCAAAATTTTAGGTATCCCACTCCCTGGACACATAGATATTCAGGGTAGGCATCGGGTCTCATTAGCCAGTTCATGAGGATACTGTGAAGTACAGAGAGGGATTTCCAGGCAGCTCCATGTTCCAGAAGCCGAGCAGTCAGAAATTATAAAGAAGCATACGGTTTTTTAACATTTACCCTTATGATATTTTGGCAGATACCTGTCTCAGCTCACAATTTAAAGCTATAAAACATCACAAAGCTTTCTATTTCCAAGAGGAAAAAGTGAAGATCAAATTCTTGACAAGAGATGATTTTCTTCTTATACTGGGTATTTAAAGAACCTTACAATAGCAAAGCTGAGGCTGAAATCCCTTATTAAAAGGGAAAATGCTCCCATGCTATTTTTATCACCTAACTACACTAACATGCCTAAACAGATTTTACTGTGAAAAAGAGACAGGATGAATTGGAGCAAGAACCTAGTTACATATTGATCTAGTTATTTGTAGCAATTTGGGAATCTGCTTAAAAGAAAAATCAAGCTCCTGAAAAAAAACCCTCACTAACTATAAATACTCTATCAAGATAACCATACTCAAGTGAAATCATTCCTAGTACAAAATTTTAGTCTTTTTTCTTTCAGACACAAAGCTTGAGTCTTTTAGAACATAATTTAACAGAAGCTCAAGCTATCAATCATTCTCTTTCTATCAACCAAAACCATCTTGCCAGAACCAACCTGCCTACACACCAACCAAGCTTCTAGCAGGTTTTTATGAGGACCAGGTGATCTTCAAGCCATTATTTGATCCCTTGTCTCACATGTACAATTGGGAGGCAGCTGATTAGTTGCAGACGGGGACAATTTAAATTTTAAGAACTTTAAGAACTACCACCATTTATAGTACCTAATGCCAGATTTCAACTTAGTGCCTGGCCTCTGATCGTTTAATCTCCAGATGTGCACATATTCAGAAACTGTTAATTTCATAGTTTCTATCTCATAAAGTTTCTTTAAACAGGGCAGGGTTTTTTGGGGCAGGTTTTCAGTTAGGTCAATTATACCATGGTGACAAGAATCAGGAGGACAAAAGATATAACGGACACTAAATTTGACCATTAATCAATTTCAGGAATTTCAACTGTCAAACAAGATCCTCAGCAGTAGGAACTGGTCACTTAATTCTCTCACTGCAGCTTAGCAAAATAAGAAAAAGGAGGGTTTCTGTTGCTATTACCAGTGAACCTCTTCTAAAAGAAAAAAAACCAAACCTATTAGAATGTGCATATCGCAAATTTCTGTCTGTCCACAAAGAGATGGGCTATATTAGGACTGATTTGGACCTGTGTATTTGACTGGTGGCAACTGTTATTTTAAAGAAACAAGCAGATAGAAAAAATGAGGAAATGTGAATACTTGGGATTTTAATGTATTGATGGTTTGGGGTTTGATTCCCCACCCTGCTCCCCCCGAAACTGTGTTGATGCAGCCAGGGATTATGCTGTTTGCAATAAATTAGCAATTATATTTAAAGGATTCTCTTATCTTTTTGATTCCTGGGAAATTAGACCAGAAATATCTGAATAAGTATGTACTGATAAATTCAAGCAGACACTACAGGCTTCTACATAATTTACTGATACTTAGAAAAGGACAGATTAATGTGCAGGTGGCTAAATTTTAATGTGAGCCTCCCAGTGATTTACTAAGAACATCTGCCAGTTGGTTTATATATGTTCTGTTCAGTACTCAGTCATAAAGAAGTTGTCCTGAAGGAACAAGGTAACTGCTTCGGAGCAGGACTGTGTATACAGTAGTGCAATTCACATGCCAGTGCTGATAGAGAGATTAAGTTTCTCACAAGGATTGTCAAGTACAAATGGACTTTTTTTTTCCTTTCTTTTTTCTTTTAGTCATTCTCTATTTTAGTCAGAGGGTGAAAAAAGATTTGGTGGAGATGTTGAGCAGATAGCTGTATAGCTCTCCGTGAACATATGGATGTAAAGGTTTTCATTGAGCTAATAAAACTTCAATAATCTGTTGCATTTTCAGCAAGATAGCTTTAGTACAGGGTTTACTTTGACTTTATACGTGATTCCACTTACTTTGACTGAACTTAAACAAAATTTATGAATTAATTTATTTTACAGTGGAAGTGACTGTAACGTGGCTGAGGATTGTTCTTATGCTTACTAATGTGGGTTTAATTGAGGAGAATTAAGCCTTTGGTACATTCATGTGTCATAAAAGTTGATCTTCATCCTGAAGCACACAATTTTTACAACTGACACATGCCAGTATCTCCAAACAGGCCAAGTTATTAAAGCTAACTCTGGAGGGTAAGTGCTCCCTGAAATGCAGTTGTTTGATGAAGGAATTTAGTAATAAAAGTCCCATCCAGTACTATGACAGGCACTACAGTAACGCACTTAAATACCTCTGAAACATAGAGCAAACAATGCAATCCCTCTGACTTCTAAGGAGTTCTCTCATTCCTTAAAGGAAGCCCATGTTTCACCACTTTGCTGTCCCATCCAAGAATATCCATGTTATTTTAATATATTTTTTTCAGCCCATTATAAATCCAAGTACTGTGCACAATTATTCAACTAACTCATCTAACACCTTTGGGCAACTAACAAGTATTAGCATTTATCCACTAATATTCCTGTGCTGAAATCCCCAAAGGATACTTCAGGAAATAATGTAATTATACTTAAAATAACAGAACCCAAAACACTGTCATGAATTTATTACTACTTAATGACTTCAGTATTTTCCGTTATTTTTTTCTGAGCAAAAGAACGTCTCTTGTCATCACTTAGCCTGGAGGCAAAATGAAGACTTTTATCTCATTGTACCAAATATATTAATGCACCAGTATTCTTTAATAAAACTATGCACTAAACAAAAGGCAATGTTTTCCTTGATGACTTATAAGGCAGGACTGAATTCTTCTCACTCTTCTGTTTCATTTGCCAAGCTAACATGAGTTAAAAAAAGATAGATTTATTTTTACCATTACATCAAGTTCACTTGTTACAGCCTGGAAATCTGAAATCTTTCAAACTGAAGATGAATAATTAAAAAAATTTCCCAGGATCCAGACCAGAGCTCATCCATGTAACTGTCTTCTGTGGGTTGCTTTAAAAGGTTGAGCCACTCCTCAATACCTTGGAAACATCAGGAAAATAAGGTAAATAAGAAATCAGTCCACCCACTCACAAGATTCTTCTTCCCTCCTTCCTCAAAAAATCCCACCCAAATCCCCTAAACCATAAAAGGGAACTGTGAAGATGGAAGATTAAAAAAAAAAAAATCCTAAGTAGAAGCTCTTTGTGTTTGCTATATCTTTTGACAGTTAAGCCTACAGCTATTAATTTTACTAAAAAGGAAGAAACACTATATTGCTTATCTTCCTATCTTCTCACAAGTGTTCTTCAGGAAGATATTCCAAAGTCATTCACAGCTAACTGGGGATGAAAGGATGATATAAATAGGACATTGTGACTGTACTTTTGGTCTGTAAAGTTCTGCATAATCTACTCTTTTCATGTACTATCCACCTGGCCTATTGTCTCTTCTTCTTCCACATTTTCTGACCACAGTTAATGTCACCCAGGAAAAAAAAATAAATCCATTTCATGTATTACAGTCAGGATTATAGAACAACAGGTAAAATAGAGTTTCAGTCTGCTGATTAACACTGACTAAAATTACTGCTACCTTGTATAAATACATCAATGCAAAAAAAGTTTATGCACTGTATCAGCCCTGGACAGATATTTTTGTCTGCAGCAGGTGTAACATTTTAGTATTTTTTTTAGCATTGTTGGTAACAAAGGGTAAGAAAGCTCTCAATAAAGCAGGCCTCTCCGCCTCTCAAGCTGAAGTTAGATAAATAAAAAAAATGTAATGGTAATTCTTAATGTTTGTTGACATAGTAGGTAATGGCTGATTCAACATTAAGGAACTTATGAAAATCAATGTAAGGATGATGCATGATCTGGAAGATACACCTTTGACTTTTGACTGTGTAACTTTCATCATGAAATCTTGAGAAGCTCTTATCTGCCAAAAAACTAGGAAAAAAAATATTAATGAGAATGTTTTGACTTTAACACTTTGTCATTTGTGTTTATTATCTAGTCAGACTTTGAGTCGGGAAAGTGCTTAATCAAAGCCTTAACTTTAAGTGTAACATTGTTAAGCAGATGTTTCAAAGTAAGCCATCTCACCATTGTCTTTTGTTAAATTGGAAATGGATTATTAGGTAGCATAAGATATATCACGATACTTCAGCTAAGGCCCACATCATGAGACACCTGTATCTTTGCTGTACTGGTATCCAACATAGTCTTTGTATTATCTACATCACCTGGCAAAACTGCCCATAGATGGGGACACAGCTAATTCTTTCTACTTGCATCCAAGGTCTTCTTTCCGCCCCTCAGTGGTTTCATCTAAGTGATGTCTACTGATATAGTCACCAGGTTGAGCATTTTGTGCTCTCAACGCTTTCCTTTTGGCCTGTCTATCCTTCAGTCACAGGTATAATTTCAGGACATGTGTGCACATTGGTGCTGGTATAAACTAGCTGCCCCATGTACTAATTGCCATAACCCTGTGAGCAGCACAAAATGGCAAAAGCCATGGCTGAACAAATACTGCAGGCCGCAATATTCCACATGCTAGTTACATGATAAAATCAATTAGAGGTAGTTTTATATGTGTTTCAGTACAGATCCAAACCACAGAACAGACAAACCCCAAGTATACAGTACTGAAAAGGATTAGGGAACAAACTACTCCCTAGAAGATGCTAAACATTAGTTACAGTAACAGAAATCATAGTTTAAATAAAAATACGCCGTTGTGGGCCCAACCCAGCATCTTTTCTATGCAAATAGCCTGTGCCAAAGTCAGTGGGAGAGCTTGCCTTTACAAATATGGAAAGTTCATGTCAATTCCTTCCAATAATAGTCATTACTCTTTAAAAATATGTAAGGAGTAATAAAAAAGCAAACAGTGTGTGAAAGCTAGTGTTACTTTTACCCCCAATGCAGGAAATGTGAATGCTGTCTATTTCTTTGAATAATAAAATTCATCATTTTTTTACTCTATAAAATAATTAAATCACTTGGTAAACTTTCATATTTGTTTTCTTTATTCTTGGTTCTAACCTGAAAATCTACAAGTCCTTTGTTTAAAAATCCCTACAACATTTTTTCACGTATTCTTCCATTACTGTGAATCCAGGCACAAAACCTTTGTGTTATTTCAACAGCCAGGAAGACAAATAAATGTATGTGTCTGCCAGCATGTCAAGGTATAGGTCCTGCCCAGACTACCATAGATGAAGTTGGAAGAATAACACATAGGGTAATCCCATTTCTCTAGGCTTTGACTCTCCCCCTTATTTTCCACCCTTGAATGAATAGTTTCATCTCCCTAATGCTTTTAAAGGTCTCAGTTTTCTTTCATTAATATATACCCAAAATCTACTGAGTACTTCAGACCTCTAAAGGTTTCCTGAAAGGGTCATTTTATTTAAATTTCCAATCCTTTCACATTTCTGTTCAAAAAAATGTTAGGTCTAAATCCTGAAATGTTTCAAGTCACTGCCAAAATTTGCAGTGAATACATTTACATCTGGAGCCTCAGATTGTATTTATATTTGATAAACAGTTCATAAAAGACACTGTATATAGCAAAAGTTGAGATACTCTGACATGTTGGTACATACTTTCGGTCATCCGGTTTTGTTTTTCAACTTCTTTGACTTCCAGCGGCGCAAAGCTGCACTTTTAAGCATGTGTTACAGCAATTGATCCACATGCTACACAAATTTCTAGCACTAGCAGCTATATGTATCTTTCTCACCTGGATCTTTTCAGTTATATTTAGCAGTATAACTTCAAAGTATGACTGGACACAAAAACTGTATACTACTGAAGATGACACTCTAGAAGAAAAGGAAGCCATCCAGAGGGATCTTGACAGGCTGGAAAGATGGGCTCGAGTGAACCTAACAAGGTTCAACACTGCCAAGTGTAACATGTTGCACTTGGGCCGGAAGAATCCCAGATATAGATACAGACTGGGAGAAGAGCTTCTTGAGAGTAGCTCTGCTGAGAAGGACTTGGGGATTCTGGTGGATGAGAAACTTAACATGAGCCAGCAGTGTGCTCTTGCAGCTCGCAAGGCCAATGGTATCCTGGGCTCCATTAGAAGAGGGGTGGCCATCAGGGACAGGGAGGTGATTGTTCCTCTCTACTCATGAGGCCCCACCTGGAGTACTGTGTCCAGATCTGGGGCCCCCAATACAAGAAAGATGTGGAACTGTTGGAGAGGGTTCAGAGGAGGGCCACAAAGATGATTAGAGGGCTGGAGCACCTGCCCTACAAATAGAGGCTGAGGGAGCTGGGCTTGTTCAGCCTGGAAAAGAGAAGGCTGCGGGGGAACCTCATTGCAGCCTTCCAGTACCTGAAGGGAGATTTTAAACAGGAGGGGATTCAACTTTTTAAAAGGATAGACAATGACAGGACAAGGGGAAATGGATTAAAACTAAAGGAAGGAAGGTTTAGATTGGATATTAGGGGAAAGTTTTCTACAGAAAGAGTGGTGAGGTGCTGAAACAGGCTGCCCAGAGAAGTAGTGGATGCCCCATCCCTGAAAGTGTTCAAGACCAGGTTGGATGGGGCCCTGGACAACCTTGTGTAGATCCAGGCCTGAGGTTGGTGTCCCTGCCTGTGGCAGGGGGGTTGGAGATCTAGGATCCTTGGGGTCCCTTCCAGCCCATGCCATTCTATGATTCTATGAAGTCTCATTCAGATTTGATTTTCTGTTAACTGCTGACTGTGAAAATAAAAGTTTTCATTAACTGTCAGTATACATGGAGTGTGCATTATAATAGAATCACAGCATCATAGAATCACTTGGGCTGAAAGATACCCTTTAGATCATCGAGTACAAACACCGTCTAACCCTGCCTAGTCCATCATGTCCTTAAGCACTACACGACTCTTAATTACCTTCAGGGATGGCGATTCCACCACATCCCTGGGCAGCCTGTTCCAATGTCTGACAACCCTTTCAGTAAAGGAATTCTTGATATGTAGCCTAAACCTTGTGCAATTTTAAGCCATTTCATTTCGTCCTATTGCTTGTCATCCGAGAGAAGAGACCAATCCCTACATCTCTGCTACCACCGTGCAAGTAGTTTTAGAGAGCGATATAGTGTCCCCTCAGCCTCCTTTCCTCAAGACTAAAAAGCCCCAGCTCCCTCAGCTGTTCCTCATAGGATTTGTGCTCCAGACTCTTCACCAGCTTCGTCACCCTCCTCGGTACATTCTCCAGCATCTCAACACCCTTCTATAGTGAGTCGCCCAAAACTGAACACAGTACTCCAGGTGTGGCTGTACCAGAGCTGAGCACAACAGAACAATCACTTCCCTACACATAATATGTCCCATGCTAATAGTCTTGAAATATAATTTATGCGGAGGTGGCTGTCCAAATGGTCTCTCCAGGAATGCTTTCTGAACACTTCCCTCTCAGATTGCATTTACCCTTTTTTGCAGTCATAGACAAGTAAAGGTAGCAAAATGTTACTGTTTATTTTCTGAATTTCAAGAATGAGGCAAGAATTTAATGTAAATCTCTTACTTTCATTAAATTATACAAGAGAAAGGCATAAGGTAGTGATAAAATTAGGTTTTTAACCTAACTTTTATACATTGTAAGATTCTTTCTATAAAAAGCTGTAATAGAAACAGAAAACATTTATACCCCAAAATTGCAGGGCTCCTGTGTATTTCCAATTTTTGTAAGCTGGCAGTAGTTTATCCTTGAAATCAATGAGCTTTGCCCCACATGTCTTCTGGATTTGGCTTGATCATGAGAATCTGAGCTGAAGCACTTAGTCTGGGAAGTAGAAAACTGTCATATGACCTCAATATTCTCTGTTTCTTTTATTTGTTCTCTGGATTGAACAGTTTAAGAGTGTAAAACACCTCAGGACTAAGTTTTTCTCTAGTAAAGTTTTGCTTAGCTCTTGTCGTTTAACCCCAGACAACAGCTAAGCCCCACACAGTCACTCTCTTGTTCCCAATAGGTGGGAGCAGGGAGAGAATCACGAGTAAAAGTGAGAAAACTGGTGGGTTGAGATAAAGACAGTTTAGTAGGAAAAGCAAAAGCCTCACACATGAGCAAAACAAGGAATTTATTTTCCACTTTTCATGGGCAGGCAGGTGTTCAGCCATCTATGGGAAAGCAGTGCTCCCTCACATGTAACTGTTACTTGGGAAGACAAATACTACCACTCCCCTGTCCTGGTTTCAGCAGGGATAGAGTTAATATACTTTCTATCTGGTGCAGTGCTGTGTTTGTGATTTAGGAGGAGAGTAATGTTGATACAATCTCATGCCCCATTTATAACTGAGGGTGGACTGAGGGGCTGAATGGCAGTTTGGTGTCTTGATCAGCAGCTGGGGGCCTGGTTTGGCAGCTGGAGGTCTTGCGCAGCATCAACTTTGGGATGATGGCTGAATACCTGTCTGACAATCGGAAGTGGCAAATCAGTTCCTTGTTTTGCTTTGCTTGTGCGTGTGGGCTGAGTGGCTGGGCAGCTGGAGGGGGTCTTGTGCAGCATTGACTTTGGGTGGAGAGAAATTATGCTGTTCATGATTTGTGTAATTATTATCATTATCATCATCATAATCATCATCCTTTTATGTGTGCATCCCATTAGACTGGTTTTAACTCAACTCACAAATTCTCTCACTCTTCCAATTCTCTCCCCCATCCTGCTGAAGGGGGAATGAGCGAATGTTCTATGGTATGGGATATCCCTGTGATCAGTAGGGGTCAGCAGTCCTGCCTGTGATCCCTCCAAACTCCTTGTGCACCTCCAACCTACTCGCTGGTGGGGTGAGAGGCCGAAAAGGCCTTGGCTCTATGTGAGCACTGCTCAGCAACAGCTAAATCTCCTTGTGTTACGAGCGTTGTTTTCAGCACAAATCCAAAACACAGCACCATACTAGCTGCGGTGAAGAAACTTTATTCCCATCAAAACCAGTACATTAGCTGACACGGTTAGTAGACTAAACTACAGCACTCCTAGTTATTTTTAGAAGAGCTAGTAAGTATGGCTGTCATCACTTTCATGTTTCATTTATGCTGTTTTCCAGGTTTTCAGCTTGAGCTGTTACTGTCTGAGAAATTTTAAGAAAGTATTTTGTCCTGCCATATTTATTGCTATAAATGTTTTTATATATTATACTTCAGACATTAAAAATATTTTAGGTGCTATTATTGAACACAGTGAGAACAGAGAGATTAATGTACAGAGTACTACATAAAACTTAACAGAATATGAAGGAAAAAAAAGCTTCAGTATTGCTTGACACCTTAAGTATGGAATTTTCCTTATTTTATTCTGAATCTGTTCCTCAATTTCTGCTTTCGGTCAGTCTTGAACTGCTACTCTAAAAATTAAAAAATGTCTTTACACACAGCTATACATAATTCTTTGCCAATGAAGGATTACTGTAATGTGTTTTCATGCAGATTATTGTTTCCTTTGGCAGTTTTTCCTTTTTTGACATTCCTCCACTGCTTGTTGAATGTATCTTCTTTTTGACAACTAGCATAACTTAAGTCCAAAGTGAAAAGAAGTTTTAGCTCTGGAACTTAGAAGAGAAAAAAAGTCCTGAATTTTGGTATAATTCATTAACTTCCAAATATATCAAATGTAGGTTTTAGGTAAATATGCTTGCATCCGGATCTTTGTTACTGGAGTAAATTAAAGATTATTTGCATCCCCTTTTTTATGTTAATGTATATATTCACTAATATCAAATATCACTCATTAAATGTGATGCATATGTTACTCTTGATCAAGGAACTTAGATTTTAAAAGTTATGTTGAAAGATTTTCTGCATAGCTCTGGAAGTTTGTGTAGCTTAAATTAAAAAATGGATAGTGTATTTGGTCATTCAATTATTTTGTGAGCTCAAACGTGAAACTTTAAAAATGGAGTTGTCACATATGCTTGACTCTTAATCACTGATCATATTTTGTTAATTGGTTGATTATTAACTATAAAGTGTCCAAAGGGATATTTTGTTCCACAGTATCATAAAACTATAGCAACAGCTTTTGCATTGCCTAATAAGCCGAATAATGCTCTGTCTTGGTAAATCCATGAACAGAAAAAAGCTGGCGGGCTCATCTGTTTCCAGGCTATGTTATAAGATACAGGTTATCATCTAGCAGTTCCTAGCTGTTGAGTGTCCTGCCGTCAACCAGCAAAAGTTTCAGGGAATGTTAGTGGATTGGAGAATATTTGCTCGCTCTGGATGTGGAGCTGAACACAGCTCAACAGGCACTTTAGAAATGAGGCCATAGTTTACATCGTGCTAATACTGTATCAATCATAATTTGGGAAGAAACTGTAGAGCTGTCTATTGTCTATTATTATGGATTTTTCCACTTCTCTGCTGAAGGTGTCATAAAACAGTAAATGAGTCATCATATTCAGGTGAAACTTTGCTTTCCTCAGTTAAATCTCAGGAATTTGATAAAATTAAGAAATCAGAGTTGTTCAATGTTTACATAGGAATGGTTTCTAAGGAAGCAAGAGTATGTTCTAGGACATGAGGAAAGTAAATCATCAGATCATTTGTACCAGTTTGGTAGAAATGGCAAACAGTCAATGCATTGTTGCAACAACAGATCAGAAAAGAAAAAGTAAAGGTGTTTTTTCTTCTCTTACAGTTTGAATTTTGAGGCACCTTTTGTCCTTTCGCAAATCTCTGCGGATCACTGGCAACACAATGCATCTTTGGCTTTCTTATGGTAGAAAAACTAGCTCCTTATCCCTCCAAAATTTCTATCCCAATATTACAACATACCATTCTTTTAGGACAATTGTCCAACAAAAAATTATCTTATTCTTTTAGAAAAGGTATCACATTATTGCTGAGAAGTTCTCCATGGGATTCCTCTACTTATACTATGTGGGTGGAAGGGAAGAGTGGAGCTTGTTAAAATAAGATGGGGCACATGATTCTGAATGTGGGTGTCAGCTAGAAAAATACTGTCATTGTTTCAAGCTGAAAAGATTTAGGAATATTTTATTTTAAAATGTTAGAGTCTGCTGAATCCACTAGTTCAGTGAATGCAAGGCTGTTATGACTCCATGTTCCAGGGTTCAGCAAGGGTGAACATTAATGTGTCCTTGGCTCTTAGTGGGCTTCTCACAAGGGACAAAGGTCTCACCATTCTCCTTGGATAGCCTCAGGTACCTCATTCACACCAGTTTACTGGGTTTTCTCAGCCTGATATTGTTCCTCTGCATGCTGCTGGGCTTCTGTGTTTATGGTGATTAGCTTTTAATCATATAATCTAACATAAATTTTGCAATTTTTTTTCCACTCATATTATAGTTAATTAAATTTACAAAGTAATAATTACCCTTCATGGTAAACAGCACATTTCATCACAGACATTTTGAAGGCTTGCTTTGTAGGGTTGTATGAGCTGTTGCAAGCATATATGACTATACCCTTTACATACAACAGTACACTGATCTTGTCTAGTCTGCTTTCATTCCTGTAGTCCACTTATGAACAGTAGGGTTTATTTAATCTTATTTACATATAGCCATGCTGCAATACCTTTGTGTTAAATATTTTTTTTCTTTCAACTTGAGAGATAGAGTGATGGTGACTTTTGTTCTTTAGGATTTGCTTCATACTATCAGTTTTATCCTTTGATAAACATTAATGTTCTAATGAGAAAATCCTTACTTTTGTGTTTGAGTAATAGAAGTTTTGCCAACATATGAATCATCTGCCTCTACAAGATCTTTTAGATTAATTTGACTGACAGTGTTGAGTGACATAAAGATAATAACTGGGCCCAAGAATATTATGTGATAGTCTGTTAGGATGCCACATTAAAAGTGAACTAGGCTGAATATGCTCCTGATAGTTTATTACTCGGGAAATATGCTTCAGCTTTTAAGACTATTTTGAATCTTGTGTGTGCTGAAGGTTTCCTGTCCTGCTGATTTTCTGCTGTATCACCATTACATGAAGACATCAGTTTCTGACCTTTGGGATGATTAATTATATCATGTTGGGACAATTATCTTAAATACCTTTGTTAGGAGATTCTTATCTATTGAGAAAAGATGAGGGAGATTGATTTTATATTAACCATAATATAGAAGGTTAGTATCAGAAACTGAACCTGGAGTTAAGTTTTTTACATTCTTAATTCATGCAGAATTTTATTTTTTTTAAGGGCAATATTAATTCTGAATCTTGAGTTTTATAAAAAAAATGCAAGCTTTGGTCTCATTTGAATACTGAAGAATGGTTATCTGAATTACATTTTGAGGAAATCGCCCTCTGGTCCAAGATAAGATAGAACTTGGCAATAAGGTAGATGGGCCTCACTGGGGACTTACTGACTCTAGTCTTCTTTTCAACTGCAGCCAAATCTTCAAATTGCAAACCATACAGTGGAATGTCCCTCTTCTACTCCATATAATTAAATCTTATAAAATGCTATGAAACCAGTATGACTAAAATATAAGGGAGAGCACTTTATTTTACTTTGTGAAAGAATGAAGGATATAATTTAATATTTATAGGATAAGATAGATTCAAAATTTTTTGTGGATTTGGGCTTGGTTTTGGGGTTTTTTTTTCTCACATACAAAAATTACCTTTTCATGTGATATAGATGTTTCACAAAACTATATTGGCCTTAATAAACTGATGTAATGGAAAATTTTTGATTAGGTAGGTAATATGTGATTCTCCCTCAAGGCTGAGTAAGTCACTGTCCAGTCATGTAGTACAGCCATCAGCCTGTACAGTGCAACTCACTAACATTGACACATTAGCTTTCTCTTTGTATTTCAGCATCCACTCCACAGTTATTAAACAACCCATTTTCCCAAATACGTGATTTTGATGTGGACTACACCATTAAAATTTTCATTACACAGTAGTGTATACAAATAGTGCAGCACTATATATTATTTTAAATATTTTATGAAGAATTTGTACTTTGGGAACTTGCTTTATTTTTCACTATGTAGCTTTCAGTCAATATATTACTGTTTATCATACATGTGTTTTATTTCAAATGTATATGGTTTCAGTGTACTTTTTCCAGAACATGAATTATAAACCAGGTAACACCTTATAAGTTTGAAAAACATAAAATTTTGCAGAAACCAGGTGCTTTCTGAGCGGTATATAGGAAATTCATTATATAAATTCTCTTTTGTCCTTAAAAATATTTAAGAAGAGGTTCACAGTGGTTCACAGTTCTAATTGTGTCCCTTTTTTCTTCAATGAACAGGCCAAAATTACTAAATATGCTAAAATAAGAATTTCTCTACTTAAGGGGATTTTTATACTGATGTTATTTCTGCAATGTGCCCTAAAACATCCCTGCAACACAGGCAGAGAAGAGTCTAAAAACTCATTAACACCTTTACATAAACTGTTGGCCTAAAATATCAGCTGAAACATATCAGGGAAAAATTTCTGAGGAATAGAGTAGATAGTTAAGTATATTGAGAATACAAGATTATCCTCACAGCAAAAGAGAAATCAGAAATTTTTGTGATATTATGAGAAATTAAGTGACTCTTGAAGGAAATAAATGAATAAAAAAGATAGTAAAGCAACTGGCAGTGGAAGGGCCTTGGAAACCTACAGATAATTTAGAAAAGCAGATGAATGTAGAAAAATTAATTAAATGCAGAAATTAAACCATAACTAGACACAGTATCAAAGAAATTAATAGCAAAGCAAGAAAAAAACCTTGGAGACAAGACTGATTAAGCAGATAAAATTTGAGTCCATGCGATTTTCCAAGATACAACACTACATGGACAGATTTGTAATGAACTAAGATGCTTCCTCTGAGCTTAAAATACTTCTTGCTTCTCAGAAGACTGAAATTAGTTTTTATTTTAGTGGTGCAGAAATGCCCTTGCCTCCAACTGACACTGAACATTGTGAAAATCTTGAATTCACTGTTCGGAAATTTGGAAAAAGATTAATTATTGTGCAGGTACCTTTTGTGGATTTTTTTTCAGCTAGGGAAAATATTTACTGTTCTATTCTCACTTATTTTCCTTACTATTTCTCATGCAGAGCTGGCAAGAGCAACATTCCTAATTACCTTTGTTGGCCAAACTGTTGAAAGAGACAGGCTTGCCCAGGCTTAGTTAGAGAGCTGCAGAGAAGTGTGTAGAAATTTAGAATAAATTAAAAATCCTGTTAGTCAAACAGTTCCAGCAAAAGTTGTGAAAATTGAATCAACAGCCAAAATTATACAGTCTTTGAAAGAAAAAAGGGTTGGGATCCACACTTAAAAACTTTTATCTTCTCTTAGAAAAGAGCAAAATTTTGGAGCGGAAAGGCTTTTAATGTTCCTGTGTTTACTTCTATCTTCAGTGATGAAGAAACCTCATGTGGGACGTTATGCATCAAAAATACACATTTTTAAAGGAAGCATTAACAAACTCTGTGATGATATTTGGTAGCCAACACTTCCTCTTGAAAAGGACACAGCAAAAAACAAACTTGGGAAAGCACAGATATGAGATTCACTATCACAGAGAATGATTTTGGTTGAATGAGAAATTTAACTGAAAATGAAATTTTCAAAAGTGCAGAATTTTTGTTTTTAGAAGAATTATAAGTGTTAAGTACTTTTGTCTGGGTCTGTGCAGCAGGCTGAATGGGATCTAAGCTCAGTCAAATGTTAATTTTTAATGAATTAGCATCTGTCATAAACAGGACTACTGATCCTTCATGTGCTATATGCTCACGGTGAACAAAAGTCTAAGTCTGTTAACAATATTTAACTTAAAGTGCCTCACCTCATATTTGTGAAAGGATTTGTGCTGTTTTTTATGAGCACTGTATTTGATCCCTGTATCTGTAAAGGAGTGTAACACAGGACATATCTTGTCTAAGGTTAGCTGTTCCATTGAGCCTTCAAGGCAGATTCATCCCCTTCTGAAATAGGTATCTAAAGATGACTGAAATTAACCACCCATTTTAGTCTGTTGGTACCTACTCCCTCACCTCTCATTGCTGGGGAACCCTGGCCAATTAAGGTAAAAATTCAGTAAGGTTTATCTTTCACAGAATCACAGAATTGTAGGGATTGGAAGAGACCTCAAGAGATCATTGGGTCCAATCCCCCTGCAAAAAGCAGTTTCCCTAGGACATATCACACAGGTAGGCATTTTCCTCAAGCATCTACTGAATTATGTGGCAATTACTGAATCATGTTTAACACAGGGTTCTGGGAAAGGTAAAAAAAAAATAATTGTGTTTTCTGCACTCTGAGGGGTGTAAGGATAAGATGGGTCACCATCAGAGCTAGTAGCAGCAGAGAGGAGAGCTTACCAGGTCCAGTGTGAAGCAGCATCTGAAAAAACAGAGCAGCTGCTTTGCACTTGTGGGAATATCACATAGCCACTCTTCTCCAACTGTGGTGCTTTCCACCAAGCAGTGTCATCCGGTGAGAACCAGCAAATTCAAATATATTTATAATAGTCCAAGGCAGTAAGATAATGGTCATTTCTGCATTTACTGAATATATGTCTATGTTAAAATAAGATTATTAAAAGAGCATCAAGGAAGTATCAGGGTTCAGTTTTCTCATGTAAAGATAAATAACCACCTTGTGCACATATATATGTGAGCAGAAGCAACATTATGCATATATTTAAAGACCACATCATATTTCAAGTGGAAAAAAATGCCCCTTATTTCCCAGTTTTAAGAGTTAATAATTTACAGAGATTTTTGTATGCGTAGTATCAACATTTCAAAAAACAGACTCATTAAAATGGCATCTCTATTGCATTAACATTCTCTCAGCCACTAAGAAGTTTGAACTATAGATTCTTTGTTCAGATAGGTTTACCAGCACAGGTAACCACCTATTAACTCTCTGTAATGATAGGTTGTTATTCTTTATAAGGGTGAGATAAATGAATACTCATATATTTTGCCTTGGGTTTCACTGAAGAAGATGATGAATCACAGATGGACACCTCAAACCATGCTCCTCATTTCCTCTCCAACCTTCTTATTTCCTTCAAGGTCCAGGTGGCGCCTTTCAGTTCCTGGTGATTCTACTTGATCTTCTTCCAATTTTTCTTCTCACCAGAGAGCCTCTTGCCTTTTTCTGTTTCAGTCCAATTTCCAATGTATGTATGTATGTGTGGTGGCTTTATTCCCACAGCTGTCTTGGCATCAAAGACTAAGGTCATATTCCGATTTTTCCAACCATTTTGAATGCTTAAGGAAAGACCTGCTCAAAGAAAGGAACAATATGAATTTAACACAGTCACATGGTGTTTTTCACAGACTTATTCTCATCTTATTACAGGTTTTCGTTTCATTAATTTGTACATTTTGGTGTCACTGAAACTGTCAAAGAAAATGTACAACCTATAGCAGATTTATAGAAGTTCACTCTAAAACCATAAATAACTAAATGCAAAGTTTCATGATGGAAATTACTGGGGGCACTTATTAGCAAGAAGTGAAATGCATTTATGCTTTGGCAGTACACTTCCTGAAGTAGCTGTTAAATCTTTTCTCAGGTCATCCAGCCCATCTCTGATTTCTTCGGTGATGAAATTGCTCTGACATGTTTCCAGCATCTCTGTTTCCCTTTCACCTGACTTCTTAAAACACATTCATATTGCAGCCAGGACTCTCTGGCCACACACAAGTTGAAATTTACTGCCGTGAGATTTTGATGCCAAGGCCAGGAATGTATTTTTCAACCAAGAATAGCACACAGTATGTGGCAAACTTCCTCTCTGGTCTCACTGCTTTTGCCATTTTGGACTGGCATAAGAGGCCACTGCAGAATTGCTCTGCTCATGAGTTGTCCTTTGTCCTGCTGCCATTTTCCTTTAACTGACTTCAATCTGAAAAACTTGTTCTATTCTGAATGTTTTATGACTAACCAGGGCTTACAAAAATAGCATAAAAAGACTATTTTATGGAAGAAAAATACACTTTGTGCATCTACTGTGCAGAGATATACTGTGAAGTATATCTCTTGATATACTTCAAAAGTCAGTAAGCAAGTTGTGAAAAAGTATTTCTTTACTGAAAAATGTAAAATTGTTATGTTTTTAAAAGTATACAGAGAAAAAAATTGATTCCTTAAAAAAATTGCTATAGGTCTTTTTTTTTCCATATGCCTAACATATGTCTAACATGTACCATGGCAATGTTATGTGCTACACAGAGAACTAGACTGAAAATTTTATCAATTTCTTACTCTACTTTCATGTTGCTAAATAGCTTAGAAGAATTTTTTTTTTCCATTTCTGTGCTTTAATTTCTCTACAGGGTCACCCCAAAGAAGTTAGAGTTTGATATGAGATTCAAGTGCTGCGAATGGTGTATCCCATGTTGAGTGTGTGATTTATCACATGATAATATTTGCAAATGGAAATATCTTTTGCTGGCAACAGTACTGTGTTTTTATCTACATGAGTGAGCAAAGAGAAGTAGGTATTATTTATTGAACTTCCTCTATTCTTATAGGAGAAGTAGTTTCAACAAAAAAATCACTTATTATGAGACCCTCTTAGGCCTGATCTATTTACAACCATCTAAGATGAAAAAGGAAGAGGAAGAAGTACTGTTATCTCATTTCAAGAGGTAGAGAGTTACAGGCTTAGACAAATAGAGAAGTTCCCATGGAGATAACAAGTTGTGGAATAGCAACCAACATGTTGTAACTGTCCTTTTGTGTTCTCTTGGCTTGTGGCAAATGTGAAGTAATTAAAATAATCCTTATCCTCTTTCATCATATATTTTTTGAGGATTTATGTAAATCAATTCATACTTGTCACAGACTAAGAGATTGAAGATAAACGTTATTGCAGATCAGCTATATTGGGTAACTCATTATGACACCACGAATTTCCACGTGTCTGTGACTTAAGACCTGGATTGACTTTCTGTGCCAAGTACTGAATCTACATTTCTTGAGCCTTATTCCCATATCTAAAATAAAATCAATAAGACTTTTATATTTTTTCAGTGCCAGCCATGCAAGAAAAGTAACTCAAGAAAGCCTACCCCATAAGTATAGCAGGCCTGTCAGGGAGAAAAAAAAAATATGTCAAACATAATGAAGAATTAGATTTCCAGCCATCATTTGTAGACTCGAAAAGCTTGGATATTCAAATAAGCAACCAGCATTTGCAATATTTATTGAGTGAAAGTAAAGATGAAACTTTTGGGTGCTAGCCAGTTCTCCATCACGATTCATTATTACTAACATGGTGTTATTCCAAACAACAATGTTTTATTTGACAAGATTATGATTGTACCTACTAACGTATCTTGGGGACAAGAGAAAAATTTGAGCAATGCATCTGCAGCTGCTACTCAGTTTTATATGGTCACTGTAATTTTGAAATTGTTACTCCCATATCCTTTGTGTTTCTTTTCTTGATTTGTGGGGAATAGAGGTTTTTGTTTGTGTTTTGTTTTTTTTTCATAAATATCAGAAGATGGTTTGACACTGGGAAGAGAAACTGAGATCATTAATGCTCTGTCAGAGCATTGGTCACAACCATAATCAATTGCAATTTTTCTTCTTCCAACATGCTACCAACTATTTGGGCTCAAGAGAAAGATGTCATCAGCTCCTCATTTCTGTAGCATTTTGCCAGTAATATGCATATAACATTTGTGTTGCAGAAAAAGGTATGTGTTTTTAAAAAATATGAGCCAACTTTGATGACAGTAAGTTCATAATTTATTCTTTCCTTATAAATGCTTCAATGCCACTCAGTGAAAATCTTTCAGTCTGGTCCTTCTCACTGCCTAAGTTGTTGAAATTTTGATTGTTGAAATCCGTAATGTCCATCACTTGTGGACTCTCTGGTCCATTTCTGCTGAAGTAAGCTCTAGAAGAATATGTAACAGCAGTAACAGTTCTTCATGAGTAATAAAGAGGAGCCAACACAGATCAGTGACTACAGAAGGTTTATTGTGCAGTTTATTCACCACATTATCTAATTTAAGCTAAAACTCTGTGTGTGGAAATGACTCTATTTAACTGTTTTAAAAAAATAAATGTGTGGAGGACTATTGTATAGTGTGTAAGAGAGAATATAATCTTTTGGGTAAATATAATGATTTATTTCAGCACTTTCAGCACTTGTGTTTCAGAACTTTCTTGACTTATTTAAGACACTTTCAGCTCTTCCCCAAACTCCATCCTCCAAATAAAATTTTTTATGCATTTTAGTTTTTACGACAGGTAAGATTTATGGCATATTTGTTCTTAGTCATATATTTTCCTCTTTCAAGAAGATTAGATGAGATGGAATCACCTGGGGAAAAAAAAGAGAAAGAGGTTAACAGACAAAGACTTGTAAACATGGGACTAGGAAAATGCAGCTTAGAGATGACAAAGGTGTTGTGAAAAACAGACTGATCAGCTACATTTCAGATGAAACAAAATGAGAAACTCCATATGGATTAGAGGATGTACAAAAGCAAAGTTCCATCTACAAGTATGCATGGGGAAAGGGGAACTTGGTATATAAATATTTCTTATTTTATTTCTGTGCTCCTTGGACAAAGTGAGTTCTAAAATATTCCGCTATATAAGAAGAACTCAGAAATTCTACTTTTCTGTAAAATATAACTTTTATTGATTTTAAAAGCCTTGTGGTCTTCTTCAGGGAGCTCATTATAAGGGAAAGATCTAGACAGGTCTACTTCAAAGTAACAGTTAACTTGGAGTCTTATCAATACTTTTCAAAGAAAAGTCTATCATCTGAAGTCCATGCACTATTCCTTTTCTCTCTCACTCTCTTTCTATCTGTGTCTCCATGCATACATATGTATCTCATAAAAGTTCACCTATAGATTTTTATGCATGTATGTATACATGACTATATATGCATATGCAAACATATATGAAGATATCATCATAGAATCATAAAATGGTTTGGATTATAAGGGACTCATTCATTTTCAAACACCATGCCATGGGCAGGCACACCCTTCACTAGATCAGGCTGCCCAAAGCCCCACCCAACCTGACCTTGAACATTGCTAGGGATCCAAAGGCAGCCACAGCTTCTCGGGAAACCTGTGCCTTTAAGATCATCGAATCCAACCATTTCTGTCCTATGCTAAACCATATCCCTAAGTACCTCTCCTACCCTTTTTTTTTATACATCCAGGGATGGTGACTCAACCACCTCCCCGGGCAGCCTATTCCAGGTCCTGACAACTCCTTCGGTAAAAATTTTTTTTCTAACATCTATTCGGAACCTGCCCTGGAGCAGCTTTGTGCCATTTCCCCTTGTCCTATCTCCTGTCACCTGGATGAAGAGATATCTCCCATCTGTCTACACCCTCCTTTCAGGTAATTGTAGGCAGTGATAAGGTCTGCCCTCAGCCTCCTCTTCTCAAGACTAAACATCCCCAGCTCCCTCAGCTGCTCCTCATATGATTTGCCCTCCAGCCCCTTCCCCAGCCTGGTTGCACTTCTCTGAACATGCTCGAGGACCTCAATGTCCTTCTTATGGTGAGAACCCCAGAAGTGGACACTACTTGAGGCGCAGCCTCACCAATGCCAAGTACAGGGGCAAATTTCTCTCACACCGTTTCACTCCTGCTTTTGGAGGTACCTTCTGAACTAAAAATTGCATGTGTGGCAAAGACTTGGATTCAGCAAATGAGTTCTGTTAACATAGTCATTAGGGTTAAATTTATATGAACAGGAGACCAGGAACAGTCTGCTAGTCCCAGTGGATTCCTCTAGTTTGGATTCACAACGTCTATAAGTCATGATAACAATCTAATTAGTGCTTTGGACGTACAGTTTCCACTTGGCAGATAGAGTACAATAGCTCTTTCATGAATTCTACTCATTATGTCTTATTAGTATCAGGCAAGACAATATAAATCTCATTTCACAAGAGATTTATAAGAACTCCTACTGGGAAGTGGTCTTTTTTCAAATGACCCCTAGTTTCTGTGTGTCAGCTGGATATTTCTAGAATATAGTCTTTAATATAAAGCACATAGCAGCATCTAAAAATGTCAGTGTCAGAGGAAGTAGATAATATTTCTTTAACCTGAAACTGTTTTTTTGAAAAAAAAATAATGCTAATATTAGTGTTTCACCAAATGACTGTACCAAAATGAAAATATTTTTAGCCTATGTTTCCTAATCAATCTCTGAAAAATTCTAAATGGCTTAACTGTAATTCACTTTCTTTCACATGTAAAGATTAAAGTCTTGCTGACCATCTTGCATCTGGGCAGGAACTTGGGGTTTAAGTCAAAAAAAGGTCTTTTGTTCCCTTTTTTGTTGGTTTTGTTTTGGTTTTTAACTGGAAATTCAGAAATCACCAAAGCTTTACACATTATCTGTTTGGTTTGATTTTTTAATTGTCCTAGAATTAACATGTCCTCATTTTTGTTTGGCTTTTATGGGAATAGAGCATGTCAAATTAAATGTTGACAAAATATTAAATTTTTTATGATATCTTTATCTTTTACAGTGAAAAAATAAATTGAAAAATGCTATTAATTTTGTTCTGGTAGAGTGTGAGTACAAATAGTTCTCTTATAATCACAAGTTTCCCATCCTATAAAATCAGTTGGCTCATTACAAACCACAGCCAGAGGGCGACCCAGCATGTAACTGATGTTCAGAGTCAGGAATTAGAGCCTGAATTTGATGCCATGAATGGGTAAAAATCCCACAGCTAGATGTGGAGTGGAACTAGCTGTATCTAGGAGAAGCTGTACAGAGAATAAGTTCAATATAAGGTATGGTAATGGTTCATTTATCATAACTTTCTACACTGTTGCTGAGCTTTTTACTGTCATTGATGTCCAAATCTGAACTGCATTAATTACACTGTATGCTGTAATGCCATTTGAACGGGATTACTGTGAATAAGCAGAAAGTAACAGGCCTCTGTGGTTCATACTGCATTGGCAGTAAAGCACACATTATTTGGCAAGTTCAGTATTCATGGAACATATTCTATATTCTCTGTGAACCATGCAAGTGTCTGAACTTCCTATGTAGCAGTAAACCCTACAGAAAGTATTTGATACTTGTTGTTAGGAACAAGTTCATAGTGAACTGTAAGGGATTATGTATGTCTTGATTGGAGTGAAGATTTTTAATGTCAGCAAAACAATAAATTTCTCTGTATGAAAACAGAGGCTAAGATGCCTTTGCTCACATCCGCATGGGCTCGTGAGTCATGTTGTATTTTAGGAACAGGCCAATTTTCAATCTTTGATCACTGTCAGTTGGATAATGATCTGCAAAATGAAAAAAAAAACAAAGAGGGATTTCTTAATCTGTTAAAAATAAATACAGTTTACTTGGTAACAATGAAAAATAAATGGATGGAACCAAATTCTGGTTACATACAACAAGCTTAATTTATAATAAACCCTTTGAACATACTTATGGTAAAGTATATGTAAGCAGATGCATTTCCCGGTTTCTCTGAACAGGAGATGAAAGCAAAGTCTGTAAAGTCACTAGACTGTGCATTTTACTCAAACACAGATGATTTATATCAGAGGTCTCAGTTGCTTATGTCTCAGATATCATTTCCCCCAAATTGGTTTTAGCTTCTTATGTGTTTAATTTGGTAGCTTTTTACTTTCCTGTATAATCTATGGCAATTAAGTTCAAAAAATTTGCTGTCTATAGCTTTTTCCATAGGTATTGTTTTAGGTTACAAAACCTGTATTTCTGTCATATGCTATGGAAAAGGTAATAAAATAGTATTTATAAAGCAATTAAGTAATTCAACAACCTTGGCTATTAATTTAAGTATTTTAATTTCCCACCTATTTTTATTCCTGCAATCTTTAAACTAATAATTTTGACCCTAATATGGCTTTATAGTAAGTATATGTGACTCATTAATGATCACATTGTATGACTACTGAGTTGGAAAATGCTTGTAAAGTATTTATGCCTTTAATCTTTATAAGGCAGATAGTCTTTCTTTCAATTAAAGAAATCTCAAAACCAAAACAACCTATAAACAAACTAAGAAGCTTTCTAGCTTTTTCTTTTTTTTTTCTTTCTTTTTTTTTCCACACAGAAATGTAATTAAAAATCCTTTTTAATTTCCACAGTGTCAAAACATGACCTCAATATTTTGGGTTAGAGTTGAGATGTCCTAGTCACAGTGAAAATTGTTATATACCTGTATTACATCAGGGTCAATTTGAAAATCGTATCATAGAATGGTTTGGGTTGGAAGGGATCTTTAAAGACCAGTTAGCTACAAACCCCTAGCCATGGGCAGGGACACCCTCCACTAGCCCAGGTTGCCCAAAACCAACCATCCAACCTGGCCTTGAACCCTGATAGAGAGGGGGCAGTCACAGGCTCTCTGGGCAACTTGTTCCACTGTCCCAGCACCTTCATTGTAAAAAATAATCTTCTGTCTGCCCAGTCTCTCAGTTTAAATCCATTGTCCCTTGACCTGTCACTACAGGCCTTGGTAAAGGCCTCACTGTCATTCTTAAAAACTCCCTTCAAGTATTGAAAGGCAGCAATAAGATCTCCCCGGAGTCTTATCTTCTGCTGGCTGAATAACCCCACCTCTGTTAGCTCTTCTTCATAGAAAAGGTGTTCCAGCCATCTACTTTATGTAATTTTCCAAAGAGCTGGCTAAAATCAAACACAGTGAAACCTTGCCAAACAGACATACAGTATTTTCTTTCTACTGATTTAACAGAAATTAGACTTTCTTACCAATACCTAATGGGCCTGATTTATGATATAACAGATTTAGTCACATTTTTAGGAGTGTACAGGAACTTTCCAGTTCCAAAACAAAATCCGGTTGAAAGTGTATCTTCCAAAAAATGTCTCCTCATCTGAAAACAAGAGGGTTGTATTTGCAATTTATCCCAACATAATCTCACTTATTCTCTGAGGAAACCATCATTGTTCCACACCTTGGAGCTTTTCCTAGCAAGTCAGGTCGGTTATGAATCATAAGTAGTAGTAGAAAGTACAACAAAACATTCATCAGCTTGCAGAACGCATTACGTAGACTTTGGGATGTCCGTCCCCACAGCAACAGTTGCTCTGAAGGAAGAGAAATTAAACAAATGCTACCACCATCAGTCTCTGAGCCAATGTTAGAAGGGAGGATCACTCCTCTACTTGCTCCCACATCTCATCCTGTGTACCCCCAGGTTGCCGCTTGGCTCTGTAACCCTACATTTCTGTGTTTCTTGTCAAATGAAAGGAAACTAACACTCATTACAATGCATTTGAAAATGGGCACAGCTTGGTGGCCCTCCATAGAGTATAGCTGCCGCACAGTTGGTTAATTATATGTATTATACTACATGGCTTGAAGTTACTTGCAAGAAATAATGGAAATAAAAAATGGACAATGTTTTTGCAGTGAGTTTTTTATGACTGCACAGAGCTCTGTTGACTTTGGGATTGTGCTCAGGTCTAGAATTCTGGCTTATATGGGATCAAAGTCATATAGGGCTAGAAAGAAAAAGTAAAATAACTTTTCCCTTGTTTTACCAGCTGCTTGCAATGCCTGCTGATTCCATGAAAACTGAACTGAAAATGTCACCTTCTTTTTAATTACAAAGCCAAGACTCAAACTATGCTTAGCAAAATATAAAAATAGAAATCTCTGCAGACAAGATACCATTACCCAGTGTCTTGTTAGTAATTCATTTGTTTTAAAAGGAATTGCCAAGAACAAGTCAATGTTAATTGTATAGCAGGTTATATTTACTTTTCACAAGACTGTCAGATGGAACTGCATTTCCAAAACCCTTTTTATGAGTAAATCTCAAACTTTCCAGTCTTGTCTAAAAAGGGAAGTTAGTGTTCAGTAAGGTAGGATGTGATTTTACGGAACACTAGTTATCCCACATTAACTCCCAATGTGAACAGTCCAGCTCTGGAAGTGAGTAGCGTGCCAGAAATTTCTATATTAACTTTACAGACAAAAACTTCCCTGTGAAGACAAGTAACTCAAGCAACTCCTTCGTGTATTTTTCAGGAAAGCCTTATTTTACTGCAACGTTGCTGTGTCTGTGTGGTATAAACTCAATTTGCTGGAGCAGTTGCAAAGCAAGTCTTAATGAAGAGAGCAGCATTTTAACTTTACATCTTACAGAACAGATATGGGGAATACAACACTCCTCACCCACCAAAAGACCCCAGCATGTAGCTCTCAAAATGTTACATAGACAGGGGGAGCAAAGAAAGCAATTCTGAGGAAATTACATGAGTCATGGTGAAATCTTGTCTTCACCAACTACAACAGCCTAGTTAAGAGTTCATGACTCTCCCTGAATGACCAATCAAGGAACTAAAACAATTACAGTTGCAACATGGATGATTGTGTAGCACGGATGATGTGTACTGAGCAAGAAAATCCCCACACAAATGTGTCTAAAGAAGTATCCTAAGTCCCTTGAATGATGGTTATATTCATATATTAATGTAATTAATATTAGATCTACAATGAACCCCACATACACACAAAGATTCAAAAAGCAACACAAATTTGAGATTAATCTACAAAGTTTGTGGTGACAACCCAGCCATTTATATAGATCTCAAAGAACTTTTTAATTTGATCAGTGTCATTATGTCATCTTTAGCCAGTGAAACAGACTCAATGTTGATTTATTTTTTTTCCCTATAAATTGTCCTGCAGCAGAAATGGAAACTGCATTAGCCTCTGTGATAGACTACTGAACCACACTTATCTCAGAAATTGACTGTTCTTGGTCAAAAACTGTGCATACAGTTATATAGAGTTGTGGCCAAACTTAGTAGCTCTGTGTAGTAGCAACTTCATATTTTCAAAGCATTCAACAACAGGAGTCCTGGTTTTCTGGACTGTGAAGAGGCTACTTTATCATTTCTGTTCCTTGAAATAATGTAAGTGCTCATCTGTCTACTAAGTATATATTTTCTAGGTTTACAGTCTATGGAGTTAACATCACAGCATTGCTAACTTTTTTCCCCCTTTTTTATTTCAGCATTATACTGCAGATCTTTACAGTAATGCTTCAGGACAGAAGGAGGGCATGCAGGCCACTGCAGTTGTTCCCAGTAACACATCACTAATGCTTTCATTGCTTCAAAGTGCTTGTTTAACACTTTTGAATAATCACAGCTGTGATTGCTGGTGCCATCTCAGATGATCCATTCTCCATGTTAATTACCCCTTTGCATTCTGCTGATTGTCATAGTGCCTGATTTTCTCTTGTTTGACCTTGTATCTGTCAACATTTAAATTTCTGAAGTTCTATGTAACTTTATCATATTTCTTAATTGTCTCTTTTCTCTCAAACACTTAAAGTGCACAGAGAAGCATGAAAAGGAGTTATACCCCTGAACACTGTGTATTAAATCCTGACATGTATTAAAGCACATGAACTTAAGATGGGTGGGGATGAGAATCCAGGTTTCAGATTCTACACCTCAAGTTACTTCACAATGCTTTATAAAAATTTATATTCTACTCTGCTCAGTCAAGGAAGTGTGCTTATCTTTTCCATGGATAGAAGAAACTACATGTTAAAATTCATACCTATGAATTCATACTATATCTCCCACAGACTTTGAAGTAAATTTCTTTTGAGTGTGGCAAACTGATCGACAGAGCATTTCTTCCTAGCCAGTTGCACCTCAGCAGTGACCCTTTCAGTTATAAAAATGCTCAAAGTTTAAGGCTCACATTTACTTTTCACATTTCACTTATAGTTCAATGAAAGATAGTGGTTATGATCAACCACTAACACCTTGTGATTTGAGATTATCTAGTGTAGCACCCCAGTAGGGCAGCACTGAAGCAATCAGGACAGCTACTATTAAGAATTCATCAAAATCTCTCATTGAAATCTGGAGTACCAGAGACCTCAAAAGCAAAAGAGCTCATAGAGATGATTTTAAGGGTGGGGGTCATCCTGTGATCTATCTCCAGCAGTAGTGTGCAGTTGCAACAAGGTGATTTGCATGCATGTTTTTAGTCATTTTCTTTTGAGCTGGTAGTTCGGCAGAACCTGGCTAAATTTAGAAACTTCAGGAACTCAGCAGAGCCCCATGGGAAGTAAATATTATCCAATTACCTGCCCCTAATCAGGTATCTGCTCTTGTTCCCATTGTGTTTCTACAAATACCACTGAGAAGGCTAGCTGAGCAATCGTTGTCTCCCACATAAACAAAACAGCAACCATGTATTCTGCTACATCTTGCCTCTTCACAAGGCCATGGGGTCCTGGATTCTAGCTCCCTAGACCCTGGGTCATAGATGCTCTCAGCTCTGTCCCTGGAGTTTACATCTCGAGTAGAGGCAGTATCTCTGTGTGAGGCAGTAGATAAAAATCACAAATGTTTATACCCTGAAAAATATTTTCTACATTTACTTCCTGTTTGTTTTTCTTAAATATTTAACATTAATATGCACTAAATATTAATAGCATGGCTATTACTCAAACATTTGTTTTCTTTCTGTAATTATTTTTAGAAGAAATACTTTGTGCTGTCCCTACATACTGATTGTCCCAAAATTATTCTGTTTTAAAAGACTTTTTGCATCCTTTTTCTGTAATTTTCAGTAACTTATCTCTTCTGCTTTTTACAGTATAAATAATGTATGAGTCTCCCCTCTTCCAGTAGCCTTTCACTGTCTTTTTACTTCCATATGTTGATTTTCTGTGAGGTTCAGAAATTAACTTCAAGCACTGTAGACTGCCTTTTACTTTGGACTCTTGGTAAACATTTGGCATCAGAAAAATCAATGAAATTCAAGGAATAATGAAGTTCACTCAAATATGTATTTCTTGCTGTCCATCCTGATCCTTCTACCCACTCAACTCCTTCTTCTAATTACGATCTAAAATGACACATTGGGAGCTGAAAAAGTAGTACAGAATAACTTAGTATTATGTCCTTTTTTTACAACTTTTGTTATTGCTTCACTGAGTTTCATAACTATGCTTCCCTGTTCCCTCATTTGTATTCTGCAAATTGCAGAGTTGTCTCCCAGTTGTGATCTAATCACTGAATCGTAATGAGATGATTTTGTCGGTTTATGTTGGTTTTTATTTTTCATGATTAATAATTTATTGGTCTTCCAGAGGTCTGTGGGGGTTGCTGCTGGTCTTTTGATGATGTGGTTTCCAAAAATGTTCTCTTTCCATGGTTGGATTCAGCTTGGCTTCTAACATATCTTGCCAGTGCTTTCAAAGGACACAATGAACATGTTTAGATGGTGTTTGCCATACACATCTAGATGGCATTTACCTCTATATGGCAGAGGTAAGCAAGCTCTGCCAGTGTGGCTGTCCCTGCCTTTACTCCAAGCCAGCCTACAGCCGTGAGAAATCCAACAGGTCTGAAGGCAGGATGCATGAGTTCAAGCTTGGGAGAATTTAACTACACTTCTCTGGCTCCTGTGTGTATGGGCAAGCATCTCTTTACATGATTACAAAAGATTGTATTAATGGATTTTTTATGAACCTGATGGTCCTTCTGCATCCCTGCTCAAAACAGTAGTGAGCCTCTGATAAGCCAACATTACTGATAGGTAACTTGGCAATCCATGATGGTGATCCCCTGCTAAAAATTTAGTGGTCCCTCCAATCCCCCAGGAAATTAGCTCTTAATATTGCCCTCTATACCATATTCACACTTCCCTTTCTCTGGAGACTTTGAGTCCATACAATGCATTTGAATATCACTTACATACTGTTCAACTTCCAGGCAATGCTCACTCATATCTGTTATTTCTTGACAAATAGTGTCTTAACCATCTCTGACAAAACAGTAAATTGTGGCTTCCTGACTTAAGGCTACAAGTGTATCCAGAGGTGACTTTCCTTGCTTTGTATCACATTTAGACAACCACAGTGTTAGCAATAGTTAACTACATGCTTTGAGGAGTCTGAGTTGTGTCTTTCCTATAACATCTATTGCATCTCTTAAATTTTATTTGATGTGTTTGTAGCTATTGATCTCTCTTCTATCTGTGGTGTGATGTTACAAATTAGTGACTCTATATAATCTCCACATACTGTGCTCTATAGTAGTCATTTACCAGTATGTGATTCTGTGCATTACTTATTTCGGTGAAAATGAAAAAGCCTTCTTCCATTAAAGAGAAGCTGTGAATGGGGAACTGCATTCTTCCATCATATTATTTTTACTGGTTAAGAGGTTTGAGTTTGGTTTGACTTCACCTGAAAACTCCATGAGAGGTTTCTATTATTCCTGTTCTCAGAAAAGCCAATTTACACGTTAACGCAGCAGACCACGTGGTGGGTATTCAAGCTTTTTTAAAAAATAAACAAACCTGTATAATTTGAACATGACTATGGCTGCTGGTTTTTTATGCTGAGCTTGCATTCATAGCCTGCCTCTCAGTTGTTGCATAACATTAATTTTTCCCATCAACTTGTAAGCAGTTGAGGAGTCAGACCTGAAGAAAGCTGAGATAAAGGTTGTTATAGTTTATGTAAATAGATGTGAATTGGCAATTTAATATGGCCCTTTCATTTTTCCATATTGTATAGGACTGTGAAAGCCAAATCTGGCAGAAACTATGCAGTGTTCACAACAAGTTAGCCTTGAATTTGAAGTTCATAATTTATGTGGGTGCAAGTGGATGCCTGTGAGTGAGATGACATGATTTAGTCTTATGGAAGACAGTCTCTTATTTGAAGAATTTTAAGACCCAGATTTTTAACCACTGAAATGCAAAGCAACATTGCTTCACCAATGGATTAATAAGCTAAACTAAGACTTAGCCAAAGATCTATATAAAGAACTAGAAATATTCATACATTCTCTGTTATAAATATTATTTTAATGATAAACTGAAACCACTGGTGAAAAATTAGAGTGAGACCTGTACAGTTTTAAACTACTCTTAAAATATAACATCCTGTTACTAGATGGTTTACAGACAAATTATTGGACTCAATAGAGGGGACATTCTTTTGCCTGTGTTATACAGGAGGTCAGGTTTGATGATCGAATGGTCCCTTCTGGCCTTAAAAGCTATGAATCTACTCCTTTTCTGCAATGTACACATAAAAGGTCACATTTCCAAGGCTGGAATATATCACTGAAGGACCAGAAGCTCTCTAAGATGTCTTGAAAATAACGAAGGGGATAAAAAAAGATATAAAGGCAGGAGACGAAATACAAAATAAGCTAAACTAAGGAATTTCTAACTTTCACCCTACAAGAGGGAATAAATCGTTACGTATCAGAGCATGCCATGTGCTTCCAGAAGTAGTTATGTGTCAGTGCTTAAAATCAACTCCAGCACACAGCTCAAGCTAATCTGTTTTGCAAGGGATGTTTATGCATAATCTCTCACCTAACAAGAAGTTGAAATTCTTTACTCAGGGGAAAAATATTTTGTGAACTGAATGTGTACATGTCACCCCATGTAAATACATAAACATAATTAAGGAGTTGTAGTGAGAAATACCAGGATCAAAATAGCTGCTTACTACCTAACAACATTACCACAGTCCTGGTATTAACATTCACCTTCTCATGCCATCCTGAGAGTGAAATATCTACAGAACAACATATTCATTTTTGGAGTTTATGCTCTAATCTCAGTAGGGATTTCAGTGTTTAGAGGACATGTCTACGAAGGTCACTTAGAAAAGGGGTGCATGCTCATGAGGCACCTTTTAGATCTTCTTTCTAACTCTGTTTTATAAAGACCTTATGCACTAAAAGAGATGACGTGCTATTTTAAACATAAATTGTTATTTGGTGGCACTGAGAAGAAAAAAACAAACAAAACCCCCCCAAAAAAAACCCCACTCAACTGCAAACAGTACAAGCCTATGTCTTCTTAACAAAGTACGTAATTTAGGTTCCTCTAAATATTTGCATTTCTCATAGATGACTTATCAAATACAAATAGTAATGAACATTCCTCCTCCACCCTGATGCGCTTAACTTATTTGCAAAACTGACTTCTGTAAAATGAGGGGTTTCTAAACAGTCATAAAAAGGGTTATGTTAAAATAGTACATATCTAAGTATTAATTCCCTCCATCTGTACAATTTTTATTTGTGCCCCATTAACCTTCATCACCTGACAAGGGTTTAATTTCTAATCCGTAAAACTGTTTTCTGGCCAATTATCAGTTCCTGTAGGTAAGGCAAAAGTAGTAAGATGTGGTATTTGGAAGAAAATAATGCTGAGCTGGAAAGCACAGTGAGAGATATTTTATTTAGCTGACAGACTTGGATAGAGCAATCCTTTTCCAAAGACCCAAGAGTACTCACATTTTACAGCCTATATTTTAGATTACTCTATCCATTATTGAAATTCAGATATGGCTGAACAAAGAATAAAGCAACCTTGTGGACTTACAGCAAGGTGAGATAGAAGGTAGGAGAGTAATAAGGAATCCTCATACCAGTGTAAGATATAGGAGAAATTAGCTCAGTGAAATTTAGTCAAGTCCAATAATTATGGCTCTGTGTCACTTAAATCTGGCTTTATTACACTTGCATCTTAAGCAAAGAATAATATCTCTCACTATTTCTGTATTAATACCATATTATACTTCTATTTAGTATAATACACTTTCTGCTCCTCACCTCATTATTATTAATAGCAAGCAATTACTGCAAGCAAATTGCTAGATATGAGCAGGTCAGAGTTTTCCTTGTTGTACGATGATTTGTGTAGTTGGTTTTTTTTTCAGGATTAATAGTTTCATTTTTAAATCTGGTGTGGTTTAACCCCAGCCAGCAAATAAGCTCCACACAGCTCCTCACTCACTCCCCTAAAGCAGGATGGGGGAATCAGAAGAGTTAAAGTGAAAAAACTTGTGTTTTGAGATAAAGATAGCTTAACAGATAAAGCAGAAGCCATGCACACAAGCAAAGCAAAGCAAGGCAAGAAATTCATTCCACACTTCCCATGGACAGGCAGGTGTTCAACCATCTCCAGGAAAGCCGGGCTCCATCCCACGTAATGGTTACACGGGAAGACAAATGCCTTCACTCACAATGTCCTCCTCTTCCTTCTTCTTCCCTCACTCCTCTATATGCTGAGCATGACATCATATGGTATGGAATATATCTTTGGTCCCTGGGGTCAGCTGTCCTGGCTTTGTCCCCTCCCAACTCCTTGTGCACACCCAGCCTACTCACTGGTGGGGTGGGGTGAGAGGCAGGAAAGGCCTTGACTCTGTGTGAGCACTGCTTATCAACAGCTGAAACATCCCTGTGTTATCAACACTGTTTTCAGCACAAATCCAAAACATAGCACCATACCAGATACTGTGAAGAAAATTAACTCTATGATAGGCAAAACCAGCACAAAATCTAAACTGCAGGATTTTTCGCGAACTGCTTATACTCAGAAAGCAGCCAGAAACAATGCTGTAAATCTCCTTGTTTTCTGAGGTACCTGACCTGAATCAATTTGGGTTCATATTAAGCAAAGTTTCAAAAATAAAATGAAGAATGGACCACTTATTCTGTTTAAATATAATTCTCATTTTAAAACTAGCTGTGATAACATCATAAAATTTCTTGCTGAGTCCCTTTCTGTAAAAAGACAAAGCAGGGTTTTATACAACTTTCTCCTCCCCACACCCCACCCCACCCCCCAGCCCATACTTAGGAAAGGGAAATTCTTGACAGAAAGCCCTCACTGGCAATGACCAAATGTCTTTGTATTCACTGGTAGGTGTTAATTGACATGGGTGAAACTAGCTGGTAATAAACACTTAGCCTAGTGTATCCAGTCCCATTTAAACTGAAAAAGAAAAGAATTCTTTGAACAACAAATATCTTCAACAAATAGAGCTTTTTACAGTAACAAATGCTTAGATTTTTTAACCAGTTGTGTCTGTGGGGATATAGAAAAACATACAGACCTGAGTTGCATTATTGATCTTATAGCAAAGGAAAAAAAAAAAAGAGGTGGTACATTTTAAGCCATTTAACACTCACTACCCCAAAGTAACAGCTTTTGTAGCCTACAAGCAGATTTATGTTTTAAAGAACAGAGGCTTTGGTATACCCCATACCTTCATAGAGTGCGCTGATTTCAGGGGAAGTTTCTCAAATGTCAGAAAGTTTGAGAGTAATATTGAAATGTGAAAAAAAGAAAGCAAAAGTCACAATGCCACTCTATACCTGTATATATGAATCACACAACATGGTAGTCACACTTGGATGTATGTGGTCAATACATTTCTTTCCCTTGAACACACATTTCCATGATTTTTCATATCAAGCTAACTCAGGGCAAGGGGAAACTGGCAGAACCAGATCTATATTATATTGTTCTGACTTTGACTTTTTTTTTTATTATTTTATCAAAAAATGTTAAGATATAAGCTGGTTTGAAGGAAAAGATTTCATTTTCAAGTATGTGAAATTTAAATATAAATATTTATTTTCATTTCTGCAACTATTTCATGGAATCATATAATATCTTGAGTTGGAAAAGACCCTTAAGGATCACTGAGTCCAACTCCAGGCTCCACACAGGGCCAGCCAAGTCAGAACATGTGACTGAGTGCATCATCCAGATGCTTTTGAACTCAGTCAAGCTTGGTGCTGGTTTTATTCAAGACATCACATGTATCTTTAAATACTTTCATTTTGTCTTACTTGAAAGCTAATCTAAGACTTTTTAGATATGAGTTCTAAAAAAAATAAATTTAAAAATCCTCCAATCAAGTGTCTTCAGTAAGAGAAGCATGTTATCTTAAAAAATCATAGCATGATCTCTTGAAACTCTAGGTAATAGAATATTCCAGCAGTGTTTAGTACAGCTAAAAACTAAAGCCAATAAAAATATTTTGTAATGTAACTAAAAAAATAATATTGACTCATTTTGAGTGCTAATTGTGATTTTTGTGATTTTTAAGTTATCCTTGTTGAACTTATTAGTATTCAAAATGGGAAAACATAGATTAGGCAAAATTAATCTATGGTTTCTCTTTGAAGCAATGTTATGACTCTTCTATCCCTGTTCAATACATTCCTGCCTTATGATTAATTTTCTCAGTGTGAGTTCAAGCCATAAATAAATTCTTTTATGTAAATTTGAAATTTGCAACATTTTCCTTCTTTCAGTTCTTTTACCAATTTCAGTCATTACAATGACAGTATTGAACTAAATATCTGTAGAACATGTAGCGTAAGAAGGATAACTTTCCTGGTAATTCTAGTTGCTAGTGATGTCAAGAAAAGGGACTTTATCATTAATTTCTTATGCCATTATGAATCTGCTCCCAAACACCTAGAATTCTCAGCTACATCTTGTTTTTAGAAGATTAGAGAAAAAAAAATCAATTTCTAAATTTATATATTTGCAAAGTGATGCTTGCTAGGACAGTTGTCAGATTCTTCAGTTGGAAGGTTTATAAAAGCTACTTCATATTAAATTCTAAAGTGAAATAGGTTTACGTGGGAGAACTTCATCTCAGTTTAACATCAGTACAGTACCCCAAAGGATCACAGTTCATGCTTAATTAAGCTTTTGCAGCACAGTCACAATCACCTATATGAGGAGATAGAAAAGTTGCCATAACTCTAAAGAGAAATTCTTTATCCTGTTCCACTTAATCATAGAATCCTTCCCTCTTGCTTTTCTCTCCTCCCCCTTCCACCCCCATTAGTGCAATAACACACTGCATTTTTAAGCATTCTACAACAGATAAACATAGATGTATTTTCCTGGTGATTACCTTTTTTATCAATACTTGAAAAACTTAAAATTATGTCTGGCCTTAATTTTATAATAAAAATGAGCATGGCTTTTGCAATTCCTATTGAGCTCTTCCTATAAAAAAGGCACAGTTCTGGGAGCTGGGAAGAGCACTATAATAGTGATGATTTGAATAGCTAGCACTATGGCTGCCACATAAAATTTAAGATCTCTATAGCTGAGCATATGAACTTCTCCAACTTGAAGTACAAAAGTGAGCCTCTGCTATTCAGTCCATAATACCCTCAGGGTAATAATAATAAGAAGGGTTAATGGGGGAGCTTTAGCAAATTTTCTTTCCCTCTTGCACTGATCAATAAAAATATCTTACTGTAATGTGAAATACATATTATTCACTATCAAAACATGGTATAATGCTTTCTGTTGAAATAATGGAAACAGGGTCCTCAGACTATCTCAGTCTAAAATCTGTCTTTCAGTCTCAGTGTAACAATTCCTTTCAACCTCCTCACCTTTCCCAAATTCCTTGCAGAACTGTCAAGTGGAAATGATAGCTGTACATTTTAGGTAGGAAATGTTTTGCAAGGCCACTTATTACAGTGTAGAAGAGTTTTTTATGTGTTTTGCCCAAAAGACCATGTATTTAATATCTGAAATTACTTGCTTGGCCTTTCTACAATACAAAAAAGTCCACACTTGTTATTTCTCCTCATGTCTTGTCTCATCTTCTTTGAATGAATGTATTGAATCAATCCAATTGTTAGAGGGTGATTGAGGAAGAAGTTCAATCAGATAGTTTTTAAGGTAGGAACAATTGGGGATTAACACTGACAAGCAGGAATCAGTGCCCAAAAACAAGAAGGGACTCCAGATTAAGTAGGAACAAAAGGCACTTTTTTTTTTTTTCTCTCTGTTGCAATGCAGCATTTCCTTCCCAGATCCAGAGCTTAATTTTTTTTGTGGTAATAGTTTTACAACAAATAAATGAACAGGCCTTATTATATAATATTATGGATCTTGGCTCTCTACTTACACTCATTCTTTTCTTTTTATTTTCATTGAAGGATTATACTGGGATACAGTCATATCTTCACGTGCCAAGAACTTTAGCTAGTTGCTGGCTAATTTTATCAGTCAGGAACAACTTGAATTAACCCAGTCAGTAAATCACAGTCTTAATGCTAAGCTGGTACACTTAGAACAAACATTTAGTTTTTTAAATACTCAGTAAAATGTTTTCAGTTGCTACTAGCACAAGGAACCTTGACTATGATTATCACACTCATGCCAATGCTTTACTAATTTTTTGGCCTTAACTTGTCAGCTAATGGTAGCAGATAAAGAATTTATTTAATGCTTTTGGTAGAGAATTAAAATGGGACAAAACCAAGTAATCTAAATAAAAGAAGGCTGTAGAAACAGCACTCCATAGAGTTGTTGTAGTGCTTTCTTACTGAAACCTTTTTCATGTCGAAAATAATCCATCTGATGCTGAACAGGAACATTGGGGACCCTTCCACAGAGAGTGGTTATACAATAGTTTGATGGGACTTAGAGGAAATTGCAAGTGTCACAAAAGATTTTTATTCCTACATTTTGAGGCAGCTTTTAGAGAAACAAAGAGTATTACAGCTGCTTGAGAAAGGAAATAAGAAAATTCTGAAATACCAATGTATGTTCAAGGGAAAAAAAAATCTTCTGGCTTTCAACTGCCACAACACTGTAACTTTATGATTGATATTCAGTATGATTAGTCCTAAAAATAAGTCAATGCACACTTTGAATGCTGTCTGTTTGGTTACACATCATTGTACATTTTTATGTTTTTAAATCTTAATAGTGAATTTTCAGATTTCACAGTTATAATGTGATAAATAACTTTGTAGTCATTGGAATACGTACCAGTAAAACTGGTTAAGATCCATATTGTGAATAAAATAATTTTTATTTTAAAAATGTTTGTATGTAGTAGAGATGTGGCTTGAGTGTGTAATAATTTTTCTGTTTTCCATCTGACTTACAGTCTATTATTACGTGTTGCTGGTAGCAACCTTAAAGCCAAAGAATGGATTTGTATTCCACAATCTCATTGGCAGTTAAGCTCTACAGAAGGATGGCTGACTGCTACATAAATCAGATTTTACATAAATCAGTCTTAATAAAAGAACCATTATAGTTGTACTCTGTTTGAGGTATGCTATCCTTTGGGAAACAAAAAGGTTTTTCCAGCCACATGTACGGAAGGGCCAGTCTGTCCTCAGTGCCACCATAACTGTTTCTAGGGGATCTGATAGTTATAATGCATGATGCTTGCCAAGTGCACCCAAATTTCCTGGAAGGTAGCTATAGCAATGAAAGAGTATGTCAGATAAGCCAAACTCAACTGTCATTGCAAACATCAGGAATGTTGCACAGGATAATGGTCACTGTTAGACACAGCAGAGCCTAAGCTGAAATCCTCTGTGGTCAGGGATAAAAAACAGAAGAGGATTTAGAGATTGATTTATACCTCATGGATATCATCAAAAGGACTGAACATCCTGGAAAATACCTTGATAATAGAAGTTCTGAGATCAACCCCTAAGCATAAAACTCTGCCTTCAGCTTGGTAAATGCTGACATGTTCCTCAAAGACAACAAATGTATGCTATACCAGACCCTGTTACAGGTGTCTGATGAGAATGTCATTCATAAATACCTTAAATATTGTTAACTTATAAAATCTGTGCTTCTGCATAATACAGAGTATATATAGTTCAGGTTAAATTCAATATAAAAAATAATCTAGTTTTTTCCTCTATGTGAGCTACTAAATTGATATATTGATTCTCATTTTACAAAGGCTTAAAAATAGCACTGGAAATCCTATTGATAAACAGCAGTAATTCATATAAATCTGTGTTTTTGTCTTGTTTTCATTCTTTATGTATGACAGTATTATACAAATACACCAACCTACTGACATCTTATTTTTTGAAGTATCAGAGCAAACATTGGAAGTGTACTCTCACTGATAACACCTGATTCAACTTTCCTAATATAGGTTGAAGAACCGAAGGAATCATGCAGTCAGTAACACTTTTTTCAGGCTCTGTGTTTCCTAATGTAAGATGTGTACAATCATTGAATTTCAGACTCTCTTTACTTGGACTTTCTTAAAAAAAGAAAAAGAATTACTTTAATTAGACCAAGTATCACCTGTGTTCAGGAATAGTCTCCAGGAAATAAATGAGACCACTTGTGAACTAAGGATCAAATTTAGGTCACATAGACCAAAAAATCTGGAGTCCATATGAGCTAAAGAGTCCAGAAAGATAGAAATGAAGCTAAGCATTCTGCTTTTGGGGGTCTTCAACATAAAAGTTGAGAAATCTTGAATAACCATGTAGAAATTTTCTGCCTGCTTGGAAACTTGGAAACCTTCTTCTTTTTTTTTTTTTTCTTTTTTTTTTCTTTTTTTTTTCTTTTTCTTTTTTTTTTTTCTTCTTTTTCTTTTTCTTTTTTTTTCTTTTCTTTTTTTTTTTACTGTAAGCCACACCGGTCCCAAAAAAACTCCCTTTTTGAAATTGTTTCATAGTTTGTTTTTCAGACTTTTTTTCTCATTAACTTCATGTTTCATTCCAGGGTAGAAGGATATCGACTTTGGCATGGTATAAGAGAAGAGAATGTACAGGACTATTATTGAACCACATTTGCCACACATCCGGCTGCACCACAGATTGTGTGAAAAGTAGACAGCAACACTGCCAAGTAGAGTTCTTCTGAGCTGAAGCTCCACAAGGCGCTGCAGCTTCACACTATCTCCACAGCAAAGGGGCTCTCAAAAGCCCTACCAAGTCAGCCACTGTGTCAGGCAAGTGTGTGACTGTCCTTAAGAAAAGAGTTCACCACAAGATAATTTGGAGAAATTAGTCCCCAGCTGGTTGTAATTTTCAGCTTCACATGTTGTAGGTTCCTGTACAGAAAGTGTATGATATATCTTGAGAAATTGTAAATATTATGTTATTTTAGACACATATTTATTATTTTTGTTCTTATTTTTAAAAAGAATTAGCACTATAGTCTATGTAACCCGGAAAAAAGTTTTCAAATATGGAAAGGAAAGAATAGATTGTGAAAAGGCAGGCAGGCGGGCAGGTGGGCAGGAAGGAAGGAAGGAAGGAAGGAAGGAAGCAAGGAAAGAACTATGTCATACTGACTTGTTGCAAACTTCAATTTTACTACCATTACAAAAGCAGGAATCAATGCAAAAGAAACAGTCTTTCAGATGAACAGTACCAACAGATGCAGTTATAAGGAACCTTTAAAGGAAAAACATCATTCCTTCTTACTGTTAGTTGTAACCACCTCTAGCAAAAATAACACATTGTAATTTTATGGTTCACTTACAGTGCTACTACACTTTTCATGCTTTTGTGCAGCATGAGTGTGATCTCTATTTTGATTATTAATAACATCTGCCTCCCTTACATGACAAATGATGTTTTTTAAACCTAAGCTTATTTAAGTCTGCAAGTTTTGCATGAGACTTACAGGAAAAGTTTTAAAATGTTTAGGCTTGTATAACTTTCTAAAGAACTTTGAGCTTCCTGGAAAGGAGATTATAATAGCTTTTGAATCTGAAAGAACACAAGTTATTTTACATTCAGCCTGTTTCTATTGTGGCTGCTAAGTAGGTAATTTATGAATAAGAAGAATTAGTCTTACAGTGTGAAGGGTAATGTATTTTTAAGCTAAAAATTTATACACTTTTGTAAGATTGTCTATACAAAAGGTGTTTGTATTCCACACTTGACATCTTTAGACTCCATAAATGTTCAAAGAGTACAAAAAATTTTAGGGATTTCTTCCAGGCCAAATCCAGTCCAGAACATTATAGCTAGACAGGCGATATTCTAGTTTTATAGTCCAGGGGTCAGTCTGAAATATTTGACTGAGTCACATTTTCAGCTAGGTTTAATGCACTTAAATGACATTTGACATCTTGTGGTGGCCTCAGCAAAAAAGCACAAAGATAGAGGTGATTGTATAAAGTCATGTGTTTATAATAAACAAGATTGGCAGTGTGCTTTTTTTCCCCCCTGTCAATACTAAAGCACATTTGAACACCAAAATGTATACTGTGTCTCTCTCAAACATTGACAAAGCAATTCCCTTTTGAACTCTTCCACTGCTGTCGCTGTGGAGGCAAAGTTGAAGTGGTCAGTAGGCATGAACCAACCATCTGCATCTATCCTTTCCATAGGCATAGTCATTGGGACCTTCCTACTGCAATGCAGAAGATTCTGTGCTCCTTCTAGCTCCTTTGAGCCACCTGACTGTAGTTTTTGCCTTCATTTTTCCCACATCCTATCCTAAAAACAGTTATCTGAAAAGACATTTCTCAATTTCACTATGTATCTATCTTCCCCTCTGCATTGGCTCTGCTGACACAGAGCCTGCAGACAGGTTTTGGTAGCAAGGCTCTCTCATTGCCTCCTTATGCAAAGGAACATGGCTTCGTTTTGGGTAAATTCTGTTTGTGTTTCTTCTTTGTTTCAAACAAGACAACACTCTCCATAAGTATTATTTTCCCACAAAAATGACTGACAAAGCTAGAAAATCCTCCTTGGTCAAGGAAGATCAAGTTAGAGAACATCTAGGCACTCTCAATATTAAAATCTACAGGAAAATATTCAAAGAAATATTTATGCTAAGACAAATTCCTGAGAATATAAGTGGAAAAAGCTAATTCAATGACACTTAGAGTTAAGTCTTTCCAAAAGTTAAGTACCAGTGAAAGATGTGTGAGTATACAATTTTATTTTTAGGGAGATCATTTAAAGATATTTTAAAAACAGGATATTAGCTGTGGAAAATTACTGGCCCTTGAACTGAATTAAATAAAATATGACCTTCAGTACAAAATAATTCCTCCCATCTTAAAGCTATTCAATGAACTCAATTGGTCATTTGTTGGGTGTTCAGCCCACAGAGAAATAAGCTCCCAGCTATGGCTGATCAAGATTATTGTATTTATAAATATATAGTTTTAGTTGGCAAGCTTTCCTGATCAAGCACACCCCTTTTTTAGAAGAAAATGGCATATTTCCATAAAAGTGACAAGTAATAGTAATCTTTCTCAGACAGGCTTCCATTCTGCTGAGTGTTTCAGTCTGATGATCTGAACATGGAAACTGTGTGCCATATCTGTTGATGTCCTGTGAATAGTGCTATGTGAGTAATTGTCGTTCAGTGCTTTAAAAGTAAAATGAAGTTTCAAGTTGAACAGAATGTGAAATTCTTTTTCCAGTTCTCAAGTAAAAGAAGAAAAAAAAAAAAAGAAAAAAAGAAAAAAAAATTTCTGTTGTAAACCTCAGAGAAAAGGTCTAAGTAGAGCTGTACCAGATAATCTTCTTGTTTGAGGTGGGCATGCAAAAAAATGGACCATGGTTCAACTTTATGTACTGCCTCATTTAAGAAAAGAAAAAAAAAAAGGAAAATATATTTATGGGTTTAAATCTCATCTTTCACATCTGGACATTTAGTAACTAGTCTATTGAATTAGCATAGCTAAAATGCACACCCTTGCTTCAATAGCTTTATAAGTCTAATAATTTCCTCACTATTTTCATGAAAAATAGTTGTATCTGCGATGATTCAATTAATTCTGATGTGAATTTGTCAGCAGGCAGGAAACAACTTAGTCTTTTTTTATCAGTTCTCTGCCATTAACAAGACATGACATCCTTACTATATGAGTTCCAGGAGTTTAATTTTGGATTAGTTCTAGTCTGATTCCCTGGACTGCTGCCCAGTAACAGTAGGAGCATGTTGGGTGCAATCCTGGAATGTATCTTCCAGTTTAGTTTAATCAGAAAGGAATCCAGTTTGCATCCTCTCCCACTGCTCTGCGAGCCGAAGTGTGTGGAATGAACCAGAAGATTCACACCAAAGTCATAGTCCTGATCAGAACAAAACTGTTCATGTAGACAGATGCACCAGGGAAAGTGCTAGTGTAGTCAAAATGAGATAAAATTTTCCAGGTTATACTGTTTACTTTCTTTTCTTCTATACAAAAATAATTCACAAGACACTTTTCTTTGGATTCTTAACAATCATTTTAAGGTAGGTTTCAGATTAATCTTTTCAAGCGCAAGCATACTTTGATCTTGAGATTAGAAATTACCTACAATAATTGTAGATAACATCACTAGGAATAAGATAAGAACAAAATTCCCAAACCTTTCAAAGAAGTCAGCAGTAACTTCAATTACAAAGAGGTGTTTTTTTCTTCCACTGACACAGTTAGGAAGAAGACAGAAAAGTCCCTTGAATAAGGCACCTCCAAGAAACGTCACAAATGGTGATAGGTGCAGATGAGGATTCATTCCCACAAAATAGCATCTGACTCTTAAAAGCTTGCTCTGCATAAACATAGATAGGCAATTGCCTATAAGTGTGTCCTGCAAGAGGCAACAGGCAGT
The DNA here is from genome assembly GCA_022605575.1 of Laterallus jamaicensis coturniculus. NCBI lineage: Eukaryota > Metazoa > Chordata > Aves > Gruiformes > Rallidae > Laterallus > Laterallus jamaicensis. The sequence goes on from JAKCOX010000003.1 coordinate 8,620,669, forward strand.
CCCCTTTGCCTGCAGCTGGGATGGGAAGGAGTCCTTGAGCCTACCTATCTCTTGGTGTACAGGCTGGGGGAGGCAGGAACTCTTTTTGTACAACAGACGTTTCTAGATCCCATGCTGACTCTCACCTTATGAAAAGGAGGAACCTGAACCAGAATCATTCCATGTAAAAGCAGCTCAGCGTTCATGTCAGCCTAAGATACACAGAAAGATGCACAGGAGAGGCGTATGTGGCAAGGGAAGGTCTCAACATTACTTACTCAGTAGTGGGAGCACCATATGAGGCAGAGAAGGCAGAGGAGGCTGCAGGTGTGGGAAGGAGGGAATGGCTCCTGTCCCACAGATGAAAACAGAGAACAAAGTACAAGGTCCCTGCCTCACTCCTATCCCTCTAAAATCTCTTGGAGTCCCTCTGTCTCGTTTTATTGATCCAGATTCGGACTCATAAATATATTTCATTAGCTCCCTCACTCTTTCTCAGACTGTTCTAACCAGTAGTCTCCAGTCCAGGAGACAGTTCTGGTTCTAACCAGTAGTCTCCAGTCTAGGAGACAGTTCTCTCCAGAGATGCCTCTAGGAAGGTGACAGAAAAAGGCTGCATCAGTCTTTGTCCTGCACTGCCCTTCAACACTACCTCTGTATGCTTTGGATCATCACAAACCTTCTTTAACCCACAATTACAGAGCCTTAATTTTGTTTCATCAAAATACCAAACTAGAGAACTGCACACAACCCCCAAGGTACCTTTAGACATTTTGAAACTAGTAAATCACACCTGAGGAACTCAGGATCACAAGACTTTTGTCCATGCTTCACGCAAGTGGATGTGGCCGATCTGAGCTATATTGCATCAACCCTAAGCAGTATGGACACACGACAGCTTGTGCCACTCACTTCAGTAGCCATAAAGCAACTCCAATCTTCTTAGCACTGGAGAGAGTATCTTCCAATCCCACTTCCATTCCTGGTCCCTTTTGCCTGTCCTCACTTCTCTGGAATCAGTTCTGACCAATTTATCACATAAACCCTCCATTTTCCACTACCTCAGAACTGATTTTTTACTGTACAGATGATCTCTATCTGGAAGAAGTTTCGCAGAAATTAGTGTCTTTTGGGGGAATACCTGCAATGGGAAAAAATTCTAAAACTAAGGAATGGATCGTTCTTTTCTAACACTGTTACAGGGAAAATTTATGGGGTTTTTTTTATTTTTAATTTTTCTAATACAAAAGAAAAATCTGGATTTTTAACCCTAACCTAGCAAATCACTTAATCATGTGTTTAACTTAGAATCACAGAATCTCCAGAGCTGGAAGGATCATTAAGTCCAACTCCTGGATCCATATGGGGCCAACCAAGTCAGAGCATGTCAGTGAGCACATCATCCATACACTTCTTGAATTCAGTCAAGCTCAGTGCTGTGACCACTTCCCTGGAGAGCCTGTTCCAGTGCCTGTCCACCCTCTCAGTAAAGAACCTCTTCCTAACATCCAACCTATACCTCCCCTATCACAGCTTCATACCGTTTCCTTGAGTTCTATCACTGATTACAAAAAAGAGGAGCTCAGCTCCTGTCCCTTCACTCCCCCTCATCAGAAAGCCAGAGACTGTGATGAGGTCTCCCCTCAGCCTCCTTTTTTCCAGGCTGAACAAACCCAGGAACTCCAGTCTCCCCTCCAGACCCTTCCTCATCCTCGTTGCCCTCCTCAGGACATTCTTCAATAGTTTTGTGTCCGTCTTGTACTGTGGCACCCAAAACTGCACCCACGACTTGAGGTGAGGCTGTCCCAGTGCGGTGTAGAACAGGACATGACATGCTTGATACAACCCAGGATGCGGTTGGCCCTTCTGGCTGCCTGGGCACACTGCTGGCTCATGGATAACTTGTGGTTGACCAAGTTAATGCACATGAATGCTGCTGTTAAAATCAGTGGGACTGTTTGTAGTCTGAAGGATGCCTGAAGTATTGCCTTGGATTAATGGAACAGAAGTCTATTATATTTATTGTGTTTTTAGTTTTCACAAACAGTTCTGCAACTAACTTGATGTAACCCCAAAAATTAAGTTTGGGGAATTTTAACACATAAAATATGGGTTTTTTTGAATTAATGTTTTTAGCACGCTCACATTTCTCACCAGTAGAGTTATAATTTCAGGATATTTGGTGTTCTTAGCTGTCTCTATTAATAGAAATTGAATCGAGTCATTTTACACAACTAGAAAATGAGCCTATCCTGTTTTTGGCTTTTTTGGTGATGCAATAATTTGGCTCTGAAACCTTAGGAAAATACAACTGGAGAAACAAGAGCTACACAGACTGAAGAAGTGATACACAGGAACCAAAATGAGAGGGTTCTGTATTTTACAGGAAATGTTTGTGTTGCAGATGATTTAACAACTACCTTATATTTTAATTAACATTATTTTAAAAAAATTTTCATCGTAACTGCTATGGTAATTATGCTGAGCATCAACTAGCACAGCAACACCCGACTGTATAACTTGCTGTATTGTAAATCAGGGCTTCCCCCAGGCAGCTGGAATTTATATGTCCTTCTGGTTTTGCCTACTTTAACTTTTCTATTTTAGGGAATAAACATGTGCTTTGTGTTAAAGCAGGGAAGTCATAGAAGACTAAACTACAGTCTATGGTGACTTTCCCTTTTCGGTCATGCCCTCCTTTGGTCTTGGAGGAAGATGGTCACTTATATAAAAACAGATTATGATTCAGAGAATCCCTACAGAGAAATTAACCAGAGAAGAGTGGTTTTCACTGTGCCCTCACCAAGTATACAAAGTCCCTATATAAACAGGGTTGTACTGTTCCAATTAATCGGCTCTCTAATCCTTGCCTTGCCCATTACATACAAAGTGGTTTTGTTAATTCAAAATAGACATGGTCTTGAACCACAACATTTATAAGATCATAGCATTTAGGGATGGAAAACAACTGATACATCATCCGGAACACCTCCCCAGCAGGGCAGGGTAGTGTAATTAAAAATGACCTAAATGACATGGCTTTGCCCACATCCCGAGCCAGCCAGTCCACTGTCCTGCTGCCATGAAGCTTTCCTTGATTTTTCTTGATACCCTGTCCCACAGCTCCAGCCTCTCACTTTGAATTCAGCTCAGCTATGGCGAGGGAGTGAACCTCCCCTGCCTGAGGATAGCTTTCTGCAATTGTACAGACAATTGCTTGCCTCCTGTTTATGTTTCTATATTGTTACTGTTCTTTTGAATTGGGGAAATTCGTGTATATACAATTTCTGTATCAGCCAAAACAGCCTTAGGATTGAATTTTTGATGTTTTTCTCACATTTGGTAATAGTATTGCATTTTTGCTACACAGCTGTAAAACTGGATTTTTGAGTAGTTATTCTAATGCCAGTAATGATTGATTTTGTTATTAGAACAGCATTAAGTGACTATGAAGGCAACAGTATCTTAGCAGATGAGGGTAATACTTGTCCATCTTGAATAATTGCATAAATGATCTCAACAGGCAGACCACAGATTTCCCTGAGATAAAGTATTCACTTATCTTAGTTGTAAAATAGACTGACACTCCTCTCTCATTTCCTTGAGTTTATAATTTAAAGGATTAACTTAATGCTGTTTGATACCCTGTCCAGAGACTTCTTGAAAGCTGAAGTTGTTGGCTCTTGACTAAAGAAAATGTATTAAAGCTTCTCTTTTCTTTCTTTTTTTTTTCTTTAAGTGAATGTGTTGGTGGTTCAAAAAATATCTGTCTAGACAGATGTCAAAAGTGAAATCTAATGATTGTGACTTTCTTCATGATAATAATAAAGCAGGAGTGGGGGGCGGAGGGGAGTGCCTATGTTGTAAGGAACACCCAAGTTCTGAATGCAAAGACAGATCTTTTTGTTTCAAATGCTGCACAGCATTGACAGTAAGTCAATCAAGCAAGGTCTCTTATCCAGAGAGACATGCATACCCTGGCTATGGATCCCTATGTGTCTGTGCATGTGGTAGAGCTGTTAGAGATGTAGTAATGGGGCTTTTGTTTTTCTTCTTTGAAAGCGATGATCTGGATAATGCTGGGATGTCTGAAGACCTTAAAGGGAGCAGGGGGTTCAACTCCCACCACACCGGGCTCCTCATTCCTTTGAGACGTTTTGTATGGAATTTGAAAGTTCCAACATCTCCTGTGTTCCCCAAAGCTGTCTATGGCTATAGTGAAATCAGCCACTGCTCACGAGAACCACTGTAAAACACCAGGGATTTGTGCACTCCAGTACTTAGCATCACAGAACCTAAATGTTAGCTGCCTGACAACTGTAAAGGGATTTGAAGCAGGATATATACCTGTGATCGTCTTTAAACCAAGGAGAGATTTAAGGTTTTAGCCACTGTGACACAGAAGCATATCAGCTAAACTTCTTTCCACATTGCTGTTGCACACAGACAGCTCACTTCCAAGCGTGCTTCACATCAAATGCCCAAAACTGTGTCTTTAGATCTTGCTCGTCTTTTCATCAGTTTTTGGACCCACGTTGCTGTCACAAGGAATCTAATTCACTCCTAAAAGGAGATTATGTCCCACTGATGCACATCACAGTCTAAACCAATTCCTGCTCTCTGCTTTTGGGATCTGTCATGATGAATGTCTTCCAGGAGTAGGTGTAAAGTGAAAAAAGAAACTAAATGTAACCCAGGAGTCATGCCCAGAGTGATGATGTCATCACCTTGCCCAAGAAGGAATATGGAATCCATTAGCGGGCATTAGAACTGGAACTGATTTTCAATTTTTTTGCATCAACATGCATTTGCAGCTTTAAAACCTGCAACTGATTTGTGGTCAAAATGGTTTATTTTTTGCAAATGCTTTCCACTTCACCTTTAGGATGATAATTACATTAAAAATGGCCACAGGCTTCAGACAGAAAATTTGTAGGTAATATCTTTGTGTGTCTGATCAAGGTAAGTAAACTTTTGTTTACAGGTGTCTCTGACAAATGGCCAAACCACTTCATTCTTGCACAAAGAAATTAAAAGCTAAGAACTGAAGCAACTAAATGGCACCTTTAAGACATAAAAATATCATTCTTATATCACATAGCCAGTGTTTTGCTTGTTATTTTGTTTCATCTTTTTTAATAGTGAAGAATCAAGAAGAAATAAATTGGAAGAAAAATCATGCAAAGGGAGAACTTTGCAGTATTCTCATTGTTCATTTGGGATAAATTAGGACATAAGTAACCTTTAATAAATATATATTCCTCAGTCTGGAGTAATATGAAATATCTGATAACCGTAATTACTTAATATTAGACTTTTTACCATTACATTTTTATTTGCTGCTCAATGGTCTGTGGAAAGCATAACATGCCATAGTGCATCTTGATCTTCAACAACAACAGTTTCTTTTTTTCTTTCTTTTTCTTTAGCAACACTTCAGCAATTATGTAGTAGCAAAAAAATCATCAAAAATACATTCCCCCAGAGAAATCAGTAATTTGATTTTCATCCATAACTAACCATACAGATTGCTGTGACCCATGTACTAAGCGTAAGTCAGGCACATGGAGTTGATTTCAGGAATAAGATATGCTGATATACCCTTTTTTTTAGTGCAACCTATAAAGAAATCTCTCAAGAGGGCTGTATTTGGAGAAAGAAACATGTATCCCACCTTTTTTTTTTTTATAGGTTAACTGAAGTATGCAATCTATGTCCCAAGCGGTATTGACATTCACCTGTAATTAGTCATAGAAATTACATTACTGCAAACAACAATGTGCCAAGGACAGTGTGTTTCAATGTTTACCTGTCAAAATCCAGTCTTTCTGGAGTTAAGAGGAATGTAATTTAATTGAGAATTCTTATTCTTCCTCCAGAGCATTAATTTACCACGTAATTTTGTGGCTAGTTTGAAGTACAGGTTCATGTTCAGTCAAATCTTTTGCTTAATGAATATTGTCTCAATTTGATCTTGGATCAAAGAGAGTATGCACTGTGTATAAAACAAGAGAAATAACACTTCCCTGTCCTGGAGACATTACATTATAAACATGTCTACTTTCATGCAGGGTAAGGATCCAGCTTTGCAGGCAAAAGCAAAGACCTAAAGCGCTTCTAGTCTGAAAATTCCATATGGGGGATCATTTCCTGTTATTTCCTTGTATCAAACATGATCTGACAAGATTTTTCTGCTATCAGCATATCCTCCTGAGGGTCAGTGGGGTCATCCAAGTGGTGGTTCTACTCCTCATTGAGAGAGATCCCAGAAGATATTATTGAGTGATTGCTCACCTGTTGGATCAGCTTTTTCTTGTTCTTGTTATGTCTTGTCAGTGCTCTTATTGAACATGTCCACAGAATTTTTCATGGGTTGATTGGGACTTGTGAGGCTTCAGCATCCGCACTGCACTGATGAACAGTTTTGTGTTGGCATTTCTTCCAATACTGCTGATGCAAGAGAGCCACTTAACAGTTTGTAATGGAGACTGGAGCAGACATGAATTCCCACCTTAAACACAGAGATAAGACAGAGGTAACATGGACACAATGCATCCATCTTTCTTTCATCTCCTATGGCTGCTGTAAGGATTTCTGTATGATAGACTTTGAAAGCTGATGTGTCAATAAGAACACCAATGCCAAATGGATAAACAGTGACATAATTTTTTTACAAATTAAGTACTCTGAGAGAAGTTCTTTAAGTGTCTCCTAAAGATTTTTCTATTAAATAATAAAGTTGTGATTACCTGTGCCATACAGGTGCCACAGGTCATAGTACTAATGAAGATATAGGCACCAGTAATATCAGTGAAGGCCACACAGCTCCTTTCGGGACTGCATGCCTTCTTTTTGTCTGCAAGCATAGTCCAATAAAGCAAGCAAACTCCCGCTGTGGCTCAGTGTATCATCATCAGAAGAAGGAGACAGTCTTGTAAATTTTAAATCCAGTTTTAAGTTATAGTTATGGCAATTCTAGGACCACCCCAGCTTTAAAATTTCTAAACACTTCATTTTGCTTTATAGTTATAATGTTTAGAATTTGTTACTGGTGCTAGTAGCTACAGATCTACTTATTTATATCATGCTTCTGCGTTTACATTTCACTATATCAGTTAAACTTAAAACAGTTCACACAATATGACAGAAGTATTTCGTGTTAGAGTGTTTAGACTTACAGGCTCAATGACTTCATTAGAATTGCTCTGGATCTGCAGCTGCTGCAGCAAATCAAACTGCGCTTCACAGACTTTACATAGCAATTCATGATTAACTTGTAGTTCTTTTAATGGACTTCTTTACATAAAGAATGTGATTGTACACAGCAACCTTTTTTCTTTCTTTTTTTTTTTCCTTTCTATTAAGAAAACCTGTCATCTTCCTCTTTAGGACTGTGCAATTATATGAATTCTACCCCAGTAATCAAATCCAGGGTTTGCATGTGAAGTCCCAATTACAGGTATCCTGGCATAATCTTTTATTTATCTGTCAGCATTTACTTAACTGGGGATTTGACTACTGAAGCAAATGCAGGACTGTCAGAGATCTGTTGTATTTTCCTTATTAACAGAAAATAAGCAGTAAACCCACCTTGTTTACTCTTCAGAGACCCAGCACTGTACTGCATGCAGGCTTCACAGTCCTGGGACATCTGTGTTTGTACTCATCTAAGACTGAATCCTAATATTTGAACATCTTTGTTGCTATCCTTCTACCTACTGTTTAAAATCCTTTAGGAAGAAGCCTCTCAAAACACCCCTTGAGGCAAGACCATATGCCTATTTAATTGAAAAGATGCTGAGGCAAAGAGCTTGTCTGCCTTGCCTGAGGCCACACATTTCTCTTGACTTGAAATTGTGTGCACCTTTCCACTACTTGCTTTGCATCAAAATTTGGTGTGTAAAGGTGTAAGGCTTGAGATGCTTATATAGCAATTTGAGAAAAACAAAGTGAGGATTCATCCTAAAGAATATTCATTTTTCTTAGTAAAAAGTCAGTCTCCTGCATATACTGATACACAGCTTTTCCCTTTCTCTTCCATTTTGCTAGGTCTTTTTCCAGTTGCAGGCATCTTTCCTCACATTCAGCAGCAGTTCCCAACTTCCCCGTGCCGTCACCTCTTGCTGACAGCCAAAGCCTTAACGTTGAGTGGCAGCTCCAGCTTTTGCTTCTGTGCCTCTTCTCTACCACCCTTCCCACGGCAGGCAGAGGAAGAAGCCTGAGGCATCTGCACAGCCCACCCTGCTTGAGAATCACATCTCAGACAAATAAGTTATGTCCTTAGGCACAAATATGAAAATCAGCTTAGTTTTGACTCTACTGGATCTCCAGCCCTGGGTCACGTTGTGTTTGTAGGGAGACAAGGAGCTGTCTAATGTCTGGGGACGTGTGGGGTTAGAAATGCATGTGAGAGCATGCAACCTCAAGTTGGGGGAAATTGCCCTTATTTTCTGTATGTCTTGTTTGAATAGAGCTGCTGCACCCCGTGTCATAATTAAATGCAAAACAAGTCCCACAGTTTTCAGCAGCTCCCTTGTCACTTCCACTCCCCAGTTCCTTTTCCCCAGAGGGAAAATGAAACCAGAACTTTAAAGTTGGGGAAACTGTTTTGAACTCATCTAATTATCTTTTTGGTACCACCTCGGGATACCCGAAAACTGACTGAGAGTTAATAAAACAAAAAAACCCCTCATTCTACAACTTGGAGAGAAGTTCTGAAGAGAGGCAGGATTTGGGGGATTCGCACTAATGTTTGCTTTATTCACTGACTATGGTTTTAGGTTTCATACAGTGAACTCATATTTTTAAAAATACATACATTAAATTAGGAGTGTTACGTTTTTCATATCAGTATCCTTCAAAGAAAAAAATCCATTTGGGCTGTCTCAGGATTGGAGCTGTTTCAGTTATGTTAAGAAAAAAATGTCTTTGAGAATTGAATCAATTGATTTACTTTCATTTTTGAGGAAAAATGCAAATATTTGCATAAGAATTCACAGAAACACATCCAAAGACAAAAGTGTTTAGAGACACTTCACTAACCTCAACATGCACACTTACAGCAGATTTTAATGGGCAAAAGCAGAACTTTTGTATGCCTCAGTACTACAGAAAGGCGTCAACAAGAATAATCCCATCGCGTAGATGATAAACTCATCCATGCTGAGATGAGCTCTTGAAGACAGAACCCACCCTGCCTTCTCCACTGACAAGGTCTCAAGCACACACGCTGAGCTACTGCCAGACAGCTGGCACATCAGCATAGAAATCAGTGCAACCCGCAGTTGTGTGCAAGAAATGGAGCAAATAGCTGTGTGATTTAGCTCTTGCTCCTGCAGCTTAACTGCTGTTGGCACAGTTTCCAGCTTATTTAAAGCAAACCTAGGTATGTGTATGTGACCTGCTGTTGGGGAACTAACAGGTAGACATGACCTCCTCCTTGCTCCTGTTCTTACAGCCTGCAGGAGTCTTTGGGCACTTTCATGATTTACTTTTGTCCTTTCACCAAAGTTGCTCTTTTTTTTCTTTTTTCTTTTTTTTTCTTCATTCTATGCTAGTAGTTCCCACTTTTTTATTGTTCTCGAATATTTCTCTCATTTCCCATCCATGTATCTTGCTATTAAAATTAGTAGTGTTTCACTATAATATTGTACTTGGTTCTTTTCAGCAAGCTGGCATACAGAAATTTCATATTAAATCCTTCTCTCCAGACATAATTACCTTTTGTTGGCTATCAAATTTGTTTGAGTGCATTAATTTTCAAATGCATATATTAGTATTTTCCTTTCTTTGTGATTCTTTGTTCTGCATAAAACAATGAGAAGTATAAAGGCTTGACATTAATGACATTTATAAAATGAACCTCACAGAATTCTAAATTACTTTATGCATGAGATCTTACCAGCAGAAGACTTTATTTGTCAATTAATGTATTCCAGACAAAGATTTATAGTCTTTATATGAAAATACTTATTGCCACAGGTATATTTTTAAGTTACAAGTCATGTGAAAAATAGTTGAAGTTTTCTAGTGTTTGTTAGTTCTAATATAAGAGGTAACTGCTTGACACTTGTAAATCTGATGCTGTTTATCACGTTATCACAGCAGTCTGCTCAGCCTTTTTTTTTTTTTCTTTTAAATACCACACAATCCTACAGGCATCTAGTCAAACAAGTAATTTTGCTGACATGTATGTATGACCTAAGGTTACAGACATTTAAAATGTAATGGGGAGAAGCCAGTGAGTAAAACTACATTTGAGGGGGGGAAGGTGGGAAATTAAGAAAAAAATTAAACCTTTTCCTTTAAAAATAAAAGGAATATAAAGCCGGAATCTTTTTATTCTGATCCACTTAGTAGCATGCTGTTTAATGACTCTAAGTGATAATGTACTTAAATAGTTAATTCAGGGGTTAATCCTCCTCTAAAACTGGGCTGGGAACAAAAGCTGAAATGACTTTTCAAAAGGGAGGGATGGGAGGAATCCTGACCCTTCTGCCTATGCCTTACAATGTGAAACCATCACGAAGCAATTGAGGAATCAGTGCACGGCACGTGGATTAAAACGCTTCCTAGAAACAGCCAGCACTGTACATAGCCTCAACCCTCCCTGAACTTTCTCAGTAAATACAGCAGCCTGACAGCCCGGCTTCCCGCTGGCTGGATCCTGCAACTCCAGGAGTGAATGGCACTTCTTGTTTTTAATTAGCAAAGGTGAAAGGTGAATTAAAACTAGCTGTTTGGCAAGTCGGAGCAAGGGGCTGAGTTCTGAAGAGCACCAAGGAGGAGGGTGCTTTCTCTCTCTCTTTTTTTTTTCCCCTTTTTTTTTTCCCCCCTCCCTCCTTCTCTGAATGAATTGCCTTGCAGGAGGGACTGAAAATACAGCTTCTTCCTGAATCCACGGCAGAGTTACTAAAGAAAGCTCAAGACACAACACTGCAGAGTAACGCCTTGGAATGTCCTCGCACTTTATAAACAATTGTCCTAGGGAGGGAATATTTTTACATGACATTTGCACAGCTTGACAAATGGCTAGCCGAGGCTGTGTGCTTCTCTGATGAACGTTGAATTTCCCATAGAGGTACCCCACAAACTGACCAAAGAGAGACATCTAACTGCACTGGGAAAGTAGAAGTGGAACTTGGAGCCTTAAAAAAACCCCCACCAAAACAGCAAACAGCAGCAGTTAAGTGAAGAACGCAAGAATTTGATCTTGGGCAGGATGTCATCTGCCCAGGACCTTTTAATCCTGGCACTGTATGGCTTGTTACTAGACCTGCCGACTGGATGTCATGCAACAGATACAAGGCAGCCAAGGTTGCGTCTGTCACATAAAGGTAGGTCAGTGTGTCAGGTATTTAAAGACTTTATGCTAATGCAAGTTCATTGACTGCACTGAAAGTATTGCATTGGGGTTAAATTACCGTCTTCTGACAGAGTAAAATCTTCCTGTTCAGATATCCTGTGAGCTGTTTCCATGTACTAAACTGCATCTATAATTAAGTTTTCTGAATTCAGAAAGATTTAAGGCACTTACAGTGATGATTTTGAGCTACCGGAATATCCTTCTACCTGAAAGTGTGTTAGATTTGCTTGTCATTCTGTCTTAGCCTCCCTGCTGTATGAAGGATGTCTGTTCCCTAATAGGAGAAATCGAAAAGATACCCTGAAATTATTGCTGAATAAATATACTCTTATGCATCAAGTAACCCTTAAACAATTAAATGTCTGTGTCACTTTTAGAATTCTATCTATCTACAAATATAGCTAGGCAAAAAGACTGAATTCCTGTGCAACCATATGATTCATTTTCTAAACTAGCAAGTGTCATCACACTATAATTAAAATGACTAACTGCCAACGTAAGTCTGCTCGCAGTTTAACTGAGTTACCCAAAGAAATCTTTTTTTTTCTTCTTCTTCTTCTTCCATATGTATGTAGAGTACTTAAAACTTTTTTTGCTTTTAAATTATTTAAGTTTTGGTTTACCTGAAGCCTGAATGATTCTTCCTTAGCTCCTTCAGTATATCTACTTGGTCATTTCTGGATTACATGTGATCTAAAGTCTTCTCTATGATTTTTTTTTTTAATCCTGTGTATATATACAAATACCTGTGCACAATCATGACGTTTCAGTTCTCTGCAGCATTACATGCATTTGTAGATTATGTACTTAGAAATATATGACAGGCTGTTGCTGCAGTAGGAGTGAAAAAATGTAAGTGTGTAAGATAAATTGATGGTTGGCCAATCAAGTAATGTTTTGATATTACCTCTTAAGCAGAGATGAAAAGAAAATGCCTTTTTGCTGACATACTTTGGAATGAGCAAATGCTAATTTACTCAAGAACATTTCTGTGGTTATGAAAGTGATAACTAAGCTGCATCAGTGTGAAGTACATGAGAATACCTATTTTAAGTATGGCTAAGATTTAAGCATTAGCATCAGCTACAGCTCCATGTGTAGACAGCTTTAGTCTAAACAAGGTTTAATTGTGTTTTATATAGTGAGTTAAATTACCAATTATAAAGAAAGAAGCTGAATAGTATAATTGGTCTGAATATCTTGCTAGGAAGCTGTAAGAAATGGAGGTTTGCTTTTATAGGGCAATGTAAAAGGTTTTAAAGAAATAAAGATTTGTCGTAGAATGCTGTCTTGTAAACAATTTGTCTCAATGAGAGAAATTATATGATCCCCTCTTATATATAAACCACTTCTTTTTTACCCTGTGCTTTCAGGGTGCAGTAGGAATGAGTGACAAATGCTGATTATATAATCCTTTCATACCTCTTATTGTTGAAAATGTGTGTTTGAACATGGATTTATTTCTAGATGTAATTATTAAAGGCTATGATTATTGTTGATATTTGTTTGATTGCAATGGGATAAGGGAGATGAGAAAAGCACAGTAAATGAGACAAATAGACCTACCCTTACATTGATTCAGGACTGGCTTAGCTGTCAGTTTTGGCAAGCTCCACACCACAGTGCTGTGACTATTAACTGCTTCTGTGCTCACTCGTAGAAATAATTGGTTTTCCACTGTTTGGAATCAGTGTACATTTCACTGCACACTACTTCCATTTTCAGCAGGGAGCCAGTAATTTGGCCATAACACATAAAACATCTATTTCTCACAGAGGGCCAAACCTCCCCTGCCTGCTGCCAGCTCACTCAGATCCAAAGACACCAAGAGATCTGCCCCAAGTAAATCCTATACCAGGGACACACACACAACACCATCTTACATTCCACCTTGTTCAATACCCTGCTGCGTTCTTCACTTGTATGAAACGCGACTGATTTTGCCTGCCGTGTTGCAGTATGCAAGTGCCTGACCGCACATCCCGAGTCAAAGGTTAGAAGTGGCATACCTGCCTGCACCCAGGGAACAGCTACCCCAACCCTCCCAAGCTGAAAGAATGTAGCGACCAAGCATAAAGACAATGAGTAAATGTCGTTGTTGTATTCACTAATCAAACAGGAACAGCAGGAGGGTCCCTCATCTTAATTGCTTTGACTCCAGTGAGAGACCGCAGTGGGTACCAGCTAGGCACCGGGCAGTTACAAAGAGATGGTCACACACCCTCTTTACAAAGCTGCTCCCGCTTCTCCTCTGAGTTGCTGTGTTAGTACAGATGACAAAGCCCGTATGTGTAAATTTACAGTGTAGAGTAGCTGTAAACTCTGTTATAAATTTAACTGCAAAGTCCCCGAGACATGAAAGCAAGCATTCTTGCTCACTGCCTCCTTTTGTAACTGCGAAGGCTGGTGGTAAATTCTGATTCAGGACACTGCAAGACAGGCTAGTGCTGGCTGGTAAGTTAACAGCTTCCAGCACAAGTGTGATGAGGTTTATGGATGTGAGGGGGTTTTGTTGTTGTTTTGAGAGAAGTATTTACAATTAGCTTTTTGAATTTTAAAGAGCCAAGAAAAAGCTTCCTCACATTAGAAGACTCTTTGATTTTTATAAATCCACCAATTGCCTTTTTTCCTTTTTTTTTCTCCTTTAAAAGTAATGCTCAGTGAAAGTGTGGTGACCTGACAGTTGCTCTCATAGCAAACCAGGCTTCACCTGCAGCGCACACATGCCTCCAGACCAACTGCAACAAGATCAGGTCCTAACCCTTGTGCGGAGGGGTCACCTGATGGATAGGAATACCACAATCCCCTTGCCAATTAAGGGATATATTTTGCAACCCCCGTTTGACTCCATGGCCGTTTACTCAGCTTCAGTGGGAGCTAAATGAAATTCCTGCATTCTTGAACTACTGTTAAATCTGTCAGGTTAATGCACACTGTAATAGTGATTTTTGGTAAGGTAGAGGATGATCTTTATTCACAGTAAACTCAAACATGAGAATTTTGCCATTCCTTTATATGGGATTAGAAATAATCCCATAGCAATCTAACAGCCTATGGTTCTAACTCCACTTATATTAAGATGAAGTATATCCATGTCCAGGACTTGAAGGTGTTTTCCTCAAACCATCAGGTTTTGTCTATCAGAAAATTTACCCTGAATTTTGTAATACTTATGGTCTTAGTGGTATAGTTATTCTAAACATTGGTGCTAGATAATGACCAACAATCTTGCTTGAGGTAATAATATAATCCAACAGTTTCATGTTAATTTGTAGAGATAAAAATGTATTATCATTCAGTGTTACAGAGAAAGAAAGTTTCTATGTTATTAAGTTATAGGTTGAAAACTACATTTAAAAATCATTAGCTCATTTTACGTACAGTACAGGCTCTGCCTAATGAGGTGTTAATGGAAGCCAAGATTTTGCCTCTATTCTTTATAGGCTGCTGGTTAAATTCTTTTCCAGTATCCCACGGTTCAAGTTTTCGCAATGGGAAATATATAATTAAGGTGAAATCAGCACACACTGCATGTTAAAAAGAAGCTATTTACATTACAGATTGAAATGGATTGGGTTTCCACAGGACAGGAGGGATATATTTATATAAGCCTAACAGAGCTACACTAGAAGCATGTAGGTATGAAGAGCTCATGAAGGATGTAATTGTATAATTCAAGCATGACGCATGGTTTGCAGTGCATTTCTAACAGCTTTTTTCCCCACCCAGTTTGTGAACACAGTAAAGAGCAAAAGTAACAGCACAAAAATGAGATGTTGAATCCTTCCAGCAGTCTACACAACTTCACAGCTGCAGTGGGATCTGGTATAGTTGGCTATATGCAGAGATTTGCACATCTTGAAGGATTTGTTTTCTGTTTTGCCCATGTGCATGACTCTTGAGTGATTTGAGGGATTTTGGCATCACTTGATCTCAGGTTGCGGAGCTATGTATTGGCCAGTGTTCTTGCCTGGAAAAGGTATGGTAAAATAGCATTTGTGCCTGCCTTATCCATCCAAATATCTCCCTTTTATCTGTTATGGTAACTGTTAGCAGCTTCCTATAGTAGAGTCAAACTGCAACAGGCAGAAGGAGAAGACCAAATTTAGAAGAAATAATCTGGATTGGATAAATCTATTCTCTAGGCATAACGACTTCAGACAATAGCAGCAGATGACTAAGGAAGGGAGCAGAAATATTGTAGAATAAAAGTGATACTCTCCATGTTCATATACAGATTTTAATATGTAGAATGTGTAATATAGAACATTTAATGCACAAGAATTTGGGTTGGTTAGGGATGGCTAATCATTTTTGAGGGCTGTTCAGGTCTGTTACAGCTCAAAAAAATGTTTTACTACCTTTTACAGGAGCCTGACTTTCAACATACCTACTTTAACTTTCTGGATAATTGTAATTGAGAATTAATTTTGATTAACACTAAGAATTTCATCATGCTTATCCATGGTATCTTTCTTTGTCTGTTCTCCAGCTAGGTGGCAGCAAAATTTCCTCAGGGACTAATGTCCAAATTGAATAACAAAATTGACAGGCATTGGTGAATTTTGAAGTAGGTAAATATATTTAATGCAAGTATAGTATTTTCAATTAGTAATCACCTGGCAACATAAATCATGGCTAATTAGTGACTAGCCACATAACCCATAACTGAATCACGACTGATTCAATTTCATGCATGAAAATGTTTTGCATTTTTAACAGCTTTCATGGTAATAGAATTTGGGTTTTGAATGGCTAGGAAAGACTAGTTTTCCTACCAACACAAGTTCAAATTTAGAAAGATGTTAATTCATGGTAGCTCTGTATCACTTTGAATTTGTACCAGAATTAGGGTTTAGCTTTTGGTCTATACTTACAAATAGTCAAGTGTGTATAAAAAAAAAAAGATCGATGATTATGTGTATGTATATCTATACAAATATATGTATCTGTAGAATATGTGTGTGTGCAACAGAATTACATTTGGATTTCTTTTACAATGAATTTAAGAGCAGAATAATTCCAAGAGTTTAGGACCTAAATACCTGTATTAGGCTATACTATGTCTCTAGGTCAAAATTTATCTTTGTATAAGGGCTGATAACCAGAATTATGAGTATCTGGAGAACATACATGACAAGCAATCTCTTCTTCTTACCCAAACCCTTGAGGCCACAGAGAACTCAAAGTCAGCTTAGAAATGTCCTAGGGAAAGATACATAAATATCTCTGTGGCACTTGTGGGGTAGAGACGAGAGCTTTTACATCCCTTCTCCCACTGGGTGGACAACTGATTCTTTACTAACAATCAGGAAAAGTTTTACATTTATTATTCATCCATATCACAAGAGGTGACTGGAAGCAAGTTCAGGAGTGTTTCCAAGTCATCCTACAGGGATTTGCTCACCAAGACAGGAATTTTTTGGCAGAGAATCCATGCTAGTTCCGTTCATAACTGCATTTTGTTGACAAAGGCTTCTGTAAGTAGTGCTGTAGCAGAACTCTGAAGTGATAAGCATCATTGCTGGGATGCAAGAAGCAGACTATTTGCTGTGTAACATCAATCACTTTTATGCTTTTGCTTTAAAGGACTAAGTACCATCTGAAGGTGCAAGACCAGAAGATCCTGCATGTTGGTGCTTCTCTGCAGCTACCTCCCTGCTTTCAAAGTGATAACACCATCTGCTATTTTAAACTCTTCATCAGACATTGTACTCATCATTATTTCAGTGAAAGCAAGTGTTATATTTTACTTAAATGAAAGTGGGATTAATGCTGTTTATATGATTTACAGTATGCTGTCTAAGGGTGAGCATCTGTTTCAGGCCTTTTGAGAAACTTTTAGTCAATAAATATTCTAGAAGTGTGCAATGGGAATACTAAATGTTGTTAAAACTGCCTCCCTGGTTTTCTTCACATAGTCAGGCAAATATGATGAAGTTATAGCATGCAACCAGCATTAATTAGAAAAAAATGTTCATTTCTTAAAGAAATTAATGGCCTTCAAGGATAAAGATAATAATCTTTGTTTTACAGAAAAAAGAGGTCTAAACTTGAGAATGCTCTTTACAATGTTTTGTGTTGGTTAGTTAATGTTGGGCATTTGAATAATCAGTTAAGGATTCATGATTAAACATCAAAGAAAATGTTAGAAAAGAATGAAAATATCGCATTATTAAAAATCTATAGTGTAGTGTATTTATAATTCCAAACTTCTGTAAAGAAAGGACATAAATAACTTTGAAGAAACAATATTTGAGGATTTTTAAAAATAAATTCAATGTTTAAATGACTGAAAAATGTAAACTTTCATCACTGAGGTTCAGTTTGAGGAACTGAATTTACTACCTAGGCTAAAACAAAGAAAACCATCATGATTCTCTTAGAGCATAGTTTCAAAAACAAGTTTTACCAACCAATGGTTTCCTCCCTTTTATCATCTCACACTGTAAAATTCCTTTTTTCCTTGATCTTGGTACTTCTGATTATACTCAACACTGCAAATTCTTATTTTGGAACACAGATTTCACCCTGTTAATGAATTAAATTGAAAGCTTCACTGTGTTTCTCCCCTAAGCATCTTCTGTTACTTTTGATGAAGTTATAAATTTATATGCTTTCACTCATTCTGCATCCATTTGACAAACTGTTTTACAGAAGCCTAGACTTTTTTTTCCCTTTCAAAGCAATGTAAAGCAGGAATGTATTATTATGCATTCAGTTTTTTCTTACCCTGTGATGACTTTCATGCCTATAAAACAAAAGTATTTAGAGATATTATTTTTTTTAAGAAACATGAACACAAGGAAACATTTCTCTTTTATTTCTGAAGGTTTCGTCATGACGTTTCTTGACGCTAGACATTTTCATAAGATTTGTAAATCACAGCACATTATGATCAGGCTTCTGGATACACTGTTTAACACTTCTTTGGGTGACTATATCATCTTAACGATGTATCTTTGTTTTTCTTCTAGTCCTCTCTCAATCTTTTCTTACCTGTAGATTGCAGGACCTCCAGAATATAATGGCATGTCAAAGGTTTCTTTTACAGTTTCTGCACAAGTATGTACAGGAGGTCTGTAACCACAAAGATGTCAATATAGTGATGCCTGCCAAACATCTTGGCCCCAGCATGACGCACAGACTGTGTCTGTAGCCAATAGCTGCAAAACTTGGATCTCTCATGTAGCTGAAAAATACTTTTTGATGGAATAAAAGTTGAATCTCATCTTTAAATTACTTTTTATTAGTCTCAGGAGAAAGCAGATAATTGGTTTATGTCACGTCTTGCTACCCAGTCTCAATATAGTATTTGGTATGCTTTATTATCTCTCCTGTCAATTAGAATCTTCTTCACTGTTTTTCAAGTGAATGAGAGTCTTCCAGTTCCATATAATGGCCTAAGATTTTCCCTTCAATTCAAGGCAGTGTTTCAGACTAAAACTTCATTTGCCTGATGGAAGTGCCATCAATTTACCTCATATACTCCACAGTACAAAATCAATGAAGTTTGCCAGGAAACAGCAACACTCTCTACTGTGTTGTCTCTCTTTGCCTTCCATAAAGAAACCTGGTGCCATAGCACATTCTGTAACTCACCTGCCTGTTACTAGTTGACTCCTGGCACTTAGATTTTAGTATCAGAGAAAATATCAGAAATTTCTAGTCAAGGAAGTTCGCATGATAGAAATGGGGTTTTTTTTCTGTTTTGCGTGACCTATTACAATATAGTGCAAAGGATCCCTATGAAAACTCAATGTCAAAATACAGAAGAAATAAAAGTCTAAATATTTCATTAATGGAAAAAACCCCACAACTAAACCCCCCAAAAAACCAAAACCAATCTCAAGCAAACAAAGACTGCTAGCCAAAAACATGAGGAAAAAAAAACAATCACTGATGACTCCTTATATCCATTTGGCTTGAGCTGGAGATGTTCATTATTTGTAAGATTCTGATGACAGACAATATGTGGTCCTCTTTAGACTGATATTTGGCAGCAGCTAAGTAAAAAAAGATGTTTATGATCCTTGTGAAATCATGTTGCTAACATTCCTACTTCATCAGTACTGAAGAATTTCAGGTTTTAAAAAATCCACTCTTTCACTGCAGCATGTGAAGTTTATCCTCTATTTCTATTTCTTTAAATGCCCCAAAATATATTTGCATACAAATTTAAAACATTCTTGACTGGATCCCTCTAGTACCATGATGGTTTGTTGGGGTTTTGGTGGGTGGTTTTGGTGGTGGGCTTGGGTTTTTTTTTTAAGCTATTTGCAAAATAATTCTCTAAACCAAGGAACCAGAGCTTGGAAAGCAGGCATTCAGTGAAAGAAGACTTCACTGCTCTTAACATCCTTAATGTATCTATTCTCTACTTCTTCTGTGTTTATTTTTATCTAAAGGATTCCTGACTTCATACTGTGAAGCAATTGAAGCTTCTGTGGGGAGTCAAACAATGGGCTTTCTACTGTTGCTAAGTTTGCTTTATAGGCTTTTTTCTTACAACGCATTTGTTTAATAGGCCTAGTAAAATGTTGAATGCAGCTTTAAATATATCTTTTATTTGTTGATGTGCAATAAACATCACAGGGATGTTGGCCTTTTCTTATTCCTGACACCGATGAAAGGAAATTGTACAAAATTAATGAAAAGTGCCTTAAACTGATTGCAGAAAACAACAGTCCCCAAATACCTAAGGGTCAGTACCTTGTTTCTCTTTTAACAGATGGCTTCTCCCAGCAGTGTTACTAAAACTTAATAATAGTAAAATAATAGCTTGCTTGATGTGAGGGAATTATTCCAGATAACACTATTCACTGGGGTCATCACTGAAGGTCATTTTTCAGCCAGAAAGCTAAAGGTTAGCAAGTGTTGCTCAATTCCATGAGCTCCTGCAACTCTTTATTTATGATTAAGCTAAGTGCTTTCCCGTGGGTGTGTGGTAAAACCCAAGAGGAAAGGAAAATAAACCCATTCCTTTATGTATTAAATATTTCATTTCAGTTGATTGAGAATGGTATGATGCAAAGTTTAAAAACATGTGGTCTGGGAGCCCAGAAAGATGTAAGCTGCCTTAGAGATCTTGTCCTTATTAATGATGTTGCTGAAACAAATGTCTTGTCTTCATGTGCCTGTGTTTACATGCAGTAAGTCATTATTTTCTCTTCTCAGCTTATCTTGCGCATGGCCATGTCCTTCTGCATATTTTGAGGTTACGCAAGCATATGGGATAGCAGTAATTTCTAAACCCGCTTTTGAGGAGGTGTTAAAGTATTCAGCAGGTTGAGCATTTACTATAGCCGAGAACCAGGCTGTAAACAGTCCCAAGCTCTTTATTATTTCTTAGGTATTCCTTATTGAGTGACTGCAGTTTCTGTGGGTCAACACCCAAAACACTTCAATGGGTCATTTTATTTCTAAAACACTTGAATTCTTGTAGATAAAATACTTCACATTTAGAAGATAAAGTAAACAGTGACAGCAAAGAGTGGTTCCCCACCCATGGCTTTCAATGTAGTGCACTGAACTTAAATTCTACTGCTAAATACATGAAACCTTTAAAACAAAAATAGAAGAGAGGTCGTATTTCACTGTTACTAAGGACAATAGCAAACCTTCCCCTCACCCCTCCACCCCCACCCCCCCCACCCACCCCCACCCCCGGCCGCCATTATATGTCTAAAGATTCAACAGGATATTCCTCATTCCTAACTTGTTTTCTGTAATAGGTGATTCATTTGGATGTTGTGCTTAGCCTGGAAGCATATTTCTTACTCTCATGAGCACAGAAAGAGAATACTGGTCAGCTTAAAGCAGAGTCCTAGCTTACACTCAGATAAAAGTAGATGGGTTTGGGAGGAATATCTGTTGATATTAGACATTAAAACCATGTAACTGGGAATTACTTGCCGCAGAGCTTACAAACTGCAGCATGAATGCCTTGATAAAATATAAATGAGGATAGTATTACTAAGCAGAGTGTCTTTGATCTAATAATGGTCTGGAAGATGAGGACATAGGTGTAGTCACTTGAGCGATGTAAGTAACTACCATAGCTGCTGGACAAAGCAATCTTTGCACCAGAGAGATGTGTTCTGGATTTGCTTCAGTGCACGATATGCTGACTTCATTTATGCATGATATTCTGATTTTGGTTAAGCACGATATGCTGACTTAGGTTAAGCATCTTTCAGAGCATTTTAAACTAAACTAAAGCATTTCATGTTGAAATAGGTGAGTTCTTCACAGGTGCCTGCCAGAGCTTGGCTATTCTCTGGCCAAGAAGCAGTAATAAACAGTCGTTAGACACAAGCTTTAAAGTTATTTTCACTGCACACAAAGTGGCATTATAGACCATATTCTAAAACTTTGATTCTATAAATAATTGATCAAGTGTACCTTTAGCAAACAAAGTACTCCATTGATTAAAATTTAAGTTAGGGTTTGTATGAAAGATCAAAGTCTAAGGCACAGATTCTTTGTGGCAATCCCTGTAGTGTGATTGATTAAAATCAATCATGACAAAAGTTGTTCTATTTTGCCCATACCCCAGAAATTACAAAGCCTCATGAAACTCTGACAACTCTGATTTATGTGTAAAATTTCACTTTCCATTTTATTCTTTGGTTAAAACACTTGTGAAAAGACTTGAGACTTGCAACTTGCCATGCTCCTTTGTTACATGGAAAATGTTATTTTCTGAAAACACTTCTTTGAGGATTTTAAAGAGCAGTATGGGTACTTGTCATTTAGAATTGTGAAATAGATGTTACAAGTGTTATGTGCGGTCTCTGTAATTGCCTTGACACAGAACAACCCTTTTGTTAGAAAAAGTAACAGATTACTTCATAATACCAGGTTAATGGATTGGATTTTTTTTTCCCTGTGGTTTCACATTTACTGCTTTAATGTGTAATAGCACTAAAACCCTTGAGCTGTAAAATTAGATCTCTGGGCTGTTGAAAACTCCTTGTACTCTTAATTTAAAAGTAAAACAAGCCAAAATACTTATAGCATGGAGACTTGAAAATAATAATCACTGATGTTTATACATTCTTGTGAAACAGCTCCTGAAGTGTATCGTGAATTTGATAGTAGCATAGAAATACTCTACCTTAGGATTGTTGAAAGGCAACAGGCATATTGACACATACTGATACCTGATACTAATGCCTGGGAGTGTTGCAGGACCCATGGGGAATATTCCAGAGTTAGAGCTGTCATGTCTTAGCATGTTTTATATTTAAAATGGTGCAAACTATAAATTAACACAAATAAGGTAGATTTCTAATATATGGCAAAAAGGTATTTCAGAGTTTTCCTGAATTAGTCATACATCATCTCCATGACTGGAGTCCTGCTATGACCTTGCTGGTGTGGTTTGGCTGCTGTGTTTAACTGTTCACAACATGATGGTAAGTTTCTACAGATGTGGGTTTCTATGCAAACTCTGTCTCAGTGTTGTACTGTGTGTTTGGTCCTTTGGCCTGTAAGGTCTGTTCTTGCCAGAAATTGTCATTTCAATGGCAGAAGTTAGTTATTAACACATCCACCTGAGTCCCATACTTATGGCTGTAGCGGTCTTACAGTAGCACAGAGTAATTACATGTTTCTGTGGGCAGGGAGTTCTGCAGTTGCTTTTGCAGGGATTGCAATAATACTGATACTACTTAGCCACTGCAGGATTGTTTACAGACTTTTAAAATTGCTTCTGAGAGCACTAAGGGTGGAGGTAGATGCTCGGAGCAACTTGCACAATTGGATTAGTAAACCTTGAGGCTTACCTTAATGTTATTAATTGGACAAAGCTTGGTTTTAACTCATCAGTTCCTAACCTAAGAGTTACTGATTTTTACCCTTGTAAAGACCTCACAACTGCTGGTAGCCGTCTCAGATGGTGAACTCCAGACATCTGACATGATGCTTATAGAAGCTATGCTACCCATAAAACTAGTCTTTGTGCAATTTAAAATTAATTTCTTTCATAATTAAAATATTTCTTTGAGGAAAGAAGAGTTAAAGTCCTCCTCTTTCATTGAGAGTTTTTTCTGTTGGGTTGATTGGGTCACCAATATATTCATAATCTATTGGATTTGAGGAATCAGGATTCACTTTGAAGTTTTATGAAAAGTTTGAAGTTCTATGAAAAACATTCAACAAGCTTCTGGAATCCTCAAATATTCAAGTCTTGCTAAATATCATAAATTACCTAACCTAAATGTGAAAATAAAACTAATTTCCAACTACCTATTGTTTTGCCTAGTTAGAAATACTTTAAGCAGCACGAAACCTACTAAGTTACTACTGTTACTACTAAGAAATAGTAACAAGGACATGACTCAATATGAAGCAATCATTAAAGCAGAAAAAACATAAGAAGTGAAAAAACCCTGTCATTTCCAAAAAATTGGGGACAGTGCAGTGAGTATTTGGAAGAGATTTTCTGTGGCACTCCTTGCTTTCAGATGGGTTAGGATTAATATTCTAGCCCTTCCCTATGGGATTTTGAGATGTTGTTATTCCCAGGGGAGATTTGGAGATGTACGTACATGTACAGAGAGAATATTAAAGCAAGAAGCTGAAGAATGAAAGAAGACTGCCCAAGTCAATAGAGTATTAAAGGGAAAGAACACCTGGGGGGAAAAAAAAAAGAAAAAAAAAAGACTTCCTAACGTCTATATGACTACGGAAGAAGAAAGTCCTTACTAAAAAACCTGGCAATTTTAGAGAAGACCAAATAGTTAGTCTAGTAAGACAGGGCTTTATCTAATCTGGATCCCACTATATCACTATATCAGCTATTTTTCACCAATAAACTTGGCAATGTGAAGAGTTAAAAGAAAAAAAACAAAAAGCTGATCAGGCTAGCAACTGAAAAATGTGTGATAAGCAAAATTAAAAATAAAATCTATGGGTATCTGGGCATATTCTAAATTAGGAGTACTAACAAAAAAACCAGTCTCTGTTTATTTTGTATTATCTTAGATGGTGTCAATCAGTTCTGAGTGATAAACTATTAATATGGTTTATGTTGTGCTAACAAGCAGTTTTATTTATTACTCAGTAACCTCCAAGGCTCATAAGTACAGCAGCATTTTACTTAAAGTGCTTTGAGTTACTAAATCAGATAAATGAATCTTTTTCCTTTCATTGTCTGTGCTGTAAATGCATTCAGAAAGTTAAAAAAAATAAACCAAAATTTCTCCTTAAGATGCTGCAATTTCTTCGTTTGAAATGTTTATATAAATACTGTTAATTAACTTCAGTTTTGCAGATAGTTTAGGAATTTAAAACAAGCTTTCCTGTCCGTCAATTCCTAGAAACAGTAGCAATACTTTAAAAGAGAAAAGGGCAGGTGGTATCTTTCAATTCTAGTCTTTGCAAAAATGCTTATTTTTTTTCCTAGGAGCTAACTAGTTAATTCTAAAATTCCACACAAACCTCCTTAGCAATGGAGACTACCATATCAATAAATTGAGGTATAACATTTTTTCTTTGAAGTCCTAGGTATGGAAATCTAAAAATTTTTATGAATATAAACATTACTTTAATAATTACAGCGTTCAGCATTACAAAAAATTACTGGAAACAGAAACCTCAAACATTGGAAAAAATGTATCGTGAAAGAGATTTGCATATATTTTAAAAATATTACATGTCTTTTCAGAAAGTCTGATACCTTGTTTCTCCTGAGTTTGACAACATTGTTTTTTTGATAAATATCAGTGAGTACTAATAACTACTTAATACATTATCAGTGAGTTCAAGTGGTACTTCTTCTAGAACAAAGGCTTATCATTACTGTTGTGGTAAATAAAGCTGCAAGGAAATGTTCAGTTGCTCATTCATTAGAAGGCAGCCCAGGTGACACATGCATCCTGCAGACTACCTGGTTTTGAGTTTGACTACTCATTCTTTGTAGTTCACTGTAGCTTTGCAAATCGCAAACGCAGGACTTGTGAACAAACTCAGTTTGCAATGGTTTAGCAAGTAAGCATGGGTTCACCTTCACGGCCTGCAGCAAATATAAATTAAAGCAACTTCACAGAATCATTGGGATTTGGGATCACAATTACTTTGATTTTAAGGTATTCGGTTCTCACAAGTTAGTTTTTGCATGTTAACTTGTCATGTCATCATAACTTGATCGTGCATCAAATCCCAATCAGTCATCACAAGTCATAGCTGGTTCTCTTCTGTTGGCCTCATTGGGCTGTTTCTCTTTTCAAAAAGGTTTCTGCTTGACTAAAAAAAAAAATCTAAGAACTGTTCTGCTTTTCTTTGTGGGGTTTTTTAATTAATTTTCCTGAATATGTATGATTAGTATCATGTGTTTATGCAATATCCAGCTAGTAATATAAGGTTTTAAATTAACTTTCAAATTAATTTGGTCTTTTTAATTTTATTTTTGTATATATTTTGCTTTTGATTTTGAATGCCTTCTGAAGTTTCATATCATCAAGTTAATTCATATCTTTTGCTTTTCTTTTTTTAATATTATTCCCCCTCTAAGAGAGCTAAATTTAATTCTGATGTGGTCACCATTTCTTAATGTCTCTAATATAACTACTTTTTCATTTTCTGACTAGCTTTTCCTTTGATATGTTCCAAATCAAGCCATTCCAAGAAGTAATCATTTAATGGGCAAAATAGAACTTCCTTAAATGTTTTCTATATTATGCCAGACAATAAGCTTAAATAAGAGATGCCCAAGACATTTTCTAATGTAATTTTATTATTTTGTATGGTCTCATTACTCTCAATCAAGGCTGTGTCATTAACATTCTCTTGAGTAGAAGTAATATATCTTTATGGTACACTCCATGTTATCCACAGATATAATTTTAATCAATAAATAAATTTCTCATATTTTAGAATATACTTACATAGTTTCAACAGTTTGTTTACTATGCCTACATTCTTTTTTCTACGCTATAGCAGTGCTCAAAATTGTTCTTTTGTGGCATATATATCTTGATGAATTTGGGGCATGGTGTCTAGATGAATTAAAATATGTCTTTTTACAAACGGAGGATTTTCTATTCTGTCTGATTTTCCTGAGCGAACCTTCCTTTTACTATATTTAAATATGAATTTGAGAAATCAGAAAGCAACCATTTTCAACTCAAGGTATAGGATTTACTTTGACTTACTAAACAAATTCAGTGCAAAAGAAATCAGTTAATTTAAGTGGATTACCATATTTTAATTGCACATGCTTAAAACTATCAGTTTTATTTAGGGTAGTTTTTTATTTAAAGTCTAGGTAAAGGCCAGGTTTGCAATAATGAGTTCAGAGAATCACAGAATCACAGAATCGTAGGGGTTGGAAGGGACCTCAAGAGATCATTGAATCCAATTGGCCCCCCTGACAAAGCAGGTTCCCTAGCTCATATTGCACAGATAGGCATTCAGATGGGTCTTGCATATCTCCAGAGATGGAGACTCCACCACCTCCTTGGGCAGCCTATTCCAGTGCTCTGTCACCCTCACTGTGGAAAAGTTCTTCCGCATGTTGGTGCGAAACTACCTGTGCTACAATTTGCAGCCATTGCCCCTAGTCCTGTCCCCACAAACCACTGAAAAGAGGCTGGCCAATTCCCCCTGCATCCCATGCTTAAGATAATTGTAAACACCAATTAGGTCTCCTCTTAGTCTTCTTTTCTCTGAAACAGACTGAACAGCCTCAGCGCTCTCAGCCTTTCCTCATAGGATAGATGTTCCAGGCCCTTAATCATCTTCGTAGCCCTTCTCTGGACTCTCTCAAGGAGATCTCACAGTACTCCAGGTGGGGCCTGACCAGGGCAGAGTAGAGGGGGAGGATCACCTACTTCGACCTGCTGGCCACACTCCTCCTGATGCACCCCAGGATCCCATTGGCTCTCTTAGCCACCAGGGCACACTGCTCGCTCATGGCCAACCTGTCATCAACCAGGCCCCCCAGGTCCTTCTCCACAGAGCTCCTCTCCAGCAGGTCATCCCCCAACCTGTACTGAAACGAATGGTTGTTCCTCCCCAGGTGCAAGACTTTACACTTGCTTTTGTTGAACTTCATTAGGTTTCTCCCTGCACAGCTTTCCCACCTGTCCAGATCTTGCTGGATGGCAGTGCAGTGTTCCTGCGTGTCAGCCACCCCTCCCAGCTTTGTATCATCGGCGTACTTGATGAGGATGGATACTATTCCCTCATCAAAGTTGTCAATGAAGATATTAAACAGGATTGGACCCAACACCGAGCCCTGGGGAACACTGCTAGTCACAGGCCTCCATTCAGATTCTGCTCCACTGATCATGACCCTCTGAGCCCAGTCTGACGGCCAATTCTCCATCCACCTCACTGTCCACTCATCTATCCCATACTCTCTCAGCTTTTCTATCACGATGTCATGGGAGACAGTGTCGAAAGCCTTGCTGAAGTCAAGGTAGATGACATCCACTGCTTTCCCTCCATCCACCCAGCCAGTAATGAGATCATAGAAGGCTATGAGATTGGTTGAGCACGATCATCCCTTAGTGAATCCATGCTGACTACTCGTCATGACCTTCTTCTCTTCCAGTTGCTTGGTGATGGCATCCAGAACAAGCTGTTCCATCACCTTTCCAGGGACAGAAGTGAGGCTGACTGGCCTATAGTTACTAGGATCCTCCTTCTTGCCCTTTTTAAAGACCGGAGTGATATTGGCTGTCCTCCAGCCCTTAGGCACTTCTCCTGTTTGCCAAGACCTGTTGAAGATGATAGAGAGCAGCTCAGCAATCACTTCCGCCAGCTCGCTCATCACACGTGGATGTATCCTGTCCGGGCCCATGGATTTGTGTGCATTAATGGCTGGTCAACAGCCATCTGAATACCACGACCTGGTGGTATGCCTTGGTGGCCAAGAAAGCCATCAGCCTCCTGACTTGTGTCAGAAATAGTATGTCCAACAGGACTAAGAAAGTGATTGTCTCCACTGTACTTGGCACTGGTGAAGCTGCAGCTTGAGCGCTGTGTTCAGTTTTGGACCCCTAACTACAAAAAAGAAATGGAGCTGCTGGAGTAAAGGGCCTAGAGTACAAGTCTTATGAGGAGCAACTGAGGGAATGGAAGTTGTTTAACCTGAAGAAAAAGAAGCTCAGAGGAGACCATACTGATCTCTATAACCTGAAAGGAGGTAGTAGCCAGATGGCTGTTGGTCTCTTCTCCAAAGTAATAAGCAATATAACAAAAGGAAATGGTCCAAGAGAACATTTAGATTGAATATTAGGAAAAAAATTCTTCATCAAGAGGGTTGACAGTGATTAGAACAGGCTGCTCATCTAAGTGTTAGAGTCACCATCCCTGGAGGTATTTAAAAGATGTGTAGATGTGATGGTGATTAGGGACATGGTTTAGTGGTGTAGTGTTAACAGCTGGACCTGATCTTACAGGTCTTTTCCAATCTAAATTTCCAATCTAAATGATTCTATGATTCTATATTTCATGGTGTTTGAAAAGACACAGAGGCACTCTTTGTTTCAACCCTGCCTATGTGACCCTAATAATGTTCACACTCTAGACTAGTTTCTGAAGAACAGAAAAGAGTATTCTTTTTTGCTCTTGATTGATAATTTGGATTCAAATTTTAAGTTGATGGGGGTTTTTGGTGTTTGTTGTTGTTTTGTTTTTCTAAGAAGTGCTGGAGAATAGCAACAACTAGAGGAAGGGTTCATGCTTTCCCTTGTGTGAAATTGTCAGGTACCTGTTTATTATGTCCTTCTGACATAATCAGGGTTAAACTGATGACCATATAAATATTTCCCTCTTCCCCAGTTTTCTCCTCCTTCTTTGTTATGCTGACACTTCTTCAAAAAAGAAGTGTCTTCTTTTTCACAAAATCTGTAATTTTAATAAATTCCTGGTACTAGAGTCATTGGCAATATGCTTGAACAATCTTCCTTTGGCACTCTTTATTAGCTTTTTTTTGTGGTGGTCAGATTGTTCAAAACTGTTGTGGTCTGTATGCTTTTCCGATGTCTGGAACTCCTGGGATTCCTCCTTAACCAAGCAGTTGTTGTAGGGTTTCTTCAACCTAGATGAAACTGGACTACTGGACTTCATAACCCACATATCTCTTTCCAAATTTTCATGACATTAATTTTTAAGATAGCAATGAAAGCCGAGACAACAAATTGTCCATCAACTGCAGAAGACACCAGTAACTAACTGGTGTGCATTGGGGACCAGCAGTAGATATAATGCTATTAACCTAGTTAGATAAAGAAGGACTTACACATTTTCTGAAAAAAAAAATCTGCAATTTAAATCATTTCATTTGAGAAGAGAACAAGTTTTGTGGTAGTGGAATTGCTTATAGTTTGGTTCCCAAAGCTGTTGACTTTTTTTAGAAATAATATTTAATTTTTATTTGCTCCTTTAAACTTCCACTGCAACTTGAAAAGTCTAAAGAATTCCAGTGAGTTGAGTGTTAGCTCTGAGACATGCAGAAAAAATGAGCTGAATAATTTTTAAAAATTATTAAACTTTTATTCTAAGACAAATGTAAGTAGTTCTCAATTTGCAATAAATTCCCAGATAAAATGTATATAGATAAATAAATAGACTAAATTTCTGATGTACTGTTCAGGTGATAATGAGTTTTACAGCAGATGAGATTTTTTTTCTGCCCTTGAATAATCTGGAAAGACAGTGACATAATCAAACAGAACAATAGATCATTCATGACTACTGAGTAAGTGGTGTGTTTTTGTTTCCCAAGCTAGACATTTCTAATCTGAATAACCTTTTGTGTCTGTTTCTGTGTTAAAAACATACATTCATTCGGATAAGGATTTAATAATGATGACTGATGATATAAGAATATGTGGGATTTATTCTGAGTTGTAATAGTGTGTGTATAATGAACAGAAGTGTCTGATGAATAATTCATTGTATTCTATGCAATTGGAAGATTAACTTGTCTTACAGCTGATGACCAGACAGTTTTAGAAAAATATTCTATAGGAAAAGGGCAAGAGAAAGGACAAGGCGTCCTCACTTACACATATGTCACATTTGTGACATATCCATTAAGGGCATTTGAACCAAATTTGAGCTTTATATTGCATGCTAAAGCTAAAGTTCAGCATATCCCCTGAACATGTGTTTGGGCCTTCTGTGAACGTATCCTCTGCCTTCAGTGCTTCAGTTGGCTGAGGCTATTTTTATCTTTTCCAAATTCTGAAGGAACTTATGTCTTTGGCAGCTTAATTAGTTTTATTTTCACTGCATCCACACCTCAAAATTAGTACAGGATTAGCTCACAGCCCAAGCTGGGCTTTTCACGTTATCTCTGTTTGTTTATGATTCTATAGTGTTTTCCATATTAGCTATCGTTATATCCATGTAGTTCTGTGCACTTAGGATATAAGGTTGCACCTGAAAGAAAGAGTCTGTGAGAATCCTGAAATAGTTTCAGAGGGGCAGGGGGAAAAGAAAGGGAGAAAGTCATTCCCTGTCTTGCCCTTCCACCTGCAAGGAAAAAAAAAACAAACCAACAAACAAAACCACCAAAACCTACCAAAACCAACCACACCTAAAAAAAACCCAACACTGGAGTTTGATTCATGGTGGTACAGACTAATGAGTCAAAATTGGGTAAGGCTCTGCCACTGATATACTTCTTCTGGCATGGGTTCTTTAAACTATCTCAGTAGGCTTTGTGCCTGTACATACTCCCATCATCCTCGTGCTCCTACCATGATCATGACAGATACAGAAAACCCACAGTTTTCTCATTATTTATAGGGTCCAGGTCATCACAACAGAAAGTCAGAGAGCAGCAATAGAAGTGTTTAATCTGTACTGATAGATAAATACAATCTAATCTTGACATAAATTAGCTGGATATTTAAATGCTGCCTCATGTTGCAGAGTTAGAGAAACATACCCACTAAAGAAATAGGAGGTCCATTTCAAAGTGGTAATCAGTTGGGCAGCTGGGTTTTCAGCAGGACACTCTCAATCTTACTAAAATGCTAACTGTCATCCTGTGAGGTCAAAATACTCCATCTGAGGTGAAAACTATATCTGAGAGATCTGCAGAAAAGATCTTGTGTCTGAAAGCTTGTTGCTTTTCCCAACTGTTTTTGGCATTTTCCTTACCTATATTCTAGAAAAATCATAAACACACTCTACAACTTAGGGAGGTGTCTGACATTTTACAACTAGTCATTAGCAAAGATTCATATAATAGAAACATCCTAAACAATTACTTCGTTGAAATGAAAATAAAGGACAGCAATGTTGTGTGATATTAAATGTTTAGATAATTTATCTAAATATCTTTGATATTTCCCCTGTGCCTTATTGTAGTTATAACTAGGATCAGAAATGGAAGTGTGGCAATATTCTAGAGGTGGTACAGAATTACCAAAAAAAACCCCCCAAAAATCCCTCTCAGATATTATTTCCTTTGTATACTCATCCCATCTTAAATCAGGCCAATAACTGAATTTCTTTCATTGCTAGTTTTGCACTTGGGAATACAGTTGGTGGTAAGCAATTTTTGGACAAATTGGCTAATTGGAACTGCTGGAATGGAAACCAGAGTTGCCTTTCTGCATCTAGAGTTGGTTATCTCAGGCTGATATGCATAAACACATTGAAAACAGATTTGAACTGAAGAACTATGTTGCATTATACTGCATTATGCTTTGATAGAATCTGACACGACCTTAAAATGCCATGTTCTCACTTGGCATGATAAATACAATTTTTCAAAATAGCTTTTTTTATTTTAACTGTTTCATGTGGATGTCTCTAGATTTGAAATATTGTGATATTTTGTTGTTGTTATTGTTACTATTATATTCTTGATGTTATTACTATTACTAGCTGCATACAATTTTCAGTCTGGTCCCAGATAAGTGCAATGTAGATGAAGCAGATTGTGTGCATATTCATGTACCTGTACATTTTTTCTCATTACAAATACACAGCTTGATCAATGGAAAAAACCTGTGAAAACAATGAGGTAGATGTCATGAATTTTATACACATAAACCCTACCCTTTCTCAAATGAAAACATAACTTTGGTATATAATGCTTCTTCCTTTTGAAAGTTTCAATGATAATAAATACAGATAAAAATAATCTTATGATAAAAAACTATTCTTTTTAGATTATGTGAATGAACTTTAAAGGCAAAATCAATTTACGGCATGCTTCTTGATTTTAATACTTTGTCATTTGCTATTTGGGTCTTGGAGTGATTTGGATTTCCTAATTAATTAAATATTTGCTGGTTTTATTAAATATTATATTTTGCAATGTGTTATTTTGATACTTAGAAACCATTATAGCTGTTTTCCTGTTTTTCTTTTTTGACTATATTAAGAGATGTAAGACTTGACTGTAATCCTTGAGTACCTAAATATGATGTTTCAATTCCATTCCTTGGGGTTTAAAGAAGGCTTCCTTGTCATTTTAATATCACTTGAAGTTCTAAAGCCAGGTTCCTTAATCCTATGGGATTGTCTGGGAAATAGATGAACTGTTATAATGTGATGGTTAGCATATTTTAGCTGAGTAACCTTTGTAGCTCAACCTGGCAGGAAGAACCATTAACCACTTTGTCCTTCTCCCACCAGTAAATCCAGACTTTCAAAAGATGCTGCAGACCACTCTGTGACTTAAGTAACAAATCTCATGTTTTCAATTTTCTTTTTAAGACTTCAATTTTGAGTAGTCTGCGGGATGTTGAAATTTTGCACAGAGTGTAACAATTGCCGTTCACTGCATGTAATTGAGAAGCAGAGATCCCTGGTGTTTCAGCTTACTAGGGAGTAGATCCATGGAGTATAGCCAGTTTCCTGGACTATTAATTAAGTCAAGGATAGAGTTTTCTACTTCACTATGGATCAGTTAGACAGTTTATCATTCCTACAAATCCAGAAAAACACATATGTCCACATCTCAAGGAGCAATATTTTTTTCACCCCATATATTGAAATAACGTATGTCTTTCACCAGCAGGAAGTCCTGTTGTTCTCCTGCAGTGATAAGTAGCTGTACTTACTTAGAGACAAGGTGATTTTCACAGCTGAAAAAGGCTGTGCAGATTTCTTTTCTTCCACTCAGTGTATTCAGCTGACAAGCTGAATTCTATTTCAACAGAAGGAATTGCAATGTCAGCAACCTCTAGGCCACTCATCCAAAAGTGGGGCCTCCAGAGCACAAAGTCAGTATCAGTATTGGAAGACTTTGGTTAGGAAATTGCACGACCTGATTTGCAGCAGCAATTGTTTCAAGGTATGTCTCGTCCTAACCTGTATATCTTGAAATGATTGATTGTAAAAAGATGTTTGGGCAAGTGTGCAATAATAACCCCCAAGCAAATTTTGTCCACACCTGGCTGTTTCTGTAACCTTTCTACACAAACCTGAAGAGTCTGGGAAAAATTGTGTGATCTGGTTTAACTGTTTTAAATATTGGTACAAACAAAATTTCACGGCTTATGTATGATAGAGTTTGCAGCCATAGTATAGAAATTGATGCTGACGATGGCAATGATGATAAATTTATTCTTTAACAAATGCTATCATGTAAAATGAGTCTGGTCTATACCTGACATTTCATCATACTTTAAGCCCTTTTTTTCCTGGAGTGACTACACACTTATTCATGAACATAATATTTCGATAGCATTACACTCTTCTTCTCTCTGAAAGAACAGTTTTCCAATTTGAAATTCCGATAAATCCAAGAATTAAAATTTGCCTTGTTGTGCTACATGTGCATAAGTTTCTACTTACACTTTCTCTGTTTATGCCAGACACTGGGGTTTCCCAATACTCAATTAATATAACCAGGCTAATTACCATTGCCATTCAGTGCAAATTACATTGCATCTAAATTGCAAATCCATTGCAATTTAAATTACCATTCAATGTAAGTTCACATATCATCCATAACTTCAGTTGATCTACATTGATTTCACTGTTTTACATCAGTTCAGGTTCAATATACCTATTACTTCTTTAGATATGCAGAGATGCATTGGGCCAACCCACCATTTCCACCCAATTTTTGGCCTTTTTTATGAACCCAATGGGGAATAATTTGCTCACTAAGCTGATTAACAACTTGAGTCAGTAAAGAAAAACTCTCCATCATGTCACGCATTGCACAAACATGTATAAAAACAGAGAAAAGAAAGAGGTGCAAACTCATCTGTCTCCTAGTTTAGATGGCAGTCGCTAAAGGTCAATTTGGAGATCCTACTACCTACCAGGAAGATTATTTTCACAGGTCCTGAAGCCAAGTTAGAGGCACAACATTTAAAAGCCTGGTCACCTACATTTTCCACTTATCTTGATGGATACCTATGTATACTTTTATATGGCAGGCTGTGTCTATGTAGGTGGTGCATATGGTATGTATGGAAATATATGTCTATCTATCTGTATACTCTTAGTAAGTCTTTTTTAGCTGATATGAGGACATCATTCCATTATATATAGGATAAATAATTCTAAAGTTTTCTCAATAAACATGCATGTCTAAATGTAAATATTTTTCTAGCAGTGGTTATAATATGGAATTTCCTATGAGTATATCTCTGGTATAAGAAAGAGTCTTTCCATATCTCTATTAAAATAGTATGTCCTGCATCTTGCATATGGTCAGGATAGAGGCTTATGCTGTTCTCTCACATCCTTTAAATGTTTGTGACATTTCTTATTTGGCATAATTCAGTCCAGCTCTGTTGAATGCATAGGCATGTACAGGCTTAGTACAATTTCACTGTCGATAGACTCCTAATTTATAAAGGCAGTTCTTTTACTCTTTCATCATTAATGTTCGGTTTTCATCTAATGCCCCCCCCCCTTTTTTTTTTTATTGGACTTTGAGCAAACATGTGAAATTTATCATTTTAGCTGCTACTGCATGCCTGATTTAAAAAGAAAGAAAGCAACAATGTAGAAAGCTTTATCCTGTTAAGCCAAAGCATATTTTTTCCATCCTTAGGGGAAAAAAAATAATTTTGGCTGAAAAGGATACTCTGTTATGTATAGCATAATGTTTCCTCTGACTTTAATGGGCTTCACTGTTTTAGAAAGCACTGAAAATGGAAAACTTTAGACACTAACAACTAAAATCACATCACATTGCTTTTATTAAAAGCAAAAAGCCTTAGAAAAGAGAGCAAAGAGAAGTATAGATTCAGAAGTGTTCCTTTCTTTGAAAAGAAAGAGACTTCCAGGATATATTTTCTTTAGAAACATATGTAAGTATGCTTAATTAACATAATCAGACAGAGATATTTAATAATGAGCAATTAGTTTTAAACTGAGAGAAGCAGCTGTCACTTTAATGCTTTGGATAAATCTAGAGACTCTGCATGCATTCAGTTTTCATAAAGCATTAGTGTGACTTGATATTTGATATAACAACTGAAGAACTTGCTGGGAGCCATCCAGCTATGCTTTAACATATTTAGCACCATTCCCAATTATGTTCTAAATTAAAGTCTTACATATACAGACACATAACTGCAAGTACAATGTTCAAGATGCCATGCCTGCAGCATCATATCATCTTAACAAGAGATTACACTTCATCCATTTGCATTACTGAAAAAAGTTTGCAGTCATCCTTACTGATTTACTGCTACAGGAAAAGTAAATACTAATATGCATTGATTTTGAAATTATGTGTGTAAAGGATTATTTGATGGAAGTACCTGGGAAGTGGAATTTGTCATAGAAATTTTCATTTAAAAAAAAAGGGTTTCCAAAAAGAAAATGAATCAGCATGTCTCCTCTCAGGCACATGCAACCTGAAAACAACTTTTTAACCTTTAACATTTTAACCATTTTGTTTTGAGTTAAATACTAGATTATTCTTCCTATTAATGACTTGCATTTTTATAGAAGTTCAAATGTTCAAATAATCCAATTCTTCTTTGGCTCAAGTACTAAACAGAATATAACCATAAATCAGTGACTGGATGTCTGACTTTATTACTGAAACATTCATGTTAGCTGACATTTTCAGTGAAGTCAGTGAGATTTCAATGACCAAGTCCTTATCTAAGCCACTGAAATACCTTTGAAAATCCCACCATTAACTACTGAATACTCCTAGTGAATAATTTCTGAAAGCACCTATCTACTTCTCATACGGTATAGAATGTAGCCCTTCGAAATACTCCTGTCTTTCTGAAGGAGAACAACAGGTGATTTTCAAGTGATATTTATTAACTAGCCACATAAAATAATTTTTTTTATTATTAAGTACAATTCTAACTTTATGCCACATATGTAGTACTTTAAAACTTAATTAGCTTTGAGAAAAGTATAAAAAAATTCTTGCAAGAAAAGTAGAAATTATTAAAAGACTGCTATAAAAATTACTATACTTATATCTGTCAATATAAACTAGAACATCTTCTATTTATCCTTCTCCCTAAAATGTTTTTTAATATATATTAAAGTATGTTTTAAATTATATATCAGTTTTGTATTAAATATTCATAAACATACCAATTTAAAGCACAAGCAAATGCTTTCCTAATATCAGTTGAAATAAAAATGGTCTGGCATATTTGTGTGTCTTCAGTTATTAACATTTCTAATGTTATTATTGCCTTTATCTATTATGGATGTAAGTGAGATTAGGGTGACATTTGTACAAATCTGTAGCAAGATTCTTCTGTTCCCAGAGAGAACAATTTGGCTTTTGTCTAAAAATATCTAGAGTATCAAACTCAGTTTTGATTTCATATCTTTATAATGTCTGTTCTTGCTGGAAAAATAAGTATTAGAGCAATTTACTACTATTCTGGCAACATCCATAGGACTTAATGAGATTGCTCTCTTTTTTGTAATCTTGTAATCTAGGAAAACCTAACTTCAAGATATTATTCTTCCGAGCATTAAATTCAGTTTTTATATGCATAGGTCAAATTCCTTACTTATATTGGCTTAATCATACTGAAGAAAATGGAGTTGTCTGCAGTGTATATTGCTGCAC
Source organism: Laterallus jamaicensis coturniculus (assembly GCA_022605575.1). Lineage (NCBI taxonomy): Eukaryota > Metazoa > Chordata > Aves > Gruiformes > Rallidae > Laterallus > Laterallus jamaicensis. The sequence continues at coordinate 8,658,012 of JAKCOX010000003.1, forward strand.
AGACACGAATGATACTCTGTGATTTACACAGATGAAATAGGGTTCAAAATGTAGTTTGTAATTTTATCATTACACAGCACATAAGGGCAGACACAATCACATTTATGATTGTCTGCAATTTCTTGTAGACAGCCATTTGACACCATCTACATTGACTTTTGAGCCATTTATTCTTAACAAGATATATCCTGTTTTCTCTTTACCATCGTAATCAGATCTGTAAAGTTTCTTTTTCTGTTTCATTGAAAAAGAGCATGGGGACCCCACATTCAGTCAGTAAGTAATTGACTCTTAAAAGTTTTCTTGCTACCAAGAAACACAATCTAATTTTGGAAACAGATCATAATCTGATCTTAGATACCCCTAATCATGCTGTTATTGTTGGGTGGTCAAAACCATGCATTGTTTGTTAGTACTTAACTGAGTTTAATTTCTATGGAAACCACAATGATACAGAAGCAAAACTAGCAGGTTATTCACTCAGTTTGAAAATAGTTAACTACAACATTTCTAAGAGAAGTTGTCAGTCTTTCTTGTTTCTCAAATATAACGCTATTTGAATCGGAATCGTTGATTGGCAGGGGCACTGGAAACATGTTTTTAGCATCAGGCAGTACAGTGACCTGATAGCTTTGTGCTACATTGTACCCTTCAGTTCCCTTCATATTTGTGTGATGTCTTGTAAAGCAAAAGATATATACATATACTTGCAAATAAAGAAAAAAAAAACCAAACGGAAGAAAAAGAAAAATCAAAACCATTCTCCAGGGGTGATAAAAAGGTCTGGTCTGTCTAGCATTACTTCTTTTTATTTTTCTCGTGATCTTTTAACATAGTCAGAACACCATGATTTATGGAAATGGGAACATGTATATTGTTTTGCTAGAGAATTCGATCTTCATCTTATCTGAGGCCTAAACTTTACCTGAGGGTTTGGTTTGCTCTGTAAGAAACTATTTGCGACATGTTAATGAGTGTGGTGACTTGTTCATACTAGTGAAGGAATTCTTGTCAACATTTTCATTTTTATTTAATATACTGACTTTATGTCTTTGGCAACCACTGTTTTCAGAGAGAACCCTGATTGATGTAATTTAAGCTTAGCCTTGGAGTCAAATGGTTCCATAAAAGGTCTTAGATTTAGGAGTTCTTGTTATCAACACTTTTAAAATATTAATTTAGAAAACTATGTATCTAATCAATGAGTACGTGGGAAAAGATTAGCAACATTCAACACTGGAAAGATCACTAATAGCTAATTTGGCTGATCTCTATTTGTCAGTGTTCTAGCTACCAAATCCATTTAGTTTTGGAGATCTTTGGGTTCCTTACTTAAAACTAGAAAGTTACGTCTTTTCTTCTTTCACTTATTAATAAAGGTGCCAGTTTTTGAAAATGTTAGCATTGATAAATAACTGGGAGTTTAAGTTTTCTTATGTTTTGATTAGATTGATGTCTTCCCAAGGAAAACAGGTACTGTTCAATCCACCCTACACATTCTGCTGAAGATTTTGATAGAGAGATCACTTCTGTTACATTTTCCTGATTTAGTTTTATATAGCTGTTTGCTCTGACTTGGGTCTTTTCTTGCTCTTGAATCTTTCTTTGCTTTACTTTAGGACTTTGACTTTGGCATTTGGCCATTATCTATTTGGAAGTGCTTCACCGGGTGATCAACATTGCTAAATATTCACACAGCTCCAGTGGGCAAGGTTAGAATCATTGGGATGAATAGGAGAAGTCAGGTTAAAGATATATAATGATCAGAAAGGATGAGAAAAGGACAAAAATCTAGAAGAATCCAGACTTTTAGCTGTTAAGATTTTACCTTGATGTCTACTGTGTAATTCACTGAAATCCATCCGATTTACTCTCCTCAGTGAAACAGGTATGCTAATTCATCAGATTTAGGTAGTATCTCAAATGTCTCTTGTATATAAATTCATGTTTGTATATAAAATGCTAAATGTAAAAGCTAAATCAAGGTGTTTGTTTTCTTTTAATTTTGAAGTTTGTTTACTTAATTAATTATTTAATAAGGCATTGTAACAGTATTTACTCAGGAATACGGAAAATAAAGAAGGAAATGAGATTTGTCTACTAATTGGAAAATATCTTGAGTTCCATTGCTCACTTCTAAAAGAAACACAGTCAGTTAAAAAGCAACATGGTATTTAGACTTTATTAATTGTTGTGGTTGAAAGCTAGGTCGAAAGGAAATAGGATTGGTATGAAAAGTAAAATCAAATGAAAATTTACTATCATACATAAGTAGACTCATTCAAACCAAAAAAAAAAAGAAAATGTAATGTCAGAATGACAGAAATGCTTATTTCATATACTATGGCCATTATTTGAGTGGCAGTGAAGATTAAATGGATTTAAATTATACTTAGACATTATAGCTATTCATTTCTGTATCGCAGCTATTTGTATTTTGACTAGTTTTCCCTTGGAGATCTCAGAGCACTTTAGAAGACATACAACAATCATTAGATATGTTAATTTAATCAGATATCTGTCTGTTTTACTCATTTAAAAAGCCAAAGTATGTCTTCCCTGCTTATATTATTTTTTCTGTCCTCTTCGAGAGAGAGGTCAAAACAAGAACCTTCTTGCGCTTGGAATCTGTGAAAAGACAATCAGTTTAAGCTACTCAGGTTAGTGTCACATCTGAAAAAGTATTTGCCTCTTGTCTAATTTATAAAGGCCAGTGACAAGAACTTGAGAATCTCATATCCCAGTCCCAGTCCCAGTCCCAGTTAAACTCTTTTTGTAGCCCAACAAATTTCCACCCCCTCATTGTCCCAAACCCATGGAGCTCTCCAAGCTCCAGTATCTCTCAGGCATACTCAGTTAAGCTTATATACTTCTTATTATAGAAATATTTTCTAATAGAGGATATAAATTAATTGAAACAAAGCCATTTCCAGTTTGCAAAGCTTTGCAAGCGAAGAGATCTTTAAGAAATACATTAAAAATATCAAAGACAGACATTTTATGGTGTCTCTGGCCTGTTCTGAGAGCTATAATTTACAAACAGTTCAGTTGATGGCCTTCAGACTTAATTCAATTTTTAGGTCACAAAGTATTATTAAAATAACCCCCTCTAAAATGCATAATATTTTCTTTACAAGTTACTTCATTAGCAATTTTACATTATAAAGCATGTGGAAATTATTTGTGAGGGTTATATTCCATTGTTGACTTTTTTGTGTTTGTTTTATTTATTTATTTAGCTTACCTCCTCATGAACGTTGCATAATAATCAGGAAGTTTACAGTTGCAGGGAGATGAACTGTGGAAAATTTTATCATAATGACAATAATCTTGTAAAGCAACTGGCCAGAGAGTAATGAAATGGAAATATTCTACAGTAAGGTGCACCATCATTAAATTATTATAGGATAAATTTTCTTTTTTTTTTCTATTTATCTTCTCTTTCATAAAAAAAATCCTCATCAGGGCCAGGAACTACTAGAAACTTGAATTTTAGAAAATATTCAGACAAATATGAGACAATATGAGAACAACAGATAAGTTAAATCCTGCTTCTGTTATAAAACCAAATGAAACTGGAACAAATTATTTACATTGGTAACTCTGCAATGTGGAATACGAGAGAATAAACCAGAAAAAAGGAAGGCGCCTCCAGGAATTGGCTCAGTAAATACAATTTGAATGCTGTGCTACTTAATTGAGATTTTGTCCACTGCAATGAAGACTAAAGCCCTATATCATCACACAGTCGCCTTTTATATGTGTAAGTTATATGCCTCAGTAAACTGAAAGCGGCCAGCACACTGACAAATATACTATTTAAAGTCAGAAACAAAGGACTTGCACTGTGCTTGTCAATAGGAAAAAATGCCAACATGATAGTACCATTCCTCAGGTAACTAATGGTTTCAGATATCTGCAAGTAAAGACTATGAACCTTTTATTTTATTGCTTTTGAAATTAGAGGTTCTCAATTTTTCTCTTTTGACATAGTTTCATTCCCATCTAAGTTAATAGACCATTTTCCATTTGAGATGTAAGAGATCTGAACTCAGCTTCCTTCCTTGACTGATGACAGTTCAACCTCTTACCCTCCAATGGAGGCTTTTCAAATTGTTTTGAGGACCCTTGCCTCTCCTCCCACTGCAGCTATCACCTTTATAAAAACATCTGAGTCATTAAAGAGAGGATTCAAGTGACAGTAAGGCTAATGTATGGTAGTCTGAAAGCTAGAGCAACACTCTGGACAAGGAAATTCTGGACATGCAGAACCTGTAAACCTCCACACATTTATGCAGTTGTCTGCATACCAACTTTGAGTATTTAGAACTAGGTTTCTAACTATTGTTTTAACTGTTATCTTTATTGCAGAATTTTATTACACAATTAGTAAAAAACGCAGATACTATCTCTACCATAGCACTGATTTTATCTTACCCTGAGACTGCTGTAGCCCTACCTTGCTTTTCTCATCAATACTTATTTTAAGTTCTGAGCAGGAGCCTAGTCGTTTAGGACACAAAAAATGTCAACATATTATTAAGTTCTTCTAATAAGTTATTCTCAGAGCCTTAAAAATCAGCATTTTTGGTGAAAATATAAGTTCAGGAGAGGCAAATCCTACTTATTTACTAACTGGTTCAGAGTGGTGATTTGGTGATTCAGAAGTTCAGTTTTAAATGCTTTGGAGACTTTTCAGTTTTCACAGGCCTGTTCTGGAACAAAAAGTTTGCTTTTGCTGACAGATGAGAAAAAAACCCAACACTGGACACAAGTATTACCAAAAAAATATGATATGTCTGGCCACTAGGTTTTTCTTCAGTCTGGATCCCTAGTAGCCAATGTCAGTCCCTGGGAGACTCGCTGCCAGTAGCTAGTTGTATTTGTTTATTTCTATAGCAGTAATGTTTTTACTTCTTGAATCACTGAAACCCAAGTGGAGTTTAGAGTTTCTTCTGGGTAATTGTCTACCTTGGGTCTTAATGATAGTGGTTAGATTAAGAATAAGGGCTAAGTACCCACACAAAAGGGTTAAAACAGGACAAGCCACAACTGTTGTGTATTCCTTTGTGAGCTCCCCAGACTGGCAGGGCTGCCTGGAGCACTGAGCTGGCTCTGCTGCCGGCCCAGCCCAGGTAACAAGGTGTAGACAAGGAATTAACACTGTCTTTGGATCAGTTCCTGTACTTGCTGGCCAATGTGGCTGAGCTGGCATGGAGGTGGGGCAGTAATTTATTTCTGGAAAAGACCATAAGCAAATGGAAAGGCTGTGGGAGCAAGAAGGAAGCAAGGGAGGAATTATGACTCAAAGGGATGTCTGTGAGTCACAGTGTTTCCCTAGGCTACCCAGGAGTTACACACAGCCTCCTACTTGGAGTGAATGTAAAGGCATCATTTTTGCAAAAGCAAAGTGAGCACTGAGAACTTGAGTTTAGAAGGGTTTGCAAAGAGCGACTGCTTAATAATGTTTGTGTTTTGTTGTGCTTTCAACTTCAGTTGAGAGCACCTGAAGTGACTTGGGCCCCACCTGAGTATTGTAACCAGTTCTGGGCTCCCTGGTATAAAAAAGACAGGGATCTCCTGGGGAGTCCAGTGGAGGGGAACAAATATGGAGCATCTCCCCTATGAGAAAAGGCTGAAAGAATCGGAGCTTTTCAACCTTGAGAAAAGAAGACTGAGAGGGGATCTGATTAATGTTTATAAATATCTTAAGTGTGGGACACGGGGAAATGGCTAAGGTCTTTTCAGTTGTCTCTGGGGACAGGACAAGGTTCAATGGCTTCAAGTTGGAACATAGGAAGTTCTGAATCAGTATGCATAAGAACTTTTTCCCAGTGAGCGTGACAGGACCCTGGGACAGGCTGCCCAGGGGATTGTGGAGTCTCCTTCCCTGGAGATATTCAAGACCCGCCTGGACACCTACCTGTGTAACCTGTCATAGGGAACCTGCTTTGGCAGGGGTGTTGGACCCAATGACCTCTTGAGGTCCCTTCCAACCCTTACAATTCTGTGATTTGCAAACCTGAGATCATGATTCTGTTTTAATCCTTACACTGTGCTATGAATCTCACAGTGAGAAGTGCAACTACAACCATATGCATCACAAGAGAAATATAAAGATATGGTATCTCACCCTAGAAGGTTTGCAGTCTCTCTGCTGGACATCTGCCAACTGAAATTGAGTTCTAAACACCCATTAGGGTGTTAGGGTGCTAGAATAATAGAATCCTTAAGGTTGGAAAAGACCGCCAAGATCATCTAGTCCAGTTGTTCCCCTACAACCTAGATACCTCACTAAATAATGTCCCTAAGTACCTCATCCAACATTTCCTTAAACGTTCAGAGGGTTGGTGACTCCTCCACCTCCCTGGGCAGCCAGGAGTGGTTTTTTTCTGCAGCTTTACTTTACTCTAGTAGAGACTTTCAAGAATCCCTGTATTTCAGGGTGTGTTGAAATGTATTCATTTTCCAGTGCTCTAACAGAGCTAAAATCTTCTCTGAAAATATCTTCATAGGAAATAACAGTTTGTTCCCAAAGTTATAGCTGATAAATCCCTTTAGCTCCATAGTAATCCATTCCTCCTTTGGATGGCAATTACACTGATGGTATTCTGAGTAAGGATGTTCATATGAATCGGAGTATACGCCTACAGAAGACCAGTGTCAATCTTTCTCCTTGCCTTACTGAATAGCTGCCTTGGAAAAAGAAGCAAGACATGGAACAGCTTGTACCTCTCAGTTTCAGTGCCTTATTTTCATACTTGGAAAAACAGCACTTTTTTTTCTTTTCTTCCTTTTTTATTTTTTTTTTAATTTTTCTTTTCCCTACCTGATTTGCTCCTTTTCATCAAGACAGTGGTAAGGCACCTTAGCATCTTCTCTTTCTCACTCTCATCACTGTCTGAGCAGCACAACTAAGAACTAGACCTAGCAGACTTCCAAGCATTAAAACTTCAGTGATTTGCTGGAAGAATGCCTATACAAGTGCCTAAAGCTTCAGTAAGGTTTCTAGTAAAACACAAGGAAAGGGTATGCTGATAGACTAGAGCATCCGGTAATAATTTGGTGCTCTTGAAATCAGTGAGAACTTTGCCAGCACCAAGAGAGGCACTGGGATCCAGGTGCACATTGAAGAAAAACAACCATCTTGGCATTAGATGAAAGTGAAAAGCTGGCAGCTTAGTTTTCCTGTGATATTATATTCTTCTGATAAAGTAAGATGAAGATAAGAGTGTGTGTATTTGTTTTTATATGTATATTGATGTAGTGTGCACATGAGCATGTATGCACAGATTTCTTTAATGTGTTTATATGCATATATACATAAACACATATATACACATGCACACCATTTCTACACTTTCAGTTTATAAAGTTTCATTCTTGTTTAGATATACATCTACCATAAAAGCCCTTGCTGTAACTGTTGCTGTGCTGTGGGTTAGTACAGTAACGTATTTTCTCAATAATGATCCCGTGCACAAGTTGTAAGGAGTTTTTCCTTTATGAATTAGTGCACAATAGGTGTTCAGTATTCAGTTACCTTTTCTATCAAGTTTTTTACAAATGTATCATTTTATCATTCACGTAATTACACTTAACTAAAAAAAAAGAAACAAGCTAATGTGGCAAAATTCTTTTTCCCACATAAAAGAGAAATCAGACATCAACTATGTTTTATGTATGTTATTTTAAATATATATGTTTCCCATATCTTTAAGAATCAGAAGTTCATAGGAAGACTTTTACATTTCCAAAAGCAAGTTTTCCATTAAAATACAGTTCTGTTCCCTAGCACTGATGTTTCAGCCAGCTTCACTGAGTGGCCATACTGCTTCAATGGAGAAAATTCATCTTTTGGGGAGAGATAATACATGCATTCATAGTCTAAAGTCTGCGTAGTATGCTTCAAGTTCAGCTTCTTTAAGAAAGTAGAAAGACAATTCTGTTTGTGGAATAAATAAATACACCCAAAAATATTTTCAGAAGAGAAGGCTTTCCACTCTGCCTGAAACTAGAACAGATGTAATCCCATTTATTTAGGAACAGCTTCTGAAACTCTTTTGTATTATGATGTACTAAGAAAAAATTGCCAAGTTTACATTTTTCATTTACATTAATGCAAAGACAAATTTCGTTGACCTTCAATGTGTCAAAGGAGAAAACACTGTAATTGTACTTTTAAAATTACATTCTTTCTTTTAGTGTAAGAAAGAAGCTGATCCACATTGACAGTAATGGGAGAAAAGCATCAAGAGTTATTCCGAAGCAAAATTTGACATAATCTTTTCATCACATCCCCACGTTTTGCTGTAGCCCAATATCAGCTGTAATCAGTTCACGTAAGTCAGTGTCCCAGTAGTGTCCCATGGGCTACACATGCCAGTGCTGCAAGCTATTAAAACCCCTTTTTAAGGTTTTGGAAAACCTTTGTTGCAAGGAATTTTAATTATGGCTCACAAGGTCATTCATGTTGAGACTTTATATCATGGGCCAAACTTCAGATCTTTGTGAATGAGGCAAGAGGTTAGTATGTGTAACTTTATCCCCACTATAGAGTTCATATGCTGCTGATTATAACCTTGTAAACAAATCCTTCATATCTCTCCTGTCTGAAACAGCTTTATAAAAAGTTTATTTTCTAGAAAAATAAGAGCAGGTGACAAGGACAAATTGTCTTCAAGTATGTGCAGGAAAGTGAAATCCCCAAATTCTGATAAAAAAAAAAAAAGACTATAATTAGAAATATCAGATCTCTTTATACTGATTTTACTTAGGTCATGTCAGTTTTGCTGTCATAGAACACTGGTGCTTGGATTCAGCAAGACATAGGGTGACTTCCCTTTTCATTTCTCTCAGCATCTGTTTTCCCTTCTTTGCCCTATTTCTCCATGTGGACATTATTTTTATAGAGTAGACTTGAGTTGAATGAGCTGAATCAAACTCCTTGTTCACCAATTTATAAACTCTTTAATGTATGCGGCAATTTAAACAAGCAAAATGTTTAGGAATGCTACCATCTCTCAGGGGGCTTAAACAAAGCTATATGAAATTTTAATCCAGGTTCCACCTTTAGATATTATTAATATGCATCTGGTAGAAAGCATTGTAATGCTTCTGCTATTTGTTCTACCCTGTATATTTTATAAACATCCACATGTAAAGTCTGTTTGGTCAGCACAGCACTACTGGATTTATGTCATATGGTGCTTTTTTATTTGAACAGACAGTTCTTTTTTTCTTTCTTTTCTTGAAAAGAACCATTCTGGCTCATCTGCCTCTCTCAAAGTATTTGACATATATGATTTGTCTTATGCCTTAAGAATTACTTTGGCTCACTTGTGTAATTTGCTCTTTTAGCCTGCTTTTATCATCTTTGCTTCAGAGACCTTTTCTGTCTTCAACTGAGACTAAATTGGGTTAATTAGGAGAATATCTAATGGCATCTTGCCGATCACCATGCTTGAATGGCCATGTAAAGTTAAAAAAATAGTGGTGTATCTCTTGAATTCAGAAGTCCTTCCAAAAATGCTAGCATTCAGTGATTTATCTTTTTTAGACAACGGCAAGATTCATACACGAAGACATAATAAGAAAGAATTGGACAGGAAATTACTGAGACACTTTTTTTTTTCTTTTTAAATAATAGGAATAATTAATTGTTGGGAGAATATTCTAGCCAAAGTGATAGAGCAGCAATAGCTGAGTGTCTTTCTGAATCATGTACTTGAGCTCATCAGGAAGTTATTAGGCTTCATGTGGAAATTACTCAATTAAATTTTATGCCCTCTGTAATGAAAGAGGTCAAACTAGTCATAATAATCCTTTTTTGGTCCTCATTTGCAGGTGAAATTGTGGCCAAGTGAATCAAGGGCCTCACTCCTATTGATTTCAATTAAAAAATGTTTCATCCTACAAACTTGTGAACAAAACTTTCACTTATGTTAGATGAAGACAAAAGAAGAAAGTATTTTAGGTAATTTAATTTATTGTGTTATATAAGCAAGTGTCATGAAGGAGAATTAAATATTGATATAATGGTATGCACCTATTTATGTTTTTGACATGGTAATAAGAATTTATATTCCTAATTCTACTTTGTTCCAAAGGATTTGGAAGTGCTCTGTGAGCTGGTAAATCAGGTTTCATAATTTGATCCAGTGATTAAACAAAGCTGTCCAGTCACTGAAAATCCTTTGGTTATTTTGATTGGTTGGTGCA